>JAJEKV010000024.1:15399029-16599029 GCA_021234155.1 Isoetes taiwanensis
CCTCATTACGTATTGCTGGGCCCTCTTCGGGAAGGCCCAAAAGATTCCAGATCGGTCCGGGAGAACTTGTCAAACTGCAGGGCGTCCTGAGGTCGGCCTTGTATAAACCGCAGTGTTCGTCGTTCGGGCACCGGGAGTTCCGGAATGGCAATCGACCCTGCCAAATCGTCCGAAATGGCGAAATTACTTAGGGAGCAAGTTACATAAGGTCGGTTTTGCAAAAGAAAGAAACACTCATGCCCTCCACGACAGTATCCCATCCACATCCTAGGCCAATACGAGTGTGATGCAGCGGGTTTACTTTGGCTTTGAGGTCGGGTGGTCTTCGCCGCAACTTGGTCCCTGCGGTAAGTCGACGTTTCCGAGTCCATCGCGTAGCCAAATCACATTCCTGAGAGGGAGTGTCGCCTGGCCCGCCCCTGTGGCCTTGGGAGAGGAAATTCAAAGGCCTCGGGATTTTAGGTCCGTGCTCAAGGCTAACACCCCACTCCACGCCAAGTCACGCACGCAAGGTCCCGCTCGACCCAAGGAGAGCCTCCAAAACGAAACCGGGCTGCCGTGTTCCAGAAGGGTTTATGCTTTGGGGCCGTGAGACTTGGTCACATAGACTTGGGTCCCGCCGGTAAGCCGCAGCCGAGATTACGGAGCAAGTGGAACTCGACGGATGGAGTTTGGGGGGCCCGTCCTCCTCCCATGTGGCAAGTAGAAGCCTGTGGGGCGCTTTGCGCTGGCAAGACATTCATAAATCTGCAATTAATGCATTGTACGAAAATAAATTCTGATTTTTGCCAGTCGGATCTCTAATCCATCTCCCGGAAGCATTGCAGCCCAATTTTCGAACAAATTTTCTATAGGTTGTCTAGGGTCAAAGGGTTAGATAGAATCTGGGCTTCAAGTGCCCCGCTGTGTATAAACCGAAGCCGGGCACCTTCCCCAAGTCAAACGGGAGGCCAGACCTTGTGGATCCCTCACAAGAGGTGAGAGTCCCACCCCAAGAGGCTGGATCCAAAAACGCTCCTCGGCAAATTTCTTCGGCAAATACCCCCGGGTTGCACGCTAATGACCACCTCCTGAAAGTCTTGCCTCCCTATCCGACCGCTGATCCTCCGTCAGGCCCCTTCGAAGGCCCAAAAAGATTCCAGACGGGGTCCCGAGAACTTGGTCAAACCGCTAGGGCGCCCCGAGGTCGGCTAGAGGTCGTCTTGTCGCTCCTAGACTGTGGAGGCTCCGAATGGCAAAATCGACTGCCAAATCGTCCCAATGGCGAAATTACCCTAGGGAGCAAGTTACAAGGTCGGTTTTGGTAAAAGAAAGAAACACTCACACCCTCCACGACAAGATCCCGCATCCACATCCTAGGCCAATCGACTACGAGTGTGATGGAAGTGAGCTACTTTGGCGCTTCTTGAGGTCGGGTGGTCTTCGCCACGAACTTGGTCCCCAAGGCAATGTCGACGTTTCGAGTCCATTGGCGAGCCAAATCAAGGATTCCCGAGAGGGGAGGTCGCCTGGCCCGTCCCCTGTGGCCTTGGGGAGAGGAAATTCGGCAAGCAGCCTCCGGGGATTTTAGGGTCCGTGCTCAAGGCCAACACCCCCCACTCCACGCCAAGTCACTTCAAGCAAGGTCCCACCTCGACCGGACAAGGAGAGGGCCTCCAAAACGAAACCCCGTGGGTTGCCGTGTTCTAGAAGGGTTTATGCTTTGGGGGCCGAGACTTGGTCTCAAGGCACTTGGGACCTGGCCGAAAGCCGCAGCCCGGAATACGGAGCAAGGGGAACCGACAGAATGGAGTTTGGGCCTGTCCTCCTCCGATGTGGCAAGTACAAGTCGGGGGCTTTTTGCAAAGGGCAAGACATTCATAAATTCGCAATTAATGCATTGTACGAAAAATAAATTCTGATTTTTGCCACCGGATTCCTAATCCATCTCCAGCACACAGCCCAATTTTTCAAATTTTCTGAGAAGGTCTAGGTCAAAGGGTTAGTGATAGAATCGGCCGGGCAGCCCGCTGGTGGCAACCGAGCCGGCACCCTTCCCCAAGTCAAACGAGGCACCTGCAGGATCCCTCACAAGAGGGGAGAGTCCGGACCCCAAGAGGTGGGATCCAAAAGTTCCCGAGGCAGCCCTTCCCGCGGGCAGCTCCCCTGGGGCCGTGACGCTTAATGACCACCCTCCCGAGCCCGGTTCCCCATCCCACCGCTGGATCCTCCGCTCAGGCCCCTCTTCGGAAGGCCCAAAAGATTCCAGATCGGGTCCGAGAACTTGTCAAATCGCAGGCGCCCCGAGGTCGGCCTTGTAGAAACCGCAGTTGTCTTGTCGCTCGGGCACCGGGGAGGCTCCGAATGGCAAATCGACCCCGCCAAATCGTCCTAATGGCTAAATTATCCTAGAGAGCAAGTTACAAGGTCGGTTTTGCAAAAGAAAAGAAACACTCACGCCTCCACGACAAGATCCCGCGATCCACATCCTAGGCCAATCGACTACGAGTGTGATGGAAGTGAGCTACTTTGGCGCTTCTTGAGGTCGGGTGGTCTTCCGCCACCTAACTTGGTCCCCGTGAGCAATGTCGACGCTCGAGTCCATTGGCAGAGTCAAATCGCGATTCCGAGAGGGAGGTCGCTCGTCCGGCCCCCAAGGCCTTGGGGAGAGGAAATTCAAGCAAGCTTCCTGGGATTTTAGGGTCCGCGGCTCAAGGCCAACACCCCCCACTCCACGCCAAGTCACGCAAGGTCCCGCCTGACCGACAAGGAGAGGGCCTCCAAAACGAAAACCCCGTGGGCTGCCGTGTTCTAGAATGGTTTGCGCTTTGGGGGGCCGAGACTTGGCCTCGCTGCACTTGGGTCCCCCGCCGAAGAAGCCGCAGCCGAGATTACGAGAGCAAGGGGAACCGACGGAGCGGAGTTTGGGCATGTCCTCCTCCCGATGTGGCAAGTAGAAGTCGGGGGCTTTTGCAAAGGGCAAGACATTCATAAATTCGCAATTAATGCATTGTACCTAAAATAAATACTGATTTTTGCCGCTTGATTCCTAATCCATCTCCAAAGACACGGCCCAATTTTTCAAATTTTCTGAGAAGGTCTAGGTCAAAGGGTTAGCATTAGAACGGGTCGGGCAACCGAGCCGCACCCTTCCCCAAGTCAAACGAGGCCAGACCTTGCAGGGATCCCTCACAAGAGGGGAGAGTCCGACCCCAAGAGGCGGATCCAAAAGTTCCCGAGGCAGCTCCTCTTCCCCGGCAGCGGCCTCCTGGGGTCGACGCTAATGACCACCCTCCCGAGCCCTGCCCCCTATCCCACCGCTGATCCTCCGCTCAGGGGCCCTCTTCGAAGGCCCAAAAGATTCCAGATCGGTCCGGGAGAACTTGTCAAACCGCAGGGCGCCCCGAGGTCGGCCTTTGTAGAAACCGCAGTTGTCTTGTCGCTCGCACCGGGAGGTTCGAATGGCAAATCGACCGCCAAATCGTCCCTAATGGCGAAATTACCCTAGGGAGCAAGTTACAAGGTCGGTTTTGCAAAAGAAAGAAACACTCATGCCCTCCACGACAAGATCCCCGATCCACATCCTAGGCCAATCGACCGCGAATGTGATGGAAGTGAGCTACTTTGGCGCTCTTGAGGTCGGGTGGTCTTCTCGCCACGGAACTTGGTCCCTGTGGCAATGTCGACGCTTCGAGTCCATTGGCGAGCCAAATCATGATTCCGGAGAGGGAGGTCGCCTGGCCCGGCCCCTGTGGCCTTGGGGAGAGGAAATTCGGGGCAAGCAGCCCGGGGATTTTAGGGTCCGTGCTCAAGGCCAACACCCCCACTCCACGCCAAGTCACGCGCAAGGTCCCGCCTCGGACCGACAAGTAGAGGGCCTCCAAAACGTGAAACCCCGGGTGGGCTGCCGCCATGTTCTAGAAGGGTTTGCATTTTGGGGCCAAGACTTGGTCTCTTGCACTTGGGACCCGGCCGAGAAACCGCAGCCGAGAATACGGAGCAAGGGGAACCGACAGAGCGGAGTTTGGGCCTGTCCTCCTCCCGATGTGGCAAGTAGAAGTCTGGGGCGCTTTTGTGGGGCAAGACATTCATAAATTCGCAATTAATGCATTGTACGAAAATAAATTCTGATTTTTGCCACCGATTCCTAATCCATCTCCAAAGACAATGTTCCCCAATTTTCAAATTTTTGAGAAGGTCTAGGTCAAAGGGTTAGCTAAGGTCAAAGGAATGGAGTTTGTGGGATCGTTGTACTTGGGGTTGACCTTTGGCTCACCGGACGCTATACTTGGTCTAAGATTGCATTGAGAATATAAGCATCATAACTATTAGAATGAAGATAAATGATTACGTAAAAGCATCATAACTACTAGAATGAAGATAAATGATTACGTAAAAGCAAAAGACTAGTGCGGGTTGGGGGGGTTAGATTTGGTTGCTTGTGATGATGGTTGTGTTTCAAAGATCAAGGCATATGGATAGAGAGAATGCCCTTGTTCAACTGGATCGCCCCTAAAGCTATTTGTCATGGATGGCATAATTAACTTGTAATGAACCGGGGGGCAAGCAACTTCCCGGGAGTTTAGGGTCCCAGCTCAAGGCCAACACCCCCCACTCCATGTCAAGACACCTGCAAGGTCCCGACCAAATCGACAAGGAGAGGGCCTCCAAACGTAAACCATGTGACTTGCCGCATTCTAGAAGGGTTTTTGTTTTGGGGGCCGAAGTTTTGGTCTTCCTCGCCACTTTAACTTGGTCCCTGTGGCAACGCCGACGCTTTCGAGTCCATTGGCGTAGCCAAATCGTGATTCCTGAGAGGGGAGGTCGCCTCGCCCGGCCCCGTGGCCTTGGGGAGAGGGAAATTCGGGCAAGCGCCTTCCCGGGATTTTAGGGTCCGTGGCTCAAGGCCAACACCCCCACTCCATGTCAAGTCACGGCCAAAAGGTCCCGCCTGACCGACAAGGAGAGGGGGCTCCAAAACGTAAACCCCGTGGGTTGCCAGTTCTAGAAGGGTTTGGCGCTTTGGGGGCCGAGACTTGGTCTGCTGCACTTGGGACCTGGCCGAGAAACCGCAGCCGAGAATACGGAGCAAGGGGAACCCACAGAGGCGGAGTTTGGGCCTCCTCCTCCGGCCATGTGGCAAGTAAAGTCGGGGGCTTTTGCAAAGGGCAAGACATTCATAAATTCGCAATTAATGCATTGTACGAAAATAAATTCTGATTTTTTGCCGGTTGGATTCCTAATCCATCTCCAAAGACACAAATTTACAATTTTTAAAAATTTCGAGAAGGTCTAGGTCAAAGGGTTAGCATTAGAACGGCCGGGGCAGCCCGCTGCGGTAGCACCGAGCCGGCACCCTTCCCCAAGTCAAACGAGGCCAGACCTTGCAGGGATCCCTCACAAGAGGGGGGGAGAGTCCCACCCCAAGAGGCGGGATCCAAAAGTTCCCGAGGCAGCCCTTCCTCGGCAGCCGCTGGGCCGCACACTAATGACCACCCTCCCGAGCCCTGGTTCCCCTATCCAACCGCTGATCCTCCGCTCAGGGCCCCTCTTCGAAGGCCCAAAAGATTCCGATCGGGTCCAGAGAACTTGTCAAACCGTAGGGCGCCCCGAGGTCGGGCCTTGTAGAAACCGCAGTTGTCTTGTCGCTCGCACCGGGAGGCTCCTAATGGCAAATCGACCCCGCCAAATCGTCCTAATGGCTAAATTACCCTAGGGAGCAAGTTACAAGGTCGGTTTTGCAAAAGAAAGAAACACTCACGCCCCACGACAAAAGATCCCGATCCACATCCTAGGCCAATACGAGTGTGATGGAAGTGAGCTACTTTGGCTTCTTGAGGTCGGGTGGTCTTCCTCGCCACTTTAACTTGGTCCCTGTGGCAATGTCGACGTTTCGAGTCCATTGGCAGAGCCAAATCGCGATTCCGGAGAGGGGAGGTCGCCCGTCCCGGCCCTCGTGGCCGGTGACTTGGCCTGTTGCACTTGGTCCCGGCCGAAAGCCGCAGCCGAGATTACGAGCAAGGGAACCGACGGAGCAGAGTTTGGGCCTGTCCTCCTCCTCCCGATGTGGCAAGTAGAAGTCGGGGCTTTTTGCAAAGGGCAAGACATTCATAAATTCGCAATTAATGCATTGTACGAAAATAAATTCGCTTTTTTGCCGCTTGATTCCTAATCCATGTCCAAAGACACAGCCAATTTTCGAAATTTTCTGGAGAAGGTCTAGGTCAAAGGGTTAGCATTAGAACGGTCGGGGCAGCCCGCTGGGCAACCGAGCTGGCACCGCTCCCCAAGTCAAACGAGGCCAGACCTTGCAGGATCCCTCACAAGAGGCGAGTCCTGACCCCAAGAGGCGGGATCCAAAAACGCCCCGAGGCAGCCCTTCCCCGGCAAGCCCCGGGGGTTGCACGCTAATGACCACCCTCCCGAGCCCGGCTCCCCTATCCGACCGCTGATCCTCCGCTCAGGGCCCCTCTTCTGAAGGCCCAAAAGATTCCAGACGGCCTGGGGAGAACTTGTCAAACCGCTGCAGGCCCCGAGGTCGGGCCTTGTAAGTGTCTTGTCGCCCCAAGCACCGTGGAGGCTCCTAATGGCAAATCGACCCCGCCAAATCGTCCCGAATGGCGAAATTACCCTAGGGAGCAAGTTACAAGGTCGGTTTTGCAAAAGAAAGAAACACTCACGCCCCTACGACAAGAGATCCCGCATCCACATCCTAGGCCAATCGACTACGAGTGTGATGGAAGTGAGCTACTTTGGCGCTTCTTGAGGTCGGGTGGTCTTCCTCGCCACGTAACTTGGTCCCCAGTGGCAATGTCGACGCTTCGAGTCCATTGGCGAGCCAAATCGCGATTCCTGAGAGGGGAGGTCGCCCGGCCCGGCCCCTGTGGCCTTGGGGAGAGGAAATTCGGGCAAGCAGCCTTCCTGGGGATTTTAGGTCCGTGGTCCTCAAGGCCAACACCCCCACTCCACGCCAAGTCACCGCAAAGGTCCCGCCCTGACCGACAAGGAGAGGGCCTCCAAAACGTAAACCCTGTGGGTTGCCAAGTTCTAGAAGGGTTTGTGTTTTGGGGGCCGAGACTTGGCCTTGCTTGCACTTGGGTCCCGGCCGAAGAAGCCGCAGCCAGATTACTTGAGCAAGGGGAACCGGGACGAAGCTTGAGTTTGGGCCTGTCCTCCTCCCGATGTGGCAAGTACAAGTCGGGGGGCGCTTTTTTGCAAGTAGGCAAGACATTCATAAATTCGCAATTAATGCATTGTACCTAAAAATAAATTCTGATTTTTGCCACCGGATTCCTAATCCATCTCCAAAGACACGTTTAATTTTTTTCAAATTTTCTGGAGAAGGTCTAGGTCAAAGGGTTAGCATTAGAACGGTCCGGGGCAGCCCGCTGCGGGCAACCGAGCCGGCACCCTTCCCCAAGTCAAACGAGGCCAGGACCTTGCAGGGATCCCTCACAAGAGGGGAGAGTCCCACCCCCAAGAGGCGGGATCCAAAAGTTCCCCGAGGCAGCCCCTTCTTCGCAGCGGCCCCCCGGTGACGCTTAATGACCACCCTCCCGAGTCCTGGTTCCCCTATCCGACCGCTGATCCTCCGCTCAGGGGCCCCTCTTCGAAGGCCCAAAAGATTCCGATCGATCCGGAGAACTTGTCAAACCGCTAGGCGCCCCGAGGTCGGCCTTTGTAGAAACCGCAGTGTCTTGTTGTTCGGCACCGGGAGGCTCCTAATGGCAAATCGACCACAAATCGTCCTAATGGCGAAATTACCCTAGGGAGCAAGTTACAAGGTCGGTTTTGCAAACGAAAGAAACACTCACGCCCTCCACGACAGTATCCCGCATCCACATCCTAGGCCAATCGACTACGAGTGTGATGGAAGTGAGCTACTTTGGCGCTTCTTGGAGGTCGGGTGGTCTTCTGGCCACGGAACTTGGTCCCTGTGGCAATGTCGACGTTTCGAGTCCATTGGCAGAGCCAAATCGCGATTCCTCGAGGGGAGGTCGCCCGGCCCGGCCCCTGTGGCCTTGGGAGAGGAAATTCGGGGGCAAGCAGCTTCCTGGGATTTTAGGGTCCGTGCTCGGCATCAACACCCCCCACTCCACGCCAAGTCACGGGCGCAAGGTCCCGCCTCGACCGACAAAGGAGAGGGCCTCCAAAACGTAAACCCTGTGGGTTGCCAGGTTCTAGAAGGGTTTGCGTTTTGGGGGCCGAGACTTGGTCTGTTGCACTTGGGACCTGGCCAAGAAGCTGCAGCCGAGAATACGGAGCAAGGGGAACTGACCGAGCGGAGTTTGGGCCTGTTCTCCTCCTGTTGTGGCAAGTAGAAGTCGGGGGGCGCTTTTGCAGTGGCAAGACATTCATAAATTCGCAATTAATGCATTGTACGAAAATAAATTCTGATTTTTTGCCAGTTGGATTCCTAATCCATCTCCAGCACACAGCCCAATTTTCGAAATTTTTGGAGAAGGTCTAGGTCAAAGGGTTAGCTAAGGTCAAAGGAATGGAGTTTGTGGGATCGTTGTACTTGGGGTTGACCTTGGCTCGCTGGACGTTATACTTGGTCTAAGATTGCATTGAGAATATAAGCATCATAACTATTAGAATGAAGATAAATGATTACAGAAAAGCATCATAACTACTAGAATGAAGATAAATGATTACGTAAAAGCAAAAAGACTAGTGCGGGGTTGGGGGGGGGTTAGATTTGGTTGCTTGTGATGATGGTTGTGTTTCAAAGATCAAGGCATATGGATAGAGAGAATGCCCTTGTTCAACCTGGACCGCCCCCCAAAGCTATTTGTCATGGATGGCATAATTAACTTGTAATGAACTCAATTCGGGGCAAGCAACTTCCTGGGGGAGTTTAGGGTCCCAGCTCAAGGCCAACACCCCCACTCCATGTCAAGACACCTGCAAGGTCCCACCAAATCGACAAGGAGAGGGCCTCCAAACGAAACCCCGTGACTTGCCGATTCTAGAAGGGTTTTTGTTTTGGGGGCCGAAGTTTTGGTCTTATGGCCACGTAACTTGGTTCCTAGGGCAACGCCGACGTTCGAGTCCATTGGCGAGCCAAATCGCCGCCTGCAGAGGGGAGGTTGCCCGTCCGGCCCCCGTGGCCTTGGGGAGAGGGAAATTCGGGCAAGCAGCTTCCGGGGATTTTAGGGTCCGTGCTCTCAAGGCCAACACCCCCACTCCACGTCAAGTCACGCACGCAAGGTCCCCCGAACCGACAAGGAGAGGGCCTCCAAAACGTAAACCCCGTGGGGTTGCCGTGTTCTAGAAGGGTTTGCGCTTTGGGGCCGAGACTTGGTCTGCTGCACTTGGGACCCCGGCCGAAAGCCGCAGCCAAGATTACGGAGCAAGGGGAACTGACGGAGCGGAGTTTGGGCCTGTCCTCCTCCCGATGTGGCAAGTAGAAGTCTGGGGCGCTTTTGCAGTGGCAAGACATTCATAAATTCGCAATTAATGCATTGTACGAAAATAAATTCTGATTTTTTGCCACCGGATTCCTAATCCATCTCCAAAGACACAGCCCAATTTTCAAATTTTCTGGAGAAGGTCTAGGTCAAAGGGTTAGCATTAGAACGGTCGGGGCAGCCCGTTGCAGGGCAACCGAGCTGGCACCCTTCCCCAAGTCAAACGAGGCCAGGACCTTGCAGGGATCCCTCACAAGAGGGGAGAGTCCGGACCCCAAGAGGCGGATCCAAAAAAAGTTCCCGAGGCAGCCCTTCCCCGCGGCCCCCCGGGCCGACGCTAATGACCACCCTCCCGAGTCCGGTTCCCTATCCGGACGTTGGATCCTCCGCTCAGGGGCCCTCTTCGGGAAGGCCCAAAAGATTCCGATCGATCCGGGAGAACTTGTCAAACCGCAGGCGCCCCGAGGTCGGCCTTTGTAGAAACCGGGCAGTTGTCTTGTTGTTCGGGCACCGGGAGGCTCGAATGGCAAATCGACCTCAATAAATCGTCCTAATGGCGAAATTACCCTAGGGAGCAAGTTACAAGGTCGGTTTTGCAAACGAAAGAAACACTCACGCCTCCACGACAAGATCCCGCATCCACATCCTAGGCCAATCGACTCACGAAAGTGATGGAAGTGAGCTACTTTGGCGCTTCTTGGAGGTCGGGTGGTCTTCTCGCCACGAACTTGGTCCCCGTGGCAATGTCGACGTTCGAGTCCATTGGCGAGCCAAATCGCGATTCCCGAGAGGGGAGGTCGCCCGGCCCGGCCCCCGTGGCCTTGGGGAGAGGAAATTCGGGCAAGCAGCTTCGGGATTTTAGGGTCCGTGCTCGCATCAACACCCCCACTCCACGCCAAGTCACCGCAAGGTCCCGCCCGACCGACAGGAGAGGGCCTCCAAAACGTAAACCCCGTGGGCTGCCGTGTTCTAGAAGGGTTTGCGCTTTGGGGGCGAGACTTGGTCTCAAGCACTTGGGACCCGCCAAGAAGTCGCAGCCGAGAATACGAGAGCAAGGGAACTGACCGAAATGGAGTTTGGGCCTGTTCTCCTCCCCGTTGTGGCAAGTAGAAGTCGGGGGCGCTTTTGCGGTGGCAAGACATTCATAAATTCGCCAATTAATGCATTGTACGAAAATAAATTCTGATTTTTGCCGGTTGATTCCTAATCCATCTCCAAAGACACGTTCCAATTTTCAAAAATTTTTGGAGAAGGTCTAGGTCAAAGGGTTAGCTAAGGTCAAAGGAATGGAGTTTGTGGGATCGTTGTACTTGGGGTTGACCTTGGCTCATTTGGACGTTATACTTGGTCTAAGATTGCATTGAGAATATAAGCATCATAACTATTAGAATGAAGATAAATGATTACGTAAAAGCATCATAACTACTAGAATGAAGATAAATGATTACGTAAAAGCAAAAAGACTAGTGCGGGTTGGGGGGTTAGATTTGGTTGCTTGTGATGATGGTTGTGTTTCAAAGATCAAGGCATATGGATAGAGAGAATGCCCTTGTTCAACGGATCGCTCCCCTAAAGCTATTTGTCATGGATGGCATAATTAACTTGTAATGAATCAATTCGGGCAAGCAACTTCCTGGGGAGTTTAGGGTCCCAGCTCAAGGCCAACACCCCCACTCCATGTCAAGACACGGTGCAAGGTCCCACCAAATCGACAAGGAGAGGGCCTCCAAACGTAAACCCCGCGGACTTGCCGATTCTAGAAGGGTTTTTGTTTTGGGGGCCGAAGTTTTGGTCTTATGGCCACGAACTTGGTTCCTAGGGCAACGCCGACGCGTTCGAGTCCATTGGCGCAGCCAAATCGCAGCCCAGAGGGGAGGTTGCCCGTCCCGTCCCCGTGGCCTTGGGGAGAGGAAATTCGGGGCAAGCACTTCGGGGATTTTAGGGTCCGTGCTCTGGCGTCCAACACCCCCACTCCACGCCAAGTCACGGCCAAGCAAGGTCCCCGCCCGACCGACAAGGAGAGGGCCTCCGAAACGTAAACCCTGTGGGTTGCCAGGTTCTAGAAGGGTTTGCGTTTTGGGGGCGAGACTTGGGTCTACGCACTTGGGACCGGCCGAAAGCCGCAGCCAAGATTACGGAGCAAGGGGAACTGACGGAGCGGAGTTTGGGCCTGTCCTCCTCCCCCGGCAAGTAGAAGTCGGGGGCTTTTGCAAAGGCAAGACATTCATAAATTCGCAATTAATGCATTGTAATGAAAATAAATTCTGATTTTTGCCAGCTGAATTCCTAATCCATCTCCAAAGACACAGCCCAATTTTCAAATTTTCGGAGAAGGTCTAGTCAAAGGGTTAGCATTAGAACGGTCGGGACAGCCCGTTGCAGGGCAACCGAGCTGGCACCCTTCCCCAAGTCAAACGAGGCCAGGACCTTGCAGGGATCCCTCACAAGAGGGGAGAGTCCGTACCCCAAGAGGCGGGATCCAAAAAAGTTCCCGAGGCAGCCCTTCCCCGGCAAGTGCTCCCCGGCCGCACTGCGCTAATGACCACCCTCCCAGCCCGGTTCCCCTATCGACCGCTTGGATCCTCCGCTCGGGGCCCCTCTTGGGAAGGCCCAAAAGATTCCAGATCGGTCCGGGAGAACTTGTCAAACCGCGGGGCGTCCTGAGGTCACCCTTGTAGAAACCACAGTGTCTTGTCGTTCGGGCACCGGGGAGGCTCCGGAATGACAAATTGACCCTGCCAAATCGTCCGAAATGGCGAAATTACCCTAGGGAGCAAGTTACAAGGTCGGTTTTGCAAAAGAAAGAAACACTCACGCCCTCCACGACAATATCCCGCATCCACATCTTAGGCCAATTGAAGTGAGCTACTTTGGCGCTTCTTGGAGGTCGGGTGGTCTTCTGGCCACGGAACTTGCTCCCCAGGGCAATGTCGACGTTCTGAGTCCATTGGCAGAGCCAAATCGCGATTCCGGAGAGGGGAGGTCGCCCGTCCATCCCCAGGGCCTTAGGGAGAGGAAATTCGGGGCAAGCAGCTTCCGGGAAGATTTTAGGGTCCGTGATCTGGCATCAACACCCCCACTCCACGTCAAGTCACGACGCAAGGTCCCGCCCGAATCTGACAAGGAGAGGGCCTCCAAAACGTAAACCCTGTGGGTTGCCAGGTTCTAGAAGGGTTTGCGTTTTGGGGGCCGAGACTTGGTCTGTTGCACTTGGGACCTGGCCAAGAAGCTGCAGCCGAGAATACGGAGCAAGGGGACCTGACGGAGCCGGAGTTTGGGCCCGTCCTCCTCCCGGCGTGGCAAGTAGAAGTCGGGGGCGCTTTTGCGAAGGCAAGACATTCATAAATTCGCAATTAATGCATTGTACCGAAAATAAATTCTGATTTTTGCCACCGGATTCCTAATCCATCTCCAAAGACACTACCCCCCATTTTCAAAATTTTGGAGAAAGGTCTAGGTCAAAGGGTTAGCTAAAGTCAAAGGAATGGAGTTTGTGGGATCGTTGTACTTGGGGTTGACCTTGGCTCGCTGGACGTTATACTTGGTCTAAGATTGCATTGAGAATATAAGCATCATAACTATTAGAATGAAGATAAATGATTACAGAAAAGCATCATAACTACTAGAATGAAGATAAATGATTACAGAAAAGCAAAAGACTAGTGCGGGTTGGGGGGTTAGATTTGGTTGCTTGTGATGATGGTTGTGTTTCAGTATCAAGGCATATGGATAGAGAGAATGCCCTTGTTCAACGGACTGCTCCCTAAAGCTATTTGACATGGATGGCATAATTAACTTGTAATGAACTGAATTCGGGGCAAGCAGCTTCCGGGGAGTTTAGGGTCCCAGCTCTGGCGTCAACACCCCCACTCCATGTCAAGACACGGCGCAAGGTCCCGACCAAATCTGACAAGGAGAGGGCCTCCGAAACGTAAACCCTGTGACTTGCCAGATTCTAGAAGGGTTTTTGTTTTGGTTTTTCTGCTCCCTAAAGCTATTTGACATGGATGGCATAACTAACTTGTAATGAACTGGTTTTGTTTCTCAGAAACAATTGTACCTTGTTGAAAGATTGCTTTCCAAGTGGAAATTTTTTTAATGTGTCCGCACCGCCTTGTTGCCCCCCTGGTCAAAGACTCGCCTTTTTTCGATGCACACTCTTTTAGTTATGCATTTTATTGCATTTATGGTTCATAAATTCGTAGTTAATGCATGGCATGGAATTAAATTATGGTTTTTGGTCAGCTGGCTTCCATGGTCATCACCAGCATACAGGAAAATTTCCAAAATTTTCGGATAAGGTCCAGACCCAAGCGTTGGGGTTAGAACGGTCCGGGCAGCCCGTTGTTGGGCAAGCATGACTGGCACCCTTCCCCAAGTCAAACAAGGCGAGGACTTTGAATGGCCACCTCAGTAGAGGGGAGAGTCCCGTCCCCAGGAGACGGACCCCAAAAACGTTCTCGAGGCAGCCTGTCCTGGCGCCGCCCCCTGGGGGGACTGTATACTAATGAACACCCTCCCGAAGCTCAGTTCCCCTATATATCCGACCGTTGAATCCTCCATTCAAGGATCCAGCTCCGAACAGGACCAAAAAAATCCAAGATCGGTCCGGGAGAACCTGTCAAACCGCGAAGCGTCCTGGGGCGACCGTCCCCAGGAACGGCGATTCGACTTCGCTCATACAATTTTCGCTGGTAGTAATAGAATCCGGAATGTGATTGACTGCATGCATGCCTCAGGACTGTTCAAATAAGCCTAGGGACAAACTTTAATGAGCATCACATTAAAAAAAGATGCAAAAAAAATAACATCGCTATAACAAAATACGTCGCGGGGACGTCGCATGCGACGTAAGACCGTATTTATACGGCGGCCGGCTTTTCCGGAACTTCTTTTTGCCCTACTTCTTCGAGGTTCTTGGGCGATCCGCGGCGCTAGTACCCTGATCTACCTGCAAGCAACTATTCTAAGGTTAGTATATCATGTTTTTTAGATTGAATAGGTTTTTTGGATTGAATGGTGCATGCCCAACCTTCCTCTTTTTTTGGTTTCCTTTCCTTCCTCTTCTTCTTTGTTCTTGATTTTTTTTCTTCCCATTCTTCCATGCCTCATTCATTCTTCCTCCTTCTTTCTTCCTCATGCTTCATTTCTTCCTCATTCTTCCTCGTGCTTCATTTCTTCCTCCTTCTTCCATGCTTCATTCTTTCTTCCCATATTTCTTCTTTCCTCATTTCTTTCTCATTCTTTCTTCCTCATTCTTTCTCATTTCTTTCTTCCTCATGCTTTCTCATTCCTTATTCCTCACTCTTTCTCATTCTTCCTCATTCTTTCTCATTTCTTGCTTTCTCATTTCTTTCTCATGCTTTCTCATTTCTTTCTCATGCTTTCTCATTTGTTTCTCATTTCCATTCTTTCTCATGCTTTCTCATTCCTCATTCTTTCCCCTCCCTTCCCTCATTTCTTTCTTCTCTTCCCTTCCTTATTCTTCATTTTTTTTCATTTCTTATTCTTCATTCTTTTTAATTTCATTTCTTCATTTGTTTCTTATTCTTCACATTTCTTCCTCACTTTCCATTCGATCCTTTTCTTTCCCTTCCCTTATTTCTTCCTTCCATTCTATTCCCTTCCCTTCTCTTATTTCCTCTTATTTTTCTTCATTCTTTCTTGTTTCTTCTCTTATTTCTTCTCTATTCTATCCTTATTTCTTCCCTTCTATTCTCTTATTTCTTTCTCTTGTTTTATTTCTATCTCTTGTTTTCTATCCCCCCCTTTTTCCTTTCTTTCTTCTTCGATCTTTTTCTTCTTTGTTCTTATTCTTCTAATGCTTTGTTACTTCTGTTGCAGCTTTCTATTACGATTTGGACCCGACAGGATCTTGTACACGCGTCCTTATTTTGGTAAGTAGTTGATCGCACTTGCATTTTATTTTTATAGTTTTAAGTAGGTTAAAAACATTGATGGAGTGGCTTGTTCAAGGGCACGGGTCGGCTCCACCTAGAGTGGGGAGGACCATGTACCCGGGTTCGAAGTCCACTTTCACTATAATCATAAATGTTTCCTAGGTTAATGAGTGGCTTGTTCAAGGGCACGGTCGGCTCCACCTAGAGTGGAGAGGACCACGTACCCGGGTTCAAGTCCACTTCCAGTTCCACTTGTTATTTTTTAGGTTTAAAATAAAATTGTAGTGGCTTGTTCAAGGGCACGGTCGGCTCCACCTTGCGTGGAGAGGACTAGGTGTCCGGGTCCAAGTCCACTTTTCTTCTCATTCTTAGGTAGATGTGGCTACGGCAAGGACATGGTCGGCTCCACCGCGAGTGGGGAGGACCAGGTGTTGAACCTTAGTTCACGTTTATTGTCGATTTTAGCTAGAGGTAGCTAGGGCTAGGTTAAGTTAACAGTAACTGGATGATTCCCTTCACACCCGTGCTAGTTAAAAAAAAAAGGTTAGGCTAACTTAATGTAGTACTAATTCGCACTAAAAGCTTTGGTAAAAAAAATAACTTAACTAATTAACTAAATTATTTCGAACATGTCTAGTTAAGTTAGCCAAAGGCATAAAAAATTATATGTACAATTAACTAAACTTAAAGTGACCTCTATAGTGCTAATTTCTAATTTAGTTAATTTTTAGTTAATTTTGCTAACTAATCCGAACAAGGTGCGAAGATAAGTTTAGGTAGTGTTTTTGGTTAAAAAAGTTAACTAAATTTCGGGACTATCTGCTAACTAATTAACTAGTAATACGAATGTAAATTGACCGTGGGTCCCTATTTAGTTTTTCTTGTTTCTTCTTCCTTTTTTTCTTGCTTTTGGGACCGGGGAGATCGGATAAGGTATTAGTCGCCATAGGGCGTGTTATAAGTAATGATTATATGGTCTGCATACATGTTTGATATTGTCGTATTATGTTGCATTTACTTTGTGCATGCTTGGCTTTTGTATTCATTATTTTGTTTTGTTTGTAGGCATAAAAATGGCCTCAGTAAGGACAGAGATGCTTAGTGAAATTAGGCGCATCCTCATCAATCAAATATGCGCACAGACCGACCCGGAACGACATATGCAAACTGATGATCGAATTAACCGTTTTGTAGCATCAGTTGAGAAAGAATGTCGGTCTGAATTATGTGGGAGGTGGCCAGAGCATGAGTCTGAGTTGGAAGATATGATGAGAAAGAACTTAAAGTCTTGGGTTTGCAATCCTGAGCCAGAATTGAGGATGCTACTTAAGTATAAAGTGCCACTTATGAGCCCCTATCTTTGAGGCATACGTGGGGACGATGGGCTAATTCGTGGGCGAAGTGCAAAGGTCCGACGCAAAGATCACAAGATGGCCAAGATGCTTGCCCCAATGATGAACATGTGAAGGAGTTAGATAGTCTTATCCATGGTGGGAGCTCTATTGGTGCAGGGGCTAGATTATCATTACATGCTCATGATAAATGTGCTGCATTTATTGACAGCATTCCTGTGGATGCTGTTGGAGTTGTAAAGTGCATTGGTAGTAAACAAGACTGCCAGATATACCAAATCCAGATCTTGGGAACCCTGTACTTTAATCAAGATGATTATTATACTGGCATTGTGTGGAGAGGCCAAGATAGAGCTGCATCATGGTTGTTGGTGACAAGTATATCCGTTTCAAGAGCCCAAGTCCAAGATTGGCCACACCTCTTGGACTTGCCCCCGAGGTCTTTTTGTGGAGATGAGCCACGAGGGACCAATGGTAGTCTTGCCATTCATGAATGGAGGAACCTTTTGTGCGAAATTACTTGACCATCTTCCCGAGCCAATTCTCTTCTTATAGGAGATGGTCAAATGCAATGCATAGTGCTCCAAGAAGGGCTGATATGAAGATAAGTGCGGAGTGGAAAGCCAAAATGAGACTCGTGTATAAGTACGTCCCAGAAATAGCTCTCGCTCTTGCAGAAGGAGTCTATGCCATCCACGCTCCAGGTTGGACACACACAAAGCTCAATTGCAAAAGGGTCAAACTCCATTTTGATGACTCCCTTACAAATGTGTGGGTGGCTATTGGTGATTGGGACACGGCCCTCCGTTTTTTTTGCAAGGAGCGAATGCCCAAATTGAAGAGCCGTTATACACTACAAGATGGAACGGTGCGATATCCTTGGTGGGAGAAGAGAGTTTTTACATCATCATCAGATGACCAAGCATCATGAGGGCATGAGATATCTGACATATATTCCCTGGGCTACATTTACGAGATGCTCCTTGATTTTGTCCAGGCAATGCGACTTATGGGGTTGTGTGTTGAGATAAACCCAACCGACCGATAGTCTAGCACATTGGACATCATCCAACATATGAAGGTCCAAATGATGATGGATAGAGAGCTGGTGCACATGGATCGCCCATCTATTGCTCGCGTCGTCGATGTGTTCAAAACAGCAGGGCTTTCTTCTGATATAGTTGTGAGAGAGAGACGACATATGAAGTGTGGTGATCCACTTGAGATGGCTAAGCTACTGTTAAATGCTTGCAAGAAGTGATTAATATAATTTTGTCTTCCTATTTGAGGCTTGTTGCAACCAATAAATGTTTTTTATTCAAAATTACTAATGAAAAAAGTAATTTATTAATCAAACTAGCAAAAAAGCACGCCAGGGGTTGTGGCCGAGCAAGATCAAGCTAAAAACTATGAAAGGGTGAGAGTGCATCTTAAAACTTCACATCTTAATACAATTACTAGAAACGTGTGTCCGGCAATGCCCGGCATTAGTAGTGGACATATGAAATTGATTGTGTAATAGGATTTGTAGGTGGAAAAGAATTTTGTAAATCTAATCGTATAATAGATGTAATGGACCTAACGGACTATCAAATTGTGAAAGGGGTTAGGGATGCGTGATATTAGCCATGGGTGCGTGGAACTGATAGGTAGGAACAATCGATTTTGTGGAATTGAATCGATAAAGTAATGAACTGCAGTCTTAGGCAAAAAATTACAATGCATAGTTTGTAGGTGTAAAAGAATTTGTATATGTGATTGTATTTCTACTGGGCTGCCAAAGTGGGTTAGGGATGCCAACTATTAGTCATGGTACATGGATTGGGTCGAAATGATGGATTGTATAGTGTGGGTTGGATGAATAGATGTAATGGATTGCATATAGAATTACATCTTAATGTTTTCTTATTATTTTCCATGGTTGGCATCACTTCTTTTTGGGATATTTATGTTCTTGCTAAAATTATTTCTTAATCATATATGTCGCTGTGGAAGCTTGGTTTCGATGTGCAGAACTACCTTATCGCATGAACATCATGATTCACTGAACATTGAGCATATCTAATTAAGGTATGCGTAGCACAAGACATCTATAATCCCAAACATGGAGTTTTAATTAGTGACGGCAAAAACATCTCTTAAATTAGTACTTGAGGTGATTTTTGCCCAACCTCATCTTAACAATGAAATATTTGCTTGGTGAATTTGCCTTGGAAGCATCACCTAAAACACCATGTATGGCTGTCTTTTCATTTCCATGTCCTAAAGAAGGAACTCGTCTCACCAATGCATACCACGCAGCTAAACTCCAACTTGCAAATTGAAGCTGACTCGATTCTCATGCTGGAATAAAAATAAGAAAGATGGGATGCTGATAAATGCTAATTATAATTATGAGAGATGAAGAACATGACATCGGATCCTAACTACAACATTATTAAGGGATGAATGAAAGCTTTTAATTCGTGCAACTAAACATAAGCAACATAACATAACTCACAACGAAGTGCAAAATAAATTTGATTCAAACGTAAAATCCTACAAAAGATTACAATGACATTGCGACAATGACAAAGGGAATTGCAGCAAATGATCAAGCTTTATTACGATCATTAATAGTTGACATCAGCGTGGTGTTCTGCAAGGATGTAGAACAAATCCTGATTGAATTTTCACCAGTTGGGTGATCTTGTTGGTGGCCTTAAAAGCTCCTGTTCCAGCCACATCCTCAATAACTAAAACCTGCACAAATGTTGTGGAATGACACTGTCACTAAATCCTAGTTAACATGCTGCAAAGAAAAAAGAAATAATATTCAATGAGTAGTTTGGATATTTTTCTAGCCTATAATGCAATACCATAGCTTAGTGGCCAATCTACCTTTGCTATTTGAAAAGCATGGCATTTCTTAGTGTGCATCAGACATATGAAGAGCATGCAAGGTATCAGATATAGAAAATAAAATTAGAAAGAATGTGTTTTAAGCCCTGTGTCAGACCTATTATTAGAGATTATGATACTTCTGTAGTTGCTCAAATGAATGCCAAAATTCTAAGATTTGGCATATTGGCTTGTGGTGTGGGATCTGTTGCAAGACAGTAGTGCCAGTGGACATGGCCTGAATGAAAAGAGAAGACACATTTGAAAGCATTTTTATGGATAGAGAAGATACATTGGAAAGAGAAGATACACTTTCAAAATACAGATCAAGGGTGTAGCACCCATTCCAAGCCCTATTAGAAGTAAGATATCATACCTTTTATAGTCTTGTGCTGGAGCTCCAGATGAGCCACTCCATCAGCAGCTTTGGGAACCTGGCCAGTATACAAATGTGTTAGATACCATTTCAAATATCTTCTTCCTATGCCTTCTCCCTTCTCGTTTTTTTGTATCATACAATATTATTACTTACCAGGAAAGACGGCTGCTCAAATAAGAAAAGATGCCAATGTGCAAGCCCAAATGATAGTAGAAAGGGAGCATTTACGCTTTAAAAAACAGAGTAAATAATGGTTTTCAAAAGTAAATAATGTTTTTCAAATTATCATTTTGCATGGGGGATCAGAGCTCCGAGGTATTTTTTTGTCCCTAAAAGGCTACGATTTCCCAAGAGGATTAGTGGTTTTTCTTCAAACACATAATATCAAATTGGGATGATGCTTATGATATATACTCAGCAGCTAAAGCTATGAATCATCTTTTGAAGCCTTAGGCATGTGAAGATAGTAAGGCCTTTGTGCACTTCTCTGCTGCATATTGCTTACCATAGACTCTAACTTATGCACTTCGGGTTTTTAAATAATTTCTGGGTGAAAGACGTAGAGAGATTACATGGACAATACAATGGTGTACTGATGAATGGGACCAATATGCAGCACAAATTTTATCCTTGACAGAAGAAAATTTAAAATATAAGGAACGCACGGGCAAATTTCCCGCAGAGGTCGAGTTTCTAAGCAGCAAAACTATAACTTTGGAGGTTTGTAAAAGCATCTCTTCCTTTTTATTCCATTTAGGAGACACGTTTCTTTTTGCAAAATTCACCTCTTTCTAAATGTTTTATGCATATATGTAGGATAAGGCATTAAATTTGAAGTTGTAATGCCTTTGAACTTGCAGCAATGCTACCCATTGCCTCTGAAATCTGATATCTTCTGGTTTTCATGTACCTGATGCTTGCATTGCATTAACTTTGGAGTTGTAATGCCTTTGGACTTGCAGCAATTGTACACATCTCAAAGTGAAAACATTAAAGCTCTCAAGCAGGAGCTTGATAATGCATTCACTTAGATCTACCTTAGATTCCTCCCATTCTGCAGGATATATGCTGATGTCAAATATCTTTGCAAGTGTTTACATCGAGGATGAAAGTTAATCCTTGGCTTGACAACGGCCTAGGCCTAGGGCAGACACTAAAGCATCACATTCGTGTGGTAAAAGGTAGCCATTTGATCAGCATATTGCAGGAGGTATTTTTCTGTCTCTAAAAGGCTATGATTTCCCAAGTGGATTGGTGGTTTTTCTTCAGACACATAAATATCAAATTGGGATGATGCTTATCATATATACTCAGCAGCTAAAGCTATAAATCATCTTTTGAAGCCTTAGGGACGTGAAGATACAAGGGCTTTGTGCAATGCTCTACTGCATATTGCTGACATAAACTCTAACTTATGCACTTCAGGCTTTTAAATAAGAGAAAATCGAAATGGATCATAGAGTCCTGCTAGACCTTCAGTTGCAAACGTTGTAGAGAATTTGTATCAAACAAGAGAAAATTGAGTCTCTCAAATAATGTTTTGTGGAATCTTATATAAGCACTATGCACAAGCTCCTCGAAGAAGTCCAACTTGAGTTGGCACTATATTTAATGCATCAAAGAGAATTTGAAAGCACATACAATGCCTTACGGTGTATGTAAAATTTTGTTTGCAAAATCATTGGGACTGCTCCTTTGCTGAAGATATGTGATGGGGAATGGATACCAGCAGAAGAAGCCGACGACTATTCTGTGGAAGATAGCTACCTCTATTAATTCAAGCTACCTCTTTATACAAGCTACCTCTGTTAATTCATATCTGAAACGACAGTGGTCATCACAGAGAAGTCTAGGATATTGGGAAACAGCACATACTCAGCAATTTAAACATGTGAACCTGATCTATAGTCATTACTAACTGCATCTTTCAAGCAATATAGAACTGGTCAATCAAGAGAAATACGTGTAAATTGAAAGAGGAAGAAAGCAAGCTCAAAGGCATAACAGGAAATGTAAAAGAATAAATGCATACCCGGAATGCTTAAGCAAGGAGTAGCTCTACACCCATCGCAAA
The DNA here is from genome assembly GCA_021234155.1 of Isoetes taiwanensis. Classification (NCBI taxonomy): domain Eukaryota; kingdom Viridiplantae; phylum Streptophyta; class Lycopodiopsida; order Isoetales; family Isoetaceae; genus Isoetes; species Isoetes taiwanensis. Next base: position 15,421,007 of record JAJEKV010000024.1, read on the forward strand.
GTCGTAGATGCCCACTGCCAAAACTTGTAGTTGAAGAACTCTAGGCTCCATCGCCAATGCCGCGTTAAAAAATGGTCGGATCAAAGGAAGAATTGAAAGGAAGCAATCTCCCTTCACACTTTCATCATTTATTTCACTGTAAATAGCAAAATGGTTAACATGTTTGGTCATGGCCTAAATCATGGTCGATCATATATTCTGTTTCTGTACAAGCAGATACAGAAATTGAAAGGTCATCGAATGTTCTTACACCAATCCGGCACCAACACATGCTTGTTTTAGCCTCTCTGAGGTAGACCCATGCTTGCATAACTTGGTTCTGTTGCAGACCTATTACCAATCAAAGATTCAAGAAGCACAAGAAGTACCAACAAGAAACGGATGGGGTTTGAAAGGGGCAGACCTTTTTGTTTGCATAGAATGTAGCTCATACAAGCTCTGGAAAGCCACCAAAAAGCCAGACCAATGTACTGCTCTTCTTCCCAATCCCAAATCTTCGTCCTATAATTTAGTCGGTTTTCCACAGAAGCGTATATAGAAAGATGAAAGGGAAGGATTGAATGCGTTAGGAAGAAGAAAATCCGAAGGAAGCGAGAGAAAGGGTAAGGAAAATCGAAGAAGAGATGCCGGAGCAGAGAGATTGTCGAAGCGGAGAGATTGCGAACGGCTCCATCTCTCTGTATTTTTCTCCCTTTCTCTAATTTTAATAGCTGTCGATCTGCAAATTTGAAGATCTTACGGCTTCGACCATGCCACATCAGATTCTGCTGACATGTATAGGCTACGTGGATAGCCTAGAATTGCAAGAAGGGTTGCACGCTTGGTTAGGCTGGCGTGCTAAAAATTTATTATTAATGGTAAATAAATTATTAATCATAACTTGTAGATAAAGTGTCGCTACAGACGTCAAACCCTAGCATCAAACCCTAGATTGTAAATGCCATGTGGCACAATCTAGGGTTTGATGATGTGGCACACGCAAGCTAGGGTTTGATGACATGGCACTTACTATGATCCTACTATGATGTGGCAATAGGAAGTCGCGACGTGACACAACCTAGGGTTTGATGATGTGCCACACGCAACGTAGGGTTTCATGATGTGGCACTAAAAATGCCACGTGGGATAATTTAGGGTTCGGTGTATGACATGATACATGGCCTGATAATATGGCAACCTAGAGTTCGATATGCACCCCATACATATATACGAGATACTTTTCTAATATAAATAAGAAGATAAGAATATAAATTTAGGTATTTATTCAAAGACACTTGTTCAAAGCTTTTCTCTCGCTAATTCTCGTTATGTTCAAATTAATATATATAGTCATGGCGGAGGCTCAATTCTTAGCGGTTTTCCTCATTGTGGCCCTCTTTCTGCTGATGCAATATTCATGGCGTTATGCGTCTCCCCCTCCGCCCCCGGTCAAGACGGTCAAGACTGCAGTAAGTCTGCCGGGGCTCATTAGTGGCACATTTCGAACCATGAAAATACTATTTTTCATCTCTATGGTTTGTAAGTATCATTCTATTATTGCAACCAATATCATTCATGGTTATCAAATGTTTCTCTCACAATTTCTTTTGATCTAGGTGTGCTCTTTTTCTCGGCGATGAATAGAGGTAATCGCAATCGTACGGAGAATGAGCAAGACGAAGGTAAGTATTTATATAGTTTTTATTATACGCTTTACCCTCTAATTAGGTATGTGAGTTTATGCATGGAGTTTTAAATTTGTTGTGTAGAGGAAAGGGACGAGTTTAGAGAAAATAGGAGGAGGACTCCACGAGGTAGGGGCAATTGTGCTGATGTTCCTCCAAGACGCCAACCTCCACCTATCACAGCTTTTTATAAAAATAATAAATAAATGAATTGTTTTTTGCATGATATTTGTGCTTCTGCAGCTCCTCCGCCGCTCCCCGCCTTCCTCGCAAACATGTCTCCCGCCGAGAGACCAAATTGCAGCATATTTTGCCTCTTTGACACCAACGCCAGTTAGGCAGCCTCCCGCTCCTATTCCCCAACGACATAGTGTTGATTATCGGCCTCCACGTTCTCGCGAGAATATTGAGAACGCTAGACGTAGTATGAACTCCCGTTCTAGGCAAGAGACGGGAATAGATTTTTCTAATGCAAGGAACTTGGAGGAAGATTTCAACAGGTAAATATATATCCACTACGTACCAAACATTTCTTTGGTTGCAGCATGTTAAAGATGCTCATTCTCTCATTACTTCCCAGGTCAAGAAGTAGTGGAGCAACAGACTCACAACGTTCAAGATCGCGACGATCATCACAGGGTTCGGGATCCGAAGAACATGGTCGCTCGCCTGACTTGGAGAGGGAAGGATCCCGACGACGTCCACGTGTCACTGAAGAAGAGCGTCCATTTCGCTTTGTTTTAGACACGTAAGTCTGCGGGTGATTTGGCCCCGAATATACCCGACTATCATATTAATAATAATTTTTTGATGTAAGTTATGTGAACATATTATTTAAGATATCAACCTTAAATATTAGTACTTTGTCATCTAAATTTGTTGTTTTGTTCATTCTCTTCACTTAGAATACATTGTAAAGTGCTCAAAAGGTTCTTAATCGGGACGAGATATGTATATTGATTCGGTAGACATAAACACGCTTTTATATACCCACCATTTATGCTTCGGGGACGCTCTTCCTAAGAAGGATGATGAGGGAAGTGTCTTTTATACTACACTGAGGGACGCGGTCACAAATAATATCTCTCGTTTATGGCCTCCCCGCTTATAGGGGGGAGTGGCTCAGGCGCTTATGACCAACGCTGAAATAGAGAGCGTCAAAAATAAAATGAAACGAGTTTCCCGGAGATAGAAAAAGCAAAGGCGTTTAACCGGAAGAAGCTCACTTCGATGATGGGTGAGCTTATACGAAAAGGAGGTACATGACCTAGTCATAGTCTTGTTTTTATTATTTTGATATTGCGTTGATCTATCGATTTATGTCAAAGGCACCATGTGGTCAAGGAACCGGGGCGGACTGCGAAAAAGAAGGCGGCGATTGGTCAAAAGTCCCTAAACCACTTAATCTCCACAAGGAAGATATCAAGGTATTTCTTATTTTTTTGTCATTCGCTCACTTTACCTTGTGATAATGTTGTGTGCCTTGCAATCAGTTGCATTCGAACGCAAAGGATCCGTAAAGCAAACATAGAGCTCGGACCGACAAAGCAACTAAAAGCACGCCAAAAGCCGCCTCATTTGGGCTCCGTGATCGAAAAAGGGTTTTTCCATAGATTCGTAAGAGCTATATTAGTTCACATTAATTTAATAAGAACTTTAAATGTCACTAGCTAATACTCGTTATATTGTCATAGGAACATCTATACCGGGTTTGCCCCTAACAAGCAAAGACGCATAAAGTAGCCACTTTAACGTGGAGTTATCTTTATCCAGATCAACAGTTATAATGACGAGGGAACTCTCCCACTTCGCGGGAATGCGGGGTGCGTTGTAGAAAATTATTATACTTCTATGAACTACATTAACGCCATATTCTTTTGGTTTTTATAGGAAGCAGTGGCGGATATGAATGACGGTCTAGAGCATGACATGGGGCTCGGGGGCGGCGAGGGATCTGCAAACATTGCTGGAGAGCCATCCAATCGCAACCGTGCGGCTGACGGTTCGAGGCGTCCTCTAACTACGTACTCGGATGACTACTCCAATCGAATCCGAGAGAGATTAGCTCTAGGCTAAAAGGGTGGATACTCCTCTTAACGAGTCTTTTGTGATTATTTAAAAATATAAATACAATTCACTTTTGTGATTATTTAAAAATATAAATATAAAAATAATTTTGTGACTATTAATAAATATGAATATAAAAACACTTTTGTGATTATTTAAAAATATTTTTATATTTATATTTTTTATATAAATATATATATATATATATATTTTTTTTTTTTTTACACGTCGCGATGCGGCGTATCCACGGGGCTTTTTTGCCACGCGGGCTTTTCTATACGCTGATTTTCGAATTTTCCACGTGTATATTCCACGTGTATATTCCACGTGTCACGTCGCATGCGACGTATACACGTGGCTTTTACGCACGTGTATATTCCATGTGTATATTCCACGTGTATATTCCACGTGTCTGTTCCACGTGTCACGTCGCATGCGACGTATACACGTGGCTTTTACGGCACGCGTGGATTTTGTTGATGTTCCACGTGTATATTTCACGTGTCACGTGGCATGCGGCGCCCGCGGACGCCTCGGGTCACGCCTGCGCGGACGCCGCTAACGCCGCTAACGTCGCACGCGACGCCGTCGCATGCGCGCGGTTCCAGCAACGACGTCTGCGCGACGCTGTCAGACGTCGCGCAGACGTCACTAAATCACCCTTTTCTTGTTGTGATATGCATCCAACCATGGATATCCATTTGCGTATAACTTCTTGCAATGTGCAAAATCCTGTGAGGAGGCAATATAATGCTCCAACTGTAAATGAGGTGGATGTCTTAATGCCTATCGACGATAAGCCCGAAGATGGTCAGAGGGACATTATTATACACTCTAAGGATGGTGGCGTGAAGTTTATAGATGCATATCACTCAGCGTATGATCCATTGCACTTTGTGCTACTTCTTCCCTATGGTACAGATGGATGGCATTTTAAAATACCTCATGGACGGAGAGGCAAAAAGGAAGTAACTATTATGGAGTACTATAGATATCATCTGTTCACGCGTCGTGGGCATGCATCTCCCCGTCACATGGCTGGCCGATTGTTTCAAGAATACATTTGTGATATGTTTGCGAAGATGGAACAAGAAAGACTACAATTCGTGGTGTTGAATCAACACACCATTCGAAAAGGCATGTTATAGGGCATTATGGACTTTGAAGGAGACGATGCAAGTGCTATTGGCCGAAAAGTGGTGTTACCATCCTCACATGTGGGAGGTCCGAGATACATGACCCAACGATATCAGGATGCTATGTCTATTGTTCGCGAACATGGCAGGCCGGACCTCTTTATAACCATGACTGCCAATGCAAATTGGGAAGAGATTATGAGGGAATTATTATATGGCCAATCGCCAAGTGATTGATCAGAGTTAGTGGCTAGAGTATTCCATATGAAGGTAAAGGAGCTGATAGATATGATAACTAATCATGGTATATTCGGTTGCGTAATTGCAAAAGTCTATGTCATTGAGTTCCAGAAGAGAGGCATGCCACATGTACATTTGTTGACTATGTTGGATCAGGAAGACAAGCCCTTCACAACCGAAGAGATTGATTAAATAATTTGTCTTTGAAATACCGCACAAAAGATGTATATCCTGAATTGTATGAGGTAGTCACCCGTAATATGATGCATGGGCCATGTGGTATTGGATATCCGAATAGTCCGTGCATGCAAGATGGTAAGTGTACAAAACATTATCCACGTGCATTTTCAGATGAGACGACAGTTGTTGACGGATATCCGTTGTACCGAAGAAGGGATGATGGCCGAAAGGTGAAAAAATGGGAATTTATATTTAGATAACAGATGGGTTGTGCCATATAATCCATGGCTGAGATCGTATTTCAAGTGTCATATCAATGTTGAGGTATGTGCTGCCGTAAAGGCCGTTAAATATCTATACAAATATGTCTACAAGGGGCCGGATATGATCAATGTGAACTTAGAAGCAGCGAGTGATGGTGCATCTACTAGTAGCAGACCCACCATAAACCATGATGAGGTTGAGCAATACTTGAATGCACGCTATTTCTCAGCTTCTGAGGCATCATATGAAATACAACAACAGTTTTCTCATGTCACTAGATTGGCTGTGCATCTCCCACTGCAACAAGATATATACTATCGAGAAGGTATGAGCATGGACAGTATAAGAAGCGAGAATAACGGAACAACGTTGACAGCTTTTTTTGAGAAGAATGCATCTGAAGGTAGAGAGGCTACACAATTGCTCTACCATGATTTTCCTAAAAAATTTACCTATGATAAACCCAGTCGAAAATGGAAGGTCAGAGAGAATACCCAGAAGTTTTCCACTATTGGACGCATGTACTTTGTTAATCCTTCAGAAGGAGAGCGATACTATTTACTCCTCGCTGACGCCACGATGTGCAATTAGTTTTGAAGATTTACGCTCTTTTGACGGGGAGTTGTGTGCAATATATAAAGAAGCTTGCATTCGTCGTGGATTGCTCCGAGATGACACAGAATAGCTTGAGTCTCTACAAGAAGCAGCAGCATGGGGCATGCCACCACAATTGCGGCACATGTTCGCCATGATCCTTATAAATTGTGAACCATCGAATCCACTATAACTGTGGGAAGAAGTCAAGCTTTCGATGATCGATGACTTCTTGCATGAGGCACGAAGGGTTGCAGAAGATCAAAGTGTAAATATGTGTGATCAATTATTTGATACGGTGCTTCTAAACATTGAAGATTATATGAACTCTGTCGAACGATCCTTAAGGGAGTTTGATTTCATTTTTTCTGAGCGTGCAATAGATCCATATATGATCGCATCGATCCGAGACATCGGATCGCCATTCTAGAATGGGACGAGCATGCATGTCATGCATGCATGCGGGCGGCGCATGCCCGTTTTTGGTTGGGAGTTCGCTATTTCAGGCGCGTTTATGCATCCACGTCTCATCGGCGCTTCCTCTTCTCTCAGCAGTACCTTATTCTCTTTGAATTGTTTCCAGGCAGGGGAGGGGCTTTTTCCTGCCTAGTTTAGCCAATTTGGCGGATCTTTCTTGCTATCCTTTACCGGCCTTTGGCCTCGTCCTGTGACCTTCGTCCTCGATCCTAGTTTGTAAGGAAGTTTTCTGGTAGTCGGGCGGTTTGTTGGTTTCTTGCGAGTCCCATTCTAGAATCGCATCGATCCGAGATATCGGATCGCCATTCTAGAATGGGACGAGCATGCATGTCATGCATGCATGCGGGCGGCGCATGCCCATTTTTGGTTGGGAGTTCGCTATTTCAGGCGCGTTTCTGCATCCACGTCTCATCGGCGTTTCCTCTTCTCTCAGCAGTACCTTATTCTCTTTGAACCCACCCTCCCCCCCCTTCTTTGTTTATTATATTTTGTACAAGTTCTGTTTATCATGTTTTTCCACCCGCTGGGTGATGCTTTTTTTTTCCACCCACTGGGTGATGCTATTCTCTGGTATGTTTCACGTTGTTGTGTTAATGATGTGCAGGTACAGGTTGGCGAGCGGCATCCGTTTCGACTTCTCCATGCGGGGGTTTTTGGGAGCGATTCTATGCCTTACGTTTGTCTAAGCCCCTTGCCGAAGGCTTATCACTAGGGTTTTTCCTCGAAAACCCGAAAGGGCGGGGTTTTTTAATCCCGGTGATAAGCTTTCAGCAGGTACATCAGCCACTCATCTATTAGCATTGTATTTGTTTTGGGGTCCAAATGATATAATTGGATTTTCCCTTTATTTTTCGTGGGTAGTTCGCATGTGTGCAGCTACCCACTGTCCACCATTGTAGAAAATCTGCTGAGATGAATGAGAAGCCTATCTATGGGCGGTTTGTCGGTTTCTTGCGAGTCCCATTCTAGAATATTTCAGGATGAGGTGTTTCAAGAAGATATGTTAGAGGTGCAAGAAGATGTGGACCACTTATATCACGACTAGCGTATTATCTTCGACCGCGTGATCGATGAGCACGTGATGTTAAAAAAAGGACGGGTGTTTTTCATTCAGGGTGCAGACGGCTCGGGAAAGAGTTTTCTTTTTAACACCATGTTATCTTATGTTCGTGCCAAAGGTATCATTGCACTGGCAGTTGCGTCTTCAGGAATTGCATCCACTTTTTTGAAGGGTGGGCGCACTGCACATTCAAGGTTCAAGATACCGATAAACATAGATGAGACGTCAACTTGTAATATTCCAAAGCAGTCGGAGCTGGCAAAATTGATAAGAGCGACTCGCATGATTATATGGATGAGGCCCCAATGATGCATCAATATGTTTATGAAGCACTGGTGACGTGATGTCATGTGACAAATTGTTTGGGGGACTCATTGTTGTTCTGGGAGGAGATTTTTGCCAGCTTCCACCTGTGGTTCCACGAGGAAATCGCCCCCAAATTCTGCATGCTTCCTTGAAATGCTCTTACATATGGGATCATGTCGAGGAACATAAGTTGAACGTAAATATACGAGTAATGAACAGTGTGGGAAGAGACGCGAAAGAGCAAAAGGCATTTGCAGAGTATCTTTTACGAGTTGGAGATGGACTTGAGACCACGTTTCCCAATATTGGATCGGACGTGATACGTCTTCCAGAAGAGATTTGTGTGAAGTCGCAAGACTTAAATGACTTGCTAGCCGTGACATTCCCTGATGTTTTAACGAATTATGGAAGTGTGTCCTATTGGGTGCAAAGGGGTGTACTTCATAGTTACAAAATACGGATACGGAATATAATACGGCGTGCAAAAAAAAAAAAAAAAAAAAAAAAAAAAAAATGGAATACGAAATACGGATACAGAAAATACGGCAAAGTACTCAAAACGAACAGAACTGTGCCTCTAAGAATGAACAACATATTTTATACGTGAGATTCCAAATATATTATAGATTAGGCTTTAAAACATATAGAAATGTTCAAATAAAACACAAGTTTAAGTTATATGAAAATATCATAGTAGTTTTTAGAACACATAAAGAAAACACAAGTCTATTTTCCTCAAATTATAACTGATCACGTTAATAATGTCGAAGATTTTATTTTGGCACAACTATTGATATCATTGATGCCATGATAGAAGGAAAAAATCAATGCCATTACAAAATAATTCTAGAACCTATGTTAACTCTATCATAAGAACAGTTCACTTCATTGTTTCCACATCCCACTAATTAAACATTTGAAGTTTAATGCGTTTAAAAGCAACTTCCTGGTTTCCACTTGTTTCATCATATTCCCTTTTCTTCTCTGGCCTTTCATCATGCTTGCTTTCCTGCTTCTCAGGCTTTACTTCCTTAGTTGAATGACCAAGATGGCCATGTGATTTGCTTTTTACACGGCATTCTCCTTTAACCCGCCAAAGCTTCACCTTATTTATGTATGCACAGATATCTCTTTTGCTGTGTAGGTTACTCTTTACATTAGTTGACCTTTTTAACTTCAAAGATTCTGAGTGTTTGATCACCCAGGGATGAGATAAAATCTGCTCACAGGATACCCTCTTTTCTGGTTTAACTTGCATCATTGCCAAAACAAGATGCTTTGCCTCCTCTGATACAACACCAGCAGGCCAATCTAAATGTGTAACAGGTAAATCCTCACCATTGCTAAGTCTTTTCTCAACTTCTTCATTATCCAACTCTGAAAAAGGCAAGTATACCAGTAAGGGCTTCATATAAGATCACAAAAGACAAAATAAGGGAATAGGAATGATAAAAGAGAACTGAAAAATTAAACACACCTGATTCAAATGCAGTAATGCGAGTTACACATCTTCTCCTCATCGGAACTATCAAGAATGCCATCAATCTCAGTTCTGAGTAACTTGAGTAACATGTCATCTTTTGGAGCCATAGACAGATGTCTGATATTTGGAAAAATCAACGAATCCGGCATAAGCTTTATAGTAGACTGAGTAAGAAAACATCTGAATGCTGTGTGGCATCTAACGGAATACATGTCCGCTGCATGAGTCGGAAAGCCATCGCCCGCCTAAGCCCTAGTTACACAAATCCGACCTCACTCACAAATCCGACCACTACTCTATCTGACGCCGCAATCGCTCCATGCCATGATTCTTAGGTCTGTATTTAGCAGGGGATGAATGAAGAACACGAACACTGTTCTATATATTGTTAGAATCAGAGCTTGGGGTTTGAACCCAAGTATGCCAAGACTCTGTCTCCTTCAAACCCACCTGCTCCTAAAGCTGCATACACACACCTGTATCTACACTCAGCTCATCCTTTTCCATATCCATCATTCTTTTATTTATATTCTTATTAAGGATATATCCACTTGTCAAATCGTGCATGCCCTTCATATAGAAAGTTTTTCAACTTGCCTAAATAATAGGATGCCCCCGCTTTGTCCTTATCTTCCAAATTGCCGTTGACTTTGACCGCTGACCCGAGCCAACCCAAAACCCTAAGTGGCGGGGGGGTGTCTGTGGTGTTTCTAGCGAGCCCAAAGAACATCCGGGTAGGGTGTGCCCGCCACCTTTGACTTTGACTTTGACTTTGACTTTGACCTCATCGCCATGCTTCTCATAGGTCTCCCCATTCAACTCGCATAGCTTTGAATAACATGACACCATTTAACAACTCTAATCTACTGCCACTGCTTCTCATAGATTAGAATATCACATGACACATAATTTTGTCATTTCCAACATTCCCCCTTCATGTGATATTCCCTGTCATCACATTGTAACAATTTCCTTATTTCCTGAATCGGATAAAGGTAGAGCCTTTGTAAGAATATCTCGCTCTTTGATCACCAGACTAACATAGGTCAAATGCACTTGATTCCTTTTGACCATATCTCTGATAAAATGAACTTCCATTTCAATGTGTTTTGACCTTTCGTGCAAAACTGGATTTTTTGTCATGGCAATACAACTAGTATTATCACAATAAATGATTGTTGGTCCTCTTTGAGCAAATCCAAATTCTGCCATAAGCCTTCTTTCCCAAATAAGTTCCTTAGTCAATGTGGTCATGAAGTTGTACTCGCCTTCAAGACTGATAAAGCAATGTTTGCTTTGCTTCTTGCACTTCCAAGCAACCGGGCTCCACCTAATAAAACAATATACCCTCGAAGTTGATTTTCGCTTATCTAAATCTCCTCCCCAATCAACATCACAATAAGCCTGCAATTGCAAGTTGGTTTCATTAAATACTATACCAAAATGCATTGTACCTTTCAAGTATTTGAGAATCCTTTTTGCTGCATTCCAGTGTCCTTTACCAGCCTTGTCATTATACCTACTGAGAATATTAACTGCAAATGCAATGTCAGGCCTAGTACAATTGGCTACATAGGACAAACAACCAATCAAACTTCTGTAAGGTATTTTCTCCATTTGTTTGCTTTCTGTTTTACGTCTTTGGACTCATATCTGCAAATTCTATGACCAGGAACCATAGGAGTATTTGCCATATTGCAATCTTCCATATGAAATTTCTTCAACATGTTTTGAATATGCCCTTGTTGACTCAAAGCTAGTATCCGTTGACTTCTATTCCTGTATACATCAATTCCCAGAAATCTTTTGAGTTCTCCAAGGTCACTCATTTGAAATCTCTTTTTCAAAATATATTTTGCAATGGTTTAGTAGTCTCCGCTTCCATTAGCTACCATAATGTTGTCATCAACATACGAGCAATAATGCACCGGTCATTTCCCATTTTAAATCAGAAATATTCCCATCATAATTGAGCTTTTCAAAACCTTGTTCCAACAAATATCCATCCATACACTTATACCATTCTCTCGGGAGATTGCTTAAGGCCATACAATCGCTCTATTTAACCTCCACACTTTACCTTTTTTTCTTCTTCAAATCCGTGTGTTTCAGATATATTTCCTCTTCCAATTTAGCATTCGAAATGTCAGTACTTACATCCATATGATGTATTTCATAATCACGTGCATTTGCAATAGCCAATAGCATTCTTAAGTCGTTTATCTTCACAAGTGGTGAGAATGTTTCATCAAAATCTTCCCCTTTCTTACCTCGTGGTGAACCCTTGAGCAACCAAATCGGCTTTGAATTTTTTGTTCTTTTATCAACACCCTTTCACTTTCGATATATCCACTTACTTCCAACTATATTCTTATTCAATGGCATATCTACTACGGTATAAGTGTTTGTTCTCTTAAAAGCACTCATTTCTTCTTCCATGGCACTTAACCAGTTTTTTTCCATGAGAATCATGCACCGCTTCATCATAATTTTGAGGTATTTTATCATTTTCTAATATCAAAATGTCAAATATCAGATTAATTTCTCCCCACAACAGATCCGAAGTCTTTTGCTTCTTCCATTTCATTTCTCCCATGTGATTCTAAAACATGTTTAGCTTCCTCTGCCAAAAATCGAGCTTCAGTTAGGTCTTGGCTTTCTCTTGGGTTTAATACCATGATCAACTTCTAACTCTTGATGTTCAATACCGGGTTCCATTTCGGACTCAACAACTTCCTCTCCGAATTAATTTCGACTCATTGTCGAATCACTTAAATCTGCTGCTCAAGTTTTTTTCAGTTTATCTTCTTCTTTATTTATTTCTTGTTGTATTTCTGAAATAACATCTTTCCTTTTATTGTCACATGGAGTTTCGAAGTTTACCATGGGAATCCTTCTATAAAACTCATTCTCATTAAAAATAACATCCCCGCTAACTATGATTTTTCTCCTTGTTTGGATCATATAGTCTCAATGCTTTTGAGCTTGAATCATATCCTACAAGATATGTTATATATGCCCTATCATCCAATTTCTTTCTTAATTCTTCAGAACATGAACAAAACATAAACATCCATATGCTTTAAATCATTCATAAGATGGAAGCTTACGCACTAAAAAGCATTTCGAATGGCACCTTTAATGCTTGTAGAAGGTAACAAATTTTGAATATAGACTGCTGCCTTCACGCCTTCATCCCACGTAAAAATTTGGTAGGCCGAGTATTTTTTAGCATGGATCTCACAAAGATCTAGTAAGGTCCTGTTCTTTCTTTCAAATTTACTCCATTTTGTTGTGGTGAGTATCTACAAGTTAGTTGCCTCTTGATTCCTCTGCATGCACAAAAAAACTTAAATTCATCGATATATACTCACCACCCCGCCTGCGATCTTATACACTTAATTTTCCTTCCAGCTTCTAGCCTCGGCCAGCAAAGAAATAATTTCAAGGCCTCACTTGCTTGATCTTTTGTTTTCAAAATATAACTTTTTGTCCTTCTACTAAAATCGTCTATGAAGGTCATGAAATACTTATGTCCACTTAAACTGGTAACATTTATAGGACCACATAGATCCGTGTGTACCAAATCCAAAATTCCCTTTGCTCTTTTATTTGACCTTTTGAATGGTAATCTTGGTTGTTTTTTTCCAAGTCGGCATGACCACCACATAAAAGTTTTCCTTCTTCTTCTACTTTTGCGGATATTATACCCTTGTTTTTAGAGCTTCAATTATCAAGCAGATTCACATGACATAGCCTTTGTTATGCCAAAGTTTTATATCCGGATATTCTACCGCATTAACTTCATGAAGATGATCAATATTAAAACCAAACAAGTTTCCAACTCGCTTTGCCAATGAACTTTAATTCATCATTCAGAAATACTTTACATTGGATTTGTTCAAATAAAACTTTGTATCCCATATCCACTAACCGAGACACGATATGAGATTTCTTACAAGACTAGGTACACACAAAACCTCTTTTCAAAGATAACAGTTTTTCCATTCAAATCAAACAACTCCAAAACTCCGTAGTCTTCTATTTTTTCAGGCCTCCATCACCAAGTTGAACATGGCCTTCTTTCTTTTCCACATTTTTTAACATGTGCATATCACACATTACACTTTTCTCTGCTCCTGAATCTATAACCACAAACTTGTTATTATTTCTTCTTGGACTTATAGAAACATTACAAGTTAAGCTTTTTTCGTTACCTCCAAGGTGTCATCTTCTATCTCTCCTTCACTACTTTCATGCTTCTCCATTATATTGATATTTGCAAACCCCACTCAAACTTGTCCCCGCCTCTTTCCCTCCTCAGAACCTCGAGATCTACCATGACCTCTTCCTCTTTTTAGGACTTGAGCAATTGAAAGAGAAATGGCCCTTGCCCTCACAATTAAAACACCTCAATTCTTTTTTTCATCATTGTTATTTGACATTCATTCTTCCAATGACCATACTGATTACATAAATAGCAAGGCCCTACTTTGTCTTGTGAAAATTTTTTAAAACCAACCTTCTTAGCCTTACCAAAGGTACAATACCTCTCTGCAGATTGTTCTCGACTCCTCTTGTGCAACATTAGATTGCTCAAATTCAGTCGTATCATTCGATAGCATGTTCCTTAGAAGTAGCTACATTTCTCGAGCAAAGTTGCTAAATGACTATTATGAGAAACCGACCTTGCTAAAGCCAAAATGAGCATCGCTCACTCGCGAATATTTCCAAAGACCTTCAAGATCTGCAATAATAGAGTCAAACCTTTCTAAAAAAATTAGTTAGGTTATCTTTTTTCGACAAGCTTCATCTTCCTTAACTCCTTTTCCAACATATCTATCTCGTGGAGGAACTCTTTTGTTCATAATGTTTAATCGATAGTCCCACATATCTTTAGGCTTCATACCTCGAAGTTTTAACTTTAAGGCGCTTCCTACCTTGCACATAATTATGGCTTGAGCTTCCATAATTTTAGTCGCTGCATCTCCTTCCTCGAGCTAGCGTAGTTCCCCCGCACGACGAGACACCTGCCGCACCTTCGGACCGTGCACTAGAGCTAGCAAACCGAGCTTGAATCCCCGAACTAGTTGCTCCTCGCACTTGCAACCGCACTACCATCAATCGATACCATAACTTTTCAAACTCGAAAGCGCGCCCCTAATGCTTTCCTTCCAGATTTGAAACCCTCCATCCCCTTTAAAAACTTCAATTGTATTCAGCAAATTTGCACCAAATCTAGTTGTCATGATTACTAGATCTTATAGCTCTGATACCAATGTTAGAATCAGAGCTTGGGGTTTGAACCCAAGTATGCCAAGACTCTGTCTCCTTCAAACCCACCTGCTCCTAAAGCTGCATACACACACCAGATCTACACTCAGCTCATCCTTTTCCATATCCATCATTCTTTTATTTATCTTCTTTTTTATTTTGGTAAGGTGTTGGGAAATGTGCCTGTGCAGCCGCATGGAACGCCGCATAGAACGCCGCATGCGGCGTTCCCCTCGCCCCTGCGGGATTATTTTGGTCGCATGGGTTCTTCTCATTTCGAATTTTCTCCCTCCCTTCTCAGACTTTCCTTTCCCCAGTGCGGACGGCCGCCTGGCTGGGGTTGCTAGATGTTTGCTCAATCCGGCCCGCCAGAGGCCTGCTAACCATGGTCTACTTGGAGCCGTGGACCATTCGTTCTCCCCAACTACGTGCATGGCGTAGCGAGCTTGTGCTCATAACACTTCTCCAAAGAGACCCGTAATCGGAAAGCTCAAGAAGTCTTACTTTTCTGCTTCTGGCTTAGCTCATTTAGTGCCCGAATTTAACTGCGGAGTTATCATGGAGACCGCATTGTTATGTAGGACGCCATCTTCAGCAGAAGGGTAATGCTTTTTTACGCCAATTTAATCTGGGGATCTTGCTTCGTTGTTTCTAGAAAAAAGCGCTTTTAAGCCCTCGAGGAAATGGTTCTGCTCTTCAACCTAACCCCGAAAGTACGATTGGGTACAAAGAGAGCGCTTTTTTTGCACTAACAGAGCTCCAAAGACCAACGCAGTCTAACTTGGAATTTGCGTAAATGACTCATGGTTTTGAATATTGACGACGTAAAAGGCAATCGGATTTTTAGTATCCTGGCGTGGAGGCAACTCGCCCTCTCAAATCCGACTCCATTTTTGCGTGATGGAGGAAATGCATTTAACGTTGAAGCCTTATGCAAAGTCCGGAGTCGTGTTCTCAGATCGCTTTCAAACACATGGATCAAGCACATTCTTTTTCCGGTCCCCTCGCTACCTATTTATGAATCAATGCAAGGCAAATTTACGCCGTGCTATGGCATTCACTTTAAGAAACCGAAATATACCAACTTTGATCGTAGATTATCAGTGACATCACCAGATTCTAACTTTATACTGCCTCAAATCAGCTACAAGGTAGATTCAATATTTCTGGGTCATTTAAAGGCAATGGTTATTGCTTCAATCTGTGCAAGTCAGGTTAGTGCTTGATTATTGTCAGGTTAGTGCTTGATTATTGCCATTGTTGCGATCATTGTTTTATCTATGCCTTACCATTTTTTGGCTTTTTTACGTGAAGCCAGCATTACTATGCATGGATCAGATTGGCCGCCGCTTATAAGTAGTCGCTTTATGAAGGGGTATTTTGTTAACATTTAGAGACCACATGAGGCCCAATAACGCCAAGCGCATCCGGATCTATTTTATCGTTAGACTTGGAAATCGTGGTCTTCGCTCAAGACATTTTTCATGGCTTGGCACCAAAGAAAGGTATTAGTGCATCAAATTATAATTATATACAACTAATTTAATCTTTAGATCAAATTGTCCAAGACTATCATTGCCTCTGCAATCTTTATATTATTTCATGTAAATACTTTAGAATCTATTTTCATGACGTATCATTACTTTGCAACTACTTTTTGCAGGTGTACATTTAGAGCCTTATGCACTCCCATGAGGTCGGGCCATGCCATATGTAATGTAAGTAAACATTTCTCATCCTTACACACTTCGCCTCGGTTTATTTCTTGAAATCGCTAAAATGTCATTATGATGATAGCTTGGTAAGATTAGAGAGTCGCAAGTAGACATGAAGTTAGTGGAAGTGTTTAATGAAGTGGACCTTTGTTTACTGTTTTAGGACTTTATCACCAGGACATGATAAAGTACAGAAGATTCCTTCAATTCCCAAGGGACAGGCAAGAAGATTTGACTTTTCATACCTATCTATTGATTTAGGGGTTGATCTAAGATGTACAGCTGAAGCTCCAGCAAACTAAGGCACCTGCATGGGAGCATGAGGTCACAATGCAAGCTGATAGGGCAGATGGGTGTGAGGTGAGTTGTGTGGCCGGAATGGAATGGAATAGAATTTAGTGGTGAGTTGTGTGGGATTCAATGCAAAGTTTTTCCTCCTGATGATGGCGCCAGGGAATTCACAATCTGGCTTGCCACAATTTTCCTTCGTGATGATGATTACTCCTGATATTGTAGAGTCTATGCCAAATTGTGCTCATTTGCTATTTTATCCTTTTCTTTGCAGACAATGGCACGCGAAGAAGGTTGATATTCATCTACACACATGGCAGATGAAGAGGCAAATATAGTAGATGCTCGGTAAGATGCCAAGCCCAGCAAGATTAAAGATGTACTTTCATTGTTTGCACTGCTTAGATCCTTTGCATTATTATCTATGATTGTACCGTTTTTAGAATTCATGTGATTGGCTGCCCTTTGTCCTTACACCGGTTTTAGGTAGTTCATGTCAGCTAAGGAAAGCTTTATTCAGTTTAAGCTGTTAAATTAGAAGTATAACAGAGAGCCTCTTATTTGTTGTGAAATCATTGAATTAGGTTTGGTTGCATAATGGACAAGCCTATGTATCATAGACGCATATCTGTCTATTTGCGAGACATCCCACCTAGCAAGGCAGCAAATCAACAGATCTTCTGTAACATGGTAAGGACGCAATCAGTACCATCTCTGCATTTTCAAGAATTTGTCTCCATCTTTGTTATTTAGAACAAAAGTTTGTCTTTTCCATGAATTATTGTTCTTCTACAGATGGTGGTCTGAAGTGAGATACAACAAGACATATTAACATCTGAAACTTTTAAAGCTATTGCTTGAGGTACTCCAAATCTTATGGATGTGTTAATTTATAAGCAGCAGCGTCATTGAGTATTCATGCAGTTCATTTGAAGATGGCTTTACCAAGCTCATGCATAACAATATACAAATAACTTTGCAACAATTGTTTTCTTGGCAGCTTAATGCTACTGTGCTTTGAATCATTGAATAGTCCAGGGATGGAGTAGATACAGATGTTGATGTTGCAAATTCGTAGTCATGTTGCTTAGTTATAGAAATAAGTTGTAGATGTTTTATAAGTTTGATTTTAAACTTGAATAGGCTGCTGCATACAGAAATAGGTAGGTATTGTTGTAATGTCTTAAGTCAGCAATTTAGCTATAGGCCTATTTTTAGATGTATTGTACACAATTTGGTGGTTAGGAAAAGAGAAAATCATTTGATTGCATTCTTCTTTGACAAATACGATGTCAAATGTATTATATTTTGAATGGATTCCAACATGTATCTTCTTGCATGTGCAATACTATTTCTACAAACATGGGGCATATTTATCTGTATAGTTATTTGTTGAGGGATACGTTAAATATGATGTATATACTAACTTATGTTATGTATGAAGGTGCAAACTAGAAGGAATTAGGAACACAACTATATGTGGAAAGCTCAAAAAGGTATATGTTGGGGTTCTTCATCTGCAATGCCATTGCAACGGCTTTTGTTTGATTCTTATGATACTAGGGTACATAACTAGCTCAAATGACATTTGTTGAGTTATTTGCACTTATCTGCCTTTTATCTTTCTTCTGATAGTCGCTTTTTTGCATGCATGCTTGGGCTTGATAAAATTATGTAGAAGAAAGTCTTTAAGTATTCTTTTTGCTGTATGGTAGTTTTCTCACTTAAATGGCAAGACTTGCAAAACGGAGCAAGATGTTTTCTTCTGCCTCAAATTTCAAAATATATCTATCCGCTCTGAGACCAAGGAGATGCTTTAGGTGTTGGAGCATGACAAAATTATTGTGTTGTAATATTTTCCATTTTCAACATCTGTTCCATATTTAGTTTAGGTTGAAATTTACTCATTGCTAAGCAATTATCTCCCCGTGGCAAACAATACCTCTCTTTATTAGGTTGAAGCATCCAAAACTTTACATGCAGACATTGTTGAAAAAATTGTACAGTCTATTTACATGCTATTTTCCTTCTGTTAACTTTTGATTAGGATTCTCTTGCAACAATTTAAGTGGTGCTCTTTGGTTACAAGATAGAGCATGCTCTCTTTTATTCGATGTAGCATAACGTAATAATTTATTAACGTCCATAGAGGCCTGGTGGACATAGTTCTAGGAGCACAATAGATATATAGTAATGATAATTTCATCATTTTTATAGATAATGGCCTTTCAAAGTTATTATCTCCTCTTTTAAAGCTATCTATTCTCGGCTTAATATATTTGACGTGTGCAATTGAAAAGCACTTTACATTGTTTAGGATCTGTTGATTGAATACAAAATTCATGCACCAATTATTTTAAACAAGACTTGCAAACATCGATCTCCTTAAGCCCTATCATCCAATAATGATGATACATCTTTTTCTCATTCATGAGGCGCATGAGAATCCATTGTCCACCTTCACAACTTTGGAAAGTGGCATTTGAAACTAATATTTTGTGCATTTGATTAACTCTTCTAAAATTGGCATTTTGACAACAAAATTTGAATATGTGACATCTTTTGGGCATTTTAAAAACTGAAATTTAATAGGTTTCATAATTTAATACTTTGTTCCTATGTAAATGCAAGGTTTATTTTTTTCATTCATACAAGTATCTATTCTTCGTCCACTACAACATGCAAGATACTTATAACACCTTGATGCTACAGGACATGACAAACCTACAAGATTCTATTTCACCTACAAACTCCACTGCACCTACCCATCCCACACATTCAAGACTAATGCCCGGCATCGCCGGGCACACGTTTCTAGTATTCTTATTAAGGATATATCCACTTGTCAAATCGTGCATGCCCTTCATATAGAAAGTTTTTCAACTTGCCTAAATAATAGGATGCCCTGCTGTCCTTATCTTCCAGCTGTCGTTGACTTTGACCGTTGACCAGTCAACCCAAAACCCTAAGTGGCGGGCAGGGGGTGTCTGTGTGTTTCTAGCGAGCCCAGCAACATCCGGGTAGGGTGTGCCCGCCACCTTTGACTTTGACTTTGACTTTGACTTTGACCTACTGCCACTGCTTCTCATAGGTCTCCCCCATTCAACTGCATAGCTTTGAATAACATGACACCATTTAACAACTCTAATCTACTGCCACTGCTTCTCATAGATTAGAATATCACATGACACATAATTTTGTCATTTCCAACATATATATAAGTCAGGTGTTCTTTACAAAAAACGGAATAAAAAACGTCTGATACGACGTATTTCTTAAAAAAAACAGCGTTTTTGGTCACCGTTTTTAGAACAAACCGTTGTCCGTATTTTATATGGTTTTCTTTTAAAATCCATATTTTCCGTATTATACGTGCCATTTTTGGTAACTATGGTGTACTTACGCCACTGAATGAGGATGTAGATGAAGTAAACAAGAGGATGACAGAGTGGTTGCCTGCTGCACCTATTGATTATTATAGTGCTGATCGAGCTGTTAATGAGAATGATGCAGGGGTCTATCCTATCGAATTTTTGAATGCACAAAGTCCGAGTGGGATGCCTCCTCATCAATTAACTTTGAAGGTTGGCATGATTGTCATGTTATTGAGGTCTGTTTCTACACGTAAGGGACTCTACAATGGCACTCGCCTCATTATACGTTCATTGGGAAGACGTGCTATAGATGCCGAGATTGTCACTAGAAAGAATATTGGAAGTAGAGTGTTCATATTTAGAATACCTTTGGTGCCCAATAATGCAGAACTCCCATTTCGGTTTGAGCGCATACAATTTCCATTGCGTCCAGCTTTTGGTATGATAATCAACAAGTCCCATGGCCAAACAATGAAAATGGTTGGTTTGTATTTGCCAAATCCAGTATTCAGTCATGGACAACTCTACGTGGCATTCTTGAGAGCTCAAGGAATACAAGGCATAAAGGTACTCATTCTATCGAAGGATGGAGATGCTTCTGCAGATGTCGACAGATCACGATATACAACAAATATTGTATACAAAGAACTCCTCTAAGTGTGAGTCTAATACTTAAAAATCACAACTATTGAATTTCTCTTTGTTCTCATTGATATCTTCTACTTTCTTTCTTCCATTTATTTTATCCCTGTGTGCTAGAAAATACAGAACCATAGCAACTGCTTTCCTTAGATCAACAGGGGGCCTTACTTTAATCCCGGGCCTGACGAGATAAGGCACAATTAAAGCTACCAGTCTCTCAAATGTGGCCCTTTTCATCCTGTAAAATTGGTGCCACATATCGTCTTCAAAGGATGGCAGACAATTTTAAGCATAGTTATCGATATTATCCCACTGTGTTCTTTGCCCTGGAGCAATCCAAAATCTTCTTGGTGGTCTTCTAACCCTACTGGAACCCGCTACCATTAAAGCTGCAGATGAGCAAAAAAACAAAGCATTGTTATCTTCTAAAACTTCATCATCGAACAGGGTCATTGGGTCTTCGAGCTCGTTGAGCGCAAGTAGTTGCAAACAGTATCTCTGGAATGCAAATCCGAGTGTCAAAGCCCAAAAAAGCATGGCAATCATGCCAAAAATTACCGGATCCATGGTTTAGCGGCCGGAATTGAAAGCGTAGAGAGGCAAAACTAGAAATGAAATATCCCACATAGACTGCCGAACCAAGAAAAAAACAGACTTGAATATCCCACAATTTGGCACCCGAATGGAACGTTACGGCCGAATTATCCCACAAAGAACTCGCCGGGCCGGAATGGATGCAGGATCGAAAATCCGCAAACAAAAAAAAAATTGTGCCCATAACCGAGGCTGTTAAGCTTCGAGAGACAATTGTCTCTCCTCTCCTCCCAAAAAAATACGTACATTTTGGGGAGGAGCCGTATGTGACGAGAGATGGATTTTTTTACAAGCATGTGGCCGACGAGAGAGAGAGAGAGAGAGAGAGAGAGAGAGAGAGAGAGAGAGAGAGAGAGAGAGAGAGAGAGAGAGAGAGAGAGAGAGAGAGAGAGAGAGAGAGAGAGAGAGAGAGAGAGAGAGAGAGAGAGAGAGAGAGAGAGAGAGAGAGAGAGAGAGAGAGAGAGAGAGAGAGAGAGAGTGAGTTCTGTCCTTTATACCTTCTACCAATGATAAGCATCTTCATTTTGTCATGGCAAGGGGTGGCCATGACAAGCGACCTTCTTCACATGGGGTATTGAAGGTCTGCCTTTCCGGTCATGTGATTCTTATCCAAGAATAGCACATGATCTTTTATATTCATTATATGCACTCAACAAAGGTTAATTTCATTCTCTTGGGACCAACACTTGTGTTTTTAATTATCGATAATTCTATAATCTACTGACATTTTGAATAATACAAATAATAAACCCAACATATCTTGCTAAACCTTCAAAGTCAACATCAACTTCGGCTTGCTTCAGCAATACAATATAAGACACCTCAACATCTATTCTAACTATTGCATATGAGATCCAACTCTAAGTACTAGCCAGTCAATCCAAAGGGCACTCCACCATGCCTTGATGTCATTGTATAGAATCTCGATTAGAGATTAAGAATTCGGATACAAAGGAGTACATGTAATAAGAGATTAAATGCGTGAAACTGAAAACAAAAAGGAGAAGATTCACACCAGAAGATTCACAAAAACGAACCGTATGGCTATATGTGTTAATGGCTATCTGTGTTAATTTTTTTTATGTTCATTGGATGAAGGCATAATGGTGAGAATATGCTAAATCAAGGGCACGGGATTTTACACCTCACACCCCCGTATAGCACCACGCTCCTTATACGCCACATACACGTACAGAAATACGTCTGCGAATGCGAAATACGGTGTGAGGAACCATTGTTTTCGCAATCAGAACAGAAGCCGGCAGAAGCTGCACATGTTACAAGCAAATCGAAAGCCCAGTCTAAATCCCGAATCCCAATCCACAGACGCAGATCATATAAGAGGGCTCTCTGCTCGGTCAGGAAACCTCTCCCCTTCCTCATTCCCTGCTTCGTAAAATAGAACTCTTGATGCCAAAAAGCGACAACCAAAAGCGGCCTCCTTGGATCATACTGAACCCTCACAATCTCATAATGGTTTGTAGTTCCGTGACAGACATCACCATAAGTAGGGTTATGCTTGAGCCCCTGAGCATATCCAACTTCTGCTTTAACAACACCAGGAATACGTTGAAAAGCTAATTCCACACCCCAAAAACAACCAGCACCAACCTGAGCAAACTGCAGCGCAGGGCCAGCAATATCATCATTGGGACCTTGGGCAATACTAGAACCAAATTCTTCAGCCTTCGTTGCACCTGCTGAAGGCACCAAATTTCCTGCAAACCCTATTGCAGAAAGGGGAAGAACAAAATAGGTCAAGGTCCACTTGCCCTACAAAAACAGAAGCAAGAAGAAAGAAGAAAGAAGAAGCCGATTTGCGCAGAGGCAGGCTGTCCGAGCGCCTCCATCGGGCTGTTCTTAGCAGCCCACGTGAAGCCAACACCTGCCATACACCTCCTATTTTCGACCATGGAAAACAACCACAAAGAAGAAGCACGCCCTAGACCATAGACAAAAAAAATTTGGAAACCCCCTTTTTCCGGCCCACCTACGCCAGTAGGTTTCCCAATGACAAAAAGGGAGTGGGGTTGTTGGTTTTTTAGGGGGGGAAATCTGTGGGCCGTAGGATTGTTGTATTTTTTTGCAATGGTGTTTATCCCACGGTTCCAGGTGAAGGCAACAAAAATAGAAGCCTGATAGGAGGCCGGATCTGGCTGGCCGCAAACTGTTCGATGGGCCATACAACGGGTAACTGAATCCTCTGCATTCAACGGAAACTGTCCTTTTTGCCAGCTGAACAGAGGTTTCAAATCAGCTAACGGATTCAGGGTTGTCGGATTCAGCTGCCTTTTTGCTTTAGAGCTAACGGATTGGGCTGGGCCGGAAATTGGGCGATTGGCCAGGCCTGGCTCGATTTGGGCAGCTCGAATTGGTCTGATTGAACGTTCCTGCCTGGCAGGCAGGACAGATATTGGCAGGAGGTGAACAGATATGGGATTAGCTTTCATGAAAGAGGGTGTAGAATCCGGAGTTAATATGGGATTAGCTGGTGGTTTGGGCAGCCAGGGTTGAAGAATCGGTTTCTCAAATCGTGACTCAGAATCACTGGATTGATTGTTGGATCCCTGTAACATTAGAAATCCAGAGTTTCCATGTTTTCTTGTGTTTCTGTAGTTCTTAATCTCATATTTTTCAAAGCTGCAGCCTGCTTTGCTTGGTCTTTGCTTGGTTTTGCAATCTTGTCCATTCTTGCGTTTTGCCGGATCTTCTTTGCCGGATTTGGAAGAAGAGGGCATGCTGCCCTGGGCTGGGCATATCTTGCCACGTGTACGGTCCATATTTTTTATACATTTGAATGGTTGGGGAATCAATGGTGGTTTTTGTTTTTTAATGTTTTCGAAAAAGCGATTAGGATGGGATTAGAATCATAGGAAAGAGAAATTTTGGCGACGTATTCACACCAGAAGATTGGTATAAAGACAAGTAGGCATTGATCCAAAATGGGTGGTTCAGATACGTTTAGTTTAAGAATTTATACTTACTAAATAATAAGTCAATTCAACGCGCGGTTACACTCGTGCTTGCCCGGCACATAACGCACAATATCTAGGATCCGGCGTCCTTTGCATGGCGTTGGCCATGGCTGGGCCTTTCGATCCATCTATTCATGGCATTGGCATGCAGCCTGAAATTTCATCGGAATGAGCATCATAAAATCAGGCCTGAATTTTGAACGTGCTCATCAATTATTGTGTTTTTAAGTTATTCAGCTCCCAGATTAAGCTATCCCAAAAGAGTTCATCTGGTCGAGCTTTTTCTTCTTTCTTTGGATAGTCCGACGAACGGCCTGGAAGTTCTTTCTGCGTAGCAATGGCAGCATCTTTGAGCAGTGTACGAGCTGAAAGTATTAGGCCATTCGCAGCTGGATCTGGAGCCGAATGCTGTGCCAGAAACACCAGGATGATTCCTGCTGTAAATTTTGATTTTTGTGCCTTTAAATCTGCTGCACTGTCTAGAAGTTGCTTTTTTAGCACATGGGAGAGTTCCCAAACGTTCCCTCGTAAAGTGAAGAGAACCCAAAACTCTGGGATTAGAGCCTTGAGTACTGGAGGACAGAACTTTGACTATGATCTGATCATCATTGGGGCTGGTGTTGGTGGTCATGGAGCTGCCTTACATGCAGTGGAGCAGGTGAGTCTATATCATTGGCCATAAACTTTTATGTTATGTGCGAAGATAGTATGCTTTTCTTCTACATTGCACAAAGATTCGGTGCATGGTGTTCGATACATTTGAGGGATGGTGGTTTATGTGGGATATATATCCTTGAGTTAATCAACTTGCCTGATACAGGGTCTGAAGACAGCAATTATTGAGGGGGATGTAGTTGGTGGAACTTGTGTCAATCGAGGATGTGTGCCTTCAAAGGCCCTATTAGCTGTCAGTGGGCGCATGCGTGAATTTCAGAACGAGAATCATCTTAAGGCACTAGGAATTCAGGTATCATGCTATATATGCAATATTAAAATTGCAGGCTTGTAGTAGCCGACCTCTTATGTTTCCTTGCCCTGGCTTTCTGTAAAACCTGATGTGTGGCCTAGATTAAGCATGTTAGAATGTGAATATAGCTTGCTTAAGGATATTAGAACTGATGATCAAGCAATATCTGTGTATAGATTGATGCAGCAAAATATGATCGTCAAGCTGTTGCCGACCATGCAAATAATCTTGCCACTAAAATTCGTGGCAATTTGACTAACTCAATGAAAGCCATTGGAGTTGATATTCTAAACGGTGTTGGAACAATTATGGTATAGTGCAATCTGGCCTTTATTTCATTGACATTTGACGTAGAGACCTCAGGAATTTGAAATTCTAAAATTTGCAGGGACCGCAAAAAGTGAAGTATGGGAAGATTGGGTATCCTGATAAGGTAGTTACAGCACAAAACATTATTGTTGCAACAGGATCAGTTCCCTTTGTACCACCAGGCATTGAAATTGATGGTAATTGCATTTGGAGATCTTTGGTTCCTAGTCAATCATTTGTGTTTATACATCACAACTCTCTGTTGATCACAACTCTCTGTTGACAGGGAAAAGCGTATTTACAAGTGACCATGCATTGAAACTAGAATGGGTACCAGATTGGGTGGCAATTATTGGTAGTGGATACATTGGTCTTGAATTTAGCGATGTATACACAGCACTCGGAAGTGAGGTCAGTACCTCAACACTTTAGTTGCCATGTAGTTCTGTAAAACTGTGAAGTAGAGATATCAAAAGTGCTGTACTGGGCAAAAATGTTCAATGAATAAGGAATCCTTGTTTTTCTGCCAGGTAACGTTTATTGAGGCCTTGGATCAGCTGATGCCTGGTTTTGATCCTGAAATTTCGAAGCTAGCTCAGAGATTGCTCATAGCTCCTAGGAAGATTGATTATTATACTAGCATGCTTGCCAAGAAGGTAAGCATTATTAAATTCCATGGATTTGGGGATTGCTCATATTTTCTTCACAGATTGTTAATACGCCATATTTCTCCAATTCCAAGAAAAAGATCAGGTGGTTACCTTCTATCTTCCATTGTTGCAGATTACCCCTGCCAAAGATGGAAAACCAGTAAGAATTGAACTTGCTGATGCAAAGACAAAGGAAGTTCAAGACGTTTTGGAGGTCTGTATTCACTATCTGCACAAATGAGTAACGAAAAGGAAGTAGATCATGTGCAATTTCTAATGTGGGGTCTTGGTTTATTTGTTAGAGGAAGACCGAACTTACATTATTTCCAATTGAAATTGAGGAACAGAACTAACAGCCGCGTGGAACAGAACTAACAGCTGCTTGATCATGTTGTGCAGGTAGATGCAGCTATGGTAGCAACTGGGCGGGCGCCTTATACTAAAGGGCTTGGGCTTGAAAATGTAAAGTTATTTCTCTTATTAATCGCTTGTTCCAACTATAGAATAATTCCTTCGGTACAATGGCTTGAATTCTACTATAGTCTTGGATCTTACTCAGCAGTTCCTGCTCATGTGTCTATCAAAAGGTCCCCAGTGTTTCTTTCTTTGGCTGATATTGCAAGTGTTTCCTTGTTGCAGGTCAATGTTGTGACACAAAGAGGATTTGTGCCGGTGGATGAGTACATGCGAGTAGTTGATGGACATGGCAACCTGGTTGATGATATTCCTAGCTTAATTATATTCATATTATTTGTTAGCTCTTTCTTTCGTCTTCATTAAAGCCTTGGCTTCCTGAACCAATATTGTCATTGGTCATTGCTGTTAACAATACTTGGCACTAAGTATCTTATCATTCCCCTTCAGAGTGTGCTGTCAATAAGTAACTGACTTCTCATATTATTATTTCTAACCTCCATTCTTTTTCGTCAGGTCCCTCACTTGTATTGCATTGGTGATGCGAATGGGAAAATGATGCTGGCTCATGCAGCTAGTGCTCAAGGCATCTCAGGTATGGTGGTATCTTTGTGATATTTAACATTTGACCATCATTCTGTATGTAACGTGTCTCCTTATGGTGGTATCTTTGTGATATTTAACATTTGACCATCATTCTGTATGTAACGCGTCTCCTTAATGCAGTGATTGAACAGATTGCAGGCCGACCAAATTTACTTAACCATTTAAGCATTCCTGCTGCCTGTTTCACGCATCCTGAAATTAGTATGACTGGACTGACAGAGGTGATTATATATATAATGTCAAAACCAACCAAATATGCTATGGTATCTTCTGTGGATGTCTAAATGTGAAACGAAATAAAATGCAGCTCCAAGCTAGAAAGAAGGCAGAAGATGAAGGATTTAAAGTTAGCATTGCTAAAACAAGCTTTAAGGCAAATACAAAGGCCCTTGCTGAGAATGAAGGCGAAGGTCTTGCAAAGGTACTGGTCACTCAGTAAGCTGCTTCCTGTATCTAATGGAGTGTTAGTAGCTTTTATAGTATTTCTTTTTATTTGTCTTGAAGCAAACCACTAACTCACGGATGGATATCTCTACATTTTGGCAGTTAATATATAGAGGTGACACAGGAGAGATTCTGGGAGTACATATCATCGGTTTGCATGCTGCAGATCTTATTCATGAAGCTTCTAATGCTATTGCACTGGGGACACGGGTTCAGGTATCTGAAATTGCTATTAGTCATGCAGGCACCATCATAGCAATCTAATTTCACATAACATAAAATCTTGGACAGGACATCAAGTTTGCTGTTCATGCACATCCAACACTATCTGAAGTCCTAGATGAGCTCTTCAAGTCTGCGAAGGTGTTTAAAAATCATGTTACACAATCATCTTTGGAACCCCCTTCTTCGTTGAGCATATTTTTGGAGTTTTGGAGAAGCCATATGCCTGTGTTCTTACAGTGAATTTTCATGTGCTCAGGTCGGGAATCATGTTGTAGCTGGAAAGCCAGAGCCCGTTGCAGCTTAGCTAGTGGACAATACCCTTTTTACTTTATGCCATGCCCAAGATCTTAAAAAAGGGGCATGGGAAGAGCATTTGCTATCGGTGTAATTTTGGAAGGTTTCCTCCTAATTTATTAAATACTCATTTTTTCTATACTAGCTCTAGTTGATTTTATTGCAAGATACTGCGACTTACATATCTGAATGAGATAAATGCACCAATCCATCTTCTGTTCTTCAAAATGCATGGGGTTCTCGCAGTGAGCGACAAATTTCGAGGAACTCTTGCAACCTACCTGTTAAAATCAAGAATCTCCCATATAGAAAAAATTTCTCAGGAAGTTTCCTGAACAAAAACCATGGGATTCTTCACATTCCTGCTAGCTTAAATTATCTAGGAAATACCATTTTAGGTATAGAGTTCCTCGCTCACTGGGTTCTGGAAATAAATAAGGCAAATAGAGACAAATTAGCTTGTATTTGATCAACATGGAAAGACACGAGAAGTTGCAACCTGAGATATAATACTAAAATGCATA
The DNA here is from genome assembly GCA_021234155.1 of Isoetes taiwanensis. Taxonomy (NCBI): domain Eukaryota; kingdom Viridiplantae; phylum Streptophyta; class Lycopodiopsida; order Isoetales; family Isoetaceae; genus Isoetes; species Isoetes taiwanensis. Next base: position 15,449,776 of record JAJEKV010000024.1, read on the forward strand.
AGTCGTTACATGTTGGAAAATCTGCTTAATATGCTACAGATGCCGAAAATCATGTTATCCCTCTTCTACCAGAATATGAGAGTGAAAATAAGATCATATGAAGACGTGGCAGCAACAAACAAGTCCCCAAAAAGGATTCTGGAAATCCTAAGTTTGACCAGAGTAGAAAGACCAGTGACGGGTCAAGAGTTTAAATTTTTATTATGCCAGCCCATTTTTGAAAGGCTACATGCACATGGGTTGCTGACAACATGAGACGCCAACCCATCAATGGTCTAATATATTTTAAGTGACCTGCCCATCCTCGAAAGTTTCAGTAATAAGGACTTACACATGGCTTGTTTGCCAAGGGCATATACTTACGCATCTTTAGTGCTATATAGTAACATGTTTTGTTTGGTTTCAAGCTTATCAAACATGGATCGGCGTTGTGCTCGCCTTTGTGCATTGGCTTTTGCCGCTATCATCCTCCTCAATGTTCAATCCCAAGTATGTCTTTTAACCTATTGCATTTTGGTTTTTTGCAGAGAAAATTACTTGTTATAATAGTGTCATTCGTATAGGTCCTTGGATTGCATCAAACTGGAAGTGATGAACATGTCCAGGTAAATATAGATTCTTATTATTTTTTGGGTCCTTTTTTCTTTTTTTGTCTATATGCCAAAGATATATATCTAGGTGTTGTGTTGTCATGTTCTTCCAGGAATATGATGGTCGTGGTTTACTTGGTATTGCACCATCAAGTCCTAAAGGTATAGTAATGTTGATGCATACTTATACTAATGATCCTTTAATTGTTTTTTCGAAAGATATCGTAATGTCTGTATATTGATTGATGCACACTTATTCCAATGATCCTTTATTGTTTTTCGTCAGACTGCCCAACATTATGTGAGGACAGATGTGTTCCCTCGGGCGCACATGTAAGATGCCTACATTATTGCAACATGTGTTGTGACAAGTGCCAATGTGTGCCACCAAGGCATTCAATCTATAAACATGAATGCCCATGCTACAGAGATTGGAAGAACAAAAAGGGTGGAGCAAAGTGTCCTTAATCTTAAGGCATAGCTCACAGGAATCATGTGTCTATCCAAATGTAATATGCTTTATGTTATCAATGCATAGTTCCCTTTTTTACTTCGTGTTGCAAACAACATGATATTTCCACTTAGTGTAAAGAATTGGTAAAGGTGGAAGCGCGGAATAGAAACTTATAATAGCCTCAATAAGATAGAGCTTGGCTTAGTCAAGATTCACAACAAAAAATATTTAGTATTTTTAACCTCCACTAAAGACGAAATAATCTATGAGATGCATACACCACATTAACATTGCTATTATGGATCCTGTCCCATTCACTTTAAATAGTGATGACATTATGGCTATTTTATCCTAAGCTTTTTCTTATCTAAATTGATTGGTATAATCTTGCTATGGCAAGATCACCATTACATTACTTAGACCATCCACTTACCATTAGTCGGTTGGTAGGATTGGTAAGAGGGACAATCCCTCTTCTTTAAAAACTTCCTTTATCATATGATATTCTTTGACTCAAAATCTAGTCATATATGCTTGTTACATCCAACCTAATATAAGGTCTTAGTTGCTCGGTACGGAGGTTGGGCTCATACATTCAAGAGATCATGGATCGCCACGATCAGCTCGGTCCTCGGACACTTACCTGATACATGTACATATTTCTGTCCCCCATGATATATATTTGTATTTGTATTTGTACAGTTTGACAGCAAACCTATTCCTGTCATGGTTTTTCCCCCAAAACAAGCCTTTAGGGCGGGGAGGGGGTTTTTTAACCCGGACAGTAATACGCTTGATGTGCCTCTTGTTTGGGCCCCATAGACCATTTGGTCTCCGTGGACAATAAAAACTCTATTCTATTCTATTCTATTCTAACATGTTATGATTTGTTTTGAACTTTTGTCTGGGCGTTTAGTCTAGTGGTAACACACTAGATCTAGCAACTCTAGGTCTCGAGTTCGAGACTGCCCAGAATCGCACTCTGAACTGTTGGGTGTCAAAACCCACAGACGCAATGTAAAGTGGTTAGGGGCAGGGCCCAACCAAGCAATGTAGTGTGGTGTGTGTGGTCACATGTCCAGTTGTAAAGTGGTTAGGGGCAGGGCCCAACCAAGCAATGTAGTGTGGTGTGTGGTCACATGTCCAGTTGGATGCTGCCTAGTGGTGTGACGTTAAAATACTCTCTCTCTTTCTTCTTTTTCTTTTTTTGAAGGACAAAGAAAAATTATTAATCAAAAGTAAACATGACAAGACGCACATATCTTATAACTGTGTAAGCACAAGAAAATGCTCATGAAACACGAGCCTAGAGCATTATATACTTACTCCAGCATAGGAGACTAATGATAAGTATTAATTTCAAGATATTGAATCTAAATACGGTCCTTCACTTTTTGTTCAAGAAGGGAAGACTTATAAGTCATCAATGCCTTGCTACAAGAATAACACAGAGCAAAAGAATAAATGCCTTGAAAAATGTTTAGCCCATGATGCTTCTATATTGACCACAGCAGCCAACAAGTCCCTGTATGATATGCCTTTTACTTAGCATGTGGCATGTTTGAGCCATGTGGCATGTTGGAACTCATGTGCCATGTGGCATGTTGGAGCTCATGTGGCATGTTTGAGCCATGTGGCATGTCGGAGCCCATGTGGCTTGTTGGAGCCTAGGTGTCATGTTGGAACCTACGTGTCATGTTGGGGCCTAGGTGTCACATTGGAGCCCCATGGTTGATGCCCCATGGAAGTAATGGGTCTTCAAGATGGGGGCATGGGATGTCGTGATTAAACCAGCGGTTCAATCACGATCGTGGCCAAGATTTACGGGGCTCGATTTATAAATCGCTAAATAAGCAAAGGCCAAGATTTACGGGGATCGATTTATAAATCGCTAAATAAGCAAAACCCATGCCATAAGCCAACTGAAAGCAAATTTACCCTGAGATCATGCAACTATAGAGATTGTGCTGGGACTTATCTACTTATTTAAAACGTTTTTGGGTCGCCGGACTCACGCCGGCGCTAACGCTTTTTCCGGTAAATATTACGCCGGTTTTTCATTTTCCGGGCAAAGATCCATTTTTTTTTCGAGCCCCTCTATTCCTCTCTGAAACGGCAGCCTGCTCACTGTGAAATCTCCAGTAATGCATGCCGATTTGATCGGGGATAGGTTTAGGGTTTTTAGGATTTTAGGAAAGTCTGAGCCAGCGCAAGCGGCAGCAAGCAAGCAAGCGGATTTTGGATTTTGAGGTTTCTCTTCAATCAGCATTTTGAAGCAGATTTGAAGCATTTTGAGAGTTCTTCAAGCGGATTTTGAAGCTTGCAGGGAAGTAGTCTGTGCATTTGCAGTCACTGAAGCAGAGGAAGGTGTGTAATATTGCTCTGCAGTAGTATTCTTATTCATTAGGGCTCTTACTAAGTTCTACAACAAGGGGCTTACAATAGAAGAAATCATTTACCTAAATCGTGTTTGTGCTTTACGTGCCAGGCGTTGAAGCGAGCGGTCGCTACAATAATAGGAGTTTGTTTAAGGTACCATATTTTCCATCTTACATCCATGTTTTCTGCAATATAAATGTTTAACGAGTGCATGTCCGGATGTTCGGTATTCTTTTCTTCTAACATGTTCCACGTGGTTGCAAATTATCCGGTGATGTAAATCATGGTGGAGTCATTCTAGCTGGTGGGGATGTGATCGGCGGAATTTTTGGGCCAACAAATAACAGAGGTTTTGGGCGTGCATTTTTGTGGATTGGGTAAGGCTTGCAAACATTTTCATTTTACGCAAACGAAGAAGCCTTGCAAGGAAACTTTTTGAGGCGAGGGTTTCTCCATTTTCGGCAACATAGATCTTCATTTTAAGCTACAAACGAAGGATCCTTCCAAGGGGTAAGGTTTCGCAAGCTCCTAGATTACCTCTCTTCCAATGGATTATGTTTGCAAGTTAATTTAGATCTGATGAAACATCGACCTTTGCATCCAATAAATACCTTTATATATTCTTTATCCGTAAAAATGACATTTGATATTGCTTGGCAAGCTGCGAGGAAGTTGGATCTCATCGTGTGTTTCACGCTTTGTGTGCAGTCAAAAATTTTAAAATGATAAATATTACCAAAGATCTACTCTTCATATTAATCCGTTTGTGAGGGGAAGCGGCATGCGTTTATGGTTTTTGCAGTGGAGCTTCATGATGCATTTTCTCGATGTTTTCTCCTCTAGCTTCTATGTTCCATGATTCTTGCTTCATCCGGACATATGTGGAATTGTCTGCGAGAAAATAAGTGACTTAAATGGTCGGTGTTACGAAGTTGATGCAGGTTCGCATGATCAGATACAAACCAGCTCCTTAAGGTGGTTGCTTGCAAGGTAAGCCATTCATGCCCCGTTGATAGGTAGCAGTTGCTCCTTTGTTAGCAAATGTTCCTTTGTTGCCATTTCCAATTATTTTATGTTGGTTGAATGATATCATTTTGCAGCAACGCAGAATATGAAGAGAGAACGGTGTATTGGCAGAAAATTACGTCGTACTGAAAGCTCTGGACTCAGTCTTGTTGTACTCAAGTTATCTCTATCTTGGTGAGTCTGGCTTTTCACAGAAATAGAAGCTGCATAGATCCATAGACCCATTTTAAGAAGGTTTGAGGCATGTATCTTCAGGAATTTTTTGAATAAATATGCTTCTCATAGTTTTGTAACTTGGATAGAATCTTCAATATAGAGTTTTGTGGTAGAAAAGCAAAAGTTTGGAGATTCCTTATTGTAGCAATTTCTGTGGACTTGCACTCAAGTGCTATTGATGTCTTGCATCTTATGCAACTCCAGTTTCTTGAGGGTGAAGTGGCCTAAATCAAACCGTGAAGTCATGTTTTCACAATCTATATTCAAATTAAAGTAGACCCCTGCCATCATGTTCATCTACAAGCACAACATAATGGGAAAGTTAGTTATATGATGGTAAATGTTGTCCTTTTTCCAAGTATATTAAATAGAATTATTGGATGTTGTTGATACAAGAAACTTATTGCGGTCTCTTCCCGAACCTCCTATGTATAGGGAAGTGGGTGGAGGCCATTCTCCTTTATCAAGCTGTGACGCTCCCTGAATATATACGACACCCGGACGTATACATACGGGGACTTTCCCCTCCCATGGCGACCGCCTCGCCATGAGCAGGGCCCTCCGTCTATTCCGACCACCCATATTATGGTGCCCGAAAGAAGGACACGAAGGGGTCATTCGGCCCACGCCTTCAATGGGACTCCTACGTCGCGGAAGCATGAATACAAGGGTTAGCACACAGCATAAATCACATATAAATAACCACCACGAAGGGTGGCGCATCCATCCAAATACCAACGACAAAGAATATGCATCTAAACTAAGAAAACACCCAAACCTCAGGTTCTACCCCGGCTCAGACTCCAGTGAGGATCGACTGACGGTTGGGCCTCAAGAGATCAGCAGACCGAGTCTTGGCATGGCGTTGGCTGGCATAGAACATCGGCTAGGGTTGTCCACTCCATCCGCCCCTCCTGTGCACACTTTGCAGATGGGTCAATTCACGCTATGGCTTCGCTATAGCCTTCCGGAGACGCAGGCTCGAGGCATCACCCTGCTGAGCCTACTCCAGGGTTCATGAAGCCCGGTCCGATGAGGCAGGTCAGGGAAGCGTCCCCTTCCAGAATCACAGTGGTTCCATGGGTGAGCTAGAGAATACGTGCCGCATCAGCGACCCCCGCATTCGTACCCGACTTACTCACCCTAAATCTACTCAAAGTACAGGATGCCCCATGCGGGTCACACCTCTGTACCCAGGAAGTGTCAGACCCATACCCGGCCCGGCTCGCGCCTAGCTCGCTGGCCGGCTATTAGGCCTAGCCCACTGTAGGAGTCTCAGGAGCCTTTTATGTTCGTGCAAGACCCCACCCCCACTTCACCACTGTGTTCCTTGTCTGGTGCTAAGCCAGTCCATAGCATCTATGACCCGGTGGGCTCTTGTACACAGGGCTCTATCTAGGAGCATACTACAATACATGGGCTCAGAGGTCTCTACCCCCCGTAATCCCCCATCTCCGGAGTGCTAACTAAGCAAAGAACTACTAAACCATCAACCAAAGCACGTACAGAGACTAGAGATAAAGAATACTCACCATATCAATCAAGGGTTAGCCTAACAGGTAAACCACAAAGAAAACAGAGAGAGAACACACACACGTAGAGGCTATGCTATAAATCAACATAGTAACCTCTTGACTAAACCAAAATCGGTCTTGGGCTGCTCCATCTCGACTAACGAAGGGGGCGCAGGCGGCTGCTCCTCCTCCTCCATCCCCAATTGCTCCCAATTCGAATTGGGGCACAAAAGCCCTAATTTGGGTGTCCAAAATGGCAACCCTACCTTGCCCAATCGATTTGGGCCAGGTGGCATGTCATAAATTAACTAATTTGGTATTTTAGCCCTTTTTAATATTAGGATAAGCCCTAAATTCGAATTAGGGTTTTGGGTTAGGTTTCCACCTTTATAATTTAATTATTAACATAGCTAACCTTAGCTTATGAATAATTAATGTGCCATTAATTATTCATAGTGACGTGTCATGTATTTATACTTAAATATGCGTATAAATATGTGGAACGTCACACAAGCCACTTGATGATTTGACTTGTGTCCATTGGGAGGTACAGGCCTTGGCCGCGAACAATGTTGTTGTTCCAATAACTAAACTAACTTTGTGAAAACGTCAATGTCAAAGACGATAAAATATTTGTTGTGCCAACTAATAGCAATTGTCAATTCTTAAAACGTAGCTTAGGTTCTAGTCCACGACATATCTGAAGATACTGATCTCCATGTCAAATTCACCTAAAGCTACAAAGTTTTTTGGGCCATAGACATGATTGTTCAATTCCAATGGACATGTCAAATTCACCTAAAGTTATAAAGTTTTTGGGCCACAGACATGCTTAATTTAGGAATGTTTACTATCAATCAAAGATGTCTCCCAATTACTATGCTAATGTAGTGGTGCCACGTGGTAATTGATTCGCCAATAAGAAATATATACTTGTAGTAGTTCTACGTGGCAGTGTCAGTGACTACTATGATCATCATGCTAAGTGCCTTGTTGTTATTGTAAAAAAAGCAAAATCTCATTCTAAACGAACTGTTTGTATAACAATAAGTTTTCCATGAGGAGGAAGCGCGCAATTTGTTTGGCATATAAGAAAGGGTAATTGAATTCTGAAGATGAACGCACATCTCAAAGATAGCTTTGTTGGAACTGCTGGAGGAAAAAGGAACGCTTAAGAAGCTATTCTTTTCCTTTTTACTACCTCCCTGTAGTGAAGACATTTCATATTGAATTGCATCTTGTCTGATTCAGTTCATATGCCATGACCATCCTCCCAGATCCTTCTAAATATACTAAATAAATAGACAATCGTTGCTGAAGAATCCAACAGCTCAAACACCTTTCAACTTTTTCAATCTCCTAGAAGTTTCAACATTGGGCAATTTAGCACTCAAAGTAAAGAACAAAGCTACTATACTCAAACCAATAATAGACGTTATGATACCCTCTTGTTCACGAAATTTGTTCGAGAATGGATAGGGATAAACCTGTAACAAATACCCCAATCAGAATATACATAATCACCAGGATGAAAAATAGCAACAAAGAATAGAGAACGATGGTTTCAATGCAGCATTCCCTCATTGTAGTGGTGATCCTATTCATTTCATCCATTTCCTTGGTGGGAAAATAATTTCTTGTATTCTCCATTTGTGGGACAAGCAGCTAATTTGCAAACAACAACCCATTCTATCTGCCATTCCTTTTCATTCCGCAATCACTTGGGACTAGTAGTTTCCTTAAGAAGAGGATGGAATGAACTCCTTGCCAGCTAGACAATTTGGACCACCATGCAGGTTTGGGTATACAAGCAAGAACAAAAAATGATGAGGGCTATAAAAATCTGAAACCTGCTGTACTATTTGTTGTTTCATCCTTATTTTCATATACTTTATATACTTCCATAACAGTTGGCAAGAAATTAGCATTAAGGAAGTGAACATACCTTGTTTTTGGCTGCACAGATCTGCATCCACAGTATGTATGAAAAAGCAAAAAAAAGGAGCAAAATGTAACGATGACTTCCTGTAATCAGAGTACCCAACAATGTTAGTAAACCAAAATCTACACCTGAAAGTGCGCTCTGATGTGCATACATCTACCCAAGCAACTACTGCATTGATCAAATGCATTGTCAAATCCAGCCATACAGGAACACTGCGCATACAAAAACGACACTAGTTTTAATAACTCCAATCAGCACGATCAAGCTAATTCCAATACATGTCACACTTAAGACATGTAGGATGATGTATCATGACAACCAGATCCAGGGGCAGCTAAAGCTTACGGATTACAAATATAAACTCCAATGCATAACCAAGCACATGCACTGTCATCTGTAATTCGCCTGATTGATTTTACCTGCCACATACCATGACAATCTAGCCAGCAGAATTCAAAATGTGTGGGTAACAAAACTTTAACATAAAAACAACAATTAGGCATTGGAAGCAGAAGTGCATTGACCTATTCTCAGTATGAAAGATGCACTCATTGAAAGCTTACTAAAGGTTATGCCTCACTAGCCACGCTGGAAAAGAGTTGCTTTCAAGCTAATTTCCTATGTTCCAACAAAGCTGTTAAACTAACTTCTTTGTATGGAGCAGTGGGCATATATACTTAGCCAAAGAAAATTCTGAAATATACTTCTTAGCAAAGATGATAACAAGCAAGGCATTTAAGCATACTCTCCCCTGAGACTATGTTATTCCAACAAAAGCTTCTGCGGCTTGGACTCTAAGTTTCCAAAATGGACGGGTGATAAGGGCATGAAAGTATGTTGGCATGTTGAAGCACCCTGGCCATGGCTGATTCCAGGATGTTCCATCACGAACAAGGGTCATTTTCTTAAAATGTCCAGTAAATTTTTATCCTACAGACCAAAAACATGTGGTGGTGCTTTATTTTCAAGAAATGAATGAAGATAGGTCTAAGCAACAGAAAATAACATCTTAACATCACTTTTCATCTGTGCAACAGAAAATAACATCTTAACATCGCTTTTCATCTGTGCCGGCCAAAAATGCAACAAGGGGAAACTTGACTACTAAGAGGCTGCGGGTCTCAGAAAGATTAGGGACTGTAGAAATTTACAACATAAAGGAGAATAAACTTACAAGATAAAGGAGAACAAGTGGAAAAGGAAGACGGCATTGGAAGAAGGAGCCTCTCCGCGCTTAGGCAAAGCCATGAATACCTGGATCCAATGCAGGGCATTTCCTCCACCAACTTTGGCCTAAACATCTACCATTATTCCGACTAGGGTTCTTAGGCTACATCATCTCACACCTTTTTTGCACCGCACTGCCGTAGGCCTGTGGAGCAAATTGCTGCCTGCCAATGGAAAATCCGCTTCCTTTCTCGATATACCATTCCGGTAAGAGCAAAGAATCAAGCAAGCAGACTACGAAATAAATAAGCCCTGATTTGTATCACCCTTATCTCTCGATCTGCATTCGGATACCTGCCATCTGCCCAAGAGACCTCTCCGGTTACCCGGTTTCGAGAGCGGCTGCCCACCAACAGAAGTGACCTAGCATTTACAGCCAATCATAAGTTTTTAGCAGTCACCAGCATATCCTAGGGATATTCTGGCATATACCTAGGATATGCCAAAAGCCCACATAAACAAGGGTTTGCCCCCCTAGGGGCAACCCAAAAATAATGTTTTAAATATTTTGGAGAACTCAGAAAATATAACGATAGCATTTAAGTGTTTAGGGCCACCATAGCAAATGATGCACCATTTGTTCTCACTCGAATGTGCAAAATGAAATGGTAAGGCAACAAGAATAGATAGTCATAATCTCCACAAAGAGATTGTTCTTATAAGTTATTACAGTATTATATAGTGTTCGGTGAGAGAATTCTATTGGGACTAAGTTTGGTGCAACACACTGAGTCTTATTAAAAGGGCATTTGCAGTGTTCAACTCATTCCGTTGATTTAATGCGCAGATTTAATGCGCAGGAAACAAGGCAATCAACGTGCAGGAAACAAGATTGTGAATTAAAACGATGCCTTCAATGTACAAGCAGCTCTTGATAGTACTTTGTCTTTTATTAATGTGAAGGCTAATTTGAGTTGTTTCTGTACGATAAAATTAGATGGCATGAAATGCACCCTTAGAATTATGTTAAGGCAATATTTCAAAAAATTCCTTTAGAAGCCATCCCTTTGTGTAAATGGGGCTCATCCTGTTTACTAGGGCTCTTTTTGTATTTGTAATTGCAAGGCAATAATCTCTCCATAGACTTGATCTATCTTTTGAAATACATGTATCCTTATACAAAAACTTATTCCTAAACGCGATAAGAAAACACATCAAATCCCCCAACCGCCCATCCATGGCCCTTATATATGTGTAGTTGTAGATGCCCTTAGAAACTCTAAACATAGTAGAACAATACAATTATTCTCTATACATCACACTTTTATACATTTTGGCAGCTTGGGAAATCCATGAAGCAAGGCTTCATGCAATGCACATTTATAAACACAAGCACATACATGGAGACTATGCAACAACTTATGCGCGACAACACTGGGCACAAGTTTTATTGGCAAAAATGTTGTGGTGTTGTCGGAACTGGAAAAAGTGGATATGGACATAAAGACCATCTAAAACCACAAGGCAAGAGATTAGCCCGGCAATGCCGGGCACACGTTTACTAGTAAGAGACCTGGAAAAAGAGATTAAGTGATCCATTCTTGGCATTGTTTGATCATTTGAAGCCATCATATAAATATGGACCATATATATCCAGATTAAATATGGCCAATGTGCGCAATTGTGTGGTTTGATCATGTGTGGCATAAGCCAACCTTTCTGGAAACGTCGAATATCCTTTGTGTACGATAATGGGTCCGGTTATCACCATCGCCCTCGCCGTACCACTCAATTTTTGAGGTCCAGGGTGACTCCATGTGGTGGAAGCGCTTCAAACAGCCCTTCCATTGCACTAGCCCCGTTGTTTCTTATAACTGGCTTGCATAATCAGGTATTCTTTCTTCTTTGGCTAGAAATCCTTTTTCTCTTAGGTTTGTATTATATTTTCGTTGTGAACTTCATTCATGTGCTTGAGTACTGAGGCAGCAAATACTTTGTCTTTCTCACTTGTTTTTTTACATGTTATATCCAATCGCAGTTTGAAAGGTATATTAGAATGGTTGCTGAGTTTGTAAATGGCATTTGATATTGAGTAAAAGAATAATTGGGTTTTGCTTAAAGAAACTCAATAAATGTGAGTCTATGCAGATGTAACCTGTTTGTGTCACGATCATCGCGGTGCGTGTTATGTCATATTTGAATATGGCCTGCTCTCTCAATAATATAATTAGCCTTCTGCCTTCACCTCGTCCCGTAAATTCAGGTATGCAACTTGGATACACCTTTCGATCTGCATAATTTCTTTTCTTCAGCATGGCTGTAGCTTCAATAGTCAATCTCTGTAACAATCACTTAGAGAATGCAGTAGGGTACGGGGCGCTTGGCTTGCCTTTCATCTTTCTGAGATGGTATTGATCTGGCATTAATGTGGAAGGCCATGGGATACACGAATTTATTTATTTTCATTAGCTATAAAATCCTTTGGACAAAGCTTGTCTGGAGAAAATATGAGGAGTTTGCATTTTCTTAAATAGAAAACTACCAAACCCTTGAAGTCTTGAAAATTCCTCTTATTGCCTCTGCAGCTTTTGAAATTACCAAAATGCCCCTATGTCAATGAATTGCATTGTATAGAAATAAATAACATGGGATATTTTGATAACATGGAGGGGCAATAAGGAAGTTCTTGAAGTCTTGACAGCTTTCCCCTTGTTAAACAACAATAGACTTGGTACATCAACGAGCATGGAATCTCGAATAAAGGTTGAAGATATACATCTATTGTGGAAGCATTTGTGATGTGGCAATTTATTACATAAAAAAACACAAATTCAGTTTGTAAAGGTTCCTCTATATTTTAAGGGACCTTGAATATCAAACTGGCTTTAAATACAAAGTGGCCATGAATATTAGAAGGGAAGTTTGAGCATGTAATTATCCTCATTACATTACTATTTGTAGTCATCATTCTGCTTGGTTTCCTATAGTCAACTTTCCATCATTAGCTGCTGCTCCTGCTGCTGCTGCATTGGAGACAGTGCTTCAGTCTCGTAATCTGTAGTGGGGGATCTGGAGCATTCCTTGAAAATTTTGTATGGTGCAAGTGGGATGGCTGAAAATTGGATCCCATCCCTTGTTGGTCCATGAGCATTCACATCATAAAAGGAGTTATACTTTTACTTTCATAAATCAACTTACGAATAGAGCTTACAGTTTTGTTCTTGAAAATTTTGAACATCAAAGAGGACAGCTTGAGCAAATTTAAGCTTATTGTCCATCAAAGTTAGTGGATGAGCTATTTGAAGGACGAGTAAGACAGCCTATTATGCAAAGCTGACTATTGAGGATTTGCTTATGCAGTGTGCCTGTTCCCAGCTGAAGCCAATGAACAGAAACAAGTGCCATATGGACAGTTTGTCCATGCTGCCACTTTACCTGCTGGACCAGGTGGCGGTGTCCTTGAAAGACCAGCCATTGAGACCACGCCAGGTCGAGAATCTGAGTTTGACCTACGGTATGGATTAAATATCTAATTATTGGTTAAAACAAGTCAAAGCTTTCAACAAAGTTTTCTGTAATTCCACAGGAAAAGGAAAAAGATATCTCCTCCATATCGTGTTATGTTGCACAATGATAATTACAACAAAAGAGAGTATGTTGTGCAAGTGTTAATGAAGGTTATCCCTGGCATGACACTAGACAATGCTGTGAACATAATGCAAGAAGCCCACCATAATGGCTTGGCTGTGGTGATTATATGTGGACAACCTGATGCAGAAGAACACTGTGCACAATTAAGGGCCAACGGCCTTTTAAGTTCAATTGAACCTGCGAGCGGAGGTTGCTGAGTTTTGGACGCCCAAGTTCTAGTATTAAATTTTCCACGGATCATCTGGGGCCTGACTTTGTAAATACATACTTGCCAAAGTATCCTATTTATAAGAAAAATCCATGTTGTGGCTCTACATTTGACATATATTAAAGGCATAATAACGAGAAGAGAGGAAACCAGCTTTGCTCAAGGGGAAAACAATCATATAATATCTGCAGATTGGGAAAGAGGTTTGGGGTCCAGCATCATTTAAAGGGATTCTCACTCATAACAGTATTATCTGAAGATTCTTAGGCCAAAAGGAAGAGATGTCCCCATCCGTGTCCACTAACTAGTTTGAGTTGAAACATCAAAATTGGAAAGGCAAAACCTGGGAAATCCAGGAAAGATTACGCAAGGATGGAGAGGAACCCATCGAAAGCGAAATGGGGAGGAACCCAACAGCATTTGTGAAGTCTATTTTATTTATGGAAGACCAATTATTTGGATTGCAATGAATTTGCTTTATTTTTTGAATAGCGAATTAAAAGTAGAAGGAAATGAATTTCATTTATGAGAAGCTTGACAATCTTAGTCAAATTTAATATGCGGCCATGGCAATGCTGTCGTAAACGGAAGCAAATTGTTCTAAACGGAAGCAATTTGTTCTGGATTTAGAATTTTCCAGTTAATGAATGCAAACTTTTTTTTCCCAATAGGAAAAAAGCCTTTTGTTTATCAACTAAGGGTACTTTCAGACCATGGGGTTAAATTAAGCTAAATTTTAAAGTAACCAATTGTTTGTTAATGATAAATTAAGGTTATTTTTGTCAAGCTTTCACACCACTTGTTATGTCAATTACTAACATTACAAATTCTGTTAAAAAAGCTTTCAGACATGGGATTTGTTATGTTATCCACTAACATAACAGAATTTGTTAAAAACATTTTCGCACTAAAGTTTGTTATGTTAGTTTTTAACATAACAAAATCTGTTAAAAAGCGTTTCACATTGCAAAACAGACTAATTGTTATAACATCTAGTGAACAAACTCATTTTTACAATCCCTGAAGCATGGCCAAAATGGATGTTTGTTCTTTGTTGGTATCTACTTGGTAAAACAGTATGTCTGCATACATATGCACCTGCAGAGAAGACTGCTAACATCAATTGTACCTCTTAGAGAAGCCAAAGCCACAAGCCAATGCCTCGTCCTTGGATGCCTGATCTGACTACTGCAAAGAAGATAGGCAGGATACTTTGGACCTTTGGAAACTCAAAGAAGATGGAAACTCAAAGTATTCTGCAAACTCAAAGGCATATTGCGCGGTTAGATCGTTGTGAGTTAAAGTGTATGCTCTAGGAAGCCTGGCAGGATGCTGCTCTTTATCAGTTCCAACAAATTTGACACACAGCTTGGAGGCATCAAATGTGGATGGACCCAAAAGCCTTGCATTCTGCCAATACAACACAAGCAATGGTCATGTCCATATTCTGAACAAGCATAAGCATTGAAACCATGGTAAGCTAATGCAGGAAACCACCATAAGTAGTAACTACCATACACCATAAATGATAATGCTCAAAGGCTGTGCTTACCACAGTGAATTCCAATGGTGTTATTTCATCCTGCATGCTGGTGCTGGCAGTGGCTACCCCAACCCCAGAACATTGAACAGAGATATTGGTTTCCGTTTGTCAAGAATGACATAGGCCTACTTGGCTACTTACATCAGATTCAACTCATTTCATCAATTCAGCATCTTAGTTGTTTGTGTGCTTCAATTACTACAGGTTCAAGGAGTAATGTGATTTGGGTTTTGCACAGGTTTTAAGAGAAATACCAGAGCAGTTTCAACAATCACTTAAACGAAGAAAAAGCCATAGTGTACCTTCATTCTGAGCAGTGAGAATCAATCAATAGTATGTCCAGTGTACAAACAGAAAGATTAATGTGATTTGCCTTGTGATTGTGAGGGTTTTGCACAGGTTTTTAGAGAAATACTAGAGCAGATTCAACAGTCACTTTATTTAACCAACAAAAACTCATGTACTTCCCTTTTTGATGAGTGAGAACCAATCAATAATATGTCCAATATACAAAAAAACAGATCTGCCATGTTTTTGCATCAAGCAAATATGAATTGAATCACAAAACTTGTCTACAGGAATGTTTCAACCATTGGAACTGGGAAGAAACATTTTAAGAGTAGACAGAAGTATACAAGTTATTCTGTAAATAATGTTTCAAGCAAGTTATTCTGTAAATAATGTTTCAAGCATCCATGGAAGTGGAATTGGGAAGAAACATTAAGAGAAGACAGAAGTACAAGCAAGTTATTGGGTAAACGAATTCTGTACAATAACCAAAGCCTGGCACAGACTTATTGTCTGGCTAGATTCAATCCAAACTTGAAAGTTGAGATCTGCAGTGCCCAGAAAGGAGGCCATCCCATGAGCAATTCTGATCAACCAACCATAACCAAAAGGATGCTGCAACTGAGGTAGATGAAGATAAAATGGAAGGGATGAAAGTGCAAGAGTGCGGGCGGAGGGCGACCGCAGCGCAAGATGATCAACCTATGCATATGCAATGCTGATCTGAGAAGCAGGCAATTGTTTTCACACTTCTGAGTACTTAAGTGGTATTATCAGTTAAAAAAAGACCAGCCCATGTCTCTGTGGTTAGGAGGCTGGAGAACAAACAACTTACTGTCATAGCCAGGAATGAAGGGCTCAGCAAGGCAAGGAGAAGAAGAAAACTGGGAGAGATCATTGATGTTATAGTTATTATACTCAGAGCCAGAAGTGATGAGGCTAGTGAAAGAGCCAGCATATGCAGATCCAAGGAACCCTTCACAGGTGTGGTCATGAGAGGAAACAAGGTCAGGGGGGCTCTCATTTACAAGGCTATGGCTATGGCTATCAAAGAGCAAGGGGCTTTTGGGAGATATGGCAAAACCATCTTTCATGGAAGAACATGTGAGATATTTGGATTCAGTTTGGGCACCAGAGTCAGAGCTACAGGAGAAGGCACAGAATGTACCCTACTTTCAACGCAATATATAAACGCAATATATGGGAAAAAAAAACTCATCCAGGAAGAAACTTACAGATTGGATTCGTCAGACTTTGAAGCCAACGCCACGGTGAGGAGCTCCGGCGATGGAGCCATCGGGAGTCTCGACGCCAGTCTCCGACGAGTTAACAAAATTAAACGAAGGGGTTCGGCATCGAATAAGTTTTGGTCGACAAAACATAAAATTGTTAGCTAAATGTTAAGAAATAACATAACAAAAATCAATGTGAAAAGGGGTTAAATGGCTAATTTAACTCTAACAGTTTGTTAAAAGTTAACCCCTTAAAATTAACAATTTTGTTAACAAAAACCATGTGCGTTAATAGTTAACTTAAATTTTTTTAACTTAACGAAATTGACCCCATGGTGTGTAGGTACCCTAATAGGATTATATTAGTTTGAACCGGATTGACCCTTTTTTAAGAAATCCATTAGGAACTTTCTTGTAATAAATATTGATAACCATGAAGTTTCTTTTTAACAAAATTTACAAAGAATCATGTATTAGACTTGTATGTAATGAGAACTCTCTTTACAAGCACGTACAATAGAAACAAAATCAAACTTCTCTATTTCAGGCCATTTGACAAGTAGTGCACATTGCACAACCTATAATGCATGCGCTGTAAAATCCTACTAGTATAAAATATAATAGAAAAAAATCCTAAGACCTATGGCTTCAATCGGCCCAAATCTTTATATGCCATTTTTTGGACCAGCCGTATATCCTACAGTATTTCATATGGACCAGAACTTTTTAATTTGAACCGGATTGTTTGATTCGATCCTAGGACTTTGTTGCACACTGCTTCCAGTTTTACATGGAAGAATCGGGTTGAATTTTATATGGAAATGGACGGATAGATATTATTTCAAGAGTAACCCGCAATCTAGGCCTCTTATTCTTGTGCTTTCAAAGCGATGGAAGAGATTCAAGAGAAGACCATATTTGTTCCATGTCTCCATCCAACTTGGCTTCCTTAATTGCATTGATGGATCTTCTAAATGATTGTAAATAGTAGTACTGGCCTTGAGTAGGCCATTAGGCCATTATGCTAGGTAAGGGGATGGCTAGAGTAATGGCCTACTCAAGGCCATTCGGATGACATAATGTGGTGCATTCTGGCATCCAATAGTTGCTAACATTAATGCTTTCTGAAATGCAGTTGGAAGTAATATTAATTTCTTTTTTTTTTTTTACAATTTCCATTATTTCTTTTTACAAACCAACAATCATTCTATATTAGCTCGCCTAATCAATAGAACTATAACATGTTTCGTGTAAAAAAAAGCAAGTTGCATGATGGATATCTCTCCTTCTTAGATTCATATCTTATCACTTTTCAAGTTGCAACCATTTTGACAATGTCCATTAATAGTGGTCATGGTTTGTGGTGGTGGAGAGAGCACTAATAAATGGGCATGGCTATTGGCTGGCAGAAATGAATATCTATAGAAGAAGAATCAGAACATATCACTTGCAAAGAATCAAAGCAACACGTATGTAGGTTTATCTGTAGGTTGAAAATCATATTCATGTACATCAATGTTGTTGTTATGAGCCACCCATCTCCAAGATACAACTTTTCGTTCATGGTACACTCAGTTTTTTAGTATTGATATTCCACTAGCCAAATAAGTGGGACAAACATATTTGGTGCATGAAAGGATGGGCGGCAATGTCGATGCTGCTTCCTCTATTTGTTCAAATTGTAGACGCCATAGGCAACACAAATACTGTTACCCGACTTGATGACTATTCAAACCTATGCAAAACTAAAAATATTGTTTCTACTAATACTCAAGCCTGAAATATTGCTTCCATACATTATGTGGAGCCATCTTCACCTTCAACGTGTTTGAAATGGAATAATTGTTGCTTAGTGGGCTAACCTGACATGTTCCCCCAACCTCTGTTATGATTGTAATTTAATGGTTTTTGTTAATACTTATTTTCTTTTCTATTATGACAAGAAGAAATGTTTTCTTCTGCAGACCAACCTAAAAATTTCAGGAATGTCGGGAATGTAGTAGGTAGTGCCATACAAGAAATTAAAACAATGTCAACTAAATATAAACATTGTTAACACATGTCACATTGCATGTTAGAGAACAATTTTAAACGTACTATTAAACAAGAATAAGTCATACTATTCAACTGTTATTCGAAAACAAGGGTTAGAGGGTCCAGCTAAATGCTTCAGACAATCGATCTGGTTTAAGAATATTGTAAACTTTTTATAATTGTGTGCCATTTCCAGGAAGAATCCAGTCTAGGCCTCAAAACTAGAGATTTGCCATATTTTTTCGTAAAAATCTGTGCCATATCCCGCTACTTTAGCTATAGAATTCGTCTGTAAAATGGCAGAGCCCAAAATGCCGGAAGCATATCCCTAAGCTATGGCTATGGCGCTAGAGTTGGGATCTGATACACCCCACGTGTACATCTAGAGATTCCGCGTTGAAATTGACTCTACGGAGTGGTTTCTGCTACGGTGGAGTTTTTTTAATCCGAGTGGGTTCTTTGATTTGGGGTTTTTACTTTACGGTGCCAGGTTTATGACAACTAGCCTTTTGTGCTTTTTTATTCTGTCAGTCTTCATTTTGCTTAAGGCTGCTTTTTGGTCGACACTAAATGCATCAGATTTTGGTTTTTCCTCCACAATTCCGTCGCATCAAGTTGCCTTATGGTGTAGCCCGTCGGATTCAAGCTGACAGTTTCTTTGTAATTTTTTCTGTTCCTTGTTTCTACCTGTTTCCTGGGTCCGTGAACTGGAGGTTGTTAAGCATTGCATCTCTCTAGCACGCTTGCCTATGATCGTTTACAATCTTCTTGCAAGGCCCTTCGAGGGGAAGTTTTTGTTCTTCTTGAGTTCTCTGATCTTAGCCCCTGGCTAAGGATTTGGGATATTTTAGATCTGGATTGTCGGCGATTCAAAATGGTCTGCTGTGACTGTTTTGGATTCTCTAAAAAAAGGCATGGAAATCAATCCAAACCCAGAGCAACTGTGTCAAAGCATGCCTCTGGGGAACACCTTTTGGGATTACAGTCTGAAAATCATTCGGGGAATACCATTATCAATCCTCTCAGATGCTATTTGTCTCCATTTGATAATTACAGCGTCTCAAGTGGCTCAGAGCTAAGCCCCCAACATAAAAAATTCGAAGAATTGAAGGGGCCTTACAATGGTCTGTATATGACATGCTCTGAGAGGACGCCAGTTAAGATCACACATCATGCTGTCCGCTCAGAGGTAATCACGTTATTTAGTATTCTGTGGTTGTTCTTAGTGTTTAAAATCAAATGCCTGCTGCTCAGACATAGCCAATGGTATTTTGCAGGACTTTGATGGAAATAAGGTGATTAACGAATACGTTAGGGAATGCAAGATTGGAGATGGAAGTTATGGAAAAGTGGTAAGAATAGGAGACAAAAATTTAGAATGAGAGTCAAGGATTTCTCTTAATTATTTTCTCTCTTTTTTTTCTTTTTCCCCCTACTTTCAGGTACTCCATCGAAGCATGAAAGATAACAAGTTATATGCTATTAAGGTGCTTTGAGTTCCTTCAAATCCTTTTTTGTTGTTGTATGGTAAAAATTAATGAAAATCTTGTGTCCACCCAGATTTTCCATAAATCTCGCCTCCGCAAGCTGCGAGTTGCCCCTGATAAGACTGCCATGATGGATGTGTTAAAAGAAGTCAGTGTCCCTCAAACTCAGTTTCTTTCTGCCATTATCAGCATGCAGTAATTTGACAGCTTGATTGCATCTATATCAGGTTGATATTATGAAGCGGTTAAATCATCAAAATATTGTGAAGTTAATTGAAGTCATTGATGATCCTGACGTTGACCAATTATATATGGGTAAGTGGCCATCTATTGAATGTGTTTCTAGCTTGTATGCAATCTTTATAGGGGCACAATGTATCCACAAATTGATTCTTTATCTTTTTTTCTTTATCTTTATGTTAAGAAGCTTCATCGACTCATGCTCTTAATGTGTCATTGCAGTCCTTGAATATGTTCAAGGTGGTCGGATATTTGGAGGTCATGGACCATGTGGAGGTATTGGAGAATCTACTGCCAGGAGATATTTTCATGACATCATAACTGGCCTCGTCTATCTTCATAATCAAGTAATTGAAATTTAAAATTTCAGTAGGTGGTTTTTGTTCTAATTTGTGTTATTGATGCTTATAAATTTTTTGAGGGGTAATTTCATTGATAAGCGATCTGTGTTTGCAGTGTATTGTTCATGGCGATATAAAACCTGAAAATCTATTAGTTACTAGTGATGGCCACGTCAAGATCTGTGACTTTGGAGTCAGCTGTTCCTTTGAGGTAGGAGCACTCGAACATATCTGTAACATCCATGAACCATAGTTTTTGCTTCTTCAAGGTGTAGAGGTTGATGGTATGTAGGTAAATGTCATTATAAGCCATCAACTGTAGCTCATTATTTCCTGATACGTGGTGCAGTCATAAACAAATTCAATTTCTCCTATATCATATCTTCTATCAGGACAGACATCTTAAAAAGCTTCAAAGCTTATGGCTTGGTATCTTTGCAGGGCAATAATGATATGCTTCGAAGATCACCTGGGACTCCTGTTTTCACAGCACCCGAGTGTTGCCTTGGTAAAATTCATATCCGTTTCTCTGGCAGTATACTTTCCAATACTTATAGATACTCATACACGTTTATTTTGATAACCAGGAATGCCATACAATGGTAAAGCAGCAGATGTCTGGGCATTGGGTGTTACCCTCTATTGTATGGTGCTGGGTTGCTATCCCTTCATTGGCGAGACATTCCAACAAACCTGTGATAAGGTAAGAAAATGAGGACAGAATTTTACTTAAAAGTCATAATTTATTGGCCAATATGCAGCATAATAAAACAATTCATATTCTTTAATTGCATGCTTGTTTGCAATGGGGGGAAGAAATTCTTAATACGTGTTTATTTACATGACATGCAGATTGTTAATGAGAGATTAAATTTACCTAAAGATATGTGTTCGGACCTTAGGGACCTCTTGGAGGGGCTACTCTGCAAAGGTAGATACTTTGTTAAACTAAGCATATGTTTTGGGAAGTAACTTGAACTGAAATTTCATGCAGATCCAAAACAGAGATTGACTCTTGATGCTATAGCCCGTCACTCATGGGTGAAAAGGTATGGACTCGTTTTGAATTATCTTAGCAACATGCAACTTGTTCAGCAACTTGCAAGATAGTAATATCCTTTCATCCTTATGCTTCTTGCAGTTGAATTCAGTTTCATCTATCCAATCCAAAGCGCAGATGGATTATGGCATTCTATATAGTGGTAAGATGTTAGACCCTGCATGCAAATTATGGTAATGCGTTGGCATCTTACTAACCATAGAGCGTATGGATGCAGGTGTCACCATCTTGTCTGCAGCAGTTTTGCCTTGTACATGTGAGAAATCAATTGTATGTATAGAGCGCTTAGGAACGTTGTACAGAAAGCTTCATCAAAGTTTTGTAACCATACACCCACATACAATATAAGTATTTGGTGTGCAACAATCGTTATACTAGGACTATAGCCAAATATAAATGATTATTGTCTGTTTTTGAATCATGCTGTTACATGTGTATGCTGTGGTGACAAATGTAGCCCAATCTAAATGATCGTTGTCTGTTTTTGAATCATGCTGTTACGTGTGTATGCAGTTTTTGATGACAAGTTTACACAATCTTTTTTTAAGCCACGGAAAAGTAATGGTTAAGGCTAAGATTTGTGATGTTGTATGCGAAAGGGAAATCGTACAAGGCTGATGCTGGCATTGTTGACAAGGCCAATATTTTGCTAAATCTATGGGTAAAAGATAATTTTCCAAGTTTTTTTCTGTTTTTGACTTTTATGTCGCCCATACTTCATGTTGTGCACATATCAATAGATATGTCATTCTCCGGTGGGGGGTCTCTTAATTGGCTTGTGCAGGTACAAGATGTCTCTTACTGCATTTGAAGTTGTCTATTCTTGATTTGGCTTTAATATCGCATATTTCATCGCTACTACCATCATCATTATTTTATTATTATTATAAAATAAACAAGGTGCTACGCACGGGGGGTTGCCCTCCGGTAGCCCGAGAGTGTGATTTCATAGGTTCTGTTTCATTCTTTTTATGTTTGAATGAATGCAATGGCAATAGTGTTTGTCTTTATTAGTAAAGTTGCTATTCATTGAGATGGTTGTAATGTGTTGCTTTATCATGTAGTGATTATTATGTAGGATTTGTTAACACACATTGACCGAGTTCATGAGATTGTATTGCTCATCTAGAGTTGTAACTAATTAAGAAAGGCGTAGAATATGAGCTAAAAGGTACGTTGTTCATTAGAGAGCAATTACCCTAATGTTCTCTTATCTTGGATTGGACCCCATCCTCCAAGATCGCATCCCACATGGGATCCCCTCCTCTGGGACCCAGCAGTCAATGGGATCCCCTCCTCCGGGATGGGTAACTGCACAGTTAGGGCCAATTTTTGGTCGGATCGTGCATCTCTGATAGTAGCAGCGCTCGCTGCACTTCCTCCTTGGCATCTACCTGCTACTCTTCTCCAACTCATTCCGACCATCTTTAAAGTGATCCCACCGATTCCATGGAGAATCGAGGGAGAAAAACCAACCACAAAAAAACTCTAATTTCCGTTATAAGGGGTCGCAGTATTATGCAGTAACTGCGTAGTAAGATGGGATGGAATCTCTGGAGTCTGTTCTGAAGAAATTTCGAGTCATAAATTCAATCCTTTGTAAAGCGTTTTGAATTTCTTAATACAACTTCATTCAGTCTTCATGGATCGCCTGGGCGAAGGTCTTTTGAGTTTTTTTTCTTTTACTCGTCGATTCTTAAGCCCTACTATTGTTTGATTGATTTGGAGTACATAGCACCATAGTCCTTGCATTAGTTAGGGCTACAACCACAACTCAAGATTATGAAGGATTTCTCCCACTTTCCTATGCATGATTGTGTTAGGGTGTTTGCTCCAAGGAATTGAGGTGGTCTTGTAGAGCCTAATTAGTTTATACTGTAGTGAATTGTTTTTAAGGCCAATCCTTTGTTGCGATAGCAACTTGCTTAAAATAATTTGTATATGCTTAAATAGCTACGAAAACCATACTTGAAATAGTAGTCTAGATGATAGGTGCATTAGTTCTTCTACAAAATGCAATGAATTCAATCTTTGCCATTAAAGATATTTTTACCTTCACTGAAACTATAAAGATCCGTTACACTTGTAAGTGTGGGAACAACTTTAATGTACATGAAAGAAAACCATATGCTAAAACGGCCATATTTATAGAATATCCTCTTGTGTAGGATAATCAGCCACTGTATATTTAATGGTGCTCTTGTATCTATACCACCAGCTCAACAGAATGTAGCCAAATACATCCAACCCAATCAAACAGGCCAATAACCAGTAAAACAGATCTAACCTGCCATTATCCATCCTATCAGAAATCCAAGGGTGCCCTTTTGAGCATTGATTAGCCAAACTTATGAGAATATTGCTCAAGAAATGCACAACTCCCATATTTGCTAGGAATAATGCAGATCCAAGGCTCTGCATAGAATCAGGTGCCTGGTCATAGAAAAACTCTATCTGTCCAATGCTTACAAAAACTGAAGCTATGCCCATGAGAATGTATTGAGGCAAAAGCCAGAACACGGTAATCAGATGCTTTGGATCATGATTGCTAGAATTAAGTCTTTTATTTTCGGTTATTGCAGCCATAACCATAGCTAGAACAGTTATAATCATCCCAATTCCTATTCTTTGCAGCATGCTAATGCCTCTAGTGTGCCCTGTTATTTTTGTCAGGAGAGGCACAATGATTCTGTCATAAATTAGAATGCAGCATATTGCTGTAAGACTGTCAAACACACCCATTGAAGCTGCAGGTATGGTGAAATTTCCACTTAAATGTCTGTTCATTCTGCTGCCTTGTCTAACAAAGAAAGTACTGAGCTGAGATATGGCGATAGAATAGGGCAAAATAGCAGCCCAGATGGGCATAATTCTAGTATGAGCTTGGTATCTTCTAATTGCGAAATGGGGCAGAGACGCTAGGGATTAAGGGGCATTTTTGTTTTATCATCAAGCAGATCATCCTCTGTTATGGTTGCAGCTTTGTCAAAAATCTGCACAAGTAAAATTCTTAAAACTAGACCTAGGATTTCACAGTTTATGACATCATTTTAGGTTACAGAAATGTGTTTAAGCCTAAAGTTTGAGAGAAATGAAGCAATTTAGGGTTAAGATTCTTACCGGAATTGGTTTGTCACATCAATCCGTTTCTTCTTGTATCTTCGTAAAACTGAGTAATATCAGAAGGGGATGTGTTCTTTCTCTTGTAAAATGCAACTGTTAGAACCTGTGCAATCTTGGTAAGAGGGCTTCTGGCAGGTTTTTGGAACTTGAAAATCTTGGTGCCAGCCAACTAGATCGCCATGGCTATGGCGAGAAGTACTGTCAGAATGCCAAACCCTAAACCCCAACCTAGATGCTCCTGTACATACACCAGCAGAGTAGCAGCAGCGATCATGGCAAAATGGATTCCCCATGACCACCAGTTGAAGAAAGAGCTCCAAACGACGAATTGCAGGGCTTCATAGCGCCCGATCCAAACCCCAAAAGGTACAGAGCAAAGAAAAAAAAATGCAAGCTGATCCTGGGTAGCTCGAGGGCATGATCCGTGGCTGCATTTTTCGGGCTTGAACTGGTCTAGTGTTGCTGAGAGAGTAAGCAGTACTAAACCCTGAAAAAACAGAGCATTATATTCAGAAACTTTTATATTCAGAAACAGAGCAAGGTAAGCAAGGTAGAGAGAGGATTCGAAAGAAGCAGGGATATCGCAGGAGCCATGCTATGCAACACCAGGAGCGGCCAGTTACTGATCCACAACGCAGGTGACCTAACATTTACAGCGAATAGTAGGTTTTTAGCAGTCATCAGCATATCCTAGGTATATTCTAGCACATACCTAAGATATGCCATAAACCCACATGAACAAGGGTTTGCCCCCCTAGGGGCAACCCAAAAAGAATAGTGTCTCTGAGGGCTTGTATTTGCCACGTGCAAAATCATAGCCGTAAATGTCAACATCATCACTGTCATAACTATCATAGAAATCTTTTTTATTGTTTTCTCTTATTATGAAATTGTGGCGATTGATTTGTATAATATTCCCACATTTATTCCATCTCTTACATTCTCCACCGTCCGCACCATCTGTAATGGGTCAAACGCCCTTTTTCCCAGCATATGATTCTCAAACCATTGCAGCAAGTCAAAATAAAATATATAAGTATAATCTAGTTAACACTAGATAACAACACTAGCTTCACAGAATGCTTCCTAAGAGGATTTGAAACCCTTACCAGAGTAGGCAGCACCATAAACCTTGAAACCAAATGCTTCCTAAGAGGATTTGAAACCCTTGCCAGAGAAGGCAGCACCATAAACCTTGAACCAAAGTTCGCCACTACATATAAGGCATGCTTATGTGCTAAGGAAACGCATGGTTGGAGGGGTTTCGGGCGGGAAACCGGCAGCAACAGAGTCGCGAGCGGCGGCGCCACTGCTAGTTTCCTGCCGGAAACCCCGAGAACCAGGTGCCTCCCTCACGTAATGCCGGTTTCCCGCCGGAAACCCCGAGAAGCAGGTGCCTCCCTCACAAAAGCTACCAGAAAGCGAAATTCCGGTGATGAGGCAGAAAATAGTATTTTTTTCTCCAGCTGTACTTTTCCTTTCTCTTTCTTTCTGTGTCCGGCTATGGCGGAGCTCCGGAGCTTCACCCATGGTGCTCTCCATGCTCGTCGAAGCGCTTGAGTTCTTGGTGAGTTTTTGGAGGTCTTGATAGTTGAGGCTACATGTCTAGTGACTTTTCTTTTGAAATGGAGCAGTTCTGGAGGTCAGTGGTATATATTTTCTCGTTTGTCGAGTTCATTCCCTGTGTAGGGGTCCTGATGCCATCGTTCCTTGAAATGGAGAAGCTTCTATTGATTTTTTTTTTATGTTTTACAGGTTCTTGAGTTCCGATGGCAGTATAGCATCATTTTTTCCTTTGCAATAGATATGTATTTATGCCTTATAAGGAGACTTACCTTATGAGGAAGAACGCCCATAAAAGATCGGCCATGCAAAGTTTGTGCAGAGTTTGTGCTAAGTAAGTTTCAATTCCAATTCCTGTACAAAAAGTAGTTCCGGCGACCAGATATTTGCCAGTGTAGGATTGTGCCATAGCTGATTTGGGTCTGGTTTGAACTGATGAAAAAGAATGTTGCAAGCCATTTGCAGAAATAGATCACTGTAACCATTTGATAGAGGCAAATATTCCTGTAGTTAGGTTGCAGTAAAATGTATATTTGAAGCTAGTAAATATCAGTGATTTGTACTGTGATTTGAAATGGAGAGGATCTTTTTGTCTGTTTATGATATGAATGCAATTTAATTGAAGTTGTGGCGGTGCTGTAAGCGGTGCCGCCAGAAACCACCAGGGCAAAAAATACATGTTTTAAACAAACAGGAAAAAGGCGAGGAATTTCGCTTTTCGGTGATTTACGATTATGCAAAACAAGCCACATGTAATGAACCAATTAACTCTATTTATCTACTCTATTTATTCTTACTTCTACTAGAAATGCTTGTCCATATCAACGCGACCCCCACTTCCCATATCAGCAACCCTAGTTTACATGTCGGCTGTTGGATCCATCCGGAATCATGAAATCTGGCCTCCCAATGGCAGCTATTTCATCTTTGCAAATCGATTGCTTTGAATAAACCTACAAGTAACCAAACAGAAAAAATAACACAGGCTGCATAATAATAACATGAAATGTCAATGCTCCAGAATCTCTATATTCCAAAAAGAGTTAATATAAGCTGCATAAGAATAATATGAAATGTTAATGCTCCAAAATTTCTATATTTTAAAAAGAATTATTGAACAATATTGAAGAAAAAGTCATACCAAGCATCACAGTCTTACTGTTTCTGCCAAAAGAATCACGTATACATTACATATTGAATCCCGTATACATTAATATATTGAGTAAGCATAATGGAATATAGCAATTAACATGGCTTGATAACTTGTATCTAGCAAGGGATAGTAATCATATCTCGAGTGAACAAGTCCTGTTGTAGACCTGTAACTTATTGGATAGATTTGTCATGAATTTCTAGTGCTCTACTCTATCAACAAATAGGGAAATGGAGGTATTGTTTGTAAAGTAGAGTTTCGTAACTCTAAACCACCGCAGCAGAAAATTGAGCCTATTTGTGCAGGTCGATTCTGCAAATGTATATGCTGGAATAGAACCGTGAGGCTGATTTGTGCACTTCTTATGGACTGGCTATGGTAGAGCAGATCAAAATTTCCTATATCCATGACAGAGTGAGGGGAGTTAGCAAGCCCTATTGTAGCAGCCCATTGCTATTTCTTTAGACTATAAAAGTTTCTTTTGCCCACTTGAAGAACCCTAAAATCAAGGATACATGCCATGACAAGGATGCCAGCAAAAAGGTGTTCCATTCTTGATAGCCTTTGCTGCTTCATGAACAATGCCTCAACCTGGGAAGCCTCTTTGAAATAAACGTGGCAAGTCTGTCCTGAAAATCGAATGGAAGAAATCCCCTTTCATTCACGAACCCTAAAATCGTTAGCCACCGACTCTAGTAACTTGTAGAAGAGCCAGACCTATGCCATCTTAATCCCGAGCTCCCATATAAGGGCTAGGTTCGACTACGTTGGTAGTCATTTCCGGATGTGGCCTTAAAGCACACCATAATGACCGACCCTATTTGTGTGTGATATTCCACGTTCAAAAAATTGACGGCACACATAGGCAATGATGTGGCAAGGTACATGCCCTGGAACAAAAATGAACGGGAGAAAAAGAGGAACGCAAAATGGACGGAGCTTTTTGACGCCAATTTTAATCCTGCTCTAGTGCATTTGATGCATTATTCTCTCGTTGATCTACAGGTAAAATTAAGTGTTTTATTTTATGTTTTGCTCTTTGCTCTGTATTTTGTGGAAGCCAACAAAGAAAGATGGAATTGTAGAATCTTCTAGGTGTTTGTCCACATAAACATGTCAGGATTATCACAGGCGTAATTGCAGATAGGTCTGAGTACATAAACGGGCCAGAATTATCACAGGCAGTATATATGATTTCTGAAACACAAGCAGATCAAACTCAAAGGAGTAATCAAATGCATGATGAAAGTATGAATAGGCAAAGAGAAATCCTCATCGCAATTCTTTTGTTTATTCGTATGCAATTCTTATGTTGTAACAACTATAGCAATGGTTAGGTCTTTGTGGGTTTTTCTCGTTCTGGCCCTCCTTTGTGCTGCGGATGCTCGACACTCTGAAGAAGAGCGTGGTCGTGTAGAGCACCCTGAAGAGGAGGAAAGCAAGGAATGGCTCAAACCCCGTGAGCCCAGTTCTGAGTGCACATGACAACACAGTTGCTTAGGACTAACGCCGACAAATTACATAGCTATATTCATCCTTATTTAGATAGGATCAATTGCATCATAATATGGCGGGTTAGAAAGGAATTGCAAATCAGACTTGGGGTACATTTATACTAATGCTAAGCATTGCATGTGGATTCGGCATGGGTCTGACACTTTGTAAATGGGAGGAACCATTCTAGTGAAGTTCATGTATCGAGTAATTGATCCTGAGAGGATGTCTGGCGGAGTTTACAATATCATCCTATAGACTTAACTAGGACCAATAATAGATTCAAGTAGTGGGGAAGAGCTAAATCTTAGATTGTCGTCTTAGAGGTTCTGAAGGAATCGAAACATGTCTTTGAGTGATAGCTACCAATAGACAAATTCCATTTACTAGCTTCTCTAGTTGAGACATGTTGATAATAGCTCGTATGGCCTCAACATAACACAATGGTTAGACTAATAGCTCCTAGACCTATGTACAATTCAAAACCTTGGTTTTACTTGTGTTCAACATTAGTTAGCTTGTACTCAACTCCAATGTAGTGCTACAAACTAGCTTATTGAACCCCCAAGCGTGCGCCCCCCAAAGCAAAGTGCTTACTTGCAAGAAAAATATATATCGTCTAGGTGTAAAGTTCTAGTTTTCGTCGTCGTCGTGTATTCTTATAGAGACTTTTTGTATGGAGTTTGTACTATTTAAAGTGCATGTATATGTAGGGTGATGTTGAAGGTGGGTGAAATTAGTGGCAGGCCAAAATGGTCAATTGCATGCATGTTGTAAAAATTGTTTCTCTCTTCTTCTTATTTTTCCTTTTTAATCAAGTAAAGTACTTAGATTTTGCTTTCTCTCATTTCCTTTGTGCAAAATTGGGCGTTAATAATCTTTATTCCTAATAAATAAGGAAAATGGATTCTAGTTGGATTCTCATAGCTGGCTAGCCTATACATGACTTTTAATTTCTTTAATGATTGGTTGTTATGATGTCGTTTTATCTTTTCTATGCTTATTGTAAACTATTTTTTTAATTTCATTAGTGATTGGTTGTTATGATGTAGCTTTTTTTATCTTTACTAAGCTTAATTCTTTAAACTAATATTTTCACCAACGATCCGCATTGCTTGTATTGCTAGTATACGCTAACCTTTACACTAGGATTTACATTATACAAATCATTAAATTTAATTCAATTATGTTTGGCTTTAGGAGTGTAGATTGACTTGCTTTGTGGTAATATTCAAACGCTACTCAAAATAAAAAAAGTCCTACTCTGAAATTGTTGAACTATCCAAAGCCAACTTCTATAACCAGAAAATTTTTCTTTTTTCAATTTTGGGACTTAAATCCAAGTGGTAGTGGCCATGGTAGACCGCTTACACAATGTTAGAACTATAATATGCAAGGAAGAGAGTAGATGCAGCAAGACAGAGAGAAAGAGAGAGCACAAGTTAATCCCAAACTGAATCATAATATTCATGAAAAGAGCATGCTCTTATATACAATGAGGGCTAAAGGTAAAAGCCCTTTTTGCTCCTTGAGGCAATAATAGACAAAGGACAAAGGTTGTACACGTATATAAATATAACACGTTCCAACACCCCCCCTGCAATTTTGGTCTCTTTGTAAAACAAAATAAGTAGCATGCATCTTCGAGGGTGAGATCAAATCTGCAATGGATGATGTATGTCCCTCCCTGTAGCGTTGATCTCTAGCTCGAGTAAAAAAACCTTTTATGGAAATCCACATGCCCTCCGATGTGGAAGGCTGGATCCATATGCTGAAGCATAGATAATTGGAGCATATAATGCTAGTTGTGGACTTCATTGCACATAAGAAAAAAAAAAGTTGACAAAAGTTCAACCCTTTGAACGAGGACATATTGCAACTTCATACCATCGAAGATTTTTTGCCACACATGTCAAAAGGCAGTAGCAATCCCATAATGCAATTCAAAAGGCAATTGCTTCTCTGACTTGCTTATCTGCAATAGTCTCGCATAGTGACCATCTTCCTCCTTCAAGACTTGTTGACAAGAAAATCAAGGGATGGATCTAGCATAGTAGATTATGTGCTACATCTTCACCTTCTTATCAAGATCTACACCTTCTTAGCAGCGGAGTAGCTAAGTTAGTGTGGCGCATCTGCAGATGGAACCAGACAATAGAGATGGAGGTGGAATCGTCAATTTCTCTTCTTTGAAATAGACTAGCAACTGTGCAAACCCAATGCCAAGCTACCAATGCCAATCTTATACCCAACTGCTAACATAAGAGCTATTGAATATTTTGCAGCTTCTCACTTTGAAGCAACAAACTAACAGTTTAGCCATTGTCCTTCTGTTGCCACGGAGCGATGTTTTAGGAAAAGATGCACTGTAAATGGCCTTCACATTCTGTCATCTTTCCTCAAAACAGGTGGTTTGATGTTGAATATAAGGATCTTAAATGCTGGCTCAGGCAAATAGTTGATCCCACTTCCATGTCACAACATATTACACTCAAAGGCAAGAACACACAATATATTGTGACACATCAATGAAAAATGTTGTACCTCCTTGATTGACACCCATAGGCATTTTGGAGAAGAGGATTACATAAACCTTGCAACCTGCAGGTACCATCTTCTCAAATCAATGGTTGCAGTACCTGTTGTATCTTTATCAAAATGTGATACCAACATAGACAAACCTAATATTAATTATAATAAGGCAGATGTTTCTAAAGGCTTGCAACATCTCACAAATGGTAAGGATGTAGACTTAAATGACATGCAAGCAGATCTTTTTTGGGTGACAAATTATCCCAATCTTGGCTGGCCTCTTCAATACTTCAAGAAGGCTTTCCCTACAATGGACCCCCGCAATCCCACATATACCAGGGGTCCACATCAATATCTATTAAAGAAGTTGCTCATGAAAAAATGCAGGATGATTGCATCCATATGGAAACATCAAGCATGAGAAGATTTCAAGCGATATCAGCCAAGATAGCCAGCATGTCAGACCATGTCGCCATGCTCCTCAATGCCAAACACAGTCCAGCCCCTCCAGGCTGCAGACAGTGCCTGTTGACACTATCAATATTGACCCAAACATCAGAGAGTTTCAGGAGATCAGACAGAGGAACCATAATGTGATGATCCGTGGCCTGCCAGAAGAAACATGGGAAGATCTTGTTGAACGCCTCCAGATTCAGACCATTGCTCGTATACTATTCCCTGCACTAGTGCGCACTATTAGGGTAAGCCACCATGGCACTCAAAGCATTGACAATCGCCGTCTTGTCACATTCATGATCACGAACGTGCAATTGCGAGCAACCATATTGCATTAGGACAAGCAGTTGAAGGGCACATCCCTGTACGTCGACCGAGACCTGACTCCAACATAACATGAGTCCCGTAGGCATGAGCTGGCAAAAATTAAAAGCATTCGCCGCTAAGAGAGAGCTACATGTCTTGTCCGAGGCAAAGTGTGGTTCTTTCAGCCACCAAACACTGCTGCAAACCCTCATGGTCTTTTTATTGGAGCCACTCTCGCTCTTGATCAAGCTCATGCTCTGACTCCATGCCTTGCCTCGCCCACTTCATGCCTACTCCGCACACTCCAGCTCCACGCCCTACTCCAACTGTCTCTCCTGCCACTGTTCGTGATCTGCATTGCTTCCACTGCTACTACATCTTGCCCTGCTGCCACAATTAAATCTGCATTTGCACCTGCCACCAGCAAATCAGAATTGTGCCGCCATGTGGTTTCCTGAAATTGTCGGAGCTTTTTAACTCTGTTGCTGTGGATATAGGTATCGTCTTTCTCATGGAGACATGGGAACATGCAAGGCACAGGTTGCCCGAGTTGCCAGGCTACTAACATTATTCAGTCTTCAAGAACTTCACAGGAAAGCGGAGACACAGAGGGGGAGGGGCGAAGGAGGGTTGTCTGCTATTATTGGACAGCCTTGGCACAATCAATCTCCCTGCACAAGATACATAGGCACAACCGTTACCTTTGAGTACGGGTGCAGAATTGTAGTGGCAACCCTCTCTTCCTGGTGGCCTGCTATTTTCCACATGCAGAAAGCAACTTCTATCACGCCCACGTGGATGTGGATAGGTTGGATCCCTATGTCGATCTATATGATGACATACAACAACACAAGTAGTTGGGTTGTCCTCGGAGACTTCAATGCACGCACAGGGTTGAAATAGCCCATAAGATTTGACCCCTTGACTGAAGATGTGTTGTAGCTGCACCTTGCAAAAGGGGCTTGGCCACATGCATCAGATGACTATCAGGTCAGCATCAGATGACTATCCGATCGCGCGCTATGGCAAGCAGTTGCTTTTGCATTGTGGTAACTTTGATTTGGTAATTTGCAATAGGGAGGCATAGTGGCCGGCCTCCCGCAAGCAGTTGCATGCATGAAAACCAAGGGGGTGGATCTAGTGTGGTGGACTATGCATTGGTGGCCGAGCAGGACATGTTTGTAGTCAAACATCTCCGAGTGAGTACAGATAATAGGAATGAAGAGGTCGATTCAAACCAGCTGCCACTTTACTTGCAGCTGGCCTGGCAAGCCATTCGAACCCCTTTGTGCGACAGTTCCTCGCATGCCTCATCTGTGATTCAATTATGAACATGCAGATGCTTACGTTTGGATGCTCACAGATGACCTAGTAGGAGTTCTGTAGTATCCAACACTAGAACAACAAACAACCCAGCTGCCCTCGATGGACCTCAAGGACCACAACCTTCCCACATAACCATGGTTTGATGGTGAGTGCAAGGAACTCAAACCCTAGTCTACCAGGTCACAAATCATGCTCTACGTCCTGACACGGCCATACACTACTGCACTTTTCTCAAGGCTAAGGAAGCCAGGTACATCGCAGGACATCAAAGGGAGATGTTCTACCTCCTTGATCATCACCAGGACCTTCTGGCAAAAGATGCTCAGAAAGCCAGTACAACCTATATGGAACATTAACCCCCAATGGCCAGTAGTGGGGGCAATAGTTACAGCAACTCTACAATGCTCAAGGTGCACACGAACAGCAATACCCATGCAGGATAGGACTGGCACTGGAAATCACAGAGGAAGATGTTGACCAGTTACAGCATCTAGCCAATAGAAAAGCAGCACACTTGGATGATATATAGGCAGAGTTGCTCAAGTGGCAGGGTCATCCATAGTACTGGTCCTAACTGCCTCGTTCAATAGGGTGTTATAGGAAGGCTTCCCCCTCGTAGTGGCACTAGCAGAGTTGTTTCCATCTACAAGACAAGTGACCTGCAATGTCCAGCCAATTATCAGACAATGATAATCAATTCGGTATTTACAAAACTATTGGTCGTTGTCTAGAGAGGTCACTAACAGACTGAGTAGAGGCAGCATAAGTACGGGCCTTTATACATACATGATTCAGGCCCCATAACCATTGACCACATGTTCACACTGTGGACTCTGGTTGAAAACAACGGGACCTCTCGCTAGGAACTGTATTGTCGCTTCGTAGACTTTGCCAAGACTTTTGCTACTATGCTGCGGGAAAAGCTGTGGGTAAGATTGCGATAGCTAGAGGTCCCTGTGAAGCTGCAGAATGAAGTATACATGCTATTTGAGACATGCTCAGGTTGCAGCCGGTAGGCAAACATTCAACAGCAGTATTAGAGTCTGCCAGGGATGTCCCCTCTCTCCAATGATGTTTGGATTCTACGTTGACCAGTTGGAGAGCTGGCTTACTGACAATGGGAGCAATGGAACTCAACTTCTGCACCAGATCACCAGCAACTAATATATGTTGATGATGTGGACCTCCTAGCTCAGTCTCTAAAGGAAATGCAATGCCATGTCTATATCCTAGACACATTCTGTTAGGCCACTGATATGGTGTCAATCTGACCAAGAATAAGGTGGTCCTCATATCATCCTCACATCAGCCAAGATCTCCATCTTCAATTATCGGGGGCAGAATGTGGAAGTGACACCCATTTACAAGTATTTGAGTATGGAGTTTCCTTCTACAATGTATTGGAACATTTCCATCTGGTTAAGAGTGCCGGTGGGCTGGAAGTATTACAAATGATCTGTTCTTCCTGCAAATTCATCAACTTATCAAGAAGTAAAATACCACAGGGTACTTGATGTTATATTAATTTCATTAATTTTCATTCATTTACTAAGACCAAACTTTATAAGATTAATTGTGTTCACTTCTGCAAGATTATGAAACACCCTGGAGTTTGTGCCATAGCAATTCCTTCCCTTCCCAAGGCTGATCGTCCTCGATCATTTGCCTTGCTGGAATAACAATATTTTTTAAAGCTAGTCATCGACTGTCTGCTTTGCTGGAATAACTACCTTTTCTCTAAGCTAGTCACCCGACTATCTTCTTTGAAAGGATTTCTTAGGCTGGTAAATTTACCATCTACCCAAATGATTCTAAGAATCTGGCTTCTATGCTGCAGTCACAGTTACCTCTTACTTCTAAACTCTAGAGCAACATTTGACTGAAAAGAAACTCTTTCATTAACTCAAATCAAATGAAAACAACACTCAATCAAACCAGCAATCATATGCTCACATAAATGTTTTGCTTTACTTATCTTTATTCAGATGGCCAATCTGAAGCTGACCTCTCTTGTAGGCTTCTGCTTTTTCCTTGTCGAACTTAGTATGGATCTTTCAGGAACTCTTCAGCAAAGTGAGCATGGGCAATCTGTGCGGACGATCGTGTTTTTGTTCGGATATCCTCTTTTTGTTGCTCAAGTTCTAATTTTGTATTGGCCACAAGCTTTGGATTGGTTCTTTAGTGAGGTCCGAAAACATTCTATAGGAGGTCCTTTAGCCTCATCTTAGGCTATTTCCCGTCATCATTGGCATTCAAGATATTAAATCTATACATCTTATTTTCTCTTTTCCCTACTCTGGGATTGTCTGGTTTAAAAATATTTTCTTGAGGATACCCCTCCCAGATATCACATCGCACTATACTGGGATTGTGTTCTGCTGCTTCATCTTTTCACACAGATTCATCAATAATTGATAGTTCTACAAAATATAACTCTGCATACCATGGATCTCTCATTCCGGCCATAAAGTTTTGAGTTATTTCACTTTCTATTAATCCTTCTGGTTGCAACTCTCCCATTTGCACCACTAACAGCATTTGGAGTTTCTGAAATCTGCCCACCATGTTTTTATTTGGGGCAATAATTTCTTCCGCCCTTGCCACCATATTCTAGCTACATCTGTCAAGTATTTATCCATGGCTTGTTTCTGATCCTAACTTTGACTCTTTCAAAGAAACTTTCCCAGCTTGCCAAAAAACCCAAAACTGCTGGTGGGTTTCATTTATCTCCTGCATATGACGGCATTTCCTCAACCTTCTCCAACTATTTAAGTCTTCTGGTACTAGTATTAGGTGTTATAGTAGGAGAATCCGATGGTGATGGAGTAACTGAAGGTGGATTTATAAGCAAAGGAGGTTGTTGGTATATGGCTGGCAATGCACATATAGTATTGCGATATATTCCAGTTTCCTACTTCAAATTTAGATGATTTGGGTATTCCAATTTGAATGGGGATGAACTTCGCTAGGATAGATGGTAAGATTACCAGCCTTGTAAGGGAGATGGGAAAGCCTTTGAAAGCAGATAGTCAGATGACTAGCTTTGCAAAAAAGTTGTTACTTCTCAAGAAAGATGACCAAGGACGATCAGTCTTGAGAAGGGAAGGAATTGATATGGTGCTGGAGGGAGTGGCCTTGCATTGAATAATATTTATTGAGATGATCAACTAAGAAAGCCATCCAGTATGTCTAAGCCTTGATATTATCAAACAGAAAGCTAAAATAAACCTTGACCTTTATTTAAGAGGAAAAATGCAAAAAGAGTGTTGTTATCTATAAATAGAAGGATGACTTTGAGAAGTGATATCTATGCGACCACAGCTTAGAATTTGGCAATCCTTTCTTTGTTAGAAAGCTAAGTCTAATCTGTAGATTGGGCTTGTTTGTGCATAGATTTCTTAAAGACTGAGAGTTATACCCAGAAATGTGCATAGGGATCTAAACTCCGCACAACTAGATCTGCTTCTTTTTATGTTTGAAGATGAGCCTAGTCACCTTTTAATATTTTCTCTAGCTTCTCGCTCGATCATATCATTAAAAGGAGTTCCTGTAAACCAGTGGTTGGTGGCTAGAAAGAGCTTGTCCTTATACAGTCTTGAGGAGTAGCTTAACTTGGTGATATGTTTTCTAGTTGGTCCGGTTGGGTGGTAAATCGAGTACCCAAGGCGAGGTTCCTCCCCAAGGCTGGTTTCTTTATAGTCGAATATTGCTCTAGAGTTTAGAAGTAAGGGGTAACTGTGACTGCAGCACAGAAGCCAAATCCTTGGAATCATTTAGGTAAATGGTGAGTTTACCAGCTCAGGAAATCCTTTCAAAGTAGATAGTTAGGCGACTAGCTTAGAGAAAACGTGGTTATTTCAGCAAAGACGATAGTCAGGTGACTAGCTTTGGGAAAGATTGTTATTTTAGCAAGGCAGATGACCGACAACGATCAGCCTTGTAAGGGAAGGAATTGTTACGGCACAAGCTCGAGGGTGTGGCTCAGAAGTCTTGCAGAGGTGAGCACAGATGTAAAAATTTAAGAATATGTTAAACCATTAGAGATACTGTGACCTAAGTAACATCATGAATGTTTCAAATAACTACAATATTAACCTTATAAAGTTTGGCCTTAGTAAATGAATGAACATTAAATCCATAACATATATTAATGAAATTAATCATGCTACTTTCCACATACCGAGAGCAACTTTTATAACACTCATTCGGGTGTGGATAGATTGGAGCCCTATGTCGATCTATATGATGACATACAACAACACAAACAATTGGGTAAGGTTATGTTGCTTGGAGACTTTAATGCACGCACAGGAGCCGAGCACGTCCCGAAATTTAAGCCCCTGGCAGAGGACATCTTGCAGTTGAACCCCGCAGAGGTGGCTTGGTCAAGGATATCAGATGACAACCATCTTTCACACTATGGCAGGTAATTGTTATTGCTGGGTAGTATCTTTGACCTGATTATTTGCAATGGGTTGGCACAATGGCCGTCTTCCAGTCGCTGCACTTGTAAACAGGAGAACCAAGGGGGCGGCTCCAGTGTGATGGATTACGTGCTGGTCGAGGAAGAGGATCCGCACCTGGTTATCCATTTTTCCATTGGAATAGACACTCGGGACGAGGAAGTGGACTCAGACCACCAGCCCCTGTTTGTGCATATACATTGGCAGGCTCCCCGCGCATCCATTGCCTCAACACCCCAGTTGCCCTGGCTACGCCTGGACTACGACCGTGCAGGGGACCTATGCCCATATGCTTGAGCATGATCTGGCGGGACTCATTAGGGATATTTTGAGATCATAAAAGGGCCTTCTAAGAATTGCTGACTAAGCTATATGAACTACCAATCAGAAAACAGAACTAGTAATCCAGTCAGCAAAACAGTTATAACTAACTCATTGGATCACATTTTCTAGCATAAGTGTTGATAGAAAAGTCCAAATGAGCTCTTGTTTGGTGCAATAGATAGATCTCATTGAAATCTTTCCGAGCTTGGGTGGTTTGCATACCTTTTAGCCCCGTAGGATAGTAAAAAATGATAAAAACCATATTTTTTGGAGTTTTAACAATCATAAGTGGTTAAAATATGTGTAAAGCACCTAAGGTTAGAACTATCTCAACGAGATCTATCTATTGCACTAAACGAGAGCTCATTTGGACTTTTCTATCAATAGTTATGCTAGAAAATGTGATCCAGTGAGTTAGTTACAACAATTTTGCTGACTGGACCCGTCAGGCTCTGATTTCTGATTGGTAGTTCATTTATCTTCATTTGGCTTAGTTGGCATGTTTTGAAGGCCCTTTTTTAATCTCAAAAAAACCCTAATGATTGCAACTCCCCACACTTCAGCAGCAATCTGTTCAGCTGATTCTCCTGCTTCTGACAGCTTCAGAAAGATGCTTTGGAAGAGGCCACTCACGAGAACCTCGGGCGCTACCACCTTCCCCTGCAACAGATGGTTCGATGATGAGTGTCGGGAGCTCAAACGCGAACTCCGGCAAGTCACTGATCCTACCTCCCGCCCACAGGCCATCAGTCAATACTGCTCCTTCCTCAAGAACAAGAAAGCCAGATACCTCGCAAAGCACCAGCAATAGATGTTCGGTCTCCTGGATCGACATCCCAAGACGTTCTGAAGAAAGGTATTGAGCAAGGTTGTACATCCCACAGGGAACATCACATCGGAGCAATGGATACAGTACTTGTAACAGCTTTATGACCCAATCGGGGGCAAGGCACCAGTATCTCCACAGATGGGCATGGCTCTGGTCATCACAGAGGGGGATATCATCATGGGCCTGCAACGCCTAGCTAATGGGAAGGCAACAGATTTAGATAGCATGCATGTGGAACTTCTGAAATGGGCTGGGCCTCCACTGGTTCCTGTCCTCACGGCACTATTCAATAAAGCATTCAAGAAGGCTTCCCTCTGCAGTGGACCACTAGTAGAGTTGTACCCATATACAAGGAAGGTGACCCTCAATGCCCAACCAACTATCGCACTATTATGGTCAGCTCTCTCTTTGCAAAACTGTTGGCTGGCATCCTTGAGCAGCGGCTGACAATATGGGTAGAAGAGGCAGATGTATGAGCTCTCACACAAGCAGGCTTTCAGCCCAGGCATTCCCCCGTTGATCATATGTTCACTCTGCGCACATTGATTGAGGATAGCAGGAATCGCTGGAAAAATCTATACTGTTGTTTCGTGGATTTCGCAGAGGCTTTTGACACAGTGCCCCGGGACAAGTTCTGGGACAGATTGCGGCAGCTGGGGACCTCCCTTGACTTGTAGAATGCAATATACAGGCTATATGAGGCATGCTTGTGACGCTCCTTGCTAAACATACGGCGCTCGGCCGTACACTCGGCAGGAAATCCCACGTCCGGCTCGACAACCGCACAGGCCATCCGTCTACCCCGCACTCTAAGGTGACCCTAGTGCGGGGAGGGGACACGAAGGTGTCTTGCGCGCCCTCCCCCTATGGGCTCCTATATCAGCGGAAGTGATAAACATGTCAGAACTAGCATCAAACATATACAAATACTACCTCGAAGGTAGTCCATCACATATATACCAATGCAAAGATGATAATCATAAACCGCAAAACATGATAGCTCCTACCCAGGCTCAGACTCGTAAGGAGGATGACTGACCGGCTGGGCCTCAAGGTAGAGCAGACCAAGTCATGGCAATGGCGAGGGCTGGCATAAGACAATGGCTAGGTTTGACCACTCCATCCGCCCCTCCTGTGCATACTTTGCAGATGGGCTAAATCAGGCTCTGGCGTGACTCTAGCCTTCCAGATACGCAATCCCATGGCATCACCCATCGGGACTACTCCAGGTTGCATCTCCCTGGTCCGATGAGACAGGAAGGGTTGCATCTCCCCTTCCCAAGGCCTAGAGGTTCCGTGGGCGGCTAGAGAATCGTGGCGACACACGATTCATACCCGACTTAACCCCCCCAAAACGAGAGCCAAGCCAACACTTGCAGCTCTCGAGAGGCAGGGCGGCACCATCGCCCCAGGAGGTGTCGGACCCATGCTCGGCCCACACGAAGTGACCGACCATAAGTCTAGCCCACTATGGGATCCCCCGAAGCCCCCACTCGGCAGGGATCCTCCCTCCACATTTTCTCTAGCCCCGTTATGTGGTGCTGAGTCACATCATAGCCTCGATAGCCTGGTGGGCTCCTATGCACAGGCCGCAACTAATAGGAACTAAGGGATCTAATCTAGGAGCATACTACATATGGCTCTAGGTCTCTACCCCCCTTCCCAATACAAGAGGAGCAAACATGATCAACCATCATCACATAATCATCATATCATGAGAATAATCATAAGAACATCTTAATCTAATCATCTATATCTAACTTACAGTTAGAGTTCCTTGATTAGGGTTCAAGATGATGAATGAGGGTTCTAGGATGGCTCTACCCTAGATACAAGATACTAACTCATCTGGAATGCTAATCCCAGATGAACTACTATGACTACTACTCTATATACCTGCTCCAAAAGCACTCCCTCCCAATCTTGGCGTCTCCATGGTCTTCGAAGTGTTCGAGGTAGCTCCCACTCCTGCTGATGCGCTCACGCTCTGGGGAAAGCCATGCTATGCTGTGCCACAGCAGACGGTCTCGAAACGGAGTTTCGAGCGCGAAGAAGGTTCCCAGATTGTTGGAGCCAGAAAAGAGGCCTAGGATTAGGGTTTAGGCCTTTATAGGTTAGGGTTCACATGTTATGCCACGTGGCTCCAATAGGGTAAGTCCGTGTGGCGGGTGCCCAATGGGTTAAGGCCACGTGGAAAATGGTCTTAACCTAAGGTTGGCTAAGTTATATGAATAACTTAGTCACGCCCCCTAGTGCCACAATCTATGGTATACAAGGCTATGAAGAGTGACGGGTCCAGGAATATACGTATTTATAGCGTATATTCCCCTGGAATGTCACATTCTCCCCCCCTTAGGACAATGCTGTCCTCAGCATTGCGCTAAGGTGACGAACCTACTCTAATCCTGCAAAAGCACACAACAAGAATATATGAACTTAACTTTATTGAAAAGATCAACTTTTCGTTAATTACTTATTATGTAATTATAAAGGTATATTTATAAGTTATACAAAATTATATAGCTATAACAACTATTATTATCAAAGTATACACATATAATATTATTACAACAAATTTAGGAGTTCATAGTTAGTCTAAAATCTATGACTCCTATCTTCTCGTAACGTGCTCCCTCCTTCATGCTTCCCTTCACTGGCCTGCACAAGTATTACGTTATATAAGTTAATAAGTTTGTGGTTTTAGGGGACCACCCCCCTTACCTACCTCCTTGAATCGAACTACCAGCTCAAGGTTACCCTACTACCTTGCACCCGATCATGGCCCCATAAGGATTTGAGCTTAAGGAACATTTAAGATGCTCCTATCATCGCCCATGATCAAGTGCTACCTTGTACACGATCCCCCAGATCGAGTACACCCCAGTGCATCATGCCCCGAGGGTTTCAAGCTAGGGAACGTCTCACGATCCCATCATCGCGCATGATCACTTTAACCTTCACCATGACCCTCCTACGGCCAGGTGTGCGTACCCCGCATCGCGGCATAGAGAGCATCTGATCGATGTCCCATCATCGCCCACCATGCCTCATTCCTCACTCACATGACCCTAATGGTCATGCGCACCTCTTGGTGCGTGTTGGCCTAGAGAATGCCTTATAGGCGTATCCCATCATCGCCCACACGTTCCAAGATTCTGGCATATGCACTCTACTAACTAGAATACATGAGCCAGAACTTAAGGCTCACTAAGAAACATACTAAGCTAACCTCCTGGCAAGTCGGCGTCGATCAAATCGGAGACGACTCGCGCATCAAACTTCTTCCTAAACTCTGGGTATTGCTTCTCCAAATCCTGCTTCAATACCCATGTCACGTCTTCCACGGACAAGTGCTTCCACTTGACCAAATACTGGAGGAATTGAGACCACCTAGTCCTCTTGAATGACTTATCAAGAAGCAATTCAGGCACAATTTCAACTTGATCCTCCGTCATTTCCAACAAAGTTGGAGTATCCAAAACCTCCTCAGGGTTAGGATCATGCCTTTTCAATAAACTCACATGGAAGACCTTAAGGTGGGCCAAGAGATCCAACTTGCAGGCTTGAGAGCCCACTCTTCTCCAAGATCTTGAATGGACCGGCCCACCTAGGGGCGAGCTTCTTGCAATTGCCGATGCGAAGCTTCCCTTGCTTAACCCTTACTTGAGCCAACTTTATCTGTCACAACAAAACAACTCTGGAGGAGTTTTATGTCTATCTGCTAGACTCTTCAAATATGCCCATGCTGTTGAAGATACTCTCACACTTCTACCAAAAGCTACCGCATATATGCTGTCGTTGTTGAGAAACTTCCACCTTGGGCACTAAATTATGCCACATAACTATGGTCAAGCATTGATAACTGTAACTGATCATGGGGGAGACATCTTCGATGACTCTTGCTTCATATTATTGTACGTAATTGACCAGGTGGATGTACTCGGCCCATTTGGATTACTTGTTCCAATCATAGTTTCTCGACATGCTCTCCAAAATTGTGTTGGTGCGGTCCCTTTGCCGATTGACTGCAAATGATAAGCAAAACTCATCAACAAGTTGGTGCAGCTCGTGTTGAAGAAGTTTTGCTAAACGTCGCTAAAGAACTTCGGATCTCTGTTGGTGATGATCGACATGTGCATTTCATGCGGCCTAAAAGAACTCTTATGTAGACCACACGGCTAGATCCAAGGCGGTGTCTATGGTGTGGCATGGCAAGTATGTGCCCTTTTGATAAGCTATATACCACAACCATCAAGGCT
Organism: Isoetes taiwanensis; assembly: GCA_021234155.1. NCBI lineage: Eukaryota > Viridiplantae > Streptophyta > Lycopodiopsida > Isoetales > Isoetaceae > Isoetes > Isoetes taiwanensis. Next base: position 15,492,979 of record JAJEKV010000024.1, read on the forward strand.
TCAAAGCTTCTTGTTGTCCTTGGAAGGCCAACTATAAAACCCATGCTGATGACTTCCCACTTGGTGTCTGGCACCGCCCAAGGTTCCAAAACTCCTGGAATCCGAAGTTGTTCCGCCCTTGTCCGCTGGCTCCACTGACATTCTTGGATATATCTGATTATCTGCTTCTTCATACCCGGCCGGACGTAGCTACTTCTAATCTTGAAGTAGGCCTTTATAAATTTTGCACGGCTGGAAATAGGGCTATTATGCGTGTCATGGAAGATTGTTCTTACTTCTTATACTTTGGGTACGCATAATTGTTCTTTGCTATTAGAGATTACCTTCCTTTTTAAAATATTTGAAGGTTTCTCTTTCTTAATCCGTCCTTGCACTCTTGCAAAGACTAGCCCATTATGTGCTTGAACTCCATATTGGGGTAGATGGCTTCTTCTATCTTCTTGCCGAATTCGCTTGCCGAAGTGGAGATGGCATTGCAAATTGATGCTTCAAAGCCAATGAGTGGCGGCGTCTTAGCATCTCCATGGATTCCCTCAATTGGGCTACATGCTCTTCCATTAATTTGTTGTAGATCACGATGTCGTTGAAGAGAGATTGATGAAGAAATCATCCAAGGAATCTTCGAAGATGTCGTTCCTCAAATGCATACAAGTACTTAGGGGCATTACTGTGAAATCATATTGCCCATACCGTGTTCTGAAGGAGTCTTATAATTATCTTCCCCCTTCATCCTTATTTGCTGATTGCCCGAGCTTAAGTCGATTTTGTAGAAGAATCTTGCTTCTTGGGGCTGATCCATTATGTCGTTGCTTGTTGAGCTGCCCATGGTTGATATACATCTTTAGACTTCCATCCTGACCGAAAGGATCCCAAGTCGATCATCTCCTACAACTGCTTCTTGAGCTCTGCTAGCTCGGAAGTGCTGATTCTATAAAGAGCAAGAGTGATTTCAGACTCTACGCCTCTGTAGAGCAAAAGCTCTCAAATTTCATCAAGGGATATATCATGGGAACTTCTTAATTAACTTAGAAATTGGCCAAGGCAACTGTTTCGAAGTAGCATATTCCTTCTTACTCTTGTAGTCGGGGTTGACAACTTGTAGCTTATGTACGACGTCATTCCTCGTGATGTACTTAAGTAATTGCTTTACTGACATGCGTTGCACGATTGGAATTACTTAACTTAAATTATAAGGTACTTGCCCTTTGGTGCTGGGATAAGTATCTCTTGCTTATGATAATAAATTATTGCCTTAGCCGGCTTTAATATTGCATGTCTATTCTGAGGTCATAGCTGCCAATGTACATAAGTTGGTGCCGATGCTTTACTTAGCTATGTTTGAGGTTGATGTCGACTTGACTCTTGTTCCGTTGGTGCTGCTAATTACTCGACCTTGCCTTAATTACTGGCCTAGATTTAGACTTAAGAGTCTTGCTCTTAAAGATGTCTGTCATCTAGGAGGTGCAAAATTACAAGTTAAAGAACTACTTACATAAATCCTATGGCCACAAGTTTAGTCGGCATGACATTATTTTTGGGCACACATAGAAAATTATATGATTAGATAATTATTCTTGTTTTAGATCTAATCTATACTCTAGGATCTACCCTTTTCTTACTTATTGCCCTCTTGAAATAGTCCCACCTTTGAGTTGATGCCATCTAAGAAGTTTGCCCGGACTTATTAGATTGCTTCCCTTCATTTGGTCGGATTATTCCTTATGCTGCGGAAGTACTCGTCATATACATGGTCGACAGTTATCCTATTATTGAATCCTTCTTAGCGAGGTGATCAAGTTCACGAAGAGGTTCCAATATGTTGGATATCTGCCAGCAATGTATACAATTATTGTACTCCATACATTTTCTTTCCAATACTTGAAGCTTTGCTCCATTCTTGGGTCCATCTTTCTAAAGGAAAAGACAAAAAAAAAAATCTACTCGAAATTTCGTCCCCATCCCCTAGCTTGCTCAAAGCTGGTGTAGTCATTAGTCGTTGGAGTAGCAAGGCGATGGTCCATAATTTGTTGAAAAGAATCTGGTATCTTTGGAGTTGCTGTATGGTCCTTCAAGTGCCCTGCTTTCTTTTATTGAACATATTCTGACTCTGCTCGTCCTTAATGTTGATGTTGACTACCTTCATTAACATTATCCCTCTTAGTGGACTTGCTGATGTAGATAACATAACGCTCGGTGTCGCATCCCAAGAGCTTGAAGATAATGTTCTTCACATTCTAGAATCTTTCATGTCGCTCATCTGCCTTGGAGGTTACGAGATTCGAGGATGATTCTTCCAACTCCTGAATTGCTATTGTTGTGTTTGACCTTCTTGATTCTATTCTTCGTCTTGCTGGTTGCATGTTGTTGTTATAAGGCTGATGACAATGTTGAGTGTTTTACCACTTCTAACTGTGCAACTTCTCTTGCTGAGAGGAGTTTATCCATCTGCAGGGACTAATCTTGACTGGTCAATTAATAATGCTGGTATTTTATCCCCCATGATGCCTCTTCTTGATGGTGTTTGACCTCCAATCTCTAAGGTAGAAGATTGTCGTGATCTTGATATGGTGCTGTCGAGGTTGATGCAGCTGCTCTAAAGTATCGGGGCTGATGAGGAAGAAATTTGTTGCAGTCTCGCCATATTCCTATTTCTGAGGAGCCCACCCTTGCTGGCTTGTAATACCTCCTTATAGTCAAAGCATGTCTGCTTGGAGTCTAGATCTGATACTACTATGGCCTATATGTCTGCGATAGTTGCCCTTCCTCAGAGGTATGTCCAGTCTCATCCTTATGGCTCTTGATATCCTAAGTCGATGAAGTCCTCTACTTGTTGGTGGCGTAGTTGTGACATTAGTCGTCGATGTCGGCCCTTCCTCGAGATAATATGGCACTTGGAGAGTATCCTTGACTAGGTGATGTTCCTCCCCTAATGTGATCAATTTTGTAAGTGCCACGATGCCCACTGGCTGTTGCATAGCCCTCTTGGGGATTCTTATGTCTAATCTTAATGTCACAATCGTTCTTCCTATAGGCTCTCCTTTATTTTTCGTGTTCGGGCTTCCTGTACACCTTCTTGGCCTTGATTTGCTGAAGTTTCCTCCATAAGTTTGCCCTCTGCTTTCAATTCGTTGATAATTGTCAAGTGGCTCCACCGTCGAGGCTCGAGGATCCGCAACGAAGGTTCTCCTGACCTGTTTTACTGCCCTAAGTACAAGGCAACTAATACTACCATAACAATCAATTACTTATGTCTACTTACTCTACAAACCCTATTTTTATGCCTTTATCCACTCTACCTCAAATGACCCACTTGGCATTTGGCACTCTACTAGGGACTGAGAAAGGTACTTATTTACTGTTATGGGGTGGTATACTTGGTGTGCTAGACTAAATTACTTAGATAGGATGAATTCCTAGACACTTTTCTATGATACAAAGGCATGGCGGAAGGCACTTGATGATAGTGCACCTATAACATGTGTTGGTGTGTCATACCAACGTGTGACAACAATTTATAAGGCCTTGGCAACTAGCTGGGTTTCTAAGAAAAAGGTTTAATTATACTACCTACATGTAGACAAGGAGACACTTAGCAAGATAAGACGACAACTAAGCTATGATGAGTGCAGATGCTGTCTCTATCTAGCTTAAGGTTCTTGGTTCTAAATCTAAGGCTTGGCCATTAATATTATCTAACATTATTAAAGCTTAAATTTAATTAAGAATTTTAATTTAAACACAAACGATGCCCGCTCTCAGTGGTTGGCACGGGGGGGTTTGGGGGGGTTCAACCTTGTGGGTGGAAGGTTCGATTCTCGCTACTGTGGGAATTCTTTTAAGATGAGGTTCAAATAGATTGAAAAGCTAGAATGGAGTGCTAGGATGCATGGCAAAAGGCCAGGATATGCTCTGAGAACTTTTCATTGCAAGTTTGCCAAATTTTCAGACGGAGGCACATGAAACCGGGTGGCTGTGCGCAATTGAGGTCTGCGTCTCCCACGCACATGCCTTTTTCGCACAGCACCCCGATTTGCTTGAATTTTGCCAAAAGCCAACATTTTTAAGGACTATAAGGTCCCAAAATGCCTATTTAGATCAATCCTAAACTAACTAGCAGCTTATTTCATGCTAAAAAGATATCTAAAAGTGCAAGCATATGAAACCGGGTTCTTGATGGGGAAGACTTCTGTTCTATGGCTATGGGTGTCCAAATGAGCTACCATGAAGTGCAAACCTAAGCAAAACAAGGCAAGAAACACTACATGGCAGTTTGTTGGATCAAAATTGGTCAATTGGGGCAAAAATGGGCGAAACCGGGTGGCTATGCGAATTTGAGCCCTACGTGGAGAGCGCAGAGGGGATTTTCGCACAGCGACCCGATTTCGGGTCTTTTGGATTTCTACCAAAGATTTTAGGAAAATTAAAGATGCTAGCATGATTATTTGGATAATTCTAACCTAATTAGGAACTTTTCCTGAGCTAATTGGTCATGATTTGGGCTCGAAATAGCGAAACCGGGTGGCTATGCGAATTTGAGCCCTGCGTGGAGAGCGCAGAGGGGATTTTCGCACAGCGACCCGATTTCGGCTTTTTTGTCCGAATTTTGACTAATTTGACTAGGGTACTTTCTAATTTAACCTATTTTGATCCTTACAATTATGATGGCCAAAACTAAACTAGAATTTGAACAATCTAAACATATCTTCATACAAAACCCAAAGTCAGTTTGCAACAAAATTTTATATTTATAGGGGGAAAATTTATCAATTACATTAATTTACACAAAATTGTATCCTCAAGGGTATTCCTTGCGGATACGGCGCGCCAAGTGTAAGTCCTTGGGCATCAGTGTCACCCTCTTCGCGTGAATCGCGCAGAGGTTTCCTTCCTCGAACAACTGGGTGAGCTCGGCTTCCGCAGCTACCTGCAACCCCTTAGTTGTCAGCGACGTCACCCTATAGTCAGTGACGAAGTCCTGCATCACCTCCCGCATGAGCCGCTCAAAGGGTGCCTTCCTAATCATGAGATTAGTGCACTGTTGAAAGTGCTTAATCTCCCAAAAAAACTCGGGCATGCCTAGAATTTGGTCCATGGTGGACCTTCTTTGGCTTCTCCGGTCGTGGCGGCGGCGGCTTGGGCTGGTTCCTTGCTGGTCGGCCCCCCTCCACGTAGCATTGGACGTTCGGGCGGCAGTACCAGTCGTTATACCTCGTCCAACGACGGAGGTATTCTTCATACGCCTTGAGGCGGCGTCTGAAGAGGCGGTCCTCCCTCAAGGCGAACGGTCGCTCGCCCGCCTTCTGCTTCTTAACCACCTTAGGTTGGGTAAGGTGGTCTTGCGTCGGGGTTTGAAGTTTCCCCGACGACTTCGGCGGCTCCTTCCTCCTCCTCCTCCTCCTCGTCTCCTCCTTCTTCCACCTCCTCCTCTTCACGTCGGGGAGGCTCCTCAATCACGACGGTCCGGCGAGGGCCGTCGTTTCTTCTCTTCGTTCGCCTCTCCTTCTCCCTCAGCTCCCGCTCTCTCTCCCTCTTCTTCCTTGCAAGCTCCTCCTCCGGCCATTCCGCAACCTTCTCCTTGCCCTTCTTCTTGGGTACCGAAGGGCCCGCCTCTTGTGTTTGGTGCTGGGGTTGTTCTTCCACCTGCTCTTCCACCTCTGTGTCCGACGAGGATCCAAAGTGGTGGGACTTCGCCCGATTCTCACGGGTGCCCGCCCGGCCGAAGAAGCTAGCTGCTCTTTGGCGCCTCCTCTTAGAGATGTGGAAGGTTTAAAATACGCTGCTGGCGGAGGGGAACGCCCCTTCCCCCGGCTTAGGTCAAAGGTGCTCAGGGATTTGCTTAGTATGCCGACCTGCTGCTGCTTGCGCCATCGAGAGTGTGGGTCGCTCGCCAACCTTCCTCGCAATTTGTTTGGTTCGAGCCATACTTAACGGTGTGGAAAACAGATGACGTAAGGCTGACTAAGAGAGAGATGGGTTGGAGGGAAAATGAGGTGTCAGGGATATTTAAAAAGGAGGGTCCCTGGGAATATTCCCTACTATTAATAGGCCTACTTATTAGCCCCCCTTATTAATTACACCATAGTACCCTTATTATTAATATATATTTAATTTCTAATACACATACTTAAATTCGTATTATACCTTTAGAATTTTAAATTTCCTAATGGTTTGAAGTGTTAATTATGGATTTGCGCCATTTTTCACTCGGGTCTCAGATTGGCATAATTCTTCGACCCATTTTAGGTGAAATTTGATGCAGATGCATAATTTTCACTCCAAATTTACTAGAAGGTGAATTTGACTCATTCATTCCTTCGTCTAATTTCGGACCCACTACCTAGGGGAAAAATTTTTCCCCTATTTTCGCGGTTCAATGGTGGAAATTTTTATTTCACACCCCTATAGGCCTGTTAGACTACTTTCATGGTCATGGTCAGTGCTAGTTCCTGGTCAACCAAGAACACGGCTCTGATACCATTGTGACGCTCCCTGCTAAACATACAAATTTTCGGCCATACACTTTCGGCGAGAAATCCCCGACCAGGCTCGACAACCGCCCGCAGGCCCTCCGGTCTACCCGCACTCTAAGGTGACCCTAGTGCGGGGAGGGGACACGAAGGTGTCTTGCGCGCCCTCCCCCTATGGGCTCCTATATCAGCGGAAGCGATAAACATGTCAGAACTAGCATCAAACATATACAAATACTACCTCGAAGGTAGTCCATCACACATATACCAATGCAAAGATGATAATCATAAACCGCAAAACATGATAGCTCCTACCCGTGCTCGGACTTCGTGGGAGGGATGATGGCCACCGGGCTGCCTCAAGGTAGAGCGGAGACCAAGTCATGGCAATGGCGAGGGCTGGCATAAGACAATGGCTAGGTTTGACCACTCCATCCGCCCCTCCTGTGCATACTTTGCAGATGGGATAAATCAGGCTCTGGCGTGACTCTAGCCTTCTGGATACGCAATCCCATGGCATCACCCATCGGGACTACTCCAGGTTGCATCTCCATGGTCCGATGAGGCAGGAAGGGTTGCATCTCCCCTTCCCAGGGTCTAGAGGTTCCGTGGGCGGCTAGAGAATCGTGGCGACACACGATTCGTACCCGACTTAACCCCCCCAAAACGAGAGCCAAGCCAACACTTGCAGCTCTCGAGAGGCAGGGCGACACCATCGCCCCAGGAGGTGTCGGACCCATGCTCGGCCCACACGAAGTGACCGACCATAAGTCTAGCCCACTATGGGATCCTTCGAAGCCCCCACTCGGCAGGGATCCTCCCTCCACATTTCCTCTAGCCCCGTTATATGGTGCTGAGTCACATCATAGCCTCGATAGCCTGGTGGGCTCCTATGCACAGGCCGCAACTAATAGGAACTAAGGGATCTAATCTAGGAGCGTACTACATATGGCTCTAGGTCTCACAAGGCACCCAAAATTAAAACCAATATGAGTTTTTACCCTAGTTATATATATAAAACCGCTTAATAAAACTAATACATCTTTGTGGGTTGATATCATTAAAAACCTTATATGAATTTTATATGGTGTTCACCAAGGTGGTTTTCTAACATGTTTAAAAGCAATAATTAAATATAATGCTTTATATGCATGGTTTGTGAATGTGGCGTGGTATGGTGGTAATAAGACGTGGTTTATTATATTGTTATATATACGTGGTTTTTAGAATGCTAAAATAGCATGACTTATTGATGTGGTAATCTATATGGTTCTCCTTGTGTTTACTTGTCATAGGTCATGATTGTTTAATGGCCTAAAGCCTTGCATGTTTGTGCATCAAACCCGTAATTCTTTTAGTATGGGACGATGGTTTAGTAAGTTTTTTATGGAGTGGTTAAAGGTCATAAATCACTAGTGTTTTGTTTTCGAAAGCAGATTAAGATACTTTATAACACCACGTAATTTTATTTTCTTAACTTGTAGTGGTTTCTTTGTTCAAACCCTTCATAATTGGTGTGTGTTATCTGAAGCATATATCACTACCGTCTTGTTTCCCAAAGCCTAGGTGTATATGACTAGTGGTTTCTAAAAGATAGTCCCAAATTCCATGAGCTTGCAAGATCAAAAAATAATAAAAACAAATAAATCAAAGCTATGAGGATTTGAACCCCATTTTAACCATATATTGTGCATTATACCCAAAGTGGATACTTTAGTCATGCACTAAATCACTTTCTTTATATCTATATATTGTGCATTATACCCAAAGTGGATACTTTAGTCATGCACTAAATCACTTTCTTTATATCTATATATTGTGCATTATACCCAAAGTGGATACTTTAGTCATGCACTAAATCACTTTCTTCATATCTTACTCATCCTCCGCAGATTTTATTCAGAAAAAATGGCCTATGATAATTTATTAAATAAAAAACTACTTGCCGCGGAACCTGAGAACGTCTTCGCTAACGTCTCCGCTGCTACAAAAGATGGGAAAAACCATAAAGAGACCCTCCTTTGCTAGATCAAAAGACAAAGTGGATGTAGAGGCTAACCTTGCTAAGAGAATGCAAAGGTCCAAGACCAAGGCCAACTGGAACCCCAGCTGAAGTTTTGTTCCCCATACCTTCGTGACTCTTCGTTTTCTCCTCTTCAAGCCCAATGCCAGAGTCATGAGATGCAATTCCAGTATCTGTGCCTCCTTCAGTATTGTTTGCATTGCTAGATGAGCTAGACTGCTCATGCTCATTCTTGCATTGCATTCTGTTAATTTCTGAGCTTGAATCCTACCCAGATGGAAAAGACATCGTGTAAGTACAGATGACATCCAAGAACACACATACCAAATACACGTGAATATGAGCTATTACCTTGCCCACCAACCCTTCACATTTGTCTCACCCAGGTTCAATGTGAAATACATATGTTGTGTTTTCATTTGGACAAGAAGCTCAAGTTGAGACACCCTAGGCTAGCATTTGGGATCTTTGACACACATTCTCCACCTCCGCACCTCTGCGGTAGTAACATAGTGCCTTAGTGACAATGATACAATTTTGAATGTACTCTGACGCATGCTACCTGTGGAAGGAACTTGAAGACTATCCTGAACTTGATTTTGAGCAGCAGTGGCAGCACCTGCATTAGAAGTTTGGGAGCGTGGCATCATTCTTAAGCTTTGATGCAGATTTCCCGCAGATGAGGACCATATTTGCTGGAAAATTTGTAACGGAGCTGACAGTTGTGAAATGCATGCACCGATTATCCACTTTTAGGCATCGATTTACAGTATGAGAATATGCCATTGCCATAAAGACAATACAAGCCACGATTCCAAATGGCCACCAGGCAGCGATTCTTACTAACAGATTATTGCTTGCCTTCCTTGGCATTAGCCTGATCGATTTACAAAACAACAGTTACAGAAGGCCCAGCGAGACTTGGGCACCAAACAGAGGCCCAAGATGCCAAATCAATGTCTGCCACGCCATTCTAAGTTCTTTTTCCTTTTTTCTTTTCAATTATAAGAATAATAAGCCATTGGCAATTTTAAGAATTAAAGAAAACCCACATATGAATCAAATCCATGTCCTTGTTCAAAGCAACAAACAAGTACCTTATGAACTTTTTAAGAGATGCAAACACCTCTTATTGTGCTCAAGCACATGGACGATAGAAAGCAAACGGTTCCAAATTGTTTGCAAAAATAACATGCAACCGATTATGCCTTACAAAAGTACATGCAACCCATTACGACTAATAGACACGTGGCAAACATGCATGCTTCCAAAAATCACTAATAGAAAACGTACTATGATGTGGCTTCACCACCACTTATGCAAGATGGAATACTTCCAATATCTCGTTAAGGATATTTATTGAGAAGCACATGCTAATATTTTCGATAATTAGAGCTCGACTATGAACAAGCATTCTTTACCAAATAATCCCTGGCCATTTTATCAAGCACTGTAAAAGTACATGGAATACTTCCAATCCCCAGCACCTTCTAAAGTATTTTGGTTTTTGCCCTCTAAATGTCTTTTGCTTTTACAACTTGGCTAAGTTTTAGCATCTTTGCCAAGAGCAAAGCAGCCCAGATTAGTTTTTGGAGACGATTTTTCTCCTCCTCTTTTTCTTCTTCTATTCGAAGTGTGTGAAATCCCCGCAGATGACTGTAATGTGGCCCTTGGTTGTTCAAGAAAGGTATGTTGCAGTTTTACCCCATTCTTCAAAAAACAAAGTTGCAGTTTCTATTAGCACTTGTCTGGCACTTGATTCAATTTCCAAAGATCAAGGATCAACCCTGCCAATTAATCGAGTGTTTGGGAGTTAAAGCGGTAGCGTTTTTTTGTTTTAGGAGGAGTATTTTGGTAATTGCTAATTGTTGCATGGAATTAGACGGCTATGACGTGCCACTATAAAAATGGTTCACTCTCATCTAATTCAGTCGAATCTGGCTCTAATGAGCTCATCTTGCTATGAACAATAATAATCTTCTTTATATGATAGAATTTTAGCTTTCCTTTCTATTGAGAAATAAAAGTATTAAACATATCTAAACTTCTTCAAGCAAGCTGCCGAAGATAATGCCATACCTTTTTCGATGCACTAGAAGTCATGCAGCTAGAAAATGTTGTAATATAAAGGGGGGGAGGGGGGATGATGCATGTAGAAAATACTAGTCAACTTGCAATCCTCAAGCAAAGAGAAGATAAGGAATGCAGTATGGGACCCAACAAGAGAATAAATGCGTTGAATCTTGTTCTAAGCATGAGCATCATCAAGATCAGATGTAAATACTTCATCTGTGTGTGTATCCCTGCCAAATATATTGTTCATCAGGTATGCCAAGTCCCTGGCTTTGCCTCTTTCATTCCCTGAGATAGATTGTCTTGCATGTTCAGTGTTAATGCCATGGAAGGCACATTTAACTCAAGTGTCCTGCCTCTGCATCTGTATCTGGCTTTTGGCTTGGAGTTTCAAATAATGTTGTCGTTCTTCCAAAAAAAAAAAAAAAGGGAAATTGACTCAAGTGTCTTGAACAAAATATTTCCACACTCAAAGTGGGACATTCATCCTTCAATATAATCATGAAACCTACCTTCAAACAGATGCTCGAAAAAGGAATTCAATACTTCGATGATATTCCTCTGCTTTAAGGCAGTATATCCTAAATGCTTCAAGTGCCAAATTAATAGAAATCTTCGGTAAATTCTAGTCCCCCTGCCGTAATTACTATTTATCCAAGCTCATTCTTGTGTATATGAAATGTTGCTATGATGTCTAAACTGGATACAATTCTCTTGGGTTACAATGTTTGTTAGAACTGATGATCCAAATTAAAAAATCGTAAGCAATCGCCTGCTCATGGATGATCAGTCTAAGCTGAAAGCTTTGAAGACTGTTGCAGCGTCTTCTACATTTAAATCAGATATATGGTGTCTTTTGAGCTTTAATTACATTTTGCAAAAAAAAAAAAAAAAAGTTCTATGGTCATAAAAGTGGGGATTCTAGCCAGCGCTGGAGCTCCACAACATTTGGGTGATCCCCATTAATAACTCAACATGAATTGGGAATCAAGAGAATGTTCTTAGCTCCCCCACACAACTCCATCAAACACGGGTTTGCCCTTTCGAGCAACCCAAAAATAATTATACCTATAGTGGTCTGATAACGATTAGTTATAATAGCTATTTCCTTTGGACTCTTGTGTTAATAGCCATCATGAAATGACGACCCTTTTGAGTGAAACTTATGAGTAACCACTAAATTGACCATAATCCAATTTTTAATAAATCAATGTTGTAATAGAAAAACCAACATGAATAATCACTATGAAATTTAAAATAGTATTAAAAACTCCCACAATTGAAACCAATGTGAATAACCATCAACACATTGAAAACAATATTGAAAAACTCTTACGACAAGTCACTACCAATTCGATAAACCATGGTATATTAAAAAACCATGATGAATTACCACTATTGCATTAAAAACCATATCAAAAACCATTATCAACTCAAATAAACCATGCTTCAACAAAAAACCAGTATAATTAACTATGTACTAATTATAAAAACCACAATAATATGTGGTTTTTATTAAGGATAAAAAAATCTGCATAGAAAACCACACCAATAGTGGTTTTTTAGTGGTAAATTATAGTAGTTAAGTTTTTGGGTGCCTTGTGTCTCTACCCCCCTTCCCAATACAAGAGGAGCAAACATGATCAATCATCATCACATAATCATCATATCATGAGAATAATCATAAGAACATCTTAACCTAATCATCTATATCTAACTTACAGTTAGAGTTCCTTGATTAGGGTTCAAGATGATGAATGAGGGTTCTAGGATGGCTCTACCCTAGATACAAGATACTAACTCATTTGGAATGCTAATCCCAGATGAACTACTATGACTACTACTCTACATACCTGCTCCAAAAGCACTCCCTCCCAATCTTGGCGTCTCCATGGTCTTCGAAGTGTTCGAGGTAGCTCCCACTCCTGCTGATGCGCTCACGCTCTGGGGGCTGCCATGCTATGCTGTGCCACAGCAGATGGTTCTCGAAACGGAGTTTCGAGCGCGAAGAAGGTTCCCAGATTGTTGGAGCCAGAAAAGAGGCCTAGGGTTAGGGTTTAGGCCTTTATAGGTTAGGGTTCACATGTTATGCCACGTGGCTCCAATAGGGTAAGTCCGTGTGGCGGGTGCCCAATGGGTTAAGGCCACGTGGAAAATGGTCTTAACCTAAGGTTGGCTAAGTTATATGAATAACTTAGTCACGCCCCCTAGTGCCACAATCTATGGTATACAAGGCTATGAAGATAGACTTGTATAGTGACGGGTCCAGGAATATACGTATTTATAGCGTATATTCCCCTGGAACGTCACAATGCTCAGGCCGTATCACACCATCAGGACAGCTAGTAACCAGTAGTATTGGAGTACGTCAGGGTTGCCCCCTCTCCCCCACACTCTTTGGCATGTACATTGACTAGCTGGAAGATTGGCTTTCAGAGCACGGGGGTGCGGGCACCCATCTCATGCATCACACAATCCGGCAACTCACATATGCTGACGATGTCAACCTCCTGGCCTATACTCCAGAGGACATGCAACATCACCTAGATGCTCTTGACACTTTTTGCCGATTCACTGGCATGCGAGTCAATTTGGCCAAAACTAGGGTGCTGCTAGTTTCGTCATCCCGTCAGCCAAGGCTTCCCTCATTCACTTACCAGGGACAAAATGTAGAGGTCGCTCCGACCTACAAGTACTTGGGGATCGAGTTCTACTACCACCCACTGGAATGCTGCCATCAGGTTGCGGTCACGGCGGGTTGGATTGGAAAGCACTATATGCCATGTAGAACAATAGCCACAAGGCAGAGTTGTATGCCTCGGGCCACCAGTCACACTTGTTTAGGGCCTTGGTCGAGCCGGTCCTCCTGTATGGGGCAGAAGTGTGGGGTCCGGTGATATCCCTCACCACCTGGAATGACCTCGAGCAGGTGCAGAAAGCCTTCTTGGCACGAGCCCTTGGGGTAAAGTCCACAATTCCATACCAGATCCTACTCCAGGAGATAGGTTTTCTACCCCTTCAACGGGCTGCATTGGAACGCCATATTATTTACCTCCAGAAGGTGGTCGCTATGGGTGATACACGTTTGCCCAACCTTGCTTTGGCCGTAGTAATGGGTCCCCAATGCCTCAAAGCCTGCTAGAAGGACAAGCAAGCTCAGTGGTTCTCACGTTGGTGTGTACAGGCAAACAGATGTGTACAGGTACGGACAAAGAAGGATCACAATGCACTAAAGTTGTACCTAGATGCTACTTTCCTTCGCAAGCTCTGGGATGCAGATGCCCTGATACACGTTAAACTGGCACACTATCAGCAGCAGGTCAATCCTAGGTTCACGAGCAAGCATGTCCCGAGATCGACATACTGAGATCAAAACTAAAGCATGCATAAAATTATAAGATGAGCAATCCCCCATGTGCTTCTTGATCCAACTCAGAGATCTAGGAGAAAATCGTGATACCAGGGTTTCCGACTAAAAGGGTGTATGACTATGGAGATTTAAAAGTGTCAAGTATTTGTGGTTGTTAATCAAACAAAGAGTAAGTATATTCTAAGTAGGCAAGTTGTTAATGTACAATGTTTCTTGATACAACTCAAGGATCTAGGAGAAAATCCCGATACTAGAGTTTTCGACCAAAAGGTGCATGAATATAGAGATCTAAAAGTGTCAAATGTTTGTGGTTGTCAATCAAATAGAGAGTAAGTATATTCTAAGTAGGCAAGTTGTTAATGTACAATGTCCTCCTCCTCTAAATTGCAGATATATGCTCAAATTTAAAAGAAGCGTCAAAAAATTTGTGTAATCAATATGTCATGACAGTTTCTAACATTTGCATTTATGTGCCCTTATATCTTAAGGTATTGAGATCTTATATGCAGAAAACAAAACTATAATTTGGAGGTGCATTTTTTTTGGGTTGCCCCTAGGGGGGCAAACCCTTGTTTATGTGGGCTTTTGGCATATCCTAGGTTTATGCTAGAATATCCCTAGGATATGCTGGTGACTGCTCAAAACCTCCTACTTCCTGTAAACTGGCGGTCACCTGATAAAGAACTTCGGCGTCTCATTCCGGCTCTGCATGGCAAGGCTTTCCTTATAAAATCAGGTAGCAGATTGGCTCTTGCAATTCAATCATAGTTTTTCTTAATTTTTAATAGCATTTCTGTGATTTTTCTTGTCTGCAGAAGCATCGCTTGATGGGATTTAGCGTGAAGACTTGACAGCAAAGGCTATTGAACTCAACAATGGAGCATCTCTTATGCTGGATTCGTCCTTCCTCTGGCCTTATAGTTGAAGTTTTTTCCCCTTCGCGGAATCCGGGCTTAACCTAGGTATTTTTCAGCCTTCGAAGTGCGTTAGCCTTTGGCAGTATTTTTTGGTGGGCGATGACAGAGGTTTGCTCCTGCCCAGAGTTGTCCTGCCGTGATTTGGGGTCATTCTGTTTGGGGTCCAGTTTCTTCCATTCTAGGCATCGAGCTCAAGGAGCATTAGACCGTGGATTTGATTGTAGATTGCAGTTTGTACTAGGAGCAGAAGCTGGTCTGATAAGTGCAACTGTTGCAACTAAACTTTATGTATAATGTATAGGGAAGAGAAAAACGAGTTGTTCAAGCACAAAAGCTCTGGATTGCAATACTTGGAGTTCAATTTGAAACAGGGAATCGTTACATGCTTTGCAAGGTCTATATTTGTGTTTTTCCTTTCTTTATAACTTTGCTTACTTTGGGCAATAAGCAGGAACTTTCTATGGTCGAGTATTTTTGACCCAAAACTTCACTTGACTCAACTCCAAAACATTAATGCCTTTCTTCTTGAAATGGATATCACGGATCAATAATCTATATTGCAAAACATAAAATGATGTGATTTCCATCTTTCTGGTGTTCTTCATAGATGATACTATTATGACTGAGGATGCTATTTACTATTATGACTGAGAAGCTTACGGATTTGGGAATTATGCATTATTGTTTAGTGATTGAATGAGAAACCATAGCTGGTATACATTACTCAACAAAAATACATCTCTGAGATACTAGTGCAGTTCTATATGACAGAATGTACGTCTGCATTACCACCATTTGAACCAGGTTAGAAGCTTACTCTCGAAGCTTCAAAAGAAGATACATGAGTCATTGTTATATCTTACTAATCCTATTGTTATATCTTACTCATTCTAGAGCTATCATTTTGTAGAGACGGTTAGTGGAGCCATTGTTATATCTTACTCATACTAGACCAAACCTAGCGCATACATAGTACATGCAGACATTAAGAGTTTTTGTCATGTTTAATGCATAATCCAAGGAAGTATCGCTGGTTTGGTGCTAGACATTGTCTTCAGGGTACAAAAACAAAAGGGACTACAATCGAGTATCTGACCGAGGTTTTCATTTGTTTTAAGACTCAAATATGACATCTACAATATTGCTTCCAGAAAATGTCTTACAAGGTATGTTCTTTCTTTCCTTTTATCCTATGAAAGTAATCCCATTTTGGAAAAGTCGGAAACAGGAGTCTACAAGTTTAAGTACAACTAAGGCAGAACTTAGAGCACTTGTTTTTACAGTTCAAAAATTGATATGGATTGTTCATCTCTATGAAGATCTAGGTGTGTTAACAAATCCTACAGTTACATTTTGTGATAATAGTGGTGCAATGTTGCATGTCAAGGACTATCAATTGCATATACAGATTAAACATCGACATCAAACTGCATTTTATAAGAGAGAATTATCCTATTGTTCCACCTCACATCAAGCAACTGATGGCTTAACTGAACAACTTGTAGGCAGCCAGTTCTCTCATATGAAGCAGATCTTACATATTTATACCTGCTATTGTTGCTAAGAAGGTTTTTTTACTGCTACTTCAGCTCAGGGGGATACAATTCTTTTTTATATGTTAGCTGTTTCTTTTGTTTTTTTTTCAGTCAACAGGAGGGGTGTTGGAATATTCCATACTCCAGTTACATCCACGTGCATGCATGCATGCTATTATGACTAAGCAGGGTGGTCATGATGTTGTTGACCTGAAAATATATACCAGAGTCACACTTAGATCACTTTGTTGAGTTCAATCTAGAATCGGAGAGTCTGGCACTTATTCATTGTATAGTTTGCTTTCTGTTTTCGTATAAAGGCTACTGAAGTTACCTTTTGCATATCTTTCGGCCCTAGAGTATTCTAGAATAAAGATGCTAAAAGCGGGAAAAATAACCAGTCTTGGCTATCTACCCAAGGATCTTCTTATTGTTGTCAGCTCTGGATCACAGTTGATTGAGGTTCTTAATTGTGATATAAGTAGATGTTCTCCGCACAGCATGCCTAGAAGCACATTCAAAGGGGCCCCCATTAAATACGATTGCAACAAGGCAACTTGCCCTGTTTACTAAACTCCAGCAGCTCCAAATTTAAATTAAAAGCAAAGCAAGCCCAGCTACAAATTCGTTGGTTGGAAGGGGCTTAGATCAAGCAAGCCCAGGCAAGACCAGGATGTTCAAGTAAGGCAGGCATGAATTTAGTTTTTGTTTCCTCTAAGCGAAAATATAATATGTGTTGCAAACCACCCTTGATATCATTGTTTCTTTTTGCAGATTAATCTGCATGGCTTAAATCCAATACAGAACTTCGGCCTATCTGCTCAAATCTTGGGCCAACGATAGGAACCCGTGTTAACTTGGGCCAGGAATGGGAAACCACCTTAGGTATTTCTTAGATAAATCAGAAATAACATCCCTTTGATTTTTCGTGATGCCATTCCTGAGACATATGGAACGGTAACTGCGCAAGGGCATAGCAATGTGCTTGAACATACAACATACAGACTTTCATTTGTAACCTACAGAGTGACAAAGGATTAGAGCTCTGTAACTAGGAAATATTTTCTAGAGTTGTGTTGTAGATTGTGTGATCATAGATTGTGTGATCATACCCAAGGGATGGTATAATTGGGGTGTATAACAGTTCATATTCATATATATATATCCAAACAGATCTGTTCTTTACACACATGCTTGCTTTTAATACAGACAACTGTGATCTGCAGAAGTTTATGCTTGGTGAATATAGATGTTATGGGCAAATTACCTTCGCATCAAGAATCAGATGATTGCTGTGGCTTTTATTACTGTTGCTGCATTTGAATTATTTGCAACCAGTCATGACATTGAAGGAGGTTCTGACTCATGTGCCCTTGCAAAAAAATACTATATGAAGAGGTAAATGATATTATTTCAATTTGTTGGTTGCATCATCATGCACATGTTGGGGAAGGTGTTATAATGTAATACTCAGGTGCAACAACTACGTGTTCGTTTTCCTCTTGCTTCAATGGCAGTGATGGGAAGACCTTGAATTTGTAGTTGTTATAATATATTATTTAACTGGCAATGAAAACTAATAATGAGGGTGTCTATGCCTGAAAGATTCTTGCTTCCAACAAATGCGTAATAAAGATATATCTATATTATGAACTGCAAAATGGGATCACATGAATAACAACTTCTTGATCCAGGATTATCTTATGCACGATTTGGAAATGGATGATCATGATATGCAAAATGAGATTACATGAATAATAGCTCATCCAGGATTATCTTATGCAGGATTTAGAAATGGATGATCAACAATGGTTGAGAATTATGCATATTAGTATGAAGTCTGCTACGAAATGGCTCCAAATGTGTACAAAATTGAGCAATTGAGCAGGAATATTAGGAATTTCATGTTTAATGTCAGCATTTTGCTAATAAACATTATATACTCTCTGATGTGGTTTGGGTGATGCAGGGATGCTTTCATTCTTGCCATGTTGACAAGAACACGTAGGAAACAGAGCTAGACAAGTTTGGGAAGGGAACAATGATGAGAGGTTTTGTAAGAATTTTTTTTGGATGTTGTTATGTTAGTATGGGAGAGTTATCTGCCTCATAAACAAGTTTTCTAGCACCAAAAGTAGGCAGTTGACCATGTAGCTACAATCAAAGACATGAGCAAACTGTTTTCTTGGACAAGATATAATGACACCTCTATGTTGATGCATGTGGTACACTTGATAGTGCTCAAAGATTCATGAGTATGTTTAAGATTGGGTCAGTTAAACACACCTATGTAAACATTGACACCTCTACTATCATATTCTATTCTATTCTATTCTATTCTATTCTATTCTATTCTATTCTATTCTATTCTATTCTATTCTATTCTACTATCCTACTATCCTGACTTTGATAAATAAATGTCTTTGAAACAAAAAATCCTAACAAATTTAATGGACATACTAGATATAAGTTTATTTTTTTTATATGTGCACATTGAATCCTTAGAATAGAGTGCCGACTACATCATACAAGGTTTGAGTATGTGGAAGTAATATCTTTTATGAAAATGACATATCTTCTTTTACACCTGTGTTACACATGTTTCCTTGATAATAGACCATTAGTTATGAAAATGACATCAATCTTTTACGCATGTGTTACACACATATTTCTCTACGAATAGACCATTAGCTGTTTTGTAAGGAATAAAGGAATAAGAAACTTTAAGGAAAAATTCTAGCACCCTAAATCATTAGAAATAGACCCGAACTAAGGAAGAATTTTAGTAGTGTAAATCATGGGCGCTACTTTCACAGAGTATTAAAGTTTATTTTCTCTTCCAAGAAAAAAGAAGTTCAAAGACCAAATCTTTAGTTATTACCCACCAAAGAGTATTCTGAATTCACACAAATTTTGTAAGTTGAAGATCATATTGACAATATGGGGAGCATCCACCTAGATGATGGCAATATACGAAAAAACCAAGTACATTACATATTGCCATTTAAGCTAGTTGTTTGTTGACACATGGTAACTTTATTCTTTCAAGGGTTGTATAGTAGATTTTGTATAAATCTGTTGCATACTAAGCACCTACTAGAAAGAAGAAACTAGCGGCGGCGTCTGCCGCCGCGACAAATTCTTGTATCTTCTAAGATTGATAGCCACGAATTGGAACACCCAAGACCAAACTTGCATGCAATTGATAACTTTGATATGCATTCATTTGTTGCTCCCACAACTGGCCAATTAGGTTCACCCATTAGCAATGTAGTTGAGTTGGCACAATCTGCTATATGCCATTTGTGACTCTAATAATTTGATTCCAATCCAAACATGTATGGAATTTATCCAAATACCCAAGTGAAGATACATAGTTCCACAATCATAATAGTAGTTAAATAAATTTGTATTTTATATGGGATACAAACACCATATAGAAATGCTCCATGTCGGAGGTTTATTTCCTTACCTAATACATCCACGTGGTGCGACTCATTTAATGGTGCTATAAATGAAAACTTATAGCTTAAAATATTGTGAGTACTGCAAAGTGCTAACATTGTGGCTGGAAGACATAAAACACATACATACATTTTTAGCACACTCAACCACTCAGTTACATTGCAAACCCAATAACTATCCTGATACGAATACACAATTCGATCGAGGGGCAATTGTGGACGGGCTTGTAGATGAAGAACATGCCAGGGGTCTACTTTAATTTAAATATAGATCGTGAAAACATGACTTCACGATTTGATTTATGCCACTTCACCCTCGAGAAACTGGAGGGCAACTCTTTGTGCGCAGCACCTTGTTTTTTTCATTTGTTTTCACGAATATGGAACCCACCCAAACCTCATCTATAATCCCTTTCTTATAAGACAAGGGTGCTGCTGGTCCCATCATCCCGGCACCCACGCCTTCCCTCATTCACTTACCAGGGGCAGGTAGTGGAGGTGGCTCAGTCTTATAAGTATTTGGGCATTGAGTTTTCTACTACCACACACCGGGATGCATCCATCGTTACGGGTCACTTGCAGGTGGAAAGCCCCAGATGCAATGCAAAACAACAATCCACAAGGCGAGCTCACCGTGCACACTTGTTCGGGCCTTGGGTTGAACCGGTCCTCCTCTATGGGGCGTAAGTGTGGGGGCGCTTATATCCCTCACCACTTGGAATGATCTAGAGCAGTACGTAAGGCCTTCTTGGCCCTTTCACCGGGAGTGAAATCCACGGTCCCCATATCGATCTTGCTCCAGAGACAGGCTTCCTTCCATTCTGAGGGGTCATACTGAACGTCACATTATTTACTTCTAGAAGGTGGTGGCTATGGATGAAGCCCGGCTGCCCAACCTTGCTTTGGCGGGCGATGGGGCCCGCAAATGCCGACTCAAAGCCTCGGCTGGAAAGACAAGCAAGCCCGGTGGTTCTCGCTATGGAATGTGCAAAAGCACACCTGATGTGGACCCGGTGCATACACCGAAGGAACGCTACCGCCTTGAAGCAAGATTTGGATGCTTGCTTCATGGCCAAGCTTTGGGATGCAGAGGCCCCGGCTACATGTCAAGGTGGCAAATTATCGGCAATGAGTTAATCCCATGCTCACGAGGGGCCCACACCACTACCTCGCACCCATCTACCCATGAAAAAGCGCCAGGGTGATTGCTTCCATTCGCGACAGTGCACACCACCTCCGCATTGAGACGGGGAGATGGATTCGGGGCCGCGTGAGGACAGAGTCCAAATGCCGTCAACAAGACGCCATTGAGGATGAAAGTCACGCCCTCCCGGCTGTCCGTGACGAGCATATCCGGGCTCGGTATGCTCGGTTAGTTGTGCCCCATCGGGCCTTGCATGAGCTAACCGAAAGCACGGCCTCAGAGGGCTTGTTGGGATCATACCTCCGTGAGGTAATGGATACGCGGACTCGGCTATGCCCCCCGTCCGGCATTAACCTCGGTTGTACTTGTGATTATGTATATAATCAGTGCGGTATGGCAAAGATCCTTATTGCTACTAAGGTTTTTCCCGAAAAACCCTTGGGGGGGTTTTTTAATCCTGGTAGTAATACGCCTGCTACTCTCTCTTTGTACTTGGGTCCCATAGGCCAGTTGGTCTCCGTGGACGATAAAATCATATTCTATTCTATTCTATTCTTATAGCATTAAGATTGTTAATAACAACATCATTTTATTGAACAGAACATTTACTATTCCCATCAGGTAATGGAGTAGCTTCCAACTATAAATTCCCATCAGGTAATGGAGTATCTCCAACTGTTAAAAAATACCACCTGATGCAAGCAAAAGTTTGTATTTGCTTCTCTAGTGAAATTCTATGATTTCTAGAGATACTTATTTGGCTCCATTCTTTTCTCTCACTTTGTGGCTGCATTCCGAAGCGATTACCTATTATTGGCGCCGTGCTCTTTTAACAGATGGTACACCAAATTGGTCGAGTCTTTTTCTCCTCTTGTCTAACCCGACATGGTCTTGTGACCTCCAGGTTTTTAACTTGTCTTTAAATCTAAAGATCATTACCGTAATTTTATCCCTCTAAGAGCATCTAACCACATAATGTTCTTTGTAGGTTAGCTTGCACTGACATGGTTGTAGTCAGCTTGGTTATCTCCGTGGCTTTGCCTTCATTCTAGGTTAGCGAGAGATCTATTAGTATGTTTGCCAGAGGAAATCAACCTTGCATGGAGTTTTCTTCGATTATATTGTGGTTTTTCTACACATAGTTACTTTGATAGTGGACAAGCTCATTCTCGCTCGACAAAAGAATTCTGTTATTCATAATGGAATGCATATTAGTCACACATATTCTATGCTCTCCATGCCCCCACATGGACAAAGACCCACTTCTCTCTTCAATAGTCCCATCCTTAGAAGTCATCAAATGTCTGGCAGAAACTCAAACCTATGCACGAGACACAAAATTCAAGAATATTATTTGTAATGCAAAAATTATAAACAAGTGTTGGTTCATAACTTAAACACCATACCTCAATTCCGGTGCGCCCTTTCAATACACGTTCTTTGTCTATACCCTAGGAAAGGCAATCAGGTTTATGAGTATTTATCGCATATGGTTCTGCAAGCAGCTCTAGTGCCATGCGTGTATAATTGAAAGAAACAATAAACACATTGTGGTTGAGTTCTTCGATTACGTTGTGTTTTCCTTACACATAGTTTCTTTGATGGTGGACAACTTTGTTCCCGACTCGATAAACCAATTCTGTTCTTCATAATGAACTGCATAGTAGTCACGTATATTCTATGCTCTCGATGATTTTCTAGTTTTAGATCCATTTTAACATGTCAAGAAGAGTTGGTCTCCATACTTAAAACCCGTAATGCCCTACCTTTTTAAACTTTTTGTATTTGTTTCAGTAAACAGGCCTACCTTTTCCTCTTTTTTGATCATTCTCGAGATTAGTGTCGACTTTATATTGTATGCTAACATCTCATAACTTGGTCATTTATTGATATAAATTTGCAAAGGACAATGCTAGTCAAGTCAATGATGGATACAACTTTCTTGGTAAGAATATATACCATGGATAGGTTCAATACTCCATACATTTTATACGCAATACTTTCCCATGATATGGCACAAATTTGCCATATAATATGTAAAAAATACGGCAAAAAACAATTCCGGCATTGAAAGATTTTCGCGTACGCGAAAAGAACTAAAGTGCTTACGTGAAAGTTTTTTCGCGTACGCAAAATGTGAAAATAGCGTACACGAAAAAAAAAATTCGCGTACGCACTTTATACTGTTTCACGTACGCAAATTTTGGGTTTTGGGTCAATACGCATATTCTGCACCCATGGATCCTGAGGCACTTGTGTATGTATATTTGTGTTATGTATTTAAGTATTAATCGGTGTTGGGCGAAGGACCCTCACAACAAACGGGCACCAAAAACTACTCTTTCATTTGGATGAAGCAGTTGCAAACAGCTAAGAATGCAATCCACTGACCTGTCAACATGTTGCTTTATTTATTTTGTGGCATAACACAGCCCAATGTCGGAATACCTGTGTTTAGAACCAGGACTTCCAGTGGAGTTCTCACCCCCTATCTGCAAAATGAAATTGATTGGAATTCCTTGTAGAATTCTTGTGAAATTCTCCATCTTTCTTGCAAAATTCTTGTCTGGTGAATGTTTTGGGAAGGGGGAAATTTTGGAAAGGGACGAATTCATTCAAACTGAGTTCAATTTGGTGCGCCAAGAATTCTGGCAGTGGGTTGTCAGAGGATGTTCTCGCAATCATTGCGAACCTGCCATAAAACGACAAATTGGAGTATCGCACTATACACCCAAAATGTACCGCGAAAAAGCATGAATTCGTCCTTCAATTCAATACAATGTACATACACCCTTTCATATTTACCCAGAGGGGTCCTGTTCTCATGAGAGCAAAATAATGCAAGAAAAACAAGATCCCAGTCCAAAATCCTGTGGCCAAAACCTAAAATCTGATAAGTTGTAGCCCCCATTTTTCCTGTGCATTAGAAACAATTAGCAAAATCCTTTGGTCTCTTTACTTCCTTTATCCACACAACTCCTTTCCTATTTTCCAAAACTTTTTGAATCTTACTAATCTATTTTGTTTAACCTTATAAACAATGCCTGGATAATGGACAAGCCGATTTTGAAAACTTTGTTGTGACAAATTCGTGATAGTCATTTGGATTTAACTAAGTTTCAATTCCAGGATAGGAATGAAAACCCACAAAGCAAAGAGGTTTCAGAATCCTAAACTGAGACGGTAGTATTACCTGAGAAAAGCTAAGAAAGGTATGCAGCTTGGCTGGATCCGTTGGCATGCAGCTTGGCCAAATGCTTTTTTAGCTCTTAAGCTTGCCCATAGATCCGACTTGCTCAAAGACGGTGGCCTACTTGCCCGAAGCAGTTTGAAAAACCAGGGAAGTCATCCCTATCCATCCATTTTTAAAACAGCAAGACAAGCAAATCCGGTCCCAACACTGGCTACAAAGGGATCCATTACCCTGCATGATCAGAGAAAAGCATCCATTCCAAGAGGAGTTCAAACATAAACACCAGGTTCCAACTCAAAAAGCCGCTCTATTTCAGGTCGCAGATAAATGCAAGCAAACAAAGCTGGATCCCGATTCATATGGCAAAAGTAGGAGACCATGACAGGACCAGCTGGATATGCTGATGTTGGACCTTCAACTCCAGCCCAGCCGAATACAAGCAACCACCAAATGAGGAGAAATTTAGAATTTTGGAAAAACTATTAACAAAGATTATGAATCCAGTAGAAGTGGGGATTGTAGACTGCTTGAATGTCAGAAAAGCTTGTGAAGTGATGTAGAATTAAATCTCGTATAGAAACTAAAGAAACTGCATGGAGAAGAAGGAGAAATCTAGCTAATGAGAATGGCTGACATAGAAAAACTCCGTACAACAACAAGATTCAGCTCAGAGAAAATGCCGATGAGGAATGCAGGAAGACACAAGGCTTTTATAGGAGAAGAGAGCTGGTGTCCCTTTCCCTATAATGATGGTTCTCTGCTATTTAGAAGAGAACCATAGCATTAATTTTTGCATGCCAACATCTTGGAGCTTGCTTCAAGACATAAATGCTTTTCTTCAAATGACAAACCAGCTGCTCCTTCCCTTGAACAACAAATTCTGGAGGTTGTGTCATATAGACCTCCTCCTCCAAATCACCATTCAAAAAGCAGACTTAATATCCATTTGAAACATTGGCCGGCCTTTCATTGCAGCAAGAGCTATAATTGATCTAATAGTGGACATTATGGCTATGGGAGTAAAGACTTCTTCATAATCTAAGCCTTTTTTCTGTGCAAAACCGTTGGCTACAAGTCTAGCTTTGTGCTTTAACACTGTCCCATCAGCATGAAATTTGGTTTTAAACACCTACTTACAGCCAATAACTTGCTTATCAGCTGGAAGTTCAGACAATTCCCATGTGCCTTGCTTCAGCAATTGAGAGTATTCTTCTTCCATTGCATGCTGTCACTGCGGATCATTAGCTGCTTCATGAAAGGTTTGTGGATCAACATGATCCTGGACCTTTGCCATAAGGTTACATGATCCATTAGACTTCTCATGTTTCTCTGATCTCCTAGGTTCAACAACAGGTACAACAGGTGCTGCAACCAGTTCTGCAACAAATTATTTTTCTTTGAGACGTGTTGATCTCCTAGGTTCAGCAACAGGAGGTATAGCATGTGCTACAATAGGTGCTGTAAAAGGTGTGGATTAGGTGCTACGGTACCTTCATGTATGTTGGACTCCTCCTGAAAGGAACCAACCTGCTCATGGATCATAGGGCTAGTGGGATTGGGATCATCCCGTGCCACTACTTCAGGGAAATATGAGTTCACTGGAGAAACCACTAGAGGGGGGAGAGAAAGGTCTACCAGCAGCTGCTATCAGATCTCCAATATCCAAGCTGATGTCATTGTGAACTGCAGGAGAATCACTGGAAGATATACCATCATACACAACATCTTCAACGAATTGAACTGACCTGCTTACAATAACCTACTTGTTGGAAGGATACTAACTTTTTGATTTTCTGGATACCCAATGAAGATGGATTTGACAGTCCTGTCATGCAACTTCTCATACTTTTTCAGCTTCTCAACAACTATGGAAGCATAAGCCAAGCATCCAAACACCCTCAAATGAGACACATCGAGAAGCCAACATTCCTGCAAAGTTTCTCGCGGGATTTTCTAGATGGAAGCTTAGTACAACACTTCATGTTGTGCCAAGTCCTCATACATAAACCTTGAAAATCCACGATAGTGATCTTGTCTCTGGACCATTGTCGATGTCATTTCTTATCCCTAAAACCTCCGTCTCGAAAAGTGACACGAGGATCTTCCTTGTTGTTTCTGCTCCCAAAGTTAGGTTAGTCTTCACTGGGTGGTCCATTTCTCTTCCTTCTATCAGTTCAACAAGAACTGCATCCATTGTATCGCCTTGCTGCAACATAATGAAGTCATCCAACTTGTAGAAGCTGATTAGATCAGGGTACAATTCAGCAGCCATTTCCCACAAAACAAGACCATATATGTCCACTGTTGCATCATCAATACCGCATGTTGACAACATAAATTAGTAAACTAGCAAGTCAGATTCAACTTTTCTGGTGGGTGATTTGTTTGGTGACGAATTTGTTTTCTCAACCATCTTCTTGGCTGCTGAAAGCAGGAGAAATTCAAGGATCGATTCAAGTTGCTCACTAATAATAATTAATACTTGGAAGAAGTTCATAGCGAATTATTTGATATTTAGTGACATGGGAGCGGTGTTTGATGAAGACTTTATCAGCACCAAGTCAGCAGATGCTGGCAAGATAAACCAGAAAACTTGTGCTCTTGTCAAAAAATTGGGTGAAGAGACAATTGGTCACGAAATCAACCATTTTACTGAGTTTAAGGAGATGTGGTCTCATTTGGAGAAGTCTCTTGATAGCAAGGGTATGGCTACCCAAATACTGATCCAAAACAAACTGAGACATGCCCAATTAGGCGATTTCAAATCTGTCACAACATATCTTACTCAGATGAAGCATATTTATCTTTGCAGTAGACTCCACAGTAGATGTACAATCAATGACTTAGGATTTACATAGAATATCGAAGTTTATATTATAAATGGCACACAAGTGCCTATTTGAGTAATACGTATATCCTAATGGCCGAGGCCATATACTATAATCACAAAAAAACTAGATTCAAGAGCTAGGTCCTGTATCATAATCCATCGGCGTAGGAGGTGGTAGTGTCGAAGTAGGGTAACTCTGGAGCTGATAGTACGGGCAGCGGTGGAAGCGACTCCGGAGGATAAGCCATGGCCAAAGGAGAGGCCACAAGGAGCCTCATGCTCATCCATGGTGTCATGTCTTGCCATAGGGCGGCCAAAGCGATGTCCCATCGCACGAGCACATATGTGAACGCGCAATGTGGGAGCTTCTTATGGCCGACTAAGGTGGATAATGCACAGAGTGCCCACCATGATGCTTCTGCCTCTGGAGCTAGATCCCGCGCCACAAAAAAGACATGTCCATGCTTAAAAGCTGAAAGGAAAAAGCGGGTAATGTGATTTTCCAGAGCACTAACCTCTGGGATGACAGAGGTGGCTACTTCCTTGTCGAGGTCCATAGTGACCTCCTCTTCCTTTAACTTCCTGCTTTTCTTCCTTCAGATGATCTTTGTTGTCATAAAGATCTTCTCGTTTTTCATCAGACTCTGAGGGAATATCCACCATGTTAATGTTTGGGATGTGAGGTCCCATAGCAACAAAGGCTTCTTCAGGTGGCTGTGACGGGGCCTCTTGCAACATAAGGTGTCGCAGTTTCAAGAGGGCATCAACTGGTTCGATGGTATCTTGATGAAACTGAAGCAATTGCTGGACCTCAATAGGGAGCTCAGCCAGTGTAAAATCGATGAAATCATCCATGCAATACTCGGTGAGCTCGTACAATACTTGTGCCTTCCTTTTGGACTTAAGGTCAGCAACAACACGGTAAGTCCACATAATATCCTCCAATAGGAGGTATTCTTGCCCTTGATGGTGGATAACTGGAAGGGCATCCAAGCCAGTAAGTCGTGCCCCTTGATCTCGTTGTAGGGACATCTGCTTCGCTGACTGTTTCCACTGGACAAAGTCATCCTCTCGGACGTACTCGTCATCTTCCTTTAAGACCAGGTCTCATCTTCAATGTACTGATCCATGAGTATAGCCCTAGCAAAGTTTACTTCCAAGTATTGTTGGCCCTCATGCATCAGAGAACGGATGGGTTCTTGCCCCATCTGAGCTTTTCTATAAGGATGTTAGAGGCATGGGAATCACCTCCCAACATATCTCTCACAATGGCCCTCTCTAGATAAAAATGGGGTGGATCCCCTATGATGATATAGAGGGGTACCATTTCCTGAGTATAAAACTCAAGGAAAGCAGCATAGTCAGGTTGGGTCTGCATGTTAGTAATGAGGTCCACATTTGGAGCAGAAAAGGCTGAAGGAGGTCGAATGGGACCTGAGGATCCCAATGTTCTTCATCTTGGTACCATTGGAGGAGGCTGGGGGTCTCCATTGCACAGGCGAGTAGTGGAGGAGGAGCGAGGAGCAAGAGAAGTAAAGATAAAATGAAACCCTAAACAATATTTAGTGTAACTTGAGTTTAAATTTTATGCTGACATCAGCGTTAGTCATTTTTAATAATTAAATAAATACTTTATACTTATAAAAGAAATTAGGCAATAATTTTTTTTTTCATATTTCTATACAAAATTTGTGCAATAAAATGCTTGACAAGCAAGCTAATTATGGTTTCCCCGAATTCTCCTGGCGAGAGCGAAGTCCTTGGTCATTATGGTAACACTCTTGGCGTGAATAGCACAGAGATTAGCATCCCCGAAAAGTGCTACCAGGTAATCTTCGGCGGTCTCCTAGAGGGCGAGCATAGCAAAGGTTTGAAACCGAAGATCGGTCCGATACTCTTGTGCTATCTCTCAGACCAGGCGCTGCAAGGGAAGCTTCCGTAGCAGAAGCTCTGTTGTCTTCTGATACTTCCGAATCTCGCTCAACGCCACGGTGCCAGGCCTATACATGTATGGCTTCTTTGGCTATGTGGGTTTCTTGGGTAGGGTCTTCATGCCCCCTGAGACCGGTCGAGGTCGGGCGGTATCCACGTGGTCCTGCCGACGGACAGAGCTCGTAACTTTGCCAATGCTCCCAACTGTCTTAAGTTTCTCCTTATGGACACTCCTTGACTTATGGGCCGTAGACTTCAGCCTCTGTTTCACAACAAGGGTTTCAGTCTGGTCGGGAGTCCGCTGCGTATTCTGCTCTTGGCTTTGTTGGGATTGCTACTGATCCTCATTCTGCTTGGCAAGCTCCTCTGCCTGCCGTTGTTGCTTGGCCCGTTCTGCCTCCTGCTGCACAGCGTGTACAACTGCCATGCACTCTTCCACCTCTGCGAGGTGACGAGCAGTAACCCTTCTCAGCAACTCAGCATGATATCTGTTCGGCCTAGCCTGCATATTCAGCTGAATGGATATCATGTGGTCCACCGTGAGGTATGATGGGACTTCACCCCAAATAAAACTTTGGGTTGCCTCATCATAGTGGTAGGGGGGAAGGTCAAAGGGTTCCCCCGATATGATGGCGTGGCCGTCTCCCAGGTAGGTATATTCCCTAGCTCTGGCCCTCAGATCTCTCCTCGCCGATTCTCGACCGTCATCACCTCGAGCGAGCCCTATGATCCTTTCGGCCTCTACCCGGATGGCCTCGTCTTCGGCAACCTCCACACACGAGGGAGGGTAAAACTTGACCATCATCAGGACTTGGTCGGGCTGTTCTACTACTGTGTAGGGTTGTCCTAGGGCATTAAGTTCCGAGAGTAAGGAAATTCTCAGAATATATAGACTACTGAATCATCCCATCTCTTCTATACACCTCGTCTTGCTCCTTATTGGGACTTGGAACTGGCATGTATTGCCCTCTTATCAGTTATCCCTAAGGATATAATTGGCAAAGCCACCATCTTAATCTTCTTCCATTATTGGAAGGGATATTTCATCCGTCCTGTTATTTCCACACCCACTTGATACTCTCAGTTTATATTGTTGAATCAATTCATTGGCCTTTAGAACCTTTGCCTAATTAAACTCCTATTATCCGTTATTTCCATTTCTTTTCAACCATCATCCGGATATCTTTCTAATATAATGTCGCCATATATGCTAGACTTACTCTGGCTATTTTAAAAAGCACTTGGACAGATGGAAAATAGGGTAAGGGACCCTATGTCTGATGACAAACTGTTGTACCAACTCTTCTAGGAGGAGGTCGACTTTTCACGATCGTCGACAAGCTGCTCGCCAATCTCGGCAAAGATCTGGTGGATGCTGAGGTTACTATAATATACAAAACCACGGGTATAACCCATATTCATTGCGGTAAGAAAAGGTTTGAAAAGAGGCCCTGGTATGGCGGCTGTGGCGACGATGAAGCACAAATTTATGGGGAGGCAAGCTCTTCTCCGACGGTTATGGCGGACGGGCGAGGCGAAGAGCGCAAGCCGGCAAGATAGGATAAAAATAATAACCATCATTTTAGTTCAAATTTTTTTTCAAAACTTTTTTTTTTTTAAATTTATAGGGCGCAAATATGTGTTTTTATACGACTGCGTGTCGGGTGAAATACGAGTTTCTTTTTCAATTCTAAGACGCCGTTTTGCTCGACACACACTCTGTGCTCCTGGGTCCATTTGATGCCGTTTTGATGCTGGATTTTGGTGCCTCTAGGTTAGTTGATTCGTGCTTGACATGTTGGTGTAAAAATCACCTCCATCCGAGTTACATTAAAAAAGTTATAGCCCTTGAAAACAAGAGATCCCTTTTCTCCACAACTTGACATACTTACCATACTAGCTTATTCCTTCATACCTAATTAGTTTAATCCTCTCATAACTTAACTATGGAATTGGGGTAGTTTAACCTAAGACAAAGTCTCCTACAACCAACTAACCTAACAAGTTAGACTATTGCCAATGCAATGATTTGGTCTACCAAAATCATGCTCTGATACCACTGTGACGCTCCCATAATCCATATGATGCTCCCATCATATAAATACGGGAATTCCCCTCCCATGGAAACAACTACATCACCATGGAAGGGCCCTCCGTCTAACTCGAACCACTTGGAATGGCCAAGTGTCCGGGCGAGGAACACGGAGGTGTCATTTGTCCCATGTCCTCTATGGGAGTCCTATACAGCGGAAGCATACATACATGTTAGCACACAACAATCATGCTCAAAATAATATACCACCACGAAGGGTGGTCCATCCATCATCATCATCTACATGGTGATACAAGCACAAGGTAACATAAGCAATATACCATAAACAAGGGCTCTACCCTGGGCTCAGACTCCATGGGGTCGACTGTCGGTCATGGCAACAAGATAACAGTAGACAGAGGTATAACATGGTGTTGACTGGCATAAACAATGGCTAGGGGAGTCCACTCCATCCGCCCCTCCTGTGGACACTTTGCAGATAGGCTGAAACATGCTATGACATGATTGTAGCCTTCCAGAGACGCAATCTCATGGAATCACCCTATGAGACTACTCTGGGTTACATCTCCCTTGAGGCAGGTCAGAGAGGCGTCCCCTCCCCGGGCATGACAGATCCCTAAGTGTGTTAGAGAACATGTGCCACATCAGTGACCTCCGCATCCGTACCCGACTTACTCTCCTAAATCTAAAGGCCAGCTCACCGCGCCCTTCGAGTCCAGGACATCTATATAGGCATGTCGCCTGCAATCCAGAGAGTGTTAGACCCATGCCCGGCCCACATTTAGTGACTGACTATAAGCCTAGCACACTACAGGAGTCCTGTAGCCAAGCTAGGCAAGACCCCACCCCCATTTCACCATCATACCTGTTATCTGATGCTGAATCACAACATAGCATCCACAACTAGGTGGGCTCTTGTGTACAGGCCACATTTACTAGGTCTTAAGGTTCTAGCTAGAGACATCTCTACTTCTAGGAAGCTTTCAGGTCTCTACCCTCCCTTAACCCCAAATACATAGAAGAAACAGAAAGAGAGAACACAATCATAATCAAAGTATCCATCATCATCTTAGTAATACATAAAAGAGAAATTAACCATTTCATCTAATCAGAGAAGGATTAGCTGAAGCACAGACTGTCAATGGACTAACTGGTCTCTTGGCTAGAGCCATTGTCACGAAAGGCTTCCATACTTCAAGCCTGGTTACAGTAGCTGGTAGCTCCTCCTTCCTCCAACTCTTCCCAAATCGGTTTGGGGCAGAATTAGGGGTAGGGCCCCAATTTGCCCTCCAAACAGAGCAAGTTCTCCCTGGCCAATCGATTTGGGCCAGGTGGCACTGCCTAGTTGGCTGACTTTTACTAATTAATAATCCAATTAACCTAATTAGGTTATTTTAGCATAGCTAATAAAAACCCTTTTAGGTTAACCCAAATCATCCCCTATTGACCCATAAGGGTCTAATTATATCCTGGTGACGTGTCATAGTATGTATACATATACCATATAAATACATAGAACGTCATGAGGTGGTGGTTTTTTATATCCTGGATAGTAATATGTTTGAGTCCCATAGGTCTATTTGGTCTTTGTGGATGATAAAAACCCATCTAATTTCATTCGATTCCTATTAATTTATCTTGGGAGTGCAATAATTTCTTCTCCTGATCAAATCTTCTGGCCCTATTTAAAAGGAAAGAATTATCAAGAATGTCTTAGGCCGAAATCACACTATAGCCCAAACAAAAAAAATACGTGGCAAAGATGGTCAGCCGGTAAACGGCTAAAAGACTTTGCCGCCCTCTTACTATCACACCTATGGCTGTCCAAAATGGACACGTGAGTTTCCATGTAATCCTTAATCGCAGACGGATTGACGGATTGATGACCATCTCTAACAAGTATGCATCGATTCTTTTAACTTCGTTTTTCATAAGCAAATTTTTGAGTTCACCGGCAATTTGCATCTATTCTACAAACTATGAGTTCACCGGCAATTTGCACCTATTCTAGAAACTATGGAGGAAGAATACATGTACTCATCTTCAGGAATGATTGTAGCAGATTTACTTTGAGGAAAATAATTATATCCTGCTTCCATTTTGTTAGCCTTCCAGACATGGTACGATACACAGATTCACTATGAATGAGACCTTTCTGCTGCATTATTTCTAAAACCTGGGATGCCCCTTCAAAATTTCCTAGCTTGCATAGGCCATCAATAAGGATACCACATATTACAGTATTCTGTTTGCATCCTTTCTGAACTGCTTTTTGGAACAGCCAAAGTGCTGGATCCTGCTTACCTATTGCAAGAAGGCCTTGAATAATGATTGCATAGTCATGCATATCTGGTTCATATCCATGTTCCACTATTTGCTGGAAGAGGGCATATGCTTCAAGGACACTTCCAGTGTTACAGAGTCTACCAAGGATTACATTTATAATTACAGAATCTGGATTGTATCCTTTATTACTCATTTCAATCAAAAAATTGCACGCTTCTTCCATCTTCTGTAATTTAAGAAGCCCCTGAAGGAAAGAATTATATGTAAACAATGAAGCCTTCTATTACCATTTGCTTGAACAGAGTGCATGCTTCTTCTATGTGCCCAGTCTCACATAGGCCATCAAGAAGAGTGTCTCAGAAAGTTTGATGTATAATCTACTCATATTGGAGCCGATTGAAATCTGATTCGATATGCAATCCGCTTTTGCAAGACGATTACTATAATTTCTGTAAGATTATGACTATGACATTTTGCAAGATCTTGCAAGACTATGTTTTACAATACATTGAAATAACTTGCAGATATGATACAAATTGCAAGGCTTGTGGAAAGCATCCATGCTATGCCCATCACACGTGCATGCCATAAAAAATCATCAAGTTCTTTCTTTATCTCTTCCAATGACATAGCTCTTTCATTGAAGTCATGTCTAGCATCTACACGTACCTGTCACCAATAAATGCAAGACTTTACTTGCATGTCAACAAGATAGGCAAACATTACTTAGTAGCTTCATGTTGTCTTGCCTTAGATGCTTTACTGCAGTTGGTAATAATCTTATAATATCTGCTTCACTGAGTGCTTTCTTATCTACCACTTTCAAAGTTTGGATTGCCATTGAGTTGCAGATTAACAGCAGAAGATACTTGCATGACATTCAAATGTAAAACAAGAAATGCTCTTAACCACCATTGCTTAAATAGTGATGGGCCAGACTTAAGAAGCTCTGCCATGTCTCTTTTGTTCATTAAGAAGCTCTGCCACATCTCTTTTGTTTAGATGGGCCAGGCAGCAGATCCATGATACCATCCAATTGCTAACCAACAAAAGCCAAGCACACATGCAATTTACTAAAATTACCTTGAGACGGCTTCCAGGCTCTTCTAACATGATGAAGATGCATTGTTTGCAAAGGCTTCATGGAATTGAAAAGTTTAAATTTCATTATTTTGGGTGCATAAAACATACTCCTACTAGCTGGCCTCCATCTAGACAAAAGGAACATGGAACCTGTACTTCAACTTCAAAAACGTTCTAACTTCTGCTCTATCATGCGACAAGCAACATGAGCAATAGTAGAATTCAGGTCTTAGAATGTAGACCAAGCAGAATGCTCTATTTCTTTGCCGTTCACATAAATTGTCTTGAAAAATTACTTATTGTAGTTCGGAAAGTGTTTACTATCAGAAAAGTGTTTACAAAAATAAGAGAAGCATTAAAACGTTGTCAAATTCAGATCTTCTGCTTCATGAATTCATCTTTGAAAAATCGTACCTGGCAAAGTCGTAGGATCCCTTTGACAGAAAATTGAATTGGCGCATGATCAGATTGCTCTCTCTTTTCTCAAATTTCTCTCCGTTTCTCTCTGTGTTGACCAGGATTGCTTCTCTTTTGGCGCCAAAGGCTGGGTTTACGTGGAGAACTAGTTTACGTGGCCGCCTGCCGAAACGTTGGACAGCCCCTTTTGCCCGTCTAAAATTCGAAGGGTGCCTAATCGTTGAGTCAGCATTTAGGCACTCTGGTGTGATAGGGTGGGTGCCACAACCGTCCAGGTGGAATCATTTTATTTGTATATTTCATATTAATTTTTCGGTTTAGCCCTAGTGTGATTTCGGCCTTAGAAAATCTAATTGCAGAATTAACAAAAGAGTAGATCATCAATATCCCATCAAAAGGAGTCGACTAGTTCTCAAACCTTGGAGAATAGAAGCACATAGAGTTTTTGCCTCATCCATTGGGTTTGAGAGAACCCATCCAAGCACAAGAGTTTCACGTTCAGTTTCCCGCCTCGCACTAGTGCCAATATTGATTTCTCCCCTGTTTATTTGTCAGCTTTTGCCACCTAAACTTTTTATTGGCAAAAGATAGCCATGGAACTGGAGCCTTCTTTTTTTTGAATTGAATTGAAATTTATCGTCCACGAAAATCAAGAGACCTATGGGACCTAAACAAAGAAAGTAAGAACATCATGATTAAAAAATCCCCACCCTAAAGGGACTTCGAGGGAAAAACCTTAGCAGTCATAAGCTCGCTAATAATTGTACATCTATACATGTCATTGTAGTGAGAGACACAATTAAGTTTGTACGTCCAGCACCTCCTGGATATATGATGCTAGTGCCATAATGCATGTAATATCTAATGTAGAGGTTGGTTAGGTGTAACCAACCCGGTATATCGTGCCCAGATGGGTGCAAATACTGGGCAATTCTGAAAGGTGTGAGAAGAATAGAATAGAATAGAATTTTTTATCATCCACGGAGACCAATGGCCTATGGGACCCAAACAGGAGGCGCAGAAAGCGTATTACTGTCCGGGTTAAAAAAGCCCCTCCCCGCCCATAAAGGGTTGCTTAGGGGAAAAACCGTGACAAGAATAGGTTTGCTGTCAAAATGTATAAATGCAAATACAAATACAAATATAGACAGAAATATGTACATGTATCAGGTAAGTGCCCGAGGGCCGAGCTGATCTCGGCGATCCATGACCTCTTGAATGTATGAGCGTGTATGAGCCTGATCTCCGTACTGAGCTCGTGCTTAGCATCTCATGCAAGGGTTGGGTAGGATGGACTAGCTCAAAATAGCGTATCCGAATGTCATCATATATCGGACAACTCTGAAGGGTGTGGCATTCGTCTTCCACGGCTCCAACCTGGCAGCATTGACAAAGCCTCTTTTGACGCAGCTCCCCAACCCATCTCCTATCTCAATCCGGAGAT
This sequence comes from Isoetes taiwanensis, assembly GCA_021234155.1. Taxonomy (NCBI): domain Eukaryota; kingdom Viridiplantae; phylum Streptophyta; class Lycopodiopsida; order Isoetales; family Isoetaceae; genus Isoetes; species Isoetes taiwanensis. Next base: position 15,529,210 of record JAJEKV010000024.1, read on the forward strand.
GGTGTGCACCTGTGCGGATAGAGGCAATGGATCTGCGCTTTTTCATGGGTAGATGAGTGCGCAGGTAGCATTGCGGGCCCCGCTCCAACATGGGATTGATGTGGCGTTGATAGTGTGCTGTCTTGACCTGTTCAAGGGTGCTGGCATCCCATAGCTTACTGAGGAAGCATGTGTCAAGGTACTGTCTGAGACTGTAGCGATCTGCCTCCATTTGCACTTGGATGCACCTGTGCTCCTGCACATTCCATCTGGCCAGCCATTGAGCTCTCTTTTCCCGCCAGCAGGCTTTTAGGCGTTGAGGCTCCATTGCCACAGTGTAAACGAGGTTAGGGAGACGATTATCGTCCATGCTGACCAGCTTCTGGAAGTAGATGATGTGTCTGTCAAGGGCCCCCATTTGAAGAGGCAAGTAACCTATTTTCTGCAGCAGCATCTGGTATGGGACTGTGGACTTCACCCCCAGGGCCCGTGCCAAGAGAGCTTTCTGCACCTGCTCCAAGTCATTCTAAGTGGCATGGGAAATCACCGAGCCCCAGACCTCGACCCCGTAAAAAAGCACAGGTTCTACTAGCACCTTGAATAGGTGCGATTGGTGGGCCCAATCATACAGCTCTGCCTTGTGGCTGTTGTTCTCCATTGCATAGAGTGCCTTCCAACCTGCTGCGGCTCACAGCAGGATGGAATTGTCTCAGTTCATGGCCAACGAGAATTCTACCCCCAAATATTTGTAAGCGGACACCACTTCAACATTTTGGCCATGATAAGTGAGGATTGGAGGCCTTGGCTAGTGTGCGAACGATATCAGAACCATCTTGGTTTTGGCTAAGTTGACACGCATGTCAGTCATCTGGCAAAATGTGTCCAGGGCATCGAGACCGCGTTGCATGTCTGCCTGAGCGTGTGCTAGGAGGTCCACATCCACAGTATAGATCAGCTGCCTGATCTGGTGTAGAAGGTGAGCCCCAGTGCCTCCATTACCATTGAGCCATCTCTCTAGTTGATCAATATACATGCCAAATAGTGTGGGAGAGAGAGGGCATCCCTGGCGGACCCCGATACTGCTCTTGAATAGTTGGCCCGCTGTTTGCAGCCGGCCGGTGTATGTCTCATATAACCTGTACACCGCGTTCTGCAGTTCGGCAGGGACGTCTAGCTGCTGCAATCTCGCCCACAGCTTTTCCCCAGACACAGTGTCAAAAGCCTTGGCAAAGTCTACGAAGCAGCAATACAGATCTTGTCGACGGTTCTCACTGTCCTTAACCAGAGTCCGCAGTGTGAAGCACAAGGCCCCCAAAATTGAACCATTATTCAATGGTTTGTTGGTGAAAACCAAATCCATAAATCAGTACATGTTTGTGGGTTCAAAAGTTTACAAACTATGTCTAGTTATCTAATATGGTTCATCAACATATGTTTTAAAGGTGATAAGACAACATCGTTTTATGACATGGTATTGAAAAACATGGCAATCTTAATTGGTTTTTGTAACAACTTAACCTATATTCTAATATGGTTCATCAACATATTTTTCTAAGGTGACAAGACAATATTGTTTTATGCCATGATGTTGAAACATGGCAATTTCAATTGGTCTCTGTAACAGTTTAAACTATATGATATGTACTATTGTTTAATAGGTCACGTTTATTAGACTGGTATTTGATCGCATCTATCTTCTTCAGTATATTGACATGGTAATGTTAAGCGCATAATTATCATGACATTTTATAGTGATTAATCACCAGTACATAACTTGGTAAACGATCTTAGTTTAAATAGCTAATATGACTTTTTTTACCTTATTTTCTCCATGGTACTAAAACATAATTATTTCAGCTAGTTTTTTTAGCAACTTAAAATGTCTGGTACGAACTAATGATTAGTATTTCAAGTTTAATGGAATGGTATTTGATCATATCTATCTTCCTCGATATATTGACATGGTAAATTATTTGGATATTTTGTAGCAATTAATGGACAACATATAAAGCGGCAAATTGACATGGTTTGAATATGATTAATCATTACGATTTTGAAACGGTGTAGGTATACCTTGTTTCGACTATATGATATTTAATAGTGCTTCTTGTGTGACATTTAGTGATATGAAATTGGAGCATAATATTTGACCTTTTTGCACAATAAACCTAAATGCTTATTCCTTGGTAAGTTTCGCTTATAAAACAATAATGTTTCTATTGAACCAAACGTGATTGGAGGGTGGAGGGATCTTTAGAAGTTGGCTGAAGGATTATCCTTGCTTTCTTGGTGTTATTACATTGAAATATGGCAATGGCACATGGGAAGGAGAACATGAAACATTAATTCTCATAATCAACTGCCTCTGGATATCTCTGAATTAATTAACTTCCACCACTAGACTGTTAAAATGTATAGTCTACAAGGCAAAAACTAAACTTCGTAAATGGTAAAGTGAGTCTGGAAAAGTGGTTGAACATTCATAGGCTATTTCGCATTCATTGGCTCTGGGAAGTATGTCGTGCTATAGTGGCAGCTCCAACATGCTTTTCTCCAGCGCACGTAGCATCTCTTGATGGAATAGTTTCTGTCGACTTGATTGATGGAGCTGTAGTACAAAATAACAACAGTAAGTAAAGAACATTTTTGGAGCATCACTGAACAAGCGATACATCAGGCCTACTCTACAATCAGAGACATGTTTTGCTGTTGTAATATGATCTATTGAACAGATTTGTTACTGCCTGCCATTTTTTTAAGAGTGTATCTGCCAAGAGACAAAGCACATTAAGCTTTTCAGTTTCTGGCACTACTCTTTTGGAACATGAAGTTCGAAGAAGTTGGAAATTGGAGCTAAGTGATATCATGATGTACCACCAGCAAAACCCTTGCAATTAGGATAAGGTGAATGGAGCATGTCAAAAGGTGTTGTCAATAAGAATGAAGAGTGCGCACATAGGGTGACCTATTAAGTCTTACTGAGAATCTCTAAAGTCTGCATCTGGTCATTCTGGAGTAAATCATGCATCGTTACCCTTCCTGCAAATATTCGACCATCACTTCCTGCTCCAGAACTTACCGACGCAGACATGGCCCTTGTTAAGACTCCAGCATTCATCTAAATAAAGTTAAAGAACGGCATGTGTCTAGATGTAACATAACAAACAAACAGATTAAAACAGCAAAATATCATCAAATCTGATCATATAGTATTACCTGGCCTCACATTCTGAATCATTTCATGTTCCCCATCACCATTCAAGTAGAGATTTGCAGGTCCATGTTTCAAGGTTCTTCAGTTTCCTAAAATTTATAGGTCAAACTTCTTGTAAGAAGGCCTAGAAAGACATTTCTTGTAAAGCTGCTAAAGCCAATGCTCACCATAGTTCATAGAAGTCCATTTCAGAAAAAGATTGCTCACCATGATTCATAGAAGTCCATTTCATTTGGGATGTGAACCCATTTAGCTGTATTGTTTAGCTGTCCGTAATACATGTAATTCGATTCATAGCCTTTCTGCTGGGCGTTTAACAGCTAGTTCAGAGCAGTACCAATTTCTGAGCAAATGTGCTTCTGTCTGGACCATTGAATATTTCTTCTCCATTTACAGATGCATCAAGGTAGTACAACTGGCTTCCACTGCTGCATATAAGAGCATCAAAATCTTTCACTGCTATGCCTTCAGAAGTCAGCATAGTGTAGATGTTGCTAGTAGAACGATCAGCGTTATCGGGCTTCAAGGCCTTGAAAACTTCTTCTATAACACCCTCGTTGTAACTGTCAGCAACAATGACGAACAATCTTCATCTCCTCCGTAACATTGGTCCCTATTTACACATTACCATATGTTTTGCAGGCAGCTAACAAAGATCTTCAACCCAAAACATCTGCCTCAAAGTTCTCTGATAAATTTGAAGCTTCAACCAAACGTCCGGTACGACCTAGAAGATAACCATGCAGGTATAATGACGGGAATCTGGAATAATATCATAGTCCTCTCTTATTGACTGGAGATACTTCAATGCTTCATCAACACGTGCCGCATGACTGCAACCAACCAGAATAGTAGCAAAAGTCACATCATTTGGCTCGATTCCTTCTTGTTGCCTTTCTTTAAGATGACCAAAGCTGGAACAGCTCCAGAAGCTCTTATGGCAGGCTTGTTCATGTCCAAAGTAGAAAGGCCAAGGAAAATTGAGACAGCGAGACTTTGTATAATGATGTTAAATTTATGAAGAAGGTTGATTAATCTTGGAACTGCTCTGACTGTATAGCTGCCTTGCTTCTGATGCATGACAAAATGCAGTATGTCAGACAAAGCTTCGATATTATGCCCTATATTCCTATATAGTTTATAAATTGAAAATAAAAACATGGACTCACGTTTGTTACCAACAGTAAGAGTAAGCAGTGCTCGAAGGGATATGCCTTGGCAGTTGGACTCATCAATGCACATCATGGTCACCAGAAGAGGAATGGCTCCCATTTTGGCCAGCATGATCCTTGCCTCTGCATTATGCTTCGCACATGTTTTTATTTGTTTTTATTTCTATGGCTGCCATTATCTTCTGAAACACGTCCCTGTATACAAGAGCTGTGAGAGCAATCAGTTGCCAAATCCAACAATGCTATATACGAAAACCTGCCCAGTTATCAGAATTATGACATATTTATTAAAAATGACATAATAGCAGAATATTATAATAACGAGTGCCACCATTGTTTGTAATCAATACAGCATGTTCCAAAAGTATCCTCTAAAGTAGCACCAAATAATCCTAACTACTAAATAATTTCAGAGTTGTTCGATCAAAGGTACGTGTCCTCCATCCTTCTTTAGTAACCTCCACCACTTTTGATTTAATACATGCAATAGTGCTTATACAACTCTGGCCCTTTACTCTTAGACTTGGCAAGAGCAAAACAGACATTGTTGTTTTCAGGCTTGCACTTGCTGCAGAAATTCAGAATCTCAAAAGCCGTGACTTCATCCACTTTGTCTTTTCTTAAAGCAACCAAACAGACATTTTTATGCACCGCAGGCTCTAGCGTGGCAAAATCCTTCAAGGCTTGGCCATTAATAACCTGCACGATGGAGGTTAGTATAACAGTGAGCAAAAATTACATATGCAATTGATACTTTGGTGTACCTGCATATTTGAGTCATGAATGATCTTCAAGGCCTTCGATTCCGTGAGAGGAAAGAGGCGATCAATTGGCCATCGTATATACCATGCCCTCGTGTCTTTCCCCAAGTCTCCAAATGTTATAACTTCATCCGTGGGCGGGTATGGTAATGCCACTTCTTCACAACCCTCATCAACAGCATGCATGTTTAAAGAAACATTGCCCTAGCCAATTGGTATCCAATGGATAAAGCTCTCTAAATCCACACGATGAATCTTACCCACTCCCATTGCAATACCGTCAGTGATCAAAGACACATATTGATTGGCACGGAACTCGTTTTCCTAAAACCATTTAGCATACATGTCAAGAGTGTTTCCAAAGACGACATCTAGTTCCAATCCCTTACCAAGTATTTGATCATGCATTAACTTGCCCTGCACTAAGGCCCCAACACTCCCACATGCTCTCAAAACAACTGAAAATGTAATTTTATCAGGCCTGACACCATCTTTCTGCATATTCTCAAAAAGCTTTAATGCAGAAAATCCATGACCATGCTGCACATATCCTGCAATCAACACACTCCAGGATATCACATCACGGTTTTGCAATTTGTCAAAAATCTTATGGGCATCCTGAAAGCTTCCACATTTAGCATACATGTCAACAACTGAGTTCCCAACGTACAGATCCAATTCTATTCCATTTTACCTGATCATGTACTATCCTGCCATATTCTAACTCTCCTATGCCACCACAGGCTTTCAAAACACTTGAAAATAAAATTCTCTCTGCCTTTATGTCCTCTGCTTGTATTTTTTCAAATGGTTCCAATGCATGGTACCCATCTCCATGCTTGGAATACCCAAAGAATCATAGTTTCCACGAGACAAAGATCTCGATGCTCCCAATTTAAGAAACAACTTTTCTGCTTCTCTTAAGCTACCGCACCTAGCATACATTGTTAAAATGGTATTTCCAACAACAACATTGCATTGTGCTCCAGCTTCAATGATCTTATCGTGTATCAATCTTCCCACCATGATGGCCCCCCGTTGTTTTGCGCTTCGCCAGACGATCGGAACATAACATTATCCGGATTTATATTTTCCTATAGCATCTCTTGAAAACATGTTAAAGCAACAAAACCATCTCGATGTTTGGGCATATCCTGCAGCTATTGCTCCCCATGATATAACATCCCTAATCGGCAAATTGAAAAACACATTCGGGCCTCCTCCGGACTCCCACATTTTGCATACATGTTGATAAGGGCATTTCCTATCAGTATATCGCACTGGGATCCAATTTCTATCACCTTGTCATGCGCAAGCCTTCCATGTATAAGGGCCAAGATCGTGCTGCAGGCTCTGAGTGCAGCAAGAATAATGTATTTGTCTGCCTGCAGGGTGAATGTTAATGTTTTATGGTACAAATTGAGAGCGTTCTCAGATTTCCCTAGCTTGGCATTTGCTGAAATTATCGCACTCCATGCGAACACGGTTGAGTTTTCAATTCCGTTTAAAGCTTGATTTTCCTCACTCAAGCTTCTAGGGCAAGTGAAGAGGCGTATGAGATGATCTTCTGAGTGAAAATCATCCTTGAATATGGTTGAATAAAACCTTCTGCCAAAGCCTTCCACTTTTCTCAATGCATTTTTCATCCACAAAGAGAAACCCTTCTCCTCATAACCTCCAAAACCACAAATCATATAATACTTAACAAGCGATTTTGCAATAGTCCTGGATTGTTCTGCCTTCCTGATGATCGACAAAATGCCATGGGATACGGTAATACTCGAGCTCCAAATGCACAGTTGAAGGAAAACCTAAGTCCAAAGGAGGAGGGTCTTCACTTTCTACACCGGAATGGATAAAATAACGTGCAATTGTACACAGAGCCTGGAAAAACCAGGATAATGTTAACTAATATAAGATGATCCAAGCGGCAAAGAAGGTGGCGTATTACCTTATTGATCATCCCATCTGGGTCCGCGCGACGGAAATCCGCCATAGTTACATGCGAGAAAAAACGGTTGATAACGGGTCTCGGGTTTTTATTTTTTGCGTTATGGGAGATCCGTCTATGAACCATGGAAAAGCAAACACATCTAAGCCATCCACGTGTCACCTTAACATTTCCACATCCTTCTCTATCACGCCAGCCCAACCAACCACGACGACCCTGCCCCTAGCTTGAATTCTAGCGTATCCATGTATAGGCCACTGCAACCTTATCAACCTTTTTTCATATTTAACAATTTTAACCATTGGAAAAGTATTTCTGAAACCATTGGATTATCCAACCAATACACAAAAGTAGCCATTCAAATACAGGACTTCCGTTTTACACCATCTAAACAGCACTCTTATTATTACAAGCAATAAGAACGATTACATTGACAATACAACATCATGCTGCTGCTGGCAGCATGTCAACCACAGTAACGTGACCCACAACAAAATATTTACAGACAAAAGGCTGAGTACATAACATGAAGGTTCACACTAAGAACAAACAAAGCCTCCAACATAATCCAAGCCAAATTGCAACCACTGTAACTCTTCAAGCCTGCATAGTGCCAGGATGCCTCCCCCCCATACGATCCAGCGCATTGAGATGGCGCACAAGAACACCCTTCAGCAGATTTACATGCCCACGGAAACATCGTCTCTGCCTACGAAATTTTCAAATCCTCCATCTCCAAGCACTCCAAAGCATCTTGAATCCTCTGTAAACTGTTGCACGGTCTCTCCTTGACATCTTTGATTGCGGTAGGAACTTCCTTGGACAGCAAATCAACGTCACATGAACGTTGAAGCACTCAGACTTCTTGCTGACTCAGACTTCCATGGATTAAGGGTTAAGATGTGATCGTGCAAATCACTGTATTTGATCAAAAATAATATGGGTTCCCATGTGCTCTCTTTACGTGAAACATTTAACTATATTGTCTTGAATGGTCTCTCCATGCTTCACACATTAAATTGATTTACGTGTATACAGCTTAATGGCAATAGCATGATTGATCCTTTTATCTATGAACCTGGTGTAGTAGGGATGATTTTAAATTTTAAATTTCAATCTGATCATGTTCTCTCATCTTCCAATTGCGTATAAAGTCCCACAAGCAAATGGATAAAGCTTTAGTTTCTTTGAGATTAAAATCATTACAAGCATGCCTCTAAATACGAGAAAGAATTGAAGAGTGTTCAACTCTTTGGATTTATAAATCCAAGAAAGCAAAGGGCCATTGTAAATGGTTTGATCACCAATACTTGGGGTTAAAAAGGCATGTATTGGGATTGGGCTTTTTTCATTGTGACCCAAAACATTTACAGGCTCTTAACTTACGCCCAGCAACGTTGGGCACCATTACTAGTTATTGTTAAGCCAATTCCAAAGGCGCTAGATTTGGAGCATCATCCCTAGGTGCCATTGCGTCACATAAACCTCATACATAAATATCACTTAATATCATCTAAATTATCTAACTTTTGCACATTTAATGCGAGAGTGTAAGTATAACAACTTCTTACTGTTGTTGGAGTTGTTTCATCTCCTACAAAGATGTTAAGAGATCCTTTAAAATCTAAACATTCAGAAAACATTACGCCCTCCCCTTTTGTTGAACATATTTCACATATTTTTTTTCCTATCGAACAAACCTCGAACAAATTGGCCTGTAACAGGTTCCAAATATCTAGGCAGTGTCTCTTTAAGGTCTAAAAGCATGACCTGGCCACCCTTGTTGAGCTATGGAAAGAAGATATTGGGGTCCCATTGTAAGGTCCAGAGTTTGGATTGTATACAAAATCAGCCTTTATGCATACTGTTGCTGCATCCCATAAACTGGACAGACTATTTCCAATATCGTCCTCCATCAGTTCAGTGGAATTGGGTTTTGCAGAAGCTCTTTGTTTATGTTCAATCCTTGCATCTTCTCACATGTAGCCTGCATAGTCTACAAGATTGAACTGGGATAATTTATTAAGTATGCCTGGAACATAGACTTGTATAAATTAAAATAAGTACATTACAAAATTGCACGCATAAAAGCACATAGGAACATCTGCACAAATAGAAAAAGCAATTCATGCACTGAATGCTACATTGTTCACAAATCTTTCTTTAACAATTGCAGTATTGAGACCCTGATTTGATCCGGGTCGAAATCATGCCAGTGACCAAAAGTGCGCATGCAAAAAGAAAGATGGATATAATACTATGGTCACTCTATATTGGACCATTTGGTCACATTAAGAGTTCTCACTGAAGGTGCAAAAAGACAAGGCAATAAAAGGTTGTCTGGTATACACTAGTCTTAGACCAAATATGTCTTGAGTTCGATGGTATCTCTATATTTACATATGAGTGGTCATTATTCCTGCGCTAAACCTCACAAAACAATTGCCAATTTCTTGGCTAAATGACATTACAAGGTTTCTTACAATATTAAGTAACGGAGGCAAAGCATTCACCTTTGGTTCTTGACGTTGCACTAATCACAGGTTTCTAATATTGCTACAAAGTTACAAGCTAGATATCAATTCATTACGAAGCAACACATTGATTTTTATCTATGTCATTAGTGACATGTTGTTTATTTTTCTTTTGTAAAATTTATTGATAAGGCTCACTTCCTATATATTTAAAAGCTTTGCATCTTTATTAAGGCTCAAAACAGTTGCATTTGAAAAAATACAAGACTAACAACACGATTAACACAAGAATAAACTATTAACGAGCATAGTGAACAACCACATAAAGAAACCTTAACATCTTTACAAATTTTAACGTGGTTCTCGAACTAATAAGAAGAACGCGGTAGAATACAAATTTGTGACAACTAGCATGTCAACACATCTGAAATTATGATACTAAAAATGTATATAGAAAAATCATTCCATTAAATTAATGATGATTTTCAAAGACCATCATAAACTCTAGAATTCATAAGTTAAATATAGTACGAAATAGGAATGGTTTTGCAAAATCAATATGTGCTTAAAACACATCTTCTAAACTATTGATGATTTCAAATAACTATTGTACAATTGTAGAATTCATGTAAGTAAACATGATATGAACTAGCAATGATTTTCCTAAAAAACTATACACCTAAAAACAATCTCATAGATTTCTGTAAATCTTTGAATTAGTACAAAAAATACGATATGAAGCACTATTGGTCTTACAAAATCAATATATGCTTAAAATACATCTTCTAAACTATGGATAATTTCAAAAAACTATTATACGATTCTAGAATTCATGTAATTAAACATGATATAAACTATTAGTGATTTTGCTAAATCAATCTACACTTAAAAACAACCTTATGAACTAATAATGATTCCTAGAAACTAGTGTAAATTTTTGAATTAGTACAAAAAAATATGATATGAGCCACTATTGGTTTTTCAAAATCAATATATGCCTTAAACACCTCTTTTAAACTATTGATGATTTCAAAAACCTATTGTACAATCGTAGAAGTCATGTAATTAAACAGGATATGATTTTGTTAAATCATTGTACATTAAAAAACAATCATACAAGGTAATGATGATTTCTAGAAACTACTGTAAATTTATGAATTAGTACAAATAATATGATATGAACCACTATTGATTTTGCAAAACTAGAAAGAACACATGATTTTTCTTTACATTTTGTATTGTCGTATAAAAAAATCACATATATACTAGTTTTCATGCTAATTTTTTATACAAGTTCATTTTTGGGGGCCTTGTGAGATATGATCTATGGTTGAGTGCCTCGGCCTGAATCCTACCTGTGTGAGTGCCCGCACTCCTGCTGCCTCTGCCCATCCTGTCAACTGCGCACGAGGATCCCGATGAGGAGCTTTGCAAACACTGAGTTGATCATGATGGCCCGGTAATTGGCCAGGCAATGCGAGTCTCCTGCCTTGTAGATTGGGACAACCCTGCTAGTGGTCCATTGCCTTGTTGAACATGTCGGTCAGTACCGGTGCCATGGATGGTCCTGCCCACTTGAGTAACTCTGCCTGCATGCCATCAAGGTCTGGTGCTTTTCCATTGGCTAGACGTTGCAACCCCTGTGCAACCTCTGCCTCTGTGATTTCCAGTATTGGGCCCCGCTGGAGGGGTAATGCCGTCGTGCACCCTCAGGGTTGTAGAATTGCTGCAGGTATTGTCCCCACTGGTCTGGAGTGATGTTTTCTATGGGCGGCACTGGCCTCCTGAGCACTCTCTGCCAGAATGTCCTGGGATGATGTTCCAGGAGGAAGAACATTTCCTGTTGACGGGCTGCCATATACCTGGCCTTTCTAGCCTTAAGGAAAGTGCGGTATTGTTTCATTGCATCCAAGCATAGAGCAAGGTTTGTGACTTGGCGGAGCCAGTGTTTGCATTCTTTGCACTCGGCATCGAACCACTAGTTACGCGGAAGGAAGGAGTATCTAATTTTTGACATTTTGGTAATTTTAAGAGATGCCAGAGTGAATTTTGGAAACTAAAATTTTCTGAAGGTATATTCGAACAACATATGCCCCACTAACAAAGTTTAATCGCAGCCGTTGTCTATGCACGATTCCACGCGCTCCAGTAATGGTCGGGATCGTGACATTGTTCACGGCGAAAAGAGCCAGCTTCCTTTTTCCAGCTTAGGCCGTGCTATCAACTTTGCTTTCGACGATTAAATCAGAAGAAGATTGCTGACAAGTTTCTGTAATTAGATGTTGTCTGGGGCATTTTTGCTGAGGGATTAAGGTCTTGTGATTTGTAAGGGGCAATGGTTAAGGAGACTGAATACTACGACATTTTGGGGCTAATTCCAGATGCCACAGCTTCTGATATAAAAAAGGCGTATTACGTTCAGGTAGTCTTTTGTTCAATGTTTTTACCTTTCTATTGAAATTTTGTCCTGGGCCAGTGAGAATTTCTCACTTGCAAATTAGAGAATGTTAGGAAAATCAATTTGCTTACAACAAGCTTTCAAGAATTAGAGTACATTTTTGCAAGGATCCAGTCTCTGAATTGAAATGACAGATCACAATTTTCTCTGCACTACCTGAATTTTACCAACAAACTGGATTTTTGATAAAACAGGAAGACTTGATATGCATGCCAAAGTTGAAATGATTGATCTAAATATTGTCATTCTTTACTGGATGAAAGCCAGTCAGATAAAAGAGACCCATAAAATTTGCACTTCTCATGGCAGGCAAGAAAAGTTCATCCAGATAAGAATCCTGGGGATCCAGATGCAGCACGCAAATTCCAGGTAGATGATTATCATTGGCATCTTTTCATCTATACAAGGTTGTCATATTGAAGTATTTGTTTAAGTTATAAGCTGGTTTACTTTTCTTAGATTTTGGGTGAGGCATATCAGACACTCAGTGATCCCGTGCAACGGGATGCGTACGATAGATATGGAAGAACGGCAGTATCCATGTGAGATTTAAAGCTTACCTTTGAAAAACATTAAGCAACAAGAGCAAGAGATTTCAGCACTTGTTATTTCATCATTAAAAATGCTCTGATACAACCGTAGTCTAATATGAAATGGTGTCCAATATAAAAGAGTTGATAGGCTATTTGTCTTTAATAACAGAAAAGATAGTATTAACAATGTCTAAGGGAAATACAGTGTATATGATATTCGGCTACCTATGACAAGGAACTATCTAGACAACCAGGAAGTGTTAAACTAAACATCAATGACAAGAGACGTACTAATCAACTTGCCTCGTTGAGAACATTCTTTAGAGACTAGGACCTTTTTATAAGACAGTGTCTGAGACTGTCAATAAACAGTTAATCTAATGCCATATATGATGCAAATTGTGGCCATGGAAACGCTGAAGGATATAAACCCCACTTTTTGCTTACAAATTCGTCCATTTTCCAGGGATTCTATGCTTGACCCTGCTGCAGTATTTGGAATGCTTTTCGGTAGCGAAATGTTCGAAGACTATGTTGGTCAGCTTGCAATGGCATCTATGGCCTCTATTGAAACTCTAGGGGATGGCCAACAAGTGGATATTAAGCAGATACAAGAAAAACTAAAGGTGCCTCGATTGTTCTTTGGTCATATTTTGAAATATTAGATTTAAGCTATGGAGAGAAGGTTAGAAGAAGATAGTTGCAGTTTAATAGAGTCAATTTGACTGCCCTGTACTTATTGAAGACTTATCAAGGAGAGAAGGTATCATGCTTTTCCATGTAGAGAAAGGAACACTTATTGCTTGCACTGTCAAAACAGGGTATACAAAAGGAACGCGAAGAAAAACTGATTAAAGTTTTAAAAGAAAAACTTGACACGTTTAACAATGACAAAAATGGTTTCTGTACACGGGCAAAAGAAGAGGCCGAGCAACTTTCAAAAGCAGGTAAAACCCAAGGGGAATCCGTTGCTTTTCTGATGTTTCAGATTAGCAAATAAGATGTATTTTTATATGTCCTCATACAGAATGATAATTAGAACAGTTCAAGATTTGGCATTTTCAAGCACTAAAAGTTTAGATTATGTCTTTGCTGTGCACAAAGCATCTTCTCTCTAGCACAGCATTTTAGCACCTTTTTCTAAACTAGGAACCTCCATGTTTGTCTTCTTGATACTGTTACCTGTTCATGTTCTTGCAAGGGAAGCAGAACCTTGATGGAGTAAATCTGTGGGTTTATGGCGCGTGTCCTAATCAGTAAAATGCATATATAGCTGTAACTCTATAAGCCATAAATCTGAAAAGGAGGACTTTTGTATCTCTCAAGAGCAGAATGTAGTGTTACCATTAGGCATGAGTGATCTTGTAGTCATGATAATCACTGTAATGAAGTAGAAATCTACTTATATGCAATTATAATTGTGATTTGTTAACTGTCTTACAGCTTTTGGTGAGGCAATGTTGAACACTATTGGCTATATTTATTCCCGGCAAGCTGCAAAAGAGCTGGGAAAGAAAATAATTTACATGGGAGTACCTTTCATAGCTGAATGGGTGCGCGACAAGGGACATTATATCAAGTCCCAGGTTACTGCAGCATCAGGTTCTTATATTAATGAAAGTTGATATTGTCTTAGATAGTGATTCATATTTCCTGAGCATATCCTTCAGGTGCTATTGCTTTAATGCAAATGCAAGAGGACATGAAGCAGAAGCTTTCGGAAACCGGGGATATGGATGAAGCTTCAATAGAGAAATACTTGGAATCAAAGCAGCAAATAATGGTCGATTCACTTTGGAAATTGAACGTTGCTGATATTGAGGTTACATTGTCCCATGTCTGTCAAGCAGTAAGTATGTTAGCTCTGATATTCCCCTGCACTTATGTTACAGCTTTGTTCATTGCTAGCACTTGAACAGCAGTTAGACAAAGAAGTTAGAAACGCCTTATGTCTGAGAGGCTCTTCCTTCGCTTGCATCACAATCACTAGCAAGCCCTTGAAATGTACTTGCAGATTGCTCAATTATAGAACTAATAAATAACTTTTCAAGGAGCCTGAATCTTGGGAATTCTATCATTTATCTTTTGAGCAAGATGCGACGTAGCATTCAAATACTTTCTTCCCTCATTTTCGTAGTATTTCCACCATTTCGGCATGTTGATGCTGGTTTCAGAGGAGTTGTACCAGTCTATGATGTACAACCAGCATATCTGACAAAACGGACAAAAGGGAGGCTGAAATTGTCTGGATGAAATGCTATTTTGTTGTTACTACAACATAAGCTATATGCTTCATTACGGCATGAAGGACTCTCAGACTTCAAAAATCACAATTTTATAAGTTTAGTGCAGACGAGTTTTCAAAGTTAAGTGGATAATTAATTTATTCATGTCCTTCCATAAAATCAAGGTTGTGGAAAGTGTGTACTTGCTTGGTAGGACTTAAACATGGAAGGTGGAAAAAAATAGGCAGTGCATGGAAATCAAAGAGACCAAGAGGCTAGGTGCTTTCTGAAAACCACAGCAGGTCTTCTTAAAAAGGGAATCTTGAAGTGTCAACTTGAGGTCTGAGGGACAGAAGTGCGATGTTATGAAAGAGTTTCATGTTAGAGTGGTAAAGTAGAACCCCGAGTGTATCACTATATTCGAACTGGAAGCAATGAGTATCAAATCAGGCAGCTTGTTGGACATCAATGTTGGATTCATAGACTGGATGCAAATATTTAGTTGGGCAAAAGCTGCAAATGAGCTGCCCTTTCTTATTATTAGGGACATTATTCCTGCATGCTCGTGTTGAACAATACATACAGACATCCGGTACAGAAAGCCATGCATATTGCATGGTGCCGTTTAAAAGTTAACCGATCTTTACCTAAGACCATCCTGCCAGAATGGAAGAGAAATTAATTCTAGTTTTTTATTCTAACCTGGTTTTCTTATAATCTATCAACAGGAAGAAATATAACCGTGTTTAAGAAAACAGACAACTTGTATTTTAGCACACAGATCATAGCTAAATTGGATGTAACGCTTGAGAATATAAGATCTGATGGATGTGTCCTTGTTACAGTTGATCGTGTATACCTTTCAATAATGTTGTCATAAATTCATCTTACAGGTTTTACATGACCGTGATGCTGGAAAGGAGAAATTGAAAGCCCGAGCAAAAGCCTTAAAGAAATTAGGAACTATTTTTCAGGTAGCTTCATTGTCCACTTAACACAACACCATGTCTTCCATGAATATTTAGAATGAGAGCTTGAGTTTTGTCCATAATACTCATGGATTAAAAAAATGATAGTTGCAATGCTAGTTTAAGGGGTCCGTTAAAGCATATAGAGTCACTTTTTCGGTACATGATTTATAGGGGGTCGTGCAGGGCGCCAAGGTCCCTTATAGAAGGGAGAAAAGCATTCGGAATGATAGCAGTACAAGTTTACAAACAACCACAAAGGTTGATGATGCTGGTTCAAGTGCTCAGGTTTCTTCAATGAAATCCTAGCACCACCTTTTGTTTTTTGGCATTGCATATATCAAAAGTCTAAGTATGATATGTTTTCTAAAGGCAAGTAATGTTACATATGTTTCCCAACCTTCACCGATGTTTCCTGTACCAAGACCACCCCCTGGAGTTCAGGTATATTTAAATTTTATTGCAAATAAAGTAAAAATGTCATGTCTGCTATGTGCACTGAGGTGAATATGCTTCAAATGCAGGGACCAAACCAGAATTATTCATGAGTGTCATGATCAACGAATGTGAAAGTAGCGCCTGATTCCTTTTTCTTTTCTTTCTTTTCCCCTCTTTTTGCCATTTATGTTTGACGTTGTTTCTTATACATCATCCATTTTCTTTAGCCTGCTTTATATTAGTTATTATAATAATAATATGAGCCTGCTATATATTTTCCTTTAGTTTCCACACTGGTTCTATCAATGATGGTTTCCAGGTTCAGTGCTAATGGACTCAATCTCAAAACAGAATTAGAAAGCATCTAGCCGATTTGTTTGAAATTGTTGGCTTCCCTGTTTTCTTTAGTGCAATCTCATTCTAACTGGCATAGCATAAACCAATGGGGTAAATCAACAGAGATGCCAACCCAACTGCCAAAACTTGAATAAAATAGCACTTTATTAGAAACCACTTAAAGCGCTAACTTGCATGGAGGCAAGGGGGTGCCACATAACCCAAGATTACCGGCATAGCTAGATGCATCAAAGCTTGAGAATGTGCCGCCAATGGGAATCTGACCCACCAGTCTGTTAAAAGACACATTCAAATACCTCAAACCTTGTAAATTGGTTAGAGATGTTGGTATTTGTCCAGACAGTCTGTTCTCAGCAAGCTCCAGGAACTTGAGGTGAACTAGCTTGCCAAGCTCCCGTGGTATGCTTCCTTCCAAAGCATTAGACTTCAGAGACAGACTGGTTAGATACGGAATCTCAGCCAGTTCAGATGGAATTTCCCCGCTGATCAGATTGAATGAAAGGTTGATGGAAATACCAGGCTCTGTTCGATCATGATAGAAACTAACCTTGCTAATCCATTTTGGAATAGGCCCTTTAATGTCACAGTGGCTCAAGCTTAGGTCAGAAACTTGGCCCAAAGTTGCAAGTCCAGCTATGGCATCAAATGACCCAAAATTATTATAATCCAGCAGCAAAAGGACAAGCTTGAGTCTGCTCATATCAGCAGGCAATGAGGTGAATCTGTTGCGGGACAGATGAAGGTTTGATAAACTGCGCAGATTTTGCAGCAAAGATGCAGGAATTGGACCTGATAATGAATTTCCATCTAGAAGAAGGCGATTGAGATGGATCATGTGCCCTAGTTCTGAAGGAATAGAGCCACTGATGAAATTGTAGGAAAGATCAAGAACGACTTCTTGGCTTATTTTCGTTTCAGCAGTGTCGGGCTTGAGATTGATGGTTGAAATCCATTCTGGAATAGGTCCTTCAAGGTGGCATCTGCTGAGAGACAGGTGCACTAACTGGGGCACTGTAGTAAGACCTCTAATAGAGTTAAATGTGAACCTGTTTTTGTCCAAGAATAGTCGACGGAGCTTGACCATGGATGTCATGTCTTTGGGCAGAGCTGTCAGGGAATTACTTGAGAGCTGAAGAATTGATAATGAACTTAGGCTTCTTATTTCATCTGGTATGTTGCCAGATATAAGATTGTCTGAAGCAATGAATGTCTCCAGATTATGAAGCAGGCCTATTGATGCAGGAATAGGACCACTAATTTTATTTGAACCCAAATTCAACACCTTGAGATTTGATAAGTGGCCTAGAGATGCAGGGATGCTTCCAGTGATCTGAGACTCAGAAATCTCTAGCTCTTCAAGATGTTGCAAATTGCTCATTGTTGATGGTATTGATCCTAATATCTCCGTTTTGTAGATTCTCAGTGTCTTGAGATTAGACAAATTTCCAAGCTGTGGAGGTATTATGCCTTCCAATTTTGGGCTTGATAGATCAAGTATCTCCAAGCTCCCAATCCTTCCAATCTCTTCTGGAATGCTTCCTGAAAGTCCTGTTCCTGCTAGATTTAACACTTTCAGACTCGGAAGGTTTCCAAGAAATCTTGGTATGGGTCCTGAAAGTTGTTCAACTCCTGCTAAATGCAAATTTTCAAGATTTTCTAGATTTGCAAAAGAAGGTGGAATGAATCCTTCTAATGAAGTTCCTGACAAATCCAAGCTGTGCAGATTCCTCATACTGCCTAAAAATGCAGGGATATTTCCTGTTACTGAATAGACAGAACGCAGACTCAATACCTCCAGATTGGATAGATTCACGAGGAAAGAGGGAATGGGACCAGAGACTTGGGCAGATTCAAGCACAACTTCTTTGAGACCATTCATAGACGCTATTACAGTAGGGAAGTTGTTTCCATCAAAACTATAGCCAGAAAGATCAATCTTCTGCAAGTGTTTAAGTCCAGATAAAGAAGCAGGAAGGGTCCCTCCCAAGAAATTGTTGGCCAGATTTAAGCTCTGTAAATTAACAAGCTTGCTAAAAGTTTCAGGAATACCTCCATTCAACCCATTTTTTGAAAGGTCCAGCTCTGTCAGACTGGTCATGTTCCCTAGCTGATAAGGTATTCTTCCCGCGAATTGATTTCCACTCAAAATTAGAATTTGAAGATTCTTCAGCGATGGCAGCCAAAAGGGAACATTGCCTCTAAGGTTTCTGTTGTAGATCTTCAGCTCTTTAAGTTTCTTTAGATTAGAGATCGATCTGGGTATGCCCGATTTAAGCTCTCCTGCTTCAGATTCATCTCCAAATCCTAAATCTAAAATTTGCAGCTCGCTTAAATCACCCAGTGCATCTGATATTTGGCCCTGCAAAGGCACCAGTTTCAGATTCAATGAGGTAACCCGACCATGATTGTTGCATCTTACTCCAACCCAGCTACAGCATTGCAGATTTTGTGGCTTCCAGGAGTCCAGCTTTCCTCCCAAATCTACAACAGAAGATTTAAATCTGACGAGGGCTTGTTGATCCTTGGCATTGCAATCCAGGCCCAAGATTAAACTGGCGGAAGCCAAGGCGAGCAGAACGGCCACGGCTATTTTATCCTTCATATTTGGAGCATGGTGTGGAAATGAGCTATGGCGGCTAAGGTTTATGCGAGGTACTGCAACGGGCCAGGCTTATTGGGTATGGTTTGCCATGCTACAATTTAAGGCAAGCTGTCAGGCGCTGTTTGGAAAGCACTTGTCATGCTTATTGCTTAGAGCTTTTGGAGCTTTTGGAAAGCACTTGTCATGCTTATTGCTTAGAGCCTAGAATGCAACTTAGGTAGTAGAACGTTAATGTACAGCTTATTGTGGGGTTATACAGAGTATTTATTCCATGTGGGATCTTCTCGTACGTGTATTCGTGTATTGAATAAACACAATGGATTCAATGATTTTCCGGGGCCTTAGGTCATTGATCTCAAAATATATTGAATACAAGAATTTAGTGCTGGCGCCAGCACCTTTTGTGTTGTTGAGAGTTGGAACCCAAATATGATCGATATAGTATGTGTTTCTTTTTAACCCCTTTTTTTTTTTTTTTTTCAGATTACGGACAATAATATTTTCTATATATGGGGTGGTATGTGTATTAGTTGTCTTCAATGGAGGGAGGTATGCATATTATCGCCAAGGATACTTTATGTGATGAGGCTATAATAGTGGTTTTGCACGCCCCTTGGGGTCGAACCCAAGTTGCTCCATGGGCGCGTTGCCCACGGTGTAGAGGGAGGATTGGTTCCTATAGGGGACCGGTGCTCCATCTACATCGTCGGCGTGGAAGTGAATGGAGGTTTCTTTTTTTTTTTTTTTTTTTTTTTTTTTTTTGTGATGAGAGGATTGAAAATTACGTACCTTGGTCATGGAAGGTGCTTCTTATAGACGACTTTGGTTGTAGTCTTTGTCTTGTTCTTTTCATTTAAAAGAATCAGGATATCTTCTCTTTTTTCGTATGCGGGTGAGTGTTGTGTAAAGTTATCCATGCGCGAAGACTTCACTATGCAAGTCAATTACAATTTTATCGAGTGTGAGTCCCAGGCAGCTCTTGAACGTTGTTGAAGAGGAGGGTCGTAGTGGGAGTTGATGTCGGTGGATTGTCCATGGCCATTTTTCTGGCTGACTGAAGAAGTCAACACGTGATATGGGGTGGATGATGTCTCTTTGTTGTGGGTAATTCAACACGTGATATGGGGTGGATGATGTCTCTTTGTTGTGGGTCCCATGTGAGGAGTTTTTCTTGGAGGAATATGTTATGTAATGAGGTTACCATGACCCTAGCATTTTTAACGAGGCCTCTGTCTCTGTCGAGTGTCTTTGTGATGTGGCATATCCTATTGAGCTTCAGTTGAAGCTCGTGTTGTGGCAATGATGGGTCCTTGTAGCCGTTTAAAAAGTCTGTTATTGTCATCGGGTGGTTGTCTATGATTTGGTCATTTTCTGTTAGTCTATCCACGGTATAATAGGGCTTGTCTAGATCTGAAGGAAGTTATATGACTGTGTCATTAAATTCGTCGATGGTGATGTTTTTAGGAGATAGGATTCCTCTGTTTTCACACACTTTTGGGTCCTTGACGATTTGTTTGTTGTGTAGAAAATGCACTGCTTCTTGTGGTTTTATAGTGGTTTTGAATAATGTCAATGGTATGTTTTCGAGTAGAGTTCCTTCTCCGACGGCGTTGACAAAAGAGACGAGCACAGGGACTTCGGCATTTTTGATTGGTTCATTAAGCTCAAGGACTTTGAAATGGTTCCATACGTTTGACGATCTTATGGAAGCATTTATTGTCGTTGCCTTGCTTACCGTCTTGACGATTGGCGCAACTTGTCTGAAGTCACATGCTGCTATAAATAGCTTTCCTCCAAAGGGTGCATTTATTCCTGCTATCTTTTGAAGCAGCACGTTCAGCTGCTTCTACGACTGCTCGGTTTGCCATGAGAAATTCATCCCATATAATAGCAGTTGTCCGGTTTATTAGATATGCCCTTGAGGCATGTTGTGAAATAACGGAGGAAACAACATCTCGACAACCATAAATTCGCCTTGTAGTGGTGTATTGTGATGTTGGTGACACACTTGATGGATGGGTACCGCAGTAATGGGTTATGCCCATACTCATTCAACAACTAGGTGATAACTTCGTTAAATACTACTACGAGTAATTACAAGAGAAGAAGTTGCACGTATCTACAACGGAATGGATATCAGCGCCCAAGATAGAAGCATTCGACACCTTAAACACAAGGATATGAACTGGAGAAGCTTCAGAGAAGAATAGTTCCAAGTCAATAGTCATGCCATTTAAGAACAAGAATAGATCTAGAGTAGAAACTTCTTCAACTCGAGAGTCAAGCTTCACATATAGATATAAGGATTTGTCATCCTCGACAGCATAGCCATCATGGCGGAGAACAATGATGCTTTACTCACCATGGAGATGCATAGGTATGGATGGTCAAAGGAAGGATATCAAA
The DNA here is from genome assembly GCA_021234155.1 of Isoetes taiwanensis. Taxonomy (NCBI): domain Eukaryota; kingdom Viridiplantae; phylum Streptophyta; class Lycopodiopsida; order Isoetales; family Isoetaceae; genus Isoetes; species Isoetes taiwanensis. Next base: position 15,550,748 of record JAJEKV010000024.1, read on the forward strand.
ACCTGGAGAAGTGCTAGCAATCAACTACTCTTACGTGCTTCATAGAGGCAACATGAAGTTCTAAATTCCAGAGCGCAATCAACTAGTACCTTAAAAAACCAGAAGAAAAGACCTTAGAACACGCTCAAGCCATAAGATCGAGGGAATCAAAGGAACAAGATTGCAAGATCACACATGAAGAAGCAACTAGTCTACCCAGAGTACGAGATGATGTAAAAATACGAGGATATAGATCTTCAATAGCTTCACACTTCGAGAAACATCGATAGCACTGCTAGGAAGTACGTGTACCTCAATGGGAGACACCAGGGAGACCTAATAGCTTTAGTAGTAATTATAATCGTGCAAGCTATAGACCTTGCACATATATTTCGCTTGTTAATCCCATCCTCCTATAGTGTAACATATCTTTTTCAACGGCGTCACTTCAGGCTTTTGGGAAGGGACACATACGAGATTGCAAGTCGTCAACTACGTCATCAAAACCTTCGACAATGGGAGGCCTTAATGAAAAAAGTCAACCTCTGCATCAAGGAGGAGCATACTTTTAAGGGAACCATAATCTCAAGCAACTTGGAAGAATGTTATCTTGCGACTTCAAGAAGGCGACAAGGGGACGAACTTCTAACAAGCTTGGGGAGCTAGAATCGTATAGTCGAGTAGGATAAGCATATGGAGGATAGCATCGATGATGGGATCGTGAAGCATTTCTGAATAGATGCCTTGTTCAAAATATCGCACCAAGAATTGAGGTAATCCTTAACGATTAAGAAGGAAATGCATAGGAGTAACTAAATTTACACATGATTGTTAACACATCCAACATATTAAAACCACTTGGTGAGATTGATCATGTCTTTAAGAATGAATCATTACTAGGATAATAGTTGACCATGTATAAAGCTAGTACCTCCAAGGGATCTAACAAGTCTGGCCAACTTGTGATGATAACTCAATTGGTGGGAGTATTTCAAGAGTTTAATAACGAACAAGGGGGAACCTCTAGAATATGAATTGAATAATACCTATGCGGTACATCTAAAATAAGAGGTATATTAATCACATAGTCTTTTGAGATAAAAGAAAATGTCATGATGGCAAAACCTCACGACATTAACCCGCATACATCTATGAAGGATCTGCTAGCACAAGACAGAAACTTTGGGATGAAGCAATTTATCCCCAACCCAGGACCATATTAGATTCCACTGAGAATGGGGAAGACAAAGCTGCCAACTCGCCCGAAGGGGGACAATGTCAACGTCAACCAGCTTCTGATATAAATAATGCACAAGACGTTGTGCATTAACAATTTGGGGAACAATCCAAATAGATATATCAGCTGGTTGGGAGGGAGTGGCTGCCAGAATATTAGCCACCTCTTGCCAAGCTCTCTCCCATCGAGATAGCATGAACTTAGTATGAAAAGCATCCCACGACAAGAAGTGACTAGCCTCATACCAAGCATCAACTGTGAGAATGCCAGCAAGCCTCCAAAGCTGAACTTAGTATGAAAAGCATCCCACGACAACAAGTGACTAGCCTCATACCAAGCATCAACTGTGAGCAAGCCTTCAAAGCTGCTAAGTCAATGGATGTACCGTAGCACACAGAGGAAAAATTGTCTTATTTTAACTATAGCAACTGCAAAGTATATACCTGTAAGGTTGAAGCATACTTGGATCCGATGATAGAAACCGTAGCTATGTGATAAACAATTAACATATATATAATTATTGCCTTGATAATAGTACAAAGGTATATCTTAAAGGCCTCAAGGTTTTGATAGAGCCATCAGTTAAATATAATGCTATCGGAACCAATATATCCAATACAACAGTAATGGTAATTTAGAAGTATTACCTCAAGGTAATTGTATTAATTGCATACATTAAAGGCGTCTAGTATTCTCCATTCAAAGCTCGATTTGACTGTTGCAGCAATATGGACGCTTTCCAGGGCATAGGAGCCAACTAAGGATCCGATAAGTGCCGAACGTGACCTCTAATGCATGCTTCCCGACTATTATTTATGTTTGATCTTAGCCCTAGACGACCTCTAGAGCCCAAGAACCCTAACATGTATCACAAACTAATAAAGGAACCCTAATCATGTTCGATTAGAGTAGTTAGATTAGATCTGAATTTCTGTTTTTTTTATTTTTATTTTTATTGTAATGATGTATGATATCTCTGTTGCGCACCTCTTGTGCTTGGGGAAGGGTGATAGAGACCTAGAAGCCATGAATAGTATGCTCCTAGTAATAGACCTCATTAATTCCCATTAATATGCTGCCTATGCATAAGACCCGTCTGGCTGTGGGTGGCAGAGCTAGATTGGCTGCCAAGGAAGACTTGTCCAGTCATAGTTGATCCCTCTGGTGTGTAGAGTCTATGGGGGAACATTGTGGACTAGGCCTAATAGCTTGCCACTGAGTGTGGGCAAGGTATGGGCTTGACATCTCCTAGGTGATGCGTCGTCTTAGTGAGCTTCAAGTCAAATACCAGCATGTTGAGATGATCATGTTATATGATTGATTCTCAAGAGAAGTTGCTAGCACACTGTTCAAACCTAGGGTTCATCACATATTTATGTTGAAGGCAAGTTGCAGAGCAATATGATCCTCATGATCATCAGAGTTAAGATGAAGAACACAGTTGCAGAACAATTCTATTAGGGTTGCATTTAAGTTCAAAGGTTGCAAGTCTTCATAAGGTGAGATAACATTTAAATTATATTGTTTTTCAATGGTTCCTGGTCGCGAGATAAAAAGAATGCATGTGGGATATTGAATGATGAAAACCAGTAGATCTCGAGAATGGAATAACGTCTGTGGGATATTGTTTAAGATGAGCAGAAAATAGAAATGCCACGAAAATCGCCTTGCCGAGCTCAGTGCACCGACGGATCATGGGCTTAAATAGAAGATTAGACAGAATCAGAATTGAGCTATATAGACAGGTGAATTCGACGAGTTCAATCGTGTGCTTGGGCTCTCGGGGTAGTTTACAAAGGTTAAGGAATATGATTGCTACAGTGATTTAATCATATCCAAATGAACAGTACCCATTATGATAATTGTAATGGTTTTGAAATAAATTGAGATGTTGCACTAGACTCGTTTATCTAGAAGAAGTTGTGCTAACTAGTTTGAATTGTTGTACAAGCAATTGATCCATAATTTCTTCATTGGTATCAGAGCCAGGTTAGTAACATGGCTACTAGATTTGGTGCTAATCTTTTAAACTCTATAGAAGTGTTTAAAGGTGATGGAGGCTTTCAGATTTGGAAGCAGAGTATCAGAGAAGTCTTGGAATTTGAAAAATTGTGGTATTTGATTGATTCTAATACTACAAAACATCTTGGTGTGACTATAAGTGCAGGAACAATTAGTCAAGGGGGAACAAGCTCTAGTTCGAGTGGTGAAGGTTCCACTGTGGGGGGAACAACTGAAAGTACACCAGTAAATTCAACCTTGAGTATGGAGGATGAAAAGCTAAGGATAATGGAAGCTCGGGCAATAATATGTTGTAAGGTAGGGCCTGTGATCAAGTTAAAGCTGAGGAGGTATGACTCCCAAAGAAATGTGGATGTATATGATTAGGGAGTATGAGGCAAAGACCTCTTCACAAATCGATGTTCTAGAAAAGCAATTGAGGAGGTTGAGGCTGCATGATAGAGATAATATAACTGAATTCTTTGAGAAATTTGATTCTATTATTGTAGACTTGGAAGGGGCAGGAGTTATTTTGAATGAAGAATATCAACTCTTGGCCATATCAAGGGCAGTGTCTCACAATACTCATCTTGCTACCTTGGTGAGAAATGTTGCAAAATCAAAAGAACATGCTATAAGGATGGTAAGAATAGAGTTTGAGCAATGTAGACTTCATGATGAATAGAATAGAATAGATTTTTTAAGATGAGGATAATTCTGAAGTACTGTATGCTGGAAAATACAAAAAGAATAAAGATAAGAAAAAGATAGGGCCATGCTATAATTGTGACAGTTATGGTCACCTCAAGGCAGACTGTCCAAAAGCTGGGAAGGCCATGTGGCAGCAAGTTGTCCAAGTCCTAAAGGCAGAAGGAAGGATAAAGGCACAATATTCAGAAAAGGGTTCGAAACTAGGAAGGGAGCTGTTAAAAGGAATCCCACAGTAAATCTAGCTGAAGATAAGAGTACTGAAGAAGATGAAAATGATGAAGATGCAGAGGTAAGTATTTCTGAAATGCATTATTTGACTTAGAATAAAATTGACCATGATGTCATGATCTTAGATTCTGGAGCTGAAAATACAGTAGCTGCTAATCCCAGCATTTTGAAAGATTACAAAGAGAGGAAAGGGGGACATGTCCAACTAGGAAATGGGGAGCTTCAAGAAATATAATATGTAGGTGTACTAGAGTTATTTGATTTAGAAGGAAAAAAAGTACAATTGGAAAATGTACTTTGTGTGCCAGGTCTTGTAAGGAATCTGATTTCTGTTGCTCAATTAGTGGACCTAGGTTACAAGGTCCTATTTGAGAAGATGCAATGTAAGGTTTTTCTTAATAATAAAGTAAAGTTATGTTTCTTGGAAAAAGGGTTGGAAATCTGTTTGGTCTATGCAATGATCAAATATTAACTAGCATAAATTTTCTTGGACATCCAACATTAAAAACGTGGCATCATAGGATGTGTCATGTGAACTCAAAAACCATTGAATTGCTTATGAAAAAAGGAATGATTAATTTCAGTAAGGATAATAAAGAGTTTAAGTGTGCAGGCTGTATTTTAGGAAAGCACGGCAGATTACCTTTCAAGAAATCCCTTACGAGGGCTAAGGGGTTGTTAGATTTGATTCATACAGACCTATGTGGCCCATTAAATGTGACCAGCCTATCAGGGAAAAGATACTTCATGACCTTAATTGATGATTTTAGTAGAAAGACTTTTGTTTACTGCATAAAGACAAAGGATGCAGCATTTGAGATATTCAAACAATTTGTAAATGAGGTTGAAACACAAACAGGGAGAAAAGTCAAGTGTTTAAGGTTTGATAGAGGAGGAGAATTCATATCAGATGAATTTAAAGTCTATTGTAAGACTAAGGGAATTAAGAGGCAGCTTACTTGCAGGTATTCACCTCAACAAAATGTTATTGCAGAAAGAAAGAACAGGACAATCTTAAATGCAGTCAGAAGCATGATAAAATTCTCAGGGTTACCAAACTTTCTATGGGATGAAGCAGTTAAAACTGTTGTTCATGTTCAGAATATGCTGCCATCATTAGCCACAAAGGGGATCATTCCAGAAATGTTGTGGTCTGGGAAAACTCCCCATTATGATGATTTAAAGGCATATGGATGCCTAGCCTTTGTGCATATCCCTGATGAGCTTAGAAAAAAACTTGATGACAAATCCCTAATATCATACAATGGTAGGATATGACACTCAGTCAAAAGCCTACAGATTATTTGATCCTCATAAGAGAAGAATTGTGATAAGTAGGGATGTGATCTTTGATGAAGATCAATTTTACAAGTTAATACCAAAGGTAAGTGTGAATGATGCTGCTACTGAATGTAAGGCTCCAAAGAAATTAGTAGAAGATACAGTTGTCGAAAAACCCCAAGCAAGTGAGCAGTTCAATAATATGGATGAGGACTCAGAAGATGAAATAATAATATCTAATGAGACAAGTGCTGCTAATTCTGAAAATACTAACCTGAATGTTGATGCAGACAAAGAGGATAATCTAGCAATTGAAGACAACAATACAGTGAGAATGGGAGCAGAACTTGGCAATGAGACAGTAGGTGGCAAACAAATAAGGAAGAAAAGAAAAACAGAAGCCCAGAAGTTGCAAGAAGAGCACAAGGTAGATACAAGTCAACTGGGGAGGGATGAACTTGCAAGGAGCAAAAGACTCCAAGAAAATGAAGGTGAGATTCATGACTTGTTTGAAATTTTGATGCATTTAGATACTAATGTACCTAAGTCTTATAATGAAGCATTGACCTTAGCTGATAAGGCAGAATGGAAAAAAAGCCATGAATGATGAATTTAGCATCATTTAGAAGGACTGAAACCTTTGAGCTAGTAGATACACCTGCAGGGAAGAATATAGTTGGAAATAAGTGGTTATTCAAATTGAAAACTGGACCTGATGGGAAGACACCAAAATACAAAGCCAGATTGGTTGCTCAAGGCTTTTCTCAAAGAAAAGGGATTGATTACGAAGAAACCTTCTCTCCATTAGTCAAAACGAACAATATAAGAATGCTATTATCTATGGCAAATGCTTGTGATCTTGAAGTACATCACATGGATGTTAATACTGCATTTTTAAATGCTAAACTTGGAGAAGAGATATTTATGAGACAGCCACCATGGTTTGAAGAAAGGGAAAATAAAGTCTGGAAACTTAAGAGAGTTGTATACGGTCTTAAGCAATCACCAAGGGAGTGGTACAAGTGTATGGATTCCTTCCTAATTGATCAAGGATTTAGCAAGTTCAGAAATGATGGAAATATCTACAAATTTGAAGCAGGGAATGAATGGTGTATTATTGCACTTTATGTAGATGACAACATCATGATAGCAAAAGGAAAAAATTGTTTGCAATATTGCAAAGATGTTTTGAACAAAAGATTCAAAATGTCAAACCTTGGAGAGTTGCAGAAATTTTTAGGGATTGAGGTCAAAAGGGATTGAGCCAATAAGATCATGATATTATCTCATAAAAGTCAGATTGAGAGTATGCAAAAAAAAAATTTAAAATGGAGGAGTGCAATGTTTGTAAAACACCTGCTGTGACAGGAAGCAAAATCTCAGACCAAGTGTGCCCCAAAAATGACAGAGAAATAACATAAATGATTAAAACTCCATTCAGGTCCTTGATAGGATGTTTATCCTATGTGGCTAACTGTACAAGGCCTGACATAGCTCACATTGTGAATGTTTTGAGCAGATATAATAATGACCCTGGGAGGGATCATTGGATTGCAGCTAAAAGGGTGATCAGATATCTTAAAGGAACAATACAATGGATGCACACAAGATTTAATTCTGAAATCTTACTGTGATGCAGATTGGGTTGGGGAGGTGATTTAGACACTAGAAAGTCTACTTCAGGCTATTTAATGTTCTTGGGAGGTGGACCAATAGCTTGGAAGTGTAAGAAACAAAGCTCAATAGCTTTATCAAGTGCTGAGGCAAAGTATGCAGCTGCCACTCTTTGTGTTAAAGAGGTAATTTGGGAAAGAAGATTACTCATAGAACTTGGCTTCTTGCAACCACTAGCTACTGAAATTTACTGTGACAGCACAAGTTGTATAGCAATGTCAAAGGACCCTGTGCTGCATGAAAGGTCAAAGCACATAAAGCTAGAACTACATTTTATTAAAGAAGCAGTTGGTAAGGGCTTAGCAAGATTGACATATGCAGCTTGCAGACATATTGACAAAAGTCCTAGCAGAAAAAAGATTTACTAGTGTTCAAAGCTACAAAATAAATTTGACATCGGGCCCGATGGTCAATGTTCATCCAATACTGTAATTAGCACACATGTTTGCAATAGGAAAAATAGGGGCCAATGTTGCAATTTATTTTGTATGTCGGAAAAGACGCATGGGTCCAATACAGCCGTCTTGTACAATAACATCGTGACACATGTCACCTCTTCTTTTCCTGAAAAGCATGCAATAACTTCTATGCTATTTTCTGCACTTTTACTGACTTTCTGCTCTTTTTACTGTCATTCTGCGTTGTTTTTATGCTCTTTCTATTTTTTTCACCTGGCAGCATGACAGACGGCACGGCTAGATTTGATCTAGCTGTCTTTTTTGATAAGGCAAATGCTTTGTGGGCAAATTTCTGGCCGATCAAGGCAGCGTCTGCGCTTTGCGCGTCGGCCACCATTCCCGGTCAGAAATTTGTCCACATGGACTTTCTCTTATACATAAAGGTGACCATCATATCTAGAAGACATCATCATTCATTCCAACTATATCACAACAATCCTTGCCATTCTTATCTTTTATGGCTATGGCAGGACCAGCACATTCAACGTGGTGCATCTCTTCTAATATGGCATACACCATCTTTGTCCTAGTAACCCTTGTATTCTCGACAATTTGTGGACGTGGAGCGAATACTTTTTTGTGCCCATTCTTTTCAACGCTTTGTGGAATGGCTTGAATAGAGAACGGTAACCAAGCCTACTGATGCCTACATCATCACAAACAGTCTGCACATCCGTAAACTTCTAACTTCTTGTAGATCTCCCCTAGTACCATTTCCAATACCATCTTCTTCGTGAGGAGAGTTGTAGGGCTGACAAATCATGTCCACTATCTCCCTGTTCGTCAAGCTAGGTTCTTCACTCACGAACCAAGATTGCTTCTAGTTTCCCCAAATCTTAACTGGCCTTTGCTAGTGTTGTAAACGGACCTTGTGGTCGTGACCTGTCAATCTGAATGCACCTGATCCAAACTTCAGTTCCTCTATCGGTCGATAATGCTTCTTCCTTTCTCACAAGCCAAGGGGTGTTTTCTTCAAATTCTTTAACCTACATTGAAGCCCAAAGTTTGCTCTTTCGAGCTCTTGGATCTTTTCTTGCAGCTGCCCTATCACCAATTTGGACTTGTCCACCATTATCTCAAAGAAGTTTCCCTCCCCAAGCCGTCATTCCTTTCCTTCATCACGGTGGAGTAATGAAGCGAGAGAAAAAAAGAGGCTGCTGGTTTAAGTTATAATTCTCTTGTGACAATCGGAAGCGGCTCATCTCAAGGAACCGTTCGATTCGAATGCCTTCATCCTCTCTCAATCTCTCACAATATCCCAAGAGGCCGAGTTACCGCACCATAAAATCGGACTAAACTTGAAACGTCCCGAATGACGGTTTCTTGCCACTCAACGGATCCAATGGATATAAACCGCCATCCGCCCGGATGTCGACACTTTTTGAGCCCGCAAGGCGCAACATGTCGAGGTCTAAGTTCTTATTTTTAGACATGCTTTTTGCGATTGAAGACTGGAGCATATTCCCCGAGTCGGTTGGATCCTTATCCACACATCATTTGGAGCTTCCATACCGCGTGGATCGCACGGTGAAAAATGAATGTGTACAATTTGTATGCCCCAAAGACAATTAAGCCGTTTGAGGCTCGGTCAGGTACTAACCTCGTTTTGAAATTTCCAACGTGCATATGGAAATCGAAAAGTCCATTCTGCTACAATCCATGCTTTTATACAAAAGCAAATTCAAAATTCGAATTGTAGGGGGCGGGAAGCCCAGATTGGAATGAAGTAAGGATCCCTTCATTTAACTTTTAAGGCGCAATCGCGGCCTAAAAACGAAAAGTCTAATACAAAGCTTCAACCTACACATTCAAATTTTGAAATGTAGAACTCTAAATGAAAATAGGCAAGACAAGAATCGGTGATGCGCATGATTGGTATCGACAAACCAAGAGACACCGCCATGAGTTGCCTGGGTATGCTATAATGCAAGAGGCTTTTTAGAAGCGCCACGTGTTAAGTCAATCATTCCGACAACCAACAGAATTAAATACATATGGCGCCATAGATATCACGATTCCCCTTATTCCGTGAGAATATTCCAAGCAAATCGGCCGGGAAAAAGGGGCGGAAATAGGGCGTGGAATGGTCGATAGGAGGCCATTTTAGTTCATAAAACATAATATAACTTGGAATGATAGATATTTTATATGCAAATGGGAGACTATTGATGAGGGACTTGTGTTTAATTTTAATTTGACAACAAATAAGAAAGTGGATCACACGATCTGCGAATTTAGTGTGTTCCATTTTTGTTGCATATGTACTATTAAACTTGGTGTGATCCTTGAAAAATAATATGCTCTTTGAAAAGGGATAATGACTTATGTACTTAAGAGTGGTAACACATGTACAAGAAAAAAAGTTAGGTATTCAAATGGAATTAGAAGCAAAAACTTTTACATTCAAAATTTTTATGGTCGTATGGATTTACATCATTTTGTAAATTTAAATGCCCTGAGGCTTCAACTATTCACAACAAAAAGCCCGGAGGCTTGCAAATATATGGTAAGAAGCCGGAGGCAAGCCGGAGGCTAAGAACAAGGAAAAAAAAAAAGGTGCTCTGCCTAACAAATTTCATTCATCCGCTTCACCATCCGCAAAAAAAAAAAAAAAGAAATAACCGTTAGTTGAATGCTTAAGAAAAGAAAGAAAAACATGCATGTACCATGAACTAACGCCATGAGCTCCTCGAAGTCGGTGATTCCTCTTGACTTCTTCATCTTCTTCATCATCTTGGGCTTCTTCTCCGCTTCGGTGAATACTCATTTTTCTCAAGAATCTCCTATCCAACCTTCAAGAACACTGTGATGAACTCCTCGCTCCCAAATTTCCTCTCGATTCCTCATTCTCGATTCCTCGTCAAAGAAATCGGAGGAATCGAGAGGCATTCAGAGCAAGAACCGTGTGGCGGAGGGAACTCAAGGAGGGGAACACCTCTTCCAGCCGTAATAATAGGCCTCTTGGAGGACACCTCCGGCTCTTCCAGTGTTGCTCTCTTCATGGCGATGGACTAGAGAAATTGGGCGGAGGATCTAGCGAAGATTGGGCGGAGATTGGGGGAGCGCCAATCTAGGCTGGAATAGATATAGGCTGGATTAGACGTGAAAATCGTAGGAATGATTCATATTCCAGTCCTATCAACCATCATTACATGCCATTATGTGCATATCTCGAAATTTGAGCCATATCTAATATCTTCCTTTTTTAACCTTATACCTAAATATCCAATATCTTCCTTTTTTAACCTTATTCCTAAATATCCAATATCTTCCTTTTTTAACCTTATTCCTAAACCTATATGATTTGAGTTTAACCTGAAAATGAACACCGATATAATTCGAATTTAACATACTATTTAATACCAAGATGCTACGTCACACTATGTCGATAATTGGGATTTAAAAAAAACACTCCAAACCCTCCTCGAGAAAACCACGTAAGTGCCGACCTCACTTGTGTTTAAGTTTAATTTGACAACAAGCAACTTCCATCTTGTGTAGATCGCATCGGTACGAAATCAAGGTGTGGTATTTTTTATGCCCCAACACAATTAAGCCCGTGTGAGCCGAACGTCCGTACTAACCGTTTTGAAATTTGCAACGTGCATATGGAAATCGAAAAGTCCATTCTCCTACAATCCATGCTTTTATACATTAAGCAAATTCAAATTTCGAATTGTAGGGGGCGGGAAGCCTGTATTAGGATGAAGTGAAGATCGGTTAAGGCGCAGCCGCAGCGCCTCGAAATGAAAGTCTGATCTGATACAAAGCTTCAACCTACACATTCAAATTTTGAAATATAGAAGGCGGTGACGCGCACGCTTACCAAGAGACACCGTCATGAGTTGCCGGTATGCTATAATGCAAGTGGCATTTTAGAAGCGCCACGTGTTGCATCAGTCCGTCTGACAACCAACAGAATTAAATACATATGGCGCCATGAATGTGCAATCCCCCTTATTCCGGAAGAATATTCCAAGCAAATCTGTAATTATGAGAGTTTGGTATCCTAGGTGGCATGGGAAAAAGGGAGCGGAAATATGACGTGGAATGGCTGATAGGAGGCCATTTTCAGACCCCAAATCCGCCCTAATGTCCTTTCCCAGAATGGCGATCCGATGGCTCGGATCGATGCTATATGTAATACATCTAAGGATTGCTTCCCCTTCCAAAGGCATGAGACCACATTCTGCTAACATCATAGAGTAAGGTGTTTGGGCTTTAACTCCTACTCAATATAATCCCATAAGCACAAATTTGGTCCCCCCACCATCAATTTGTTGTGTGATGCATGCATTCCATCTATGATTCCTGCTTAATACAAGGTCCAAATATTTGTATGAATCGCACATATTTACCACACTCACCTTATATATGAAAATGAGTTCTTGTTTAAGTGCTTCTACAGTCATAATTCTCATTTTTTCGAGATTCACCTGCATACCTATTTGATCACAAAAATCAGCCAACCCTTTCAAGTGCCTTAGAGCGTGCAAAAATGACTACATCATCTGCATACATTAGCAACTGGATCACATATCAATGTCCATTCCCCCTAGGCAATTCTTAAGCAACCAATCCTCTAAACCATCAATTAAAAGTCCAAACAATATGAAGGATATCGGACATCCCTGTTTCACCCCAAGATTGCTTTCGACATGGTCCTAGATATCCAATAAAAATGGTAAAGATAATTGCACAAGCACTTTTTTATACAGAACTCGGACTGCATCTCTAAGCTCCATAGGCACCTTCAACTTATCCAACCTTCCCCACAATTGGTCACACGGCACCTTATCAAATGCTTTCTTAAAGTCTACAAATGCCATGTAAACTGATGTTTTAGTACCTTTAACCATGTCAAATATGGTTTTTAACAATAATAAATGGTCTAAAGTGGACCTCTTGCTCTAAAACCTGCTTATGACTCTGCACGCGTTTGATTGTGCTCTGCCCAAATACTTATCTTTGGGGGAGGGAGGGAGGGAGGGGGGAGGGAGGGAGGGAGGGAGGGAGGGAGGGAGGGAGGGAGGGAGGGAGAGATGAGATGAGATGAGATGAGATGAGATGAGATGAGATGAGATGAGATGAGATGAGATGAGATCTTTATTATCACGCATGTGAGACCATCAGGCCTAGAAGACGTTCATAACATACATTCTACATCATAGATTAGGTCATCTAATATGTCTTCAGGTAAGAACATATTAGTGCTCTCTTCTTCATACTGACACTCGCTAGCCCCTAATAGTGTTTTCAAGTTTTGAGTAGTGATGTCTCTCGTCTGCATGGCTTCTACCAGGAAGCACCCAATGGTAGCTAGAGGGAGCTCAAAGAAGCTGACCAGATCTGGAACATGTATCTTAAACTTTGCCTGAAGGCACTGGTATGCAGGGCATAGCAAAATAACGTGTTCCTCATCCTCCACTTCCCCTGATCCATAAATTTTACAACATCTGAGCTCATGAGGTATATCTGCCCAGCGACCAATCTCAACACCTAGGTGATGCGAGCTGAGTCTCATCCTACTAATCATATGTCTGAGCTTTATTGATAGACTAGCCCTTAGATACGATGCTCCTCGCAGGTCTGGGCTCATGACTCTCCTGTAATACTCTTTTTTGGTTTCTGGGACATTCCACATCTTATGCAAGGCGCATCTCTTTACCCAACCTTTAATATCATCCTTATTTACTTCGAGGTCTCCTATATCCATCCCCCATCTTTTGAGCCATAACACAATGTCTGCATACCAACCTTTTCTCCGACAAAATTCGAAAGGCCAAGTGAGGCAAGCTAGCTTGATCCGTATGTGCGTGTACCTTGTTTAAGTATACAAGGAGTCTGTATAAGTCTTCCATCTCCAGGGGGAGCATACCACACTCTACAAGCATCATATCATAAGGTGTCTGCATCTTAGTGCCTAGTTCTGCATGAAAGAATTTTTTCTGTACCTTTTCAACCTTTTTCCAGCTGTCCAGCGAGAGACCTGGCTCCCAAACCTCACACCCATAAAGCACTATTGTCTGTACAAGGGCGACATATATCATCTTTCTCATGCTGAAGTCCCATATCTCTGCCTGATAGCACTTCCTTTGCATAGCATATAGGGCCTTTAGGCCACCATTAACCTTTTGCTCAACTGCTTGGTTCCAGCTCGGGCTCTTGTCCACTACCAAACCCAGATACTTATAGCTGTCTACAATATCGATCTCTTCCCCTTTATATGAGAAAGCATACTTGTCCACTTTGTTAGCACCGAACACTATCAGTTTTGTCTTAGCCATGTTTACTTTCATACCTTTGCTGTCACAGAAGGTGGCCAAAGCATCTAAATGTTTCTGCATCCCATGGGCACTCCGTGACAAGAGTACAATGTCATCCGCATATAGCAATAGCATAATAACCTGGCCTGCCAACTCACTTCCATCTCCCCCAAGCTGAGTTATCCAGCTCTCAAGCTCATCTATAAACAACCCAAAAAGCATGGGTGAGAGCGGGCAACCTTGCTTAACACCAATATTACTTTCAACCGGGTCTGGACAGCTCTGTGACAACAGGAATGAGAGTTGGACCATCACCTTCTCATACAGAGTTTTTACCGCCATACGGAGGTCTTCGGTACTCCAAGTGCCTCTAGCCTTTGCCATAAAAAATCTCGCTGCACCATATCGAATGCTTTCGTGAAGTCTACAAAAGTAGCAAATAATGGTCTTCTGGTCCCTTTGACCGTGTCAATCATACATCTGACTGTTAGTAAATGATCAATAGTGGACTTATTTTTTCTAAAACCTGCTTGCCCTTTGGCTCTAACCTCATGATCTTCTGTCCAACTGCTTATTTTATCATCAAGTATGGTAGCGAATAGCTTAGAAAAAAGGCTACTAACCATGATCATGCGATAGTTACCAGGATCCGTCTTATCGTCTGCTTTATGTAGGGGTACAACTCTGTTCACTTGCCATGATGATGGGAAGCCCTCCCGCATTGCTGCATTGAACATCGAGGTGAGAACCTCTGTTGTTGATGTTCCAGCCCACTTGACCATTTCTGCCACTAGCCCTTGTTTATCCGCTGCTTTACCATTTGCCAGTTTTTTTAGACCACCAAGAGTGTCCTCGACTGAGATTTGAAGTGCTTTGTACCTATCGGCAATATGCACTTCTTCCTCATCCGGAACATAGTACAATTTATGGAGTTGCTGCATCAACAATCCTAGGTTCAGCTCCACGTCCTGTTTCCCTTTAGCCCTCATTCTATTCCAGACACTACTACAAAAATAGGTAGAAATGGCACAAAAGTGACATTTATCCTCTGCCTTTTTACAGAGCATAAACGTCACTTTTGTGCCATTTGGGGAGCACAAACGTCATAAATGGCACAAAAGTGACGTTTATGCTCTGTAAAAAGGCGGAGGATAAATGTCACTTTTGTGCCATTTCTACCTATTTTTGTAGTAGTGAGAATTTTTTGGGCTCTGTAACCAACTCCTCCACCATGTACAAGGAGTTCACAGAGATACATCATCCATATACATCACAGAAGAACTAAAGAACTAGATCTAATCTATATCATAGAGTTAGGTTCTTTAGTTAGAGTCTGGTATCTAGAGATCTAGATGGCTGCTATGGGCAATTTAATAGGCTAAACCTACTGATTCAATGACTGAAAGACGGTTTAGGCTATTAAATTGACTAAATACCTAATCCTTGGCTCGCTCCTCCTGCCCTGAGTTCGACCATCCTGCTGAACTGCTCAAATCAAGGAAAACTAATGGTGCAATTCGCTTAGACAGAGTCTGGAAGGCGGTTTTGACTCCCGGGGCAGCCAAAACAGAGCTCTAGAACGACAAGGGGTTAGGGCTAGGGTTTCCAATTATCCCTTTAAGCATGTGGGATAATTGGGAATGGCCCACTTGCCTCATTCGCTATGAATATGTTGCATCAAAATGTCTCAGAGAAGATATCAATCTTCGCATGTGGCAATTGAGAGATCGTGAAGAGTTCCTTCAAAATCAAGTCTGAAAAGAAAATGACCCATTAGCAACATGGAATAAAATAATGGCTAAGGTTAGCCAAATGGCTATTTTGTAGCATTTTTGCCAAGAAAAACGACTAAAGTAAATGGGAAAAATTGCACAAAAAAAGAAATTTTAGCCCAATTTTTTTGCCGACTAAGTGAGTTTTTAGATCGGATAGCCAAACCTCCACCTCCAGACAACTCTTCCAGAACAACAATTAGCCAAAGTGGACTTGGGAAAATGGATGGGTTAGCCTAGTAGCCGACACCAAGATATATAGGAACTTTAGGAAATCACCAAAAAACTTGTTTCAAGTACGAAGTTGAATTAGAAACTTCTTATTTCAAGTATGAAGTTAATTATCAGAGGGAGGATCATAGCTAGAAGGAACACTGCACTTTTTCTTTGAGCTTTGAGCATGTGCGTATATGATTATGTGTCAATTTATGTCTTTGTTTTATTATTATATTAAGGAAGTTATAAGAATGATTATAATTGCACCATTTATTTTTCTATATTGAATTACATTGTAATAACAATAAGTTCAATGTCTTTGTCCAAAGGCTTGGAACTTTTGAAATAAGGATAGTGTGACGGCTAATATTTGACCTACATTTTGTGAAAGTTTAGCCAAAGGCAAGAAACCATGATGGAGAAAAACCATTTAGTTTAGCCAAGTGTTAGAAACTTCTAGCTCCAATTTGAAAGTAGTTTAGCTAAACCTATGTGGCTATAGTAAAAATATAGAAGTAGTAATTTATTCCATGATTAGCAAGTTAGGTATCTCAAGTAAGAGCCCACATCGAGGCACTATATTATCAAGAAAATATAACATGGCATAGAGGCTCTAAGGTCATGCCAAGAAAGAAAAATATAGTCAAACAATCAGGAACCCATTGGGTTCAACTCTGCCTGATCCAAGCAAGGATCATGTCTGATGTCTAGCCTCCGATGTCAATGCAAGATACATTTGAGCTTCTAGCAGGTAACTGTTATCCGCCACCCAACCAAGGATTGTACTATAGTACCATTCAACCCCATCATCTTGAGCTTTGTTTTATTGTCTGTTGCCATTTATTTTAATTGCCAACTACAATATTCTACCTCCGTATTCAACTGATTGTATGTTGTCTGCACATTCTAGATGTACTCCAGTGGTAAGTTTGGACTTCAATTGTCTTTCTCTCCCCGTGTCATTCCATATGTAGCAAAACAATAAGGGATTCCAGGGGGATTTGCTATGCATGTAAAAATAACAATTCCTAAAACCATAGGCCATATATCCCTAAAACCGTTGAATAAATTGTTATAAAAAAAACATAGACAAGATAAAAAATAATCACATTAGCTCATTGAATATATTGGTTAAAGTAGTTTTATTAGAACATTGAATTATTTTGGTAGAGGTTCGATCCCCCGTATGTCATATTCTAAAATCTTAGGCAAAGCCATATATAGATTCGATATTCCCTCAAAACCTTAGACGAAATCGTATTTCATATTTCAAAATCATAGGCGCATCCAATCATAAATGACTATAAGTGAAACGAGAGGTGCCCAGAAGCCCCAACATATGATATGGGTCATAGGATCGACGCATCCGACGAGTAGTCCAAGGTTCACCTTGTTTAGAATACGTATACATGGTACGTATTGCTTTAATTTAGTTAAAGTGTAACCCATTGCCTATGTGCAATTATGATGTGGTTGAACCACTGGCTTGCCAAAATAATAGCGTCCAACTCTATGTTGGAATTGCATAGGCTGCCTAAATTTTTGTAGGACCCCAAGGTAATTCCAGCATTCCTTTAGTCCATCTTTTCACTCTATACACCTCGTCTTCATTCTTATTGGGACTTGGAATTGCTATGTACTGCTCTCTTAGCGGTTATACCTGAAGGTATGATTGGCAAAGTCGTCGTCATTCTCTTCTTTCGTTATTGGAAGGGATATTTCCTACGGTCCGCTATTCTCTCATCCAATTGATACTTCTCAGCTTATAACGCCGATTTAATTAATCTGTATCCAGAATCTTTGGATAGTTAACCTTCCATTATCTGCTATTTCAATTCTTTTCCAACCATCCTTGAGATGTTTTTGAATGTAACATCAACGCATATGCTATAGTTACTCTAGCTATTTCCTTGAGTTAAACTCTTTTCATGTCCCTTACTAAGTTGTACCACCGAAACTAGTCAACCCCAAACAATTGAGATAACTTGAATGTTTATCTCTGGTACTTTATACCTAATTCAATATCTTCCATTCATCTTGCACAAATATGCTACTATCTTCCTGTATGGTATAGCTCTGAATGTCGCAGTCGACATCTTTACTGTCATCACTAATGTAGTATTTGATAACTTAATATTTCCAATACTCACACCCGCTACTTTGTTATTCTGACATATAGTAACATGTATGGGCCCTTCCTAAGTCTACAATCATATGTGATTGTTTGACATAGCCATGTTCATCATTCGACGCCATATCACACACCCTCAAGTATCATACATGTGTTTTGTTTTGGCTTCTATTCGTAATCTCGTGAATGATATTCTCCACCAGAAATTTAACCTCTTCTTACTCAAATATATCTTCACAAGTCGTTGATCTTGTGTCACCGAATGATGTGGATTTCACACCACAATTCTTAAAGTCTATGACTAATCCTCGTAGGCAAATTTTAGTTGACTAGGCCACCAAACCCTAGTGGCGAATTCCAAAATAAAATCTAAGAATTCTTGCCTTCTTTCCTTTCTTTTCTTCATGCTTAGTAATTTTATACAATTGATTGAAACCATTAGAACAACATAACAGGAATTACTTCTTGTCCTTAGGGATATTTCCTTCATGGACCATGCCATACTACGTAAATAAAGGATGGGAGACTTGTCCATGACAAGCCTGGAGAGAACTTCCTCTGCACAAAGCAGCGAGGATGGTCCTATTGGGATAACACATATGAGGAAGTACTCTTCGATGCGGAGGACCACATTTGGGAACTATATAGAGCAATGGACACTTTGTTCGACCTCTTAATAGTGAACCTACCATGGAGTATCAAGACATCATTCTACAAACACATCAAAAGTACATCTTCTTGTGGTCGTTAAGGGAATATACCTTTGAAATGATCATGCACCCATTCACACCTTAAACCGCCACACCCGAGGTCACGGGTTCAAACCTGGCCAATATCGGTCTAGTAATGGGGACCTTAAAATCCATTGCCCCGAGGTCACGGGTTCAAGTATGACCAACCGGTCCTGTGGTAGAGACCTTAAACCTGCCATATGTACTCGATAATCACATGCAAAGCAGCTCCTAGCATAAGGTATCGCGGCTAGGTAGTGGATTGGCTTCCATGTGATATGTAGAATGTGATGTAGCTACTGTACTCATGATGTGATGGTGAATAGACTAACGTCCTTCAATAAAAAAAAAACACCTTAAATCACAATCAATGTAGATGACATGTTATCAATACATTTTAATGTTCTTTCTTATATTACATATTCCATGTCCATGACTTGGTATCAGCTACTTATTGCTCGCAATGCTAGTTATTATCCAGCAATCTTCCACCCGTTGTATGGCTTCGCCAAAGCTTAGGTATAAATTTCTCGCCGCTTTAAAACAATTGCGTCATATGCTAGCAATTGTCCTTTTCCATTCTAACGGTCTTATAGGACGCCTCTTCTCATCTTCGATCATTTTGACCTCGATTCTCTTGACCTTGTCTGAAAACTATGTTCCACACTATGATCATGTCGCCTGAATGGACATGAATGCATATTCATTCCCAATTGCAAGAGATCGGTTATCCAACGTCATGTTTTTCTGTCTTCTATTCGGCTCTCTTTTTGCTCCACTAGAAACTGGTTGCACTCCCTTCCATTAACTTTTTCCATGCATTATAGGCATGCATTTCACCAACACCATTAACCGTGCCCACGCAGTTACATTCTCATCTTACTCATGCATAGACTTGCATCTATGTTGCACACCTTAGGAAGTTAAGTCTCCTTAACGAAACCCAACTTATGCTTAATTTATAATCCATAGTTTATGGATCCGCATCGTTCATGGCAATAACCTTCTAGCTTCCATGAATCATATCCTAATTCAAGTAGAATCAACATTCACTACCTTCACCATCCTTGTTAGAAACTTACACTTCTAAAGTGATATTCCTTTCCTATGATGGACATTTATCATTTAGCCTTATCTCCATAACATGTTGTATGACAAATAATCATAAGACACCTACTATATATGACAAATAATCTGCAGTTACTGTTGGAGTTTGATACTTATTGCATAATGTGTTCAGGTTAGCACATGAGAACATATACAGGTTCATGGTGAAAGGTCAAAGGGAACATGAAGGAGTGTGAAAAATAACCATAGGTAAAAATATGTGACTCATAGGTGAAAATATGTGACTCGGATATATAACAAGGGTCAGTATTACTATTGTTAGAGTTATGAGGTGGAATGAAATTGGAGGCAAAGCGATTTTAAACTTAGAAACACTCATGTATTGCCGAACCAAACTGCTGAAACAACTCCATAACCGTCGAAGAAGAGATTAAAATAAGTGGACAGAGAAGATCACAGACAGACTGTGGTTTTGGATTATACAATCAAGGAGGAATTGCGATTCCAGTCGAGCTGTAGGATCGATGTTCTATTAAGCTCAGTCTCATGACTACAGTGATGTTATAAGTGTGAATAATTATATTCATATTATATCCAAGGATCATTGTTCAATGCAAACTCTTATATAGAATAATTGTTAATGGCCATTATACTCATTGCATTACTCTATTTAAGTTGATCTCAAATTACAATTGTGTTCTAATTCTCACATCTGGTATCAAGGCAGGTTTTTGGAAGTTGTCCAAAATGTCAAGTAGGTTTGGAGCAAGCCTTTTGAGTAGTGTTAATGTGTACAAAGGAGGGCCTGGTTTTCAAGTTTGGAAGGACTCAATAATACACATATTGGAAGTCGAGGATCTTTGGGATTTGGTTAAGGTTGAAAGAGGCACAAGAAATCATCACTTCCAAGGTAAGTCCTACAATAAGATTGAAGTTAAAGAAATAAAACACCTCGAGAAATGTGGTATTTTATGTATTACATTAAAAAGCCCTTATGGAGTTTTACGTGGCAAGGTGCAAGGCAAGGTAAAAGCAAGTGCAAGGCTCGACAATGGACTCACAATATTCCTTTGTGGACTTTTACGTCTCGTAATACAAGATGAGTTAAAACCAAGATGGTATGAAAGTGGCAGTCCACCACGGAGCCATGCAACTCGGCCACTTACAAGGTGTAAAATAGACTTTGATTGAAATTACACCCTTCTTGAAAAATTATTCATGGTAATTTCAAGAGAAGTCCTTTTAATTCAAAACATACTTCCTGAAAATATAAAACTATAACAGATGGGAATTGGGGAATAGAAGTCTACAGTCCTTCAAATATGGAGATCTTTATATATTAAAAAATAAAAATAAGACTTTTAAATTAGATTAATCAGTTTGAAGTTACATCTTGATGGTTAGATTAATTTACACACGTAAGCTTTAACCCATCAAGCTCTTCGAAGCAATTTCAAAAACATTTTCTGAAAGACCTTCAGTCATTGCAATACGTTGTAGTTGCACCTAAACACATCCACATGAATTGCGTCTTAGCCCACCCAAAGCCAGGAGCTAAAGAAAATACAAAGAACTTGACACACCTTTGCCAATGACTGCCTTTCTTCATCAAAACGTTTCCATCTTGAAAATGCTGAGACCATTCGGGAAGCAACCTGAGTGCAAGCAGTATTTTTAGCAAAACACCAAATAAGAATATAAGCCGAGCCCATGAAAAACCAGTGAATGAATTACTTGTGGATTGATAGCATCCAACTGTAAAACCACGTCTCCTAGGAACTTGTACCCTGATCCATCTTTTGCATGGAAGTTTACCATAGCTCGAGAGAAAGCCCCAATTAATGAATATACCTGCAGCATAATGCTGTCAAATTTGAACTGGAAATGGAGATGGAAAAAATCTGGGATATAACAGAAGGCCCCCAATGCATACTTTATTTGGGTTGCGGATATCAAAGGCAGGATGTTCCACCAAAGACATGACATTCTCCACGTTATTGGGAATATCCGACATTGCTTGTAGCGCCAACCATTTGTTGACTACCTATGGTACAAAGTCAAATGTCATCAATGACAAGAACTATTGTATATTATTTTTGAGGTTCAGAAATTTTACCAATGGCTCATGTTTCCACTGCTCGTAAAAACTTGACAGCACTTTATCACGCACGTCGCCATGATTTTGTGCAATTGCAGCCAGCGCTGCAAATTGGTCTGTCATATTTGATGCTGATGAATACTCCCTAAGCACTAGCTCTGTTGTTTCTGGTATATTAAGTGAAGCAAGAAAGCCTGCACAAAAATTTCAATGTATTTAGTTGCACATAAAGCTAGAACATGCATAAAGACTAACTTGAAATTGCATGAGTCTTACTTAGTGCAGTATTCTTAAGCGCACGCCTTGCCTTGCTTTTATGTGTGAATTCGTACGGCCCAGAACTCCGGTTTTGTTCAATCTGGTGGCCATTGAAATCGTAGAATCATTTACTGCCAGATAGCACTTGA
This sequence comes from Isoetes taiwanensis, assembly GCA_021234155.1. Classification (NCBI taxonomy): domain Eukaryota; kingdom Viridiplantae; phylum Streptophyta; class Lycopodiopsida; order Isoetales; family Isoetaceae; genus Isoetes; species Isoetes taiwanensis. The sequence goes on from JAJEKV010000024.1 coordinate 15,573,006, forward strand.
AATGGTATGCAGAACAGATAAGCAGAAGAGAGCTGAAACAACATGCATTACCACGTGATAAAGCTCATTCTTCAATGCTGATGCAAGTGACTTAATCACAAAACGGCGAACAGCATGGATTGCATCTGGATCTGCAATTTCCAGCAGATCCATAAGCTCGCTTTCACCAGGTAAAGTGATTGCTTTTGCCACAAACTCCTGTAAAGGATGCAGACACGTTTTCATGATCATATTCCATGAAACAACAGCCCAATTTGTATTTCAGGTCAATGTAACCTACTTCATCCAATGAGGTGTCAGACAGTATGCTGCGTAAGCCATCAATGAAAGAACTTGGAACGGCTAGCTCCTTGTTATTCTGAGCATGACTAATGAGGGTAACCATAAATTTCCTTGCCATAGTTTGCCCAGCTTCCCACCTGGTAACCATGCAAACTTATGGTCAATTTACAAAATGTCAAGAGGCAATGATCACCAAAATACCTGTTAAATGCATCAGTGTCATTTGCAAGCAAGAACAGTAGATCATCATCTGTTAAATCAGGTGCAACAAGACGCACTGGAGCACTAAAATTGCGTAACAGTGATGGTACGGGTCTTTCTGGTATGTTTGTGAAAGTAAATTCCTGTTCAGCCTGAAACACAAACCAAAAGTAAGGACATAATTTGATGGAGAAGAGACCACACATTGGGGCTAATTTATCATGTGTACTTTGTTAAGAATTGGACCATCTTTTCAGATGCAAAAGAACAAGAGTATGGAGTAAAATTATGCCTTCTCCATGCGAAGAACTGCAGTGGTTGATGCACCTTCATTGTCCAATCCAATTGATATTAATGAGACGCCATCAAAAACCTCAGAAAGTGGGATGTCGTGTCCTTTTGAATCCAAAAGTCCAACAGACAAAGGAATCAGAACAGGTTGCTTTGCCGGTTGGCCTGGGGTTGGAGAAATTTCTTGCCTGTAAATCATGATATGTTAGGTTCTCACCTGGCATGCATGCAATAATAAAAACAAAGCCCATGATAATGTGGCATTTCGCTAATAATTAACCTGCATTTTAGGGTATATGTACGAGCTTTTGCATCATATGATGTTGTCACTGTCAATGTTGGTGTTCCAGCTTGTGAATACCTACAAAGCAATGAAAGCATGCCGTGCTTGTTAGACTAGCTAAGAGCATGCCAGTAATCCTCAAGTATTGTTAATTTAGTGTAGCAGGACGATATTATAAGATGTAAGAAACTTTTACCAATGCAAGAACTTTGGCAATGTCGCATTGTTTGCATCTCGCATTGCACCAAAGAAGTCTTCACATGTAACAGCTTGCCCATCGTGTCTTTTGAAATACAAATCCATTCCCTACAATAGAAAGAACCATCGCTTTAAAGATCTCAATATAGATTGTAGTTTACATTCATTCATGAAATCGATTACCTTACGAAAACCTGTCTTTCCTAGCAGCGTCTGATACATCCGTACTACTTCAGCTCCCTGCAGACAACATTACTAAATTCATGCATTGATATCGCTTAAGAAACAGGAGCAAATGAAGCTACACACCTTTTCATACACCTGCGCAACATTGCGTCCATGTCAAGAAACCATCCAAGTACACGCATCAGATCCTTAATAGCTAAGAAAAGAATAACTTTGTATAGCCCCAGTAAGACTTACCGTAACTGCACCATAATAGATTATTGGTTATGATGTCCAGAAGTCGATATTGAATGTTGATTTTGATCATAAAATTGAAAATATTGCTTAAATGTCATTCAACAAGTCTCAACATTTAATAATAGTCAAATAACCATAACCGTACCCGTGTAGAAATTGTCCATCTGCAACCAAGTAAGAAGCAATTAAAATCAAATCTAAATTAGCTGCAGAGTTACAATTAGAAGAAAGTAACGAAAATAAAATAAAGAGAAAAAGCTGATGTTTAACTTGCTGCGGCCCAAAGTCTCTTACTGAATCCAGGACAATGCTTTCTTCATAAATAAAGGCAACCACGTGAACACAATTTGGAACTATTAAGTTCTTATAAGTAGAGGACCCCCCAGCAGTTTAGTGAAAAGCGGGAACAAGTATGGTCACATTATTTCAGTGCCATAAATAAAAATAAGTAAATAGGAAAAGCATTTAGCCTGACATCACTTAATGTGCGCTTTATGTCTGCTTCTTTCATGTACCTTCATATAAGAATCTGGACGGACAGGGTGTGCCATTGGACCAGCATCCTGGTCGTGCAAAGGAAGAATAAGCATCAAAAATACAATATTCAATAACCTGAATTTTAAATGCAATTAGCTCACCTCCGAAAACTGAGCTGTACGAAGAAGAACTACATCACCTATACGTTTGACAGGACGGCAGCCCATATCAGAAGAAAATTCCTAGCCAAGAAAAGAAGAGAAATGAGAGAAGTCCAAAAAAAACAAATGGAGAATGCTTAAGAAGGCCAAAATATTCAAGCATACTTGATCTCTGAACACTGTTAGGCCCTCCTTAAGACTTAATTGAAACCAGTCCCGGCAAGTCACTCTGTAATACCCAAGAAGTGCCAGATGCAGTGAGCACAAAGACCAAACAAATAGTACAAGACTCCCCCCGCCCCCCAACCACAACTGCTGTAGCGCCTACTATGTAAAGGGGAAAAAAGGTATGCACAAGATGCAATGCACCATGAATGTTTGCAGTAGGAGGTTTTCGTTTTGGATTCAGTCTTCCATTCAAGGTCATAAACTCAAGCAAACTCAACTAACTTGCACTAAACAATCTGTTTGAATCTGACCTCGCAACCAAATTTCAATTTCAAAGGTAGGGGCTGGCCATGCGCGGAACAATTATGTCGCAATTGAATTATATGCTTCAATTAATGGTAGGCAGATGCATAGTAAATGATATAAGGAGAAGGGGTGAGGATAAGAACTACCTGTTTCCAGTCCAATTATGAAAGTACTGATCCCATTCGAATGCAAAAACAGAAAACCAAAATCAGTGTTCGTTCACAATAGGTTATTATTATCTTAATTATTTAAAAGATATTGGGATGGTGAAGGGCAAAACCTCATGGCCAATCACTCCCAGAATAGCAGCATAATCAGCGTCAGTAGCTGTCTCCGGGGAGGCTAAGACTAATTTGGAATTGAAAATCTAAAAGCATAAGATTGTTAGTTTATATAAAAACACAACTCATAAACTCATTCACTCATTCATGCGCTGCTAATAATGTAAGTGGGATGATTACATTGAGACTCTTGTTCTCCATTGCACCCCTGCATTAAATAAAGAAACAAAAGTAAGCAAGCAAGATAGGGAGAAAGAAAGGTACTCAGTAGGGAAACAGGAAAATACATATTGAAATCAGGCACCACGACCACATTGAAAAGGTCAAGATCATACTCCAACCCAAATACCTGTAAGACATGGATGGCATCTCTGAAATGAATCTAAACAGAATAAAAAAGGTTAAGAAATGATAAAATCTGCGGACCTCTTCATCCCATTTCATGGCAGCTTTGAGAGCATACATTGCATGTGCAGTCTTTGGCACATCATCCAATGGTGACCATATTTTTAAATGTACTTCACGTCCAGAACAAGTTATAAACACATCACTTCTGGATGAGAGCTGGCCAGCTACAAGTGCAAATAAATAACAGGGTTTCTTAAAAGGATCCTCCCAGACGGCATAGTGTTGACCATTCTGCATAGGAACCATGCGGTTAACTTTCAACTGCAAGTGCTGTAAAAGCTTGGGTCTATGGAAAGATATGCCAAATTAACTTACATCCAAGTCTCCATGTTCTAAAAGGTTACCATTCGAAAGCAATACAGGATATTTTGCTTTATCAGCCTCTATACGTGTTGTAAATTTAGCTAAAACATCAGGACGATCCTGAAAATGAACAACAAATGACAATTGCAACTTATATTATTTCAAAGCCGAAGTGAATGAAATTGAACTAACAAGCAACCTGATAATATGTAATCTTGCGGAACCCTTCAGCTTCACATTGTGTGCAGAAGTTACCTCCTGTCCTATACAGGCCCTATCCATAAAACAATAAACTCACATGATTCATTGTACATGTGCTCATAATGCTAGAAACTGGTAATTGTAGGAAATAAAGGGCTACCTCTAAAGATAAGTTGCTTTCTGGATGAATTTCTGTGCCAATCTCTAGGACAAATGTACCCAAAGGTAAACCAGACAAGGTTAGGTTTCTTGAAGATAACTTGACATGTTTAGCCTGAAAGGTAGTAAACGTTCCCAATCATCAGCCATCTGAAACCTCAAAAGATAAGGAAAACCATGCATAAAATACCATATACCTCATGTTCCTTTCCATTTATCTTGACATACAAAAGCTTCAAGTCCCTTCCGTCCAAAACCAAGGGTTGGGGCTCCTCTATATAAATAAAAGCGGAATCAGATATTATAATGCAACATAAATAATCAACTGAGAACAGCATAATACAAACTCGGCGTCAGGTTATTAAGGACTTTGTATGACTTGAAGGTGCCAACTAATAACATTGGATTGTCTTTGTTTTAAGTTTTAGATTGCAGGCACTGTCTCACTTGGCAAAATGGTAGTAAAGTTGTCATGAGAAGAGAAAGACCATGTGGAGAAAAGAGATATACAGAAGTTTTTATGTTTTTCCATAGAAATTCAAATAGAATATATATCTATCAAAAGCCCATACCATCACATCTGCTTTTGATGGCTATATTTGAATGCACATAGGTATAATCTTCTCCCAAGATAAATTTAAGGTCAACCTGAACATAGACCAGTCAAAAACAATTAATCTCCCTTTCATAGACTTTCAAACAAATCTCGGCAAGTCGACCTTCTCGAACAAGTAAACTGGTGGTTTATAATCCTTCAGAAATACTTCTTTAGCTACTTCCTCTACGCAAGACTCTTCTTCCATGGTTGATAATGATGGTACAGCAGTAGTGAAGTTCGCTTGTGCCCGTGTTAAAGGTGACCCCTGCAGAGTTTCTATCAGAATTTTTCTCAAAAATAGTTAATGTTGTGTTTGTTTCAACGATTACTTGTACCTTCAATAGTTGCAGGTAGGGACAGAAATAACGACAAAATCGGAACTCCTGCACAATCTTATCTTTATAAGAGACAGTAGAACGATATTCAAAAAGCATCTATTTTGTCATTTAACTTGCCTTTGAAGTTAAAAGCCTATTGCCCTTTAGAAAGCTCTGCTTGACTGCTGTGGTTGACTGCATATCAATCATCTACATCAGTCTTCCCTGATACAACTTACGCATTCAAGATAAAAAGTTAATATAGCATCAGCTCTGTTGCAGTTTGTAAATACGAGCACAGACTCTCTGAGTGGGCACAAAGATTTATCTTCAATATATCATGTCTTATTTTACTTTTCAAAGCCCCTAGACCGTCATAAATAGCCTGTGCATTGTTACATTAGAAATACCTGTCTCCATTTCAAGCGTTAAATAACGGGAATGTACCACCATCCCATATTATTGTATTTTGGTGTGCCGCCAATGCTACTGGCTAATGTGAAGGTTATAACCCTTATTGCCAGCTGACACAAAGTATTGGCATAAGCAAGCATTGGTGGTCATTCTCAAACAGAGAAACAATTGCTATAATGAATGAGAAGGTATTGATAAAGCATCAAGAACATTGAAAGGTGATCACCAGATTAATAACATAGGGAAACAGGGACCACCACTGGCACCTTGAGAGATGCAGGGCCGGCCCTGACTGAGCATACTCGAGACGTAAGGGCTAAGGCCATACTAAGCCCCGGTTTCTGGCATGACACCATGAAAGTGCTCATCTTACACCACCTATACAAACCCCTAAAAAGATGAACGCTTCGTCAAATAGACTTGAACATCAACACCTGTAAAGAGCAGTAAACATCGACAAATGGCTAATTAAGCTGACATTTGGGAATCACTTACCCCTAACTGCATTTTTAATCTAACCAACTGACTAACAATCATACTCGAGACTAGTAACTGGCCAAATTCCACCAGGAGTTTACAAAGAAAGCTGTTAATACAGTGATTGTTTCACCACCCATTAACGTTGTCTCTGTACAAACAAAAATCTATGGTAGTATATTGTAAAATGCATAAAGACATATCTACTTACGGTAGAATAAAGGCAGCTTCAAGTTATTTGAGGCACAGCAATCGCAGAAGCTCGGACTAGCGGCAGCTATGGCGCGTGCTCTCTGCTTCGCAAACAGCACGTAAAAGTCTGTTCTTTTAACCCACCATTATTTATTCAAATATTGATTCAAATGGGATGCAATATAATTAAGGCTTCTAGAGATGGTCCATAAAAAGTTTGCCAAATTATCTCCGGAGTGGAATAGGGGGATGGGGTTTAATGTTGTATAATTTTTCCTTTGTGTGAGAACTAATGGTTAGAATTAGAACATTTCGCTTCTGTGCAAGGACTTCCAAAGAGGGCTGCTGGAGATGCTGGTTGCTAACCAGGGCAAGATCTGCGAATTTGGATGGAACAGTTTGGCTGCGTAGGGCGGATTTGGATGAGAAGCTTTTGAATGGTTTGGTTGTGCAGGGAAGGATCTATACTGGTACCATGCATGCTATGACGTCTCATGCGAATATGTGTTATCTCTTATTTGTTGTTGCATTTCTGCTTTGTTTATGTACACGTCTCCTTTCTGAGGCTTCTTGTTGAGGCTTCTTTGTAAAGCTACACTATGAATCCAGAAGTTTGAAGTTTGCACTTTCATGTGGAAGTTAGCTCATTCTCGTTTCTCTCATGCACTTCTGTTTACCGGCCCTATGTTATAAAACCGTCCAATTTGGCAGTTCATTGTTTGCAATGCCAAGGCTTTAGAAGCTCTGTTTTCGAATTGTGCAGCACAAATTCAAGCTCTGTTTCATATTTGCATGCTTAGCCGAATTGGGTGGTTGGGAGGTTCCAGAGAGGTCCAGAAGCGGACGCCAGCATCTTTGCAAATACATTTTTGGGTTGCCCCTAGGGGGGCAAGCCCTTGTCCACGTGGGTTTATGGCATATTCCAAGTATATGCTAGTATATGCCAGGAATATGCCAATGACTGCTCCAAACTTGCTATAGGGTGTAAACTGTCAGCGACTGCTGTTCTTGGGCATCCATTTGAAACCGGCTAACCGGTGCTTAAGCGACGGAGTTGCTACTCTTCTTGAAGGTCCATTGAAGGCCCGTGTGAACAAGTGGCAACCGGATGCTTTTAAAGTGATCCGTTCTTCGTAAACATATCTTTTTGTATTGTCTGCAAAGCGTACTCATGGGGAAGATTCAGGAACGAAGGATGCAACTGCCATGGCGGGAGCTCTTACTATGAGATACTGTGAAAGCATGCAGCAGAAAGGCATTCAGCCAGACAAATTCATATTCTCTAATATCCTGAGTGCATGTGGCAGTATAGGTTCTATATTTCAGAGCAGATGCATTCATGAACAAATCATCAGGGATGAGGTCCAATATGACATTACGTTTTGTTGACCTTTGCTGAACATAATGGTTCTTACTGATGTGGAATCTACACGCGCATTTCATATTTGCGGTGGAACAATTGCGGTTCATCAATTCATGAAGCCTTTCTATTTATGTAGTTGGCTAAGCTCCTTTAATTGCTTGTCACAACAGTAACAGCCATGGTAAGTTCTAAATTGAGCAAAGCAGACAGCCATTTTGCATCTGAATCAATGTTTATTTCCTGCCTTTTCTGTTCTTATCCATTCATGGTTTAACCTTTTCTCATTTCGTCTTTTCATACTAGCATTTTGATATAAAAATACCATCGGAGTCCACATTCTATCAATCATTTTTTTATTTCTACACTGTGCATTTACTTGAAGGTTGCTCTTTGATACTTCAGCTCAGACATGTCTCTTGGTATGCTTTAGGATATACAAGCATATATGATGGACTAATAAGCTCACATTTGCTATGATTTTGCTAGTAACTTTATTGTGCCAGACAATTCAAGTTCATAAATGCATGCATTGCAAAAGTTCATGCTAAGATTAAGTGCTTTGTTGCAAAGAAAAGGAAAACGAAGTTGGATTAAATACTAGTTTTGCAATACATAATACTGCCATTACCAGGGAAGGTGGAGCACTACAAGGTACAATTTGGACTGTTTTGAACTGATTGTCTTGTATCAATCAATCAATCTTGTTAATTTGGGATTTTCCGGCTTGGTGGAAAATATTTTTGGAATTTTTCTTAACTTGATTTCCTAAGATTTTGAGACTTTTGGCTGCCAGAAATATTTTCCGCTCTTCCAAAAATCGTAGGATTCTTTCCATATGATTTTGGCTTCTTCAATTTCACCCTTAATCCAGTCGAGACTTCTTTGATTCCTCCCTTAATCTGGTCGACATAGCATACCGCATGATGTCAGACAGAACTTGCATGCATTTCTGTGGCATCTAGAATTTTTCTACGATAGAGGGATTCTATTATGCCCTAGGATTGATTGGAACTGCGGCTTAGCTTCCTTACAATCGGTCCGGATTCTGCGACATGGAGTGAGTATAGGGTTTCGGATCTGGAACATGGAGTGAGCATAGGGTTTTGGTTGAGTTATTGCTAATTGCAAAGAAGCGATTTATTGTCTTATGCCCATCAAATGGATTTTGCAATTCTAATCAGGTAAGGCTCTTTCAGACTCCTCTTTTGGCTTAGAGATTGATCTTAGCATTGCCACGGGGAAGTTATTGCCTTCTTTCCTTTACTGTTGGTTTCCCGATTTTGTTCATCTACAGCTATTTCTTTGCAAAAATTATTTGCATGCATTTGTATTGAGCATTATATCTCATAAGTAGATATCTTATATCTCCATTGTAAACAGGTGCGTGAGTGCTTGAGGATGGTTCTAAGGTAGTTGATCACTTCATTATCTGTAAGAGGAGTTTCAACAAAAGTATGTGATGGTACAACATTTAGATGCTGTGCCATATCATTCACCATATTGAGCGCCTAAGATCGTTTCTTTGAAGTAGCCCTGTAGATCAATCTGGTGAATAGAAATAACAAATGAGCCGTGAAACTTTGAAACTATTTGGCTACATGTCTCAATCTCAGTTAATATTTCCAGCTATGGAGAACTGGCATCTGATGTACAAATTGCAGCAGCAGCAAAGCCAGATCTGAGGTAATAAGCATTTATGTCTTATCATTCTGCTAGGCAGGGGTTATGATCGCGGATTTAATTGCTGCAGGCCTCCAAGTTGGATGAGCGGATTTTAGCAGAGCTGCAATACCGCTCATACGCAGGCAGGGCTGCAAGTTGGATGAGCGGATTTTAGCAGAGCTGCGCTAATATGCGGGCAAGCCTTAGATGTGCCTGAGATTATATTATATGTAACACATTTGGTGAGCATGGAATATTCTTGCAAGGTATGGTTTCTCCGTCCCTTTGTTTCATCTTCTCTAGAAAATTTAGTTTCTAAACTTCTCAGTTGCTTTAGAAGATGGCTATGGTTCTAAGAATACTTGTTGGAGTAGATTGACACCTGGTATGGCATCTGCCACTTGCAAAGAAGAGCTGCAACAATGAGCATATCTATTGCCAATCTATTCCTGGATTATTTCACTCTGTGATGGGTTCGAAACAATAATTCTGATGAGCTAAGAGTTCTGGCTATGGGGACCGATGGCAGATCCCACAATGCTGCACTTGAAGCGCTTTCCTCTCTTATTATCAAACATCAAACGTGTGAAATGATGCTCTCTTATGAACACCTATCTTCAGATCTCCATTTACCTCAGAGTAATGGTCTGATGGTTTTGTGTGAATGAGAGTTCATAGAAAGATTCAACATATATTTTGTGCATCGGATACATGTTGGAGTAAAAGGAGTTCATTAGATAAGCATGATATCTTTGGAGTTAAATACATCCTTTCTTCATACAGTTGCTTATATCAGTTGTAGAATGAAATCAATCTTTGAGTTAAGCATTCTGCAGTTATTTTTCACATCCAGGATACATTGGCATAAAGATATTTTTAATTCACTAAACTTTCTGGTGTGCATGTTTGGATATGAATACATGGAAGTGTCAATACAGACTAACATAAAGAGCTTTGCATTCTAGGGATCTACGTAAGCAGTTATTGAGAGGATGTCAAGATGTAAATATCAAACATGCCTCTTCACCTCTCCTCACCTCATTGATGTTAGTGAAAGATTTCGGTTCAATGGGTAAGTTTGATAGTCTATATTTTAACCAGTTATGAATAGTCCGAGTTGCGTTTAAAGATAAAGAACGTTATCGCAGCAGCGAGTTGATTAGAATGGCATTTCCCATGTTCAGTTACTATAAAATGCTAAACAAGACTGGTACAACCATTAATTGTATGTTCTGATAACCATCGTTGTTATTGTGCATGCTTCAAAAACTATACCAACTTACCAGATATTTATTTTGTTGTCAATGATTATGAAGATACTTTTGAAGCAGTGGTGAGCAAACTTTTGAAGATGTGGCAATTTTGACTGAATTGCATTAAATTTTATGACATGAGAACAGATTCAGTCTTTGCATATCGTGAAGAAAGTACAAAAAGCCTCTCTCTAGATTAATAATTCATAATGCATATTATGTTTATTCAACAAGGCAGGTCCTGAGGGCACCCTGATTTTCATGCACAGGGATGAAGAGGTACAACCATTTTTGTTTTATTCTTGCACATAGGTTGCAGAAATAAGTTGTGCATTTCTAGCTAAAGTGGAGTCTTTTAGCATGTAAAGCTATCATGCTTGATATACCTACAAGTTCTTCCTGTTGACGCAATGAGGCAAGGATCCCACAAAAGGTAAAGTAAATTCTTAAAGGTCTTGAAGCAGATCTCATGGAAGGTGATAATGCAACATGGTTGCATCAAAGGAGCTCAAATCATTGAAAAAATACCTGCAAGTATTATGTCATGGACCATAAGGATGAAGGCCTAGGTATAGTATGGACAGCTTGCCGAATCGGTCAGTATATTCCAAATTCATGCTAGAGAAGAATGTGGCCTCATCATCGCATGAAATGCTTCATCATGCACGTTATTGTTGCATGCATGCAAAGGAAACATCAAACGCATTATGAAATTTGACTATTGCAGAATTGAAGGTGTTACGAAATTGGATGTGGACTGCACAGAAACTTAAGAATGATCTCAATATGCAACTGCTTTTCCAGAGAATCTTGGATAACATGTTTCTCACTACAGTAAACATATGCTCTAAGACTACATCACACGATTGTTATAGCCTGACAACCTTAGTCATTCATCTAAAATGTGGTGTTCAAGTGATTATCCAATTTCGTCTCACTCTTTATTTGAATGGCTTCAATTATTGGGCCCCTTTGAAGTACCCATTTTCTTTTCTTTTCTTTTATATACTTTGTCGATTATGGTTTGATTGCTTTATTCAAATTCTTAGTGGAAATTAATACAATTTTTTACATGTCCTCTTATATATGTCAACTTTACCAACTTGAAGCCTGGGTTGACCTGGTTACTCTCTTACAATTCCTTGTCAAATATTATGACTTAACAGTTGCAGAAACTAATGGTGAGATTGAAGTTTGCATAAAATTGGATGAAATGGAACTGACCAAGTTTGAGAAGTATGAGAGGGTATCCGTTGTCATCATGAATAGAGCAATTGAGAATGCAATTGCACATGCTAAATCAAAGAGCAACAAGAATAATAAAAAAGATGTAGAGGTGACTGGACGAGGAGAAGAAGCGTCTTGGAAAAATGGTTCTCATGTCAATCAAGATGACACACGGTGGTTAGGTCTCTTTAAAGTTCGAAAAAGAAACCCACGAGGTATTGAAATGGGTGTTCAATCAAACCCACATCCCGAGTCTAATATCTAGATTCGAGGGAGGGAAAAATTGCAAGTAGATCACTATGGATCTTACAAAGTAATTTTTCACTTGGCGTCCCGATTTAAAACCGAAAAGCAATGTACAACATAAGTGGAGGAGGACAAGGAACATGCAAAAGTTGTCTCATCTTTGCAATCATGCAAGGAAGTCAAATCTTGGGAAGACTGTTTCAACCTTGTCCCTTAACCAAGCAAATGCTCCTAATAGAGGAGAAGAAGATCCCAAGTTCCATGGCATTTTCCCATTCCATTAGAGAGGGTTCATATCTCGCACTTTGCACCCTTTGTGAGAATCATCGACAAGATGATATTTTTGAGTCACAGCATTCGTGTGGAAACATTTCGGACAAGAAGAGAAGAGAGGAAGGAATTGTAGAGTTGAACATGTTCTATCGAAGCGTGTTTGCATGGTGGCAATGTAAGATTAGAGCTCGATGAGAAACGGGCGGGAAGAACAAGTGTGCCTCGTAAGGTGTCAATTGAGGGGTGAAAGCTCGGCGCTTCATAAAGAATCATAGAGAGGCTCAAACGGGAAACCGGATGGGAGAAAAGGTCTATGAATTTGGAAAATTGCTGGTTGATGCGAGCAGGACCGCCTTGAGATGGCGCTCGTTCGGCATTGAGGAAAAAAAAGCATGGGATGCATTGTCTGAATTGTTCCCATACATTCAGAGAATGGACCTCACAAGAGAAGATGCGGAAATGTTCGTGCAAGCGAATAACAAATTTATTAAAGCTTTCATAGACGCATGGGGAGAGAGTGAAGTCACGCACTACTTGCACATCTTTTGGGCTCATGCACCTTGGTTTTTAGGAAGTATGGAAGCCTAGCGAAAGGTGGAGTGCACAAGGCATGGAGAAGTCGATAAACAAGCTAAAATAGCCTTTCATCGTAGCACTCAAAGAGGGGGTGGAAATGTGGGAACCAACCCTCTAAGACAGGATGACGAGTGGTTTTATAGAAGGGCGATGGCTAAATCGACAAGAAGGTCGCTTTAAGGAGCAACCCGAAGTCGTAAACACCATTGGCATAATGTCAAGAGAAAACGGAAAGTTGCTTGGCAAAATTCTAGGGCCCCACTAGCATCGCATAACAAAGGGAGATCTAAGAGACAAAGAATCGGTAAAAAGTATACTTGTAATGTGTAGCATGTTCACATGACGTGAAGTACTTGCCTCCAACCTTGTTTGTAATAACCGAGTAGCCGCGTCGTGTGATCTTATTTGTATCATACGGTAGCGAGCGATGGAGTTCGCTATTGCTTGCATTTATGTGGCTTCGGCGTGTGTGAAGCTTTACAAGATAATAATAAAAAGGGTTACTTTTGATTAAAGTTGTGAAAGATGTTACATTGAAAAACAAAATACAACGACTCATTGTTGCTCCGGTCTGAGCTCTTCTTCATTATCTTCATCATCATCATCAGCTCCATCCTCGCCTTCGTCTTCATCTCTTCCCCCTCAAGCGAGCAATCACCCTATCCAAACGTTCCTCCAATCTGTCCACCATCTCTTTGTACATGTCCCGCTCCCCGTCCCAATAGCACAACGTGTTCTTACACCTGAATTAGCATCCTCGTTGCCGTCATAACCACCTCGGTCAGCGGTTGTTGGGGCATGTCATCTGTCCGACCTTCTATTCAACCGCTGATTTGCCTCTCCTCGGCTCTGAAGCATGAGAAGGTTGAATTCATTCTCTTCTTCTTTCTTGAATTGTAACGTTTTTCCTTTAGAAGATCATCTTGCTCCTTCAACCTCTTCATTAGAACACCCATCACTATGTCGGGACGGGGAGTTCTATCCTCTTGCGTTTTCCCTTATCGGTTGAGGATGTGGAGGCCATAGATGACAAATGGGAGGGACGTTAAGATTATAGAAGTGAGGAGAAAAGACTCTAACCGTGGAAGGAGCACAATGCAAGGACCTCAATTTATACATATTAGGCGCTTGAACATATTAAACACACTTTCGGTGCCGTCGCCGCACGTGTCGTGTTTCTCGTCGGTTGTCCGCTAGAACACATTAATGGTATTGTCCATCGAACACATTAATAACTATTCTAATCGCATCAGATATCACACCACGCTGAAATCGCACACGAGCTTTAAAACCCTATGAAGGGTTTAAGCCGTGTGATCTGTCTTGTCATTCTCTCTACCACGGATATTGAAAATTAAAAATAGGAAACGTAATATTCGGCACATTTGTCAAAAACTTTTCCCATTCGAAATAAAACCATTACAAACATTAAAAAAACGCCCCCCTCTAGGAGGAGCCCGATGCCTATGATCGCCGGGCAAGCTCTTCCCCGGAGGGCGTTGATAATTTTTTCTCGCTCCTCCAACATGATTGCCCGCCCCCCTTAACCACGTTCTCATATTCCGCAACCTTATCTTCCCGCTCATTGAGTTGAGCTCGGGCAGCCTCCCGCCTGGATTGGCCCTAAGCCTCTTTGGAGGTTATATCTCGTGGCGCAATTAGCGGTCTAAAGGCGACCAACATTGTCAGCGCACTAAAATCACCTCCACCCTCAGAAGGCGGCCTTTTCCTCTGCCGCCAACCAGCTTTGGCGACATCCATCATTCTTTTTTCTTTTAGAAGGCGGATCCGTTCCTCCGCCAAAGACGAATGTTCTCAATTTCCTTGACCAAAACTTGAGACAAGATCTCGGCGGGGATGGAACTGAGCCGGAGGCCATTGAAAGTGATGGGAGAACAGGAGAGATGGCTGAGGGCGGATGTGGTAGAAACAGGAGATGGCGGATAGGAGAAGACAAAGGCCTCGGGCGTTTTATATAGAAACTAGAGATCGTTGGAATCTACGGTTGCGAATCACCGATAAAGTTGTGTAATAATCCCACGAGGCGAAATTATAGCATGCAATTAGGCAACGGTAGCCTATGTTCGCATCATGGGATCCGTCATATCCTAGCCGTCTTGTATGCGAGGCCGTACAAAAACGATGTTATTGTGGCAGCGCATGCCACGTCCTTGGCATGACGTTGTCATCCGGAAGCCCGTGTATGTGAATAGACGTTGTCATCCACATGCAAATTAGCATTTACATGCAAGTTATCACATAATCTAGCTAGATATTTGTGTTACATATACTTTTCCATTAATAAATTAGGAATTTATACATACAACGAGGTGTGCGTTGTGGAGATCATCATCGACGCAAAAAATCCATTGATTGCTACCTAATTGCAAGAATGGCATTTTGGCGTCGTCGCGATCTTTTAATAAAACAAAACAAGAGAACAGATAGAAGCAAGAAACATAGCAATTTTTTCTTTGAAACAAAAAATATATATACAATGGCTACGGATCTTCATGATCCTGTAGCTGAAGCCGTAAAGCTGCGTTCTCATCCTCCGCAGCTCGAAGCTTCTTCTCCATATCTTCTAAGCGCGGTGAAATATTGTGTGCGATTAAAACCGCCTCCCCTCGACTATTGGCCTCTCGGTTTTGGTTAATGTTGCCATGAGCTCAAGATCTAAGCTCATGCAGCAACCCCTCGTGAATTCTAACTTGTCCCCACCTCCATCTTCTCCGGCGAGAGGCGGGTTGTTTTAAATCGTGAACCTCCTTGAATCTCTTCATCACCACGGCAAAGGGTGATGTCCGCGGCCCCGACTCTGGGCGCTTTGCCGGAGGAGGATGATGATGCCATCGGAGGAGAAGGCGAAGGCGGAAGGCGGAAGGCGGAGAAGATGAGCAGAAGGCGGAAGGAGGAAGAGGATCGGAGGTCGAAGGCAAGATAGAAGGTCTTCTATTTATAACAAGGATTTCGTAGTAGCTTGAGTCACACGGCGGCCGAAGGATGCCGTGGGTCGAAAAATGGACCGTTACTTCTCGGTGTCGTGTGAAAAAAAAGGACCGTTACTTCTTCTAACGTCTTTTCTTCCGGAGAAAGCTCGTGTGATAATTTTTATTGATAATTTCGGTGATACAATCTATACATAAGTAATTTTACTTGATACATAACTAAAGATAGAACTTCTCATTGAAGCAAAATAGAATCCGGCATGGAGATCACCGGCGCGAAATCCATTGATTGCTACCTAATTGCAAGCAAGGCATTTCGCGTCGTGGTGATATTTTAATAAAACGAGAACATACATTGGAACAAGAGGATAGATAGAAGCAAAAAATAGAAAAAACTTTTCTTTGAAGCAAAAAATAGATAGATACAACGGCTAGGTATCTTCATGATCCTCTAGCTGATTTTCATGTCCTGCATTTGGCCGTGGGCTGCGTTCTCATCCTCCACTTCGGACTTCTTCTCCATATCTTCTAAGGCCTGCAACGAAATCATGTGGCGGTTTCAAGCTACCCGGCCTGCGGCTCGTCGCCTCTTGGTACATGGCGAATGTTTCCCGCGAGCTCAATGTCTCGCTTCGTGGCCGCTCCCCTCGTAAAGGCTAATCACGTCGACCGCCTCATTGTTCTCGGCGACGCGAGGCGGTTGTTTTCATCATGGATCTCCTTGAATCTCTTCATCACCACTTTGCAAGGGTGATGTCCGCGAGCGACTCTGGCTGGGGAGTGCTATCTTGGCGTGGTAAACTTGCTAGAGGAAGATGATGATGCCATGGGCGGAAGGTGGAAGGCGAAGCGGAAGTAGAAGATGAGCGTAAGGCGGAAGGTGATCGGAGGTCGGCGTGGACATCGGTCTTCTATTTATAACATGAGTCACACGAGTTGCTTCTTGCGTCGTGTGAGGAATAAATAAATTAATTGTTTTTTCAATAATATTTCATTTCTTGAGATAGATATCACCGCGGCGAAAACCTAGATATGACGAAAAAATCAGTGATGTATTTCGCGTGATGTGAATAAATACAAATAAAATAATTTTTATTAGGAATTTCGGAAGGACAATCACGTACATAAATAATTTTACCGATACAAGTTGGAAAATATATAACTTCCAATTTCTCAAGCTTAATGCGTCAATTTCATGCTCTTTCAATCCCCCAGCGACCGATCCAACAAGGCAATGACTTCCATGTTATCGACCCGACTTCCAACCTTGGGTGAGTCAAGCCAGCAGCTAACAAATTTAACATATTGCTTTCGCCCATGAGACCAGCAGTGCGTCAAAATATTGTAGCACAACATCCGTAGAATTGCTATCACCCTTTTAGGTGTTTGATGCCAATTGGGAATGGTTCCCTAACATGCATAATGCACGGATGTAATAGACAAACTCTGCACCTTTTGGACTGAAAGTTCTGCTGAAGACGATTATCTCCCCATTAACGAATCTTGAGATATATCGTAACAATGTAGAGTCCTTCAATCTTTCCTGTCCCCCGCGTGCATGTCGGCAAGAAAAATCATCTACTTCCCACAAATAAGAACCCTCAAGCTTATCTTCTTCACATTTATCCTCATCTACCAGGCTTATGCTGCCGCGATTGACTCAAGGGCACGCCAAACACAGATCCCTGTTGGCGACTTTGCGCGGAGGCGGAATTCTTCTTCCGTTGGTAGATTAAGCCTCATCTTGAGCAAATCGAGACTCCAGCCTCTCATAGGCTTCTTTAAGCTTTATAGCATTGCCGGTATAATTAGACACTTCAAACATCTCTTTGTCCAAATCCTCTTCAAAATCTAGGCCTAAGTTTACCCATTCGGCCAAGGTACTGATAAGCTCGTCTTCCCTAGCACACATTCGTAACAAAGACGGGTTCCTGAGTATATCACTTAGCAATAGGTATTCTTTGCCTTCCACTAAAATTGGCATTATGTCAGACAACTTCTTTTCACTCTCATCCCCATCCTCATCACCTTCAGAATCATCTCCCTCCTCTGGTTCACCCAAGGCCGGTCGTCGAAGCTAAAACTCCTACATTCTTCCTCCTCTTCTTGTAGATCTATCTCCATTTCTACGTCATAGTCGACATCATCACACATAACAATCGGCCCCCCTTGGCTTAAAGATTTCATTGTTTCCAAGTGTATCTTCGGTTTGGCGGCGAGAATGCAATAACTAGCAAATGCAAGCGGCAAAGAGAAATAAGATACCTTCTTAAGCACAAGGGCGCAGCCGAGGAGGAGCCCGTTCGCGGCATTCTTGAAAAACATCTTCCCCGTTTGCAAATGGGAAGCCGCCTCCTCTAGAGCTGGTTTTGGAATCCACGAGCCGGGGACATCTGCAAAGGGCGTCTTGGCGAGACCAAGCGGTCGGGTGAAAGCTAAGGCAACCTCGCGATAGCATCAAAGCTCGCTCTTGTTTGCCATGATGTCCAACTCCTTGCAATAGAACGGATAAATCGCGATCGGCGCAACTTCCTCGTTGTCATGAGGGGCGGATGCATACCATTCCGGGAACTTCACATAACAATCCATGGCGAAGCAAACAGCGAAAACAAGATGTTTAGGAGCGGTAAAAGGGCTATCACTTTTGAACTCAAGTAGCCGTTTATCGATTATGAAAGGGGACCACGGCCGTTGTGGGGAGATTTGTCCGTACATTCCAGGGGTTAGGGTTAGGGTTAGGGTTGGATCACACGACGAAGACTACTATGTGCAACAAAAAGCACAATGCTTGCTTTGCCGTCGTGTGATCCTCACGTTATAACATTAAAAAAAAAAAAAACACAAAGTCTTGAAGCTAGGCTTCTAAGAAAGAAATGGACTAAGAGATTAAACTTATAAAGCCATTACATTAAGAATACATATGAAAAAAACACAAAGGCACTTCCACGGCCTTTTTCCGGGGGTCTTTCTTCTTGTTGTATTCAGCCATAAAATTTTGACCATAGTACTTTCGGGATCCCTTATGCGTAAGGCGAGGCATGTCCTTGGGCATAACCGATCACCGCTTGGCATGTATTGCTTTGCAAGGCTGCGAGTCCTCGAACAGGCCAGACACCAACCGCTTCGAAGCCATTTGAAGAGCATTTAAAGGCGATTGCTTGAATTACATGGCGGTATGATGTATCGCACCACACTCTTGCAGAATCTCTCTCACGAGCACGGCAAATGGGAGGCAGCGGAATGACCATCTCGGTGCTCTTCCGATACTTCTTAATCTCGCGAAGCTTTTAATGCCGGGCTTAGTCTTACGCCCAGGCCACTACCCTCACCCACCCGGCATTTGGAGCACGTTGCTCGGCCGACTCTTCCGAGCGCCTCCTCACCCCAAAGATTTGCGAGGCTGTTCCTCGGCCCGACTCTTCCGGCCGTCTCCTCACATTCCTGGTCGCCTTCCCTTTACGGCGTTGGGCCTCCTCCTTTGATTTGAAGGTCACGGCACCTCCACGGGAGGAGCGGGAAGAGCAAGAAAGAGGCGGCTGCCCAATAATTAATCCGGCGTCATATTACGCTCGCCCGGTCTCTCCCATTTTCATCCTCTGTCTCGAACGGGGAGTGCACCTCCCTACTTACTCGGGCTGCTTCTCCCGCCGTGCGTCATGCGGTTTTCTTTTCGGATCTTACATTAGGCATGGTGGGAGGAGGAGAATCTCTATCGAGAGACTTCGAGTCGGATGAAGAAGAGGCGGACTAATGTAATCACGGCCTTATACCACACCTGGATGGGTCCTTGCGGTTTGCTTAGTTCTTGCCATGGCTTCTCGGCGGATGGCGCTTTATACTACTGAACAACGACAAAAATAGACAAATCGGCAAGAGATAAATAGTAAAAAGCGAAGTTAAAGTAAAAGATGATGGTAACGTTTTTAAATAATTGTACGGAACCCTAAAAAAATATCGGACAAAATACGGAACCCTAAAAAAACATCGGACAAAAACACAAATAAAAAACCGAGATTCAAAGCGCTAGGCGATAGACAATTTCTTGTTGATCGTGAACTCACTAAACTTTACATTTCCCTCTTGCATGTAACCAACCCTAATGCCATCAATAAAATAATGGAAGTCGTCGACCAATCTCCTCTGTCTCCATTAGCACTCTTAGCTCGATAATGGCCATTAAACTTTCCATGGTGGCTGTATAAATGACTTCCTCCCTCTCCATACTCGAATATCCACCGCCGGAGTGTATGCGTATGGTCCTCAAACGGCTCCCAAAAAGTTGTGCAGCCTCTCTTTTTCTGTTTCCTTCGTTCTAGTTGACAATTAACGTATAAATATTGTTTTGGAAGAAAGTATCTGAACTTAAAGGAGGACTTAACTACGCGGACCTCTGTTAGTTGACCGGATGATTCGTGGAATCGAACATCCCAGGTCGGAACCAAAAATAAGCCATCCACAAAATCGGCAGGGGGGAGAAAGCACGTATATGTCATGTCCGTAAAACCAGATGCCTATACCCCGCAAGGTCACGGCATCCATACCTTGGAAAAGGACAATTCCGATGTCTATGTGATACGACAAGTACACTACTAATACTTTTTCGTAGGAATGACATCCACGACGTCGATAAACATAAACCCGCACAATAAATTTGTTTGTAAACACGTGTCAACGAAAAGAAATGAAAAGGAGATCACCGCGACGAAACTATCTCTATCGCGGTTAAGTAGGCGGCGGCTAGCCCGGCGTCGTGTGATCCGATTAAGGTGGTTACCATTTGCGGGCAATTTTGGGAAAGCCGTTTTTGGTGGAGATTAGCTCTTTGGCCATATCGGAAGGGGTATATGCATGTCGTATTGTTATACTTTCCACTTTCCGGCCGCTAGAATTCAACTTGAACTCTTTTATCCTACCTATCCAATGTGTCCGCCGCGTCTGATCGCCTTTGTCGCAACTCTATGCTCGCCCCTCGTTGATGGCGGCATACTCACCCACGAACCTATTGAGACAAAACCTCCCACTTCTTGACCTTGGGAGTTACGTAAATGGGGCAAGAACACGAAATTACAGGAGACATGGATTGCGGATGAGGAGTGAAGGCGGAGAGGATGCACGTAGAAGCCGGGGACCGATCTGAAGTTTGGCGCCAAAATTTTACAAGGGAGTTGGTGACGCTGACAGTAGGCGGTCAAAGTCACCATTATTTTGGGCGGAAGGCGACTCAGAAAAATCACGGGCCATTAAAATGGTTGCAATAAAAGCGCTTGAGGCATCCCCTATGAAAATCGCCATGTGGATGCCAAGTAAGCACGCTCATCCTTCTACACCTTAAGTATCTCGACTTTTCGTAAAAAGGTGCAAACCTGATTGGTCCTGGGGAATCTGACGTGGAAATCTTTAACCCAAGATAAGGGCCATTTTCAGACCCCAAATCCGCCCTAATGCGAGCTGCTATATAAGGCTATTTCCTCTTTCGCACCGGTTATCGGCGTCTTCTCACAGCAGCTCTTCTTCTATTCTCGTTGCTTTCAATCTTCCTCTTTCAATCCTTTTCCTCATACTCTACCATGATCCCATCTTCCTTTCTACTCTATTCTCGTTGCTTTCTATCTTCCTCTTTCAATCCTTTTCTTCATACTCTACCCTGATCCCATCTCCCTTTCTAATCCTTTTATCCATGACTCTAGCATTCAGCTGCCAGATATGGCTTTCACATGTTTTGAAGCGATTTGGAGCACTCAACGGCGAGATTTCATGGGCATTTGGTCGGGACTCAGTGATTCGAACTCGGATTATGCAGATTGTTTTTGTTTCTTATTTGCACAGTTTTTCTAAGTCATGCATGATTCATCCTATCGGTCTGGTTTTTATGGCTAGGTGGTTCCTGACATATCCTTATTTAGGATTGGTTACGATGGCTAGGAGGATTCGATACAGCTTTGGATCATGTGATAGCAGCATGGGCAGGAAGTGATTCTCTGTCTCTTCTTTGTGTTTCTCAGATTTTTTGTGCAGGAGTCATTTTTCTGGCGAACGGAAGGAGTGGCTTGATTCCCCTATTCTGGTTTAGGCCCATTGGTGCCGGGCAGGAGCTCCAGGGCCGCAGATCCACATGCAGATCCGCCATCCAGTATCCAGCATCCAGCGCAGCACGCCGCCATCCGATTGGCTCAGGGATCTACAATCTGTTCAGCCTACTCATGGGCCTGTTCCGCCATGCAGATCCGAGCTATGGTTCAGGGCCATCTGGATTCCGATCCCTATGCACCATCATCAGTTGTAGCTCATGGCATGATAAGTTCTAGCTCGGATCCCCTATTCTTGGACCGCCGTCGGGGCCATCCGTTTGGATTGCCACAGGAAGCTCCTCCGTTCTCTCTTCTTCCGGCCTCTCCACCGTTCCCCCTGCCTCGACCTGCTACCTACCGTTTTTCAATCATGTAGTAGCTTCCGGCCTGCCTCCTGTGACAGGCCGTCGCCCTTCTCTGGTTGCAAGCTCCTGCCCACATGGCAGGGCCACGTGGCCGCAGGGTAATCCTGCCGGTATAGATCCCGTGGAGCAGAGGTGGCATCCCCGATTTAAGAGGTGCTCACCTTTTAACGCACCATGGTTTTATTGAACTCTTGATCTAATTTCCTAGTTGTAGTCATAGCATACCACGTTAGAATTTGACATGCATTTTCTTTTCACCCTTTTCTATCCATAATGCATTTGATGCTTCGATCCATGCATTATTTATGCCATCAATGGTTGAATTCTGCATTTTATCGACACAGGCAATTTTTGGTGCCTCATTTTCATAACCTTTGAACGGTTATATTCATAAGCACAGAACATGTAAGAATAGTAGCCATCTTATCTGTCTCCCCTTACCTTAGCTCACTTTTTTCTTTTTTACCCTAGCTATCTATCAGTTTTATGCATTTTTGAAGGCTTTTCATGTTTAATGGTTTTTTCATATTATGCATTCTTCGTAACGGGCGCGTGATCCATTGTGGAATAGCGTTTTTCGACATTATTCTCCATGAGGTATCTCCTCACTATGCATGCCGGTGTCTCACTTTCGCCTTTCGGCTTTACATCTTCTTTGGCTCTTAAGTCACTGCTTGTTACCGACGTTTTTGCCTGAGCAAGTTTTTTCGCACTTTCTCTATATTTTCAATCAGGTTCCTATATCGATGTATTTGAATTTCTGTTGGGTTAGTGCCTTATTACCTTCTACACCATGGTGTTGTCCATTCAAGTTGTTGTTTTAGCTATGATGTAAGGCGGGGCTTTATTATCATCTACATCAGGGTTGAGTCATGTTGATTTGTTGCTTTAGCTTTGAATTGGTCATGTTCGACGTTCTTGCTAACTTCTGTTTCTTATTTTTTCTTTGTATATTCCCAAGTTCAAGGGTGATATATTCTTTTCATTTTTGCACAACCTGTAGTTCAATCCATCGGCTCATATACATTCATTCATTTATTCTTAGCGGTCATATGTCATCTTCACACTTGGGACATTCAATTTCTTTCTCTATTATGAAGTTGCTAAGTCATCCTCTACATTTCATCCTTCTTGGCACCATGGCTCCGTTATTCATGCTTAAATCCACGGTTGCCTTATTCATGCTTATTCATTGGATCATCTCATTTATCTGGCGTTTGTTCCTCTTTTCAACATATTTTCTCCATCGGTTACTATTTGTCTTATGCTCCCTATTTTACTTATCATGGCCTTTTCATAGCCTTTGGTTTTTATAATGGTTACATAGGTTATCTTATGCCTCCTTTACATATACCCTCGGAGGGAATTACGAGTCACATTTACATTATATTTTCTATCATTTGGGTGTCCCTTTTCTTTTTTCCTATGCGGGGTTTTCGATTGTTATGTTTTTCTCATGTCTTATTCATAATTGCATTAGAATATGAGACATCTAGGGGCTTTTGTTTTAGGGGGTGGTTTTTCCCTCCCATGTTATCTCTTTCGTATGTTACCTTTTCCAAGTTGATGGACCTCTATTTTTATATATGTGACATTATCCTTTGAATTTGAGGCTTTTTCATGGTTGTTTTCGGATTTTTCTTCTTTGCACTTGTGTTTTTATCGTGGATTCGATGCACCATACTATTTAAATGGGTCTATGCTCTCCTCATATTTGTTTTTCTCTTGTTTATGTTCTGGCTCACTTTTTACCTCGTTTTAGTCTTGTGGTTACTTGGGATGTTGTCTTGTTTTCATAATTCTACCTACTTGATCTCTTGGTTTATTATCTTTTTATTGCCTATAGATTTGTGGCCACCATCTTCCGTGTTGCATTTGTCTTTTTTACATTGATGCATTCCATTTCCATGGTCGGTTGCAGTATGGCCTCAATTGCGTGTTATTTCTCCGACATGTATCTCTTTTGTATGTTATTTTTTATATTGTGGTTCCCATGTGGCATTCATGGTGGTTTGGGTTTTATCTTTTGCACCTGTGTTTGTATCTTATGTGTGATGCACTACACTTGGCTCAGGTGGTATACGTTATTCGGGTGGTATTATCTTCTACATTCTAGGTTTCCCATAGTTGTTGGGTTTTATTTTTTGCACTTGTGGTTTATCTTGTTTTTTTGATGCACTGCACTCTTCAACACTTGTTTGGGTTCTTGTTTATGTTCTGGCCCGCATTTTTACGACAACTTCTCATCTCTTTTGTATGTTATTTTTTATATTGTGGTTCCCATGTGGTTATATGTGGCATTCTTTTCTGTGTTTAGGATTTCCCCATGGTGGATTGGGTTTTATCTTTTGCACTTGTGTTTGTATCTTATGTGTGATGCACTACACTTGGCTCAGGTGGTATCGTTATTATTAGGTTGGTATTATCTTCTACATTCTAGGTTTCCCATAGTTGTTGTGGTTTATCTTGTTTTTTTCCACCACCATTTGGGTGATGCTTTTCTCCACCCCCGGGTGATCTTTGTCCTCTCTCTTTTTTCGGAATCGTTTCTAATCGCTCACCTCCTTTTGAGTGCTTGTCGTTTTTGGTTTGCCGCTTTGCCATTATGCACGTTCTTGTTCTCATGTCGCTTCGTGGGTGCATTCTACATGTTCCATTTCTTCTCGGCAGTGGTTTGGCTCCTCTTCGTCTCACCCTCGCTATTCGCTTAGCCGTGCCCGACTTCGACCCTAGAGTTTTTCGTGGCGGATGGGCTTATAGTTTATCGCGGTTTAGCCTCATTTTATTGTTGCGCTCCATTAAGCCATGTGCCATTGACCCAACTCAGCGCTTGGAGGTTTTGCGGCTCTCTCTCTCTCTCTCCCTCCCTCCCTCCCTCCCTCCCTCCCTCCTCTTTTTCTTCTTTTTTGGCATGATCATCGGGGAGCTCTAGTGTTTGTTGGTTCCTTTGTTCACTTTATTAAGCGCTTATTTGTTGCTTCATGAAGTTATATTTTCTATTCTTGAACATGGGTGGCCAATTGATATTGTTCGATGTACCAATTTTATGGATTTAGGAGCTTCTTTGTTTTCGTTAGCGCCACTTTGTCATGTTCGCAGTAGGCTGATTTTTCGTGCATAGCTTTGCTCCCTATATATGATATTACATACTCATTCTGTAAGTTTCGAGACGTTGCTTTATTAGACATGGTTGACTTTTCATGTTCTTTTAGCCCCTAGTTTTTATCATTCTTCCCCGTTTCCTCCGTTTTTTGCTCGATATGCAGGGTCCACATGTTGAGGTTCGTACTCACGGTTGCTGGCGGTCCTCGTTCTCTCGCGCTCGCTACGTGGTGTGCAACTCTACTCAACATCTCCACGTTTCTCGTTCGATCTTTATGTCTATGCATTTTTGCATTCCTATGCGTAAGTTTTTCATCTTTGCCTTATTATCTCGGTTACTTGTTATTCTTCCTTCTTAATTATCGTTATTGTTTATTCTTTTTGGGGATCCATGATGAGGGGTTCCTTTGTTGACTTATCTCCCTCTAGATATTGGCCCACGAGTTGGGAAGGGATAATAGCCACATTCTTGGACTTGGTCCGTAGCCCCATTCACGGACTTGATTCCGCATTTGTATTCAAATCGATCGGCTATCTTAGGGCCCTTCCTTGATTCATCATCGTGGCGGCCTTCCTTTTCTTTTCATTGTTTTATTCTCTAATGTTCCTCCCCTTTTTCGGGTCATTGGTGATGTCGATCCATAGCGGGCGTTTTTAGGCTCTTTTCTTCAACCGGCTTTTCTCTCCACGGCTCGCTCGCACTACTGGTTCTCATCGTCAACGCGAAGCTTCCCTCGCGCTTGAACCAGACTCTTCAGACCCTGGTTCCCTTTCTCCCCCTGCCACTCCAAACGAGACCCACTTGCCCGCGCTCATATGATTTCTTTAGCTCGCTTGCCTTCGTTCGCATGCCTGGCCCGTCACTATCCTTCAGCGCCTCCGGCGGCCCTCTTTTTCGCTCCTCTCCTTCCTCTCTACGTCCTTTATCCTATCCGATTGCTTGGGTGGTGGTGGCGCTCCTTTTCTTCTCCTCCCGCTATGTGCTTTGCGACCCAACTCCACACCTGGCGGTTCTAGCTGTCTATTGAGGGTTTTTGCACTTGTAGCGGATCTTTTTCTATTTGGTATGCTCATTACATATTTTTGGCATCTTTGCTATTTGGCTTTATCTAGATAGGATGCATATTGCGTTTGGCACTGCATTGAGATTTTCTGACATGGGTTTATATTGGATTATCTTTCATTTTTATGCTTCTCTTTATTTAGATATGGGGTGTCCTACGTTGTTGTCCACAAGGTATTGTATTGGGCACATTCTAATTTGTGCATGGTGTTGCTATTTAACTTTATCTGGATATGATGCATATTGCGTTTGGCACCACATTGAGATTTTGCGACATGGGTTTCTATTGGATCATTTTTTCCTTTTTTTGCTTCTCAAAGATCTAGACATGGCGTGTCTTACGTTGTTATATACAAGCTATTATATTGGGCACATTTTAATGGCCACTTTTAGTTTGTTTTGTGTTCTTGATGTTCTTTTTTATGGTTTTACATTGAGGCTTATCTTTCTCTAGATGTCGCGTTTTTTTATGGACCGTTTTTTGTTGGGTGGTGCTGTTTTTTTCCACCGTGATGGTGACATTCATGTCTATTTATCATCTTTAGTGATGTTGTAGATAACATTGTCTAGCATTATTTTGCAGTGCATATTTCTTTTTACATGATTGTTATCCACCCGTTGGGTGACGCTTTTTTCCGCCATGGTGGTGATGCTATTTCCGCCTGCGGGTGATGCTGTTTATTTCTACCTCCAGGGTGACGCATATTTCTTTTTACGTAATTGTTTTCCACCCGTTGGGTGATGCATAATTGTTTTCCACCCGTTGGGTGATGTTATCTCCACCTGCGGGTGATGCTGTTTATTTCCACCTCGAGGGTGACGCATATTTCTTTCTACGTAATTGTTTTCCACCCGTTGGGTGCTGCTGTTCTCCACCCTATTGGGGTAATGCTCTCTTTTTTTGCTTCATGTTGAATTTGCTCTAACCATTCACGGGTGTTTTTTCGAGTTCTTTGTGTTGCTTGCAGGTTTTACGCCCTCGGCTTATAGTTAAGGAAGTTCTTTGGTAGTCGGCCAGTTTTGTGTCTCTTGCGAGTCCTTTCCCAGAATAGCATCGATCCGAGCCATCGGATCGCCATTCTGGGAAAGGGCGAGCTGCTATATAAGGCTATTTCCTCTTTCGCACTGGTTATCGGCGTCTTCTCACAGCAGCTCTTCTTCTATTCTCGTTGCTTCCCTCCCTTCCCGCCCTGCTGCGTGAGGGCATGAGTTTGCTTTTCTCTAACCATTCACGGGTATTTTTTAGGGGTTTTTGTGTTGCTTGCAGGCTTCCGCTCTCTTCTGGGGTCCTGCTATATTTTGTGTTCGTCATCAACTCATCTCTTTCGGTTTTCCAGGCAACACATTCAAGGTTGTTGGCGACCATTTTTCATTAGGGTTTTCCTCGAAAACCCGAAAGGGCGGGGTTTTTTATCCCGATGAGAAGTTGTCGCCATTACCCTTTTATATTGCCTGTGCACATTTCTTTTTACGGGGTAGTCCGATATTGTTCCTATGGTCGGCTACCCCTCTCTATTCTTCCAAACATTGTATACTGCTGCTGTGATGAATGACAAGCCTATCTATTCGCGCCGGTTTTGTGTCTCTTGCGAGTCCTTTCCCAGAATTTTAAGAAGGTGTTACTCATGGATGACACTAGAATTACACACAGGGAGAATGGTTTGTTTCAAGATGTCAAGGAGTGGCTCAATAAATGGGATATACAATGGGATGAAGTGGTCTTAGTAAAATCTGATTTAAGACAATGGATATCCAGGAAAGAATATAAGAAGATTTGGTCGCAGCCCAAGACCAAAATGATTTTGTATAAGGAGAATATGAACCCCACATTAGAAATGGCAGGGCACCTGAGGGAAAATATTTCTATCCAAAAACGACATGCTATTTGCAGGATTCGGCTTAGTTCGCATCATTTAGGTGTGGAACTGGGTAGATGGGGACATATTATCCCTAGAGATCAAAGATACTGTAAACTATGTGGGGAAGGTAAAGTAGAGGATGAGGACCATGCATTGTTTTGATGCACGACATGCAATGTATTACATGATAAGACTGGAATACACTACGAAGATCTGCCAACCTCTTTCACCCTAAGTGGGGATATATTGGGGAAGTATTTGATTGGGCTTTTATAGTATAGAGAAGCTTGTATGCATAATCATAATGTTGACGATAATGACAGTTTGAGTGAGAGTGATGAGCTAGATGAGGATTTAGAAGCTCATCTATTGTTTCGATGACATTTAAAATTGTCGTCTAATGGCCTCCCATAGAGGCAATAGACTCTCTCTCTCTCTCTCTCTCTCTCTCTACATGGTTAATAGGCGGAATTTGTGGCAGAGAATGGTAGACCTGAACATCCCGATTGAGCTCAGACATGCGGTAGGTGTGCTTTATGGCAAGGTTCTAGTGCAGCTGTCATTCCCCTTTGTGGAGTTATGTGATGAGATGGTAGAAAGCAATATGGGAGTAAAGCAAGGATGTCCACTGTCACCTACTCTTTTCGGGCTTATTCATAGACCAACTTGAAGGGTGGAGTGCGAGCACATGGGGGAGATGGTACCGCTCTGAGAGAGTATGTATTCATGCTTCTATTATATGCTGATGATGTAGTATTGCTGTCCCGGAGCATACAAGGGATGCAAAAGCATTTGGATGTGCTTGAAGCATTTTGCGAGGATAAGGGCATGCGGGTGAATCTAGATAAGACCAAGGCAGTGGTGTTTGGGGCAAAAAAGACGGAACATGTTCGATTCTACTATAAGGATAGGCAAGTGGAAGTGGTAGAGAATTACAAATATTTGGGCCTAACCGTAGATAAGAGTCCTAATTGGAATCAAGCAGTGGAACATAGGGTGAATGCGGGTCTAAAAGCGTTGTATGCTATGCAAAGGAAGTGTGTGAATGCAGAGAGATATGGAATTTTGAGATGAAGCGTATGCTCTACAAGGTGCTTGTCCGTCCGACGGTTGTGCTATATGGTCGTGAAGTTCGGGGACCAGGCCTTGCTAATGATAGCTGGCAAAAAGTGGAAAGATCTGAAAGAAATTTTTTCATACGGAGTTGGGCACAAAGATGCAAACACCATATGACATGATGCTAGTTGAAAGTGGAATGATGCCACTCGAAGCTGAGGCTCTTTGCAGACTACTGCGCTATATGTGCAAAGTCCTATATGATATGCCGAATAATAGCTTGCCTAGACTTGCTTTAGAGGAAACCAGAAGTAAAGGCTGGTGTGCAGATATAGACAGATGGCTTATGAAATGGGGGATGAACATACAGGATTTGGAGATGCACAAAGAGGACATTAGTGGTTGGGTTCGAGATAGTTTCTTGAGTAAGTCATGGAGCGTGCCAGCTGTGAAGAAAGAGTATTATAAGGCTCACATAAATCCATCTCTGCAAGAAGCACAGTATCTTAGGGAACCCATATCAGTGAAACTTAGGCATGCAATCGCAAGAATACGGTTGAGCTCACACCGACTTGGTGTGGAGATCGGGAGATGGGCAGACATTGCACATGATCTTAGACATTGTCAGCTATGTGATGCGGGAGTAGTAGAAGATGAGGCCCATGTCCTGCTTTTTTGTCGCGCTTATTCGGATATCCGGGTCAAGCATGGGGTCAGTGCTATTTCGCTTGTTGATTTCTTTTCGACAAAGCGTGCTCATGCATTGGAGGTTGTATTATGGACATTCTTAACCACAGAGAGGTCCTGATGAAGCAACAAAGGGTGACGGAGATTGAGGTAGAGGAGCCCAGTGTGTTGTTCTCTGAGGACGCATTGGATGACTTATTTTATCATTTTGAGTGCAATGTAATCGTCTCATAGACCTGGCGGTCTCGAAGACGTAATAATAAAATTTCATTTCATTTCATTTCTCTCTCTCTCTCTCTCTCTCTAGGCGGAACCCTAGGCGCTGGTCTCAGAGCTAACATCGTGGTCGAACCTCTTTAGGTATTCCGGTGGATTAGCAAAGACAAAAGTAAACGAAGACAAAAAAGCCAGGATATTGAGCCTTTTTGGGCTCATATAAAACTGTTTCAGGGGTGCTTTACGTCTGTCATTTTCTGCTGCTCCATTTGGGTCAGAAGCATCTCTCTCTCTCTCTCTCTCTCTCTCTCTCTCTCTCTCTCTCTCTCTCTCTCTCTCTCTCTCTCTCTCTCTCTCTCTCTCTCTCTCTCTCTCTCTCTCTCTCTCTCTCTCTCTAGGCGGAACCCTAGGCGCTGGTCTCAGAGCTAACATCGTGGTCGAACCTCTTTAGGTATTCCGGTGGATTAGCAAAGACAAAAGTAAACGCAGACAAAAAAGCCAGGATATTGAGCTTTCAGGGGTGCTTTACGTCTGTCATTTTCTGCTGCTCCATTTGGGTCAGAAGCATTTCCACATTTGTGTCAGAAGCATTTGCTGTTCCGATGCTCTAGAGGGGTCAATAGCATTACTGATTTGCTCCAGAAGGGCTCTGCTACAAGCCATTTTCCTGAACCCTAGGCAAGCTCGACTGTCGTTCACTGTTACTCCGCCAGATAGCACTTGCAACAAGATGTTTTGAGGCAGATCCGATCTACTGCAGAGGATTGTTTTGCTTCAGATTGTTTGGCTTCAGAGACTATTTTGCTTCAGAGAGAACTCCACTGCAGACCCTTTCTGAACCCACAACAATAACAACTAAGAACAAGGATGGAAAAATTGCAGGGACCAAAACTTGCAGTGGCACAGGCAAGACTAAACCTGTAGAAGAAAAAATAAAAAAGACATCTTTGGCTGTATCAGATAGTGCAGAGACTTCCAAGGTTAAACGAGGCAGAGAAAAACGAAATAAAAGAGCTGAGTCTCTGGCAGCAGAGGATGACGAGATGTCAACTGAAAACTCAATATCAGCAGATTCAGATAATGGAGATGGAAGTGAGCAAGCAGACTCTGAACATGAATGGCCTGAAACTATTTCAGTTGCTACCATGAAGACTATGCTTAATGATTTCAAGAAATCATTCATGCAAGAATTTGCTACTAATATGATGCAAGAATTGCTAAAGGAAATTAAAGATACCATGACTGCACAACTCCACATGGAATTAGAAAAGATGAAAGCTGAAACTGCAAAAACGTTAAACCAGATGAGGAAGGAAATGGAACAAATTAAAACCTGTGATCAAGAAGCAACTACACAGGCTATGGAGAAGCTTGATACTATGAGAGCAGAAATAGATGATGTTAAAAAGGACATGAACACAATTCAAACGCAATGCGCACCAGCAGGTCAATCTGCTGAAGATGTTATGCTTCTAAGAATGCAATTCCAGGAATATGCTGAGGAACAGGAAAAACGTCAAAGGGCTCTGAATTTGAAAATTGTGGGACTAGCTGAAAAGGAAAATGAGAACACGAAGGCTGCTGTGGAAGAATTCTTTGCAGAGAACCTAAATGTCCAAGATGCTGGAATAGTAGAAGCATTTCGCATTGGAAAAAGGGACACAGGTACAAGACACATTATAGTCTTTTTCATAATAGGAGGCCAAACTTGCAATCTTGAAAAACATAAACAAGCTGAATGGGAAGTTTGTTTGGGTGAATGAAGATTTAACTAAATATCAGATGCTAACCAAAAAACAAGAACTGGAAAGAGTAAGAGAAGCCAAAGCCAACAATAAAAAAGTTACTTGGAAAAAGGGAAAGGCCATCATTGAAGAATAGGGGTTGTTGGGGACCTTCAAGGTAGCAATATGGAATATTAATAGGTTAACGATTGATAAAGTTCTTAGCGTGGAAGATTTACTGGAAGAAATTGATATGATTTGTTTTGTTGAAACCAAAGAGCACAACGTATTTGCGCTGCCAGAGATTGATCAATTTTAGAATATCTACTCTGTTAAAAATCCAAGATTCAAGCAAGGTGATTGTGGAAATGGTGGAGTTGCTTGCTATATGAGAACTGAATACAAGCATATGGTTGAGGGGATTAAGAAGGATACCGACAATCAATTTCTATGGCTGAAAGTGAAGGGGGGACTAGACACAATATATATGGCAGTATGCTATTTTGCACCACGCCATATGCAAGCTTACACGAATGCAACAGATGCCAACAGTGATGACCCATTTTATAATCTAGAGCAAGACATAATGAAGTATCAGGAAAAGGGAAATGTTATTGTAACTGGGGACTTCAATAGCCGAACAGCCAACACTCAATCTACTAAATATGTGGATGGTGAAGATCCATTATGGTTAGAGACAGAGGATGACCAAATACTGGAGATGAACGGATGGAAAAGATCCTCGGCTGATAATACAATGACAAAAACAGGGAGATATCTGTTGAATTTGTGCAGCAGTTCAAATTTACTTATAATTAATGGCATTGGTAGGTTTCCAAAATCAGGTGGATGCACGTGCAGACAAAGAAGTGTTGTGGACTACTTGATCTGTAGTGAAGCCACAAGCAAATATATTCAAAATTTTGTTGTGACGGAAGAAAGACATGAGTCTGATCATGCACCAATGATGTTTGCAATGTCTTGTCCTATGTCGGAAATTTTGCAGCCCAAAAAAGTAGAAAAGATGCGCCTTGATCCCAAGAAAGGGAGCCTTTATAGGCAAGAGACAGAAAAGAGAAGCCAAGGGTTGATTTGGCCGGATGAAATAACCCAATTAAATGACACAATCACAACGATTTTGTTGGAATCTGCAGAAAAATGCTTTGTGCCACAAAGAATCCTTAAAGGACTCAAGTGCAATTCATGGTATGATCAGGAATGCAGAGAAATGAAAAATAGAGTGAGACGGACAAAAGGGGAACAGAAACAACAATTAACAAAGGACTTGAGAAAGCTTATCAGAAGAAAGAAGCTGATCTATCTTAAGAAAAAGCAAGAGGAGTTGGTACAGGGATATTTAAAAGAGCCAAAGAGATTTTGGAGTAAGCTGAAATCAACTAAACCAGCTAACATTCCTCTTACAGCAGCAGATCTATGGAAACAGGTATGCTTGTTATATCATATGTAGGGGCTAGGAAATGACAGGAAAGGAAAAGCTGATTTAATCATCACTGAACCGGATGTGATGGATGGAATTAATAGGCTGGCCAATGGTAAGGCACGGGATGCTCAAGGAATGGGAGATGAGCTTCCAAAATGGGCTGATAACAAGATATTCAAAGGGATCACGCATATGTTAAATAAAGTGCTAACAGCTTATTTTCAAAGTTATTTGCATCAATCATAGAGAAAAAGCTTAGCCAGTGGGCAGAGAAGGCAAATGTAAGACCGGAGACCCAGGCAAGATTCTGAACTCAAAGATCCACCCTGGACCACCTGTTAACTCTAAAGACAATCATGGACTCTATCAAAGGTAAGAAAAAACCAGTTTATATCCTTTTCGTTGATTTCAAAAAGGCATTTGATAAAGTGCCAAGAAGTAAACTGTGGGAAAGAATGGAACTAATACAGGTACCCATTGAGTTGAGAGAAGCAGTGCGGACCTTGTATGAAAAAGTATTAGTGCAATTATCAGTTCCCTTCTTGTTTGATGTTCCTGACAGAATATCTAGTAACATCGGAGTCAAACAAGGTTGCCCATTATCACCCACTTTGTTTGGACTATTTATTGATGCTTTGGAGGAGTGGCTCAGAGTGAATGGAGGGGATGGTACAGACCTTAATGGGTATGTGATAAGACTCTTGATGTATGCAAACGATGTGGTGATATTCTCATGCTCGCAAACACTTATGCAAAAGCACCTTGATGCATTAGCACTATTCTGTGCGCAAACTGACATGCATGTAAATTTAGATAAGACAAGGGTCATGGCCGTTGGAATACTTAAACAAGACTTCAGCTTTCAATATAATGGAAACGAGGTACAGAGAATTATACATAATTAGGCCTAATGGAAATTAGGCCTAATTATACATAGAAATCACAGATGGAATGCATGTATATCACAGCGGATTGAGGGAGGGCTTAAGGCATTATATTCTCTACAGAGCCAGAGTAGAAAAATCCACCTATGGGCATGGGAGCTGAAAATTAAGCTCTTTTTTGTACTTGTACAAACAGTTGTACTATATGGATGTGAGATTTGGGGGCCTAGCCTGCCCAAAGGCCTTTGGGAGGACATTGAGCAGGTACTAAAGAAATTCTTGAGACAAGAAACAGGCGTGAAAATGCAGACTCCATTCCCAATGCTCCTAGCTGAATGTGGCCTTATGCCAATGGAGGGAGAAGCAATCGTGAGGTGCATCAAATATGTGAAAAGGTTAAGGCAGCAAGATGATGATAGGATCCCGCATATAGCAATGGAGGCTAGTAATGATCATGGATGGTATGCAGATGTTCGACAATGGTTGATTAGATGGGGTGTATCACTTGAGGAAGCGCTAAGATATGATGGAGACCTTCGACAATGGGTTAAACAGAAAGTTAAAGCAAAAATCTGGTTAAACCCACAGCCTAAGATGAGCATGTACAAACAAAATATGAATCCGAGATTGACACAAGCAGTGTATTTGCAGGAAAACATTTCGGTGGGTAAGAGGCATGCAATAAGTCGGTTGAGACTCAGTTCACACAGGTTGGAGGTGGAAACAGGACGATGGGGGAAATTCCCTAGGGAAAGAAGAACATGTAAAGCATGTGGGAGTAATGTGGAAGATGAGCACCATGTGATGATTGAATGAGAGTGATGATGATTAGGAAGAGGGAGAGGTGGAAGTCCCTGATGTGGACTTCCCAGATGATTTGTATTAACACTTATTGTAACGTCTAATAGACCTGAGAGGTCTCCAAAGACGTAATACCATTTCATTTCATTTCATTTCTCTCTTTCTCTAAATGATTCGAGAATGGATAAGAGCTAACATGCAGCATAAAGTGTGGGAAATAGTGGGATCGAAGATGCAACACTATCGGGAACACATGAGTACGAATTTGAAACCAATGCCATACCTCTTGGAAAAAATTATGAATGCAAAAAAGGCATGTGTTTTGCAAGATACGTTTGTCATCACACCACTTAGGGATTGAAGTGGGGAGATGGTGAGACATTGATCGGGAGAATAGAAAATATAAAGTTTGCAACGAAAACACTTCATTTTAGAAGGCCCAACATATCAGAACCTAAGAGACAGAATGCAGCTGAAAGACACATCACTCTTAAGCTTTTTTGACAAACCAAGCAGGAAATAAGAGAGATATACATAAAAGGCTATAAGCACCTATTGGATATTTTTGTACAAGATGCTAACAATGACACGAGAGAGGTGGGGTGATATGCCCACATGGCATATACGATGAATCACTTTTATTGTTTGTATATATCTAAAAATCTAATAGACCTGATGGTCTCATAGATGGAAAATAAAACACTTCATTTCATTTCCTCTCTCCCTCCCTCCCTCCCTCCCTCCCTCCCGGGTTCTGAGAGATGATAACCAGCCAGATTTGGTCTAGACCTGGAACAAAGATTTTGCACTATAGAGAGAAGATGAATCCTACCTTGCAGGAGATGAGCTATCTCAATGACAATATTTCTACCAAGAAAAGGCAGGCTGAGTGGACATCATCTAAACGTGGATGTGGAAAGATGGTCAGGAATAGCACGTGAACATAGACTTTGCCGAGCATGTGGGGCAAACAAGGTTGAGGATGAATAACATGTGATTCTAAAGTGTCCGGCATACCAAGCACTAAGGGACAGGTTCGAGATTGGGGTTACAAATCTTATTTCTTTTTTCAGCCTACCAGCCACTCGAGTTGCCATCTTCTTGATTGGTATGCTACAATTGAAGGAGATGGCTGTAAAAATATCTAGAGGTATTCTTGATGAGGAAGAGGAGAGCGAGCTTGATGATGAGCCTCTCGACTGTGAGGGTTTGTCACAAGAAGATGTTTTTGATTTTGAAAATGTTTTTTTAAACGTCTCATAGATCTGATGGTCTCAAAAGATGGAATAATAAACTTCACTTCACTTCACTTCTCTCGTGGAACGATCAAACTTCATCGCCGAATGCACTTCATGTCACAGTCTTTCATTACTATTCTCATATGCTCAATGAGAATACCAATAGACCGACATATGTGCTGTCTAGGAGCTTCACTTCGAAGGATTTCTAAGGAAAATTCCTAAAAGAATGAGCTTGTTGATGAATTGCACATATGTATATATCAGTGTCTTGATGGCAAACATAATTGGACTTGTTGATCAAGAATTTTCAGGATATAAGATGATAGTGTCGTCACTCTAGGCTTCTGCAAAAGCACATATGGCAACTAGTTAGGCGTAATCAGATAGATATCATGCTTGGATAGTCGCAAATGTTGGGCAAATCATTAAAGCATGACATTCATATCCAATTGCTCTCATTTGACAACCTTGATGTATCATGTCTTCAAGCTCCCTAAGGGTCCATCTATTTGTCTCAATTCAGAGATGGTGTACTCCAATGCGAATCAATGCAATTGTCTTGCATCTCTTCATTAGTTAATGTGTTAATAATTATTGATAATCATCATCCATAGACAAGTGTGGAAATAATCTGACTTTTGAAATATGATGTCTTGACCACCATCTGCAAGGCACTGGCATCCCAAAGCTTGTCGAGAAAGCATGCATTAAGATATTGCTTCAAGCTAGTGTGATTTTCATTGTTACACACGTACACATGCCTGTCCTGCAACTATTTGAAGAACCAACCTGTGCGGCATTGCGCGTTCCAACGGACTTTATGGACCCATGATCACTGTGTAGACAAGGTTTGGAAGTCAAGTGTCTCCCATGTTAACCACATTTTGACAGTAGAATATGTGCCATTTCAGGTCAGCATGATGGAATCCTATATCTTACAAAAGGATTGGATTGACACCAAGAGCCCAAGTCAGTAAGGCTTTCTTGATGTCTTCTGTGTCTTTTGAAATGGAAAGTTATATGATTGGACCCCATACATCCATCTTATATAGAAGGACTGACTTTAACAAAGTCCAGAATAATTGTGCCTGATAGGGCCAGTCATAGAGCTTTGTTTTATGCAATTCTTTTACATGGCATACAAAGTCTTCCAGCTCTGCTCAGTTCCAGTATGTTGTGGTTGTAAACTCCACTCCATTGTATTTGTATGCTTGCATGATCAAACCCTGCAAGACTCCTTCTATGTTTCTCCAGGTTTTGACCATGAAATGTGAAATGAAATTTTCTATGTACCCAGGAGAACCTTGGTTTTGGCTAAGTTGGTATGTTTTCCAATGTCCTGACAGAAGTACTGAGTGCGTCTAGATGTTGTTGTATACTAGTAGGTGTGTAAACTAAACGGTCCACATCATCTGCATATATCTGATGCTTAATAAGGTGAATGCTTAATAAGGTGACAAGCAAGCTAGACTCCTCCACCTCCATGCTGAGTAAGCTAGTCCTTGAGCTGATCAATGTATGGTCCAGATAGTGTGGGATAGAGTGGACATCCTTAGTGCACTCCCATACACTCCTATACAATTGTTGATCGGCTGGCACAATGGCTGGATCAATGTTGCAACTCTTGAGGGGCACCTAATTATGACAATCTTCCCCATAGCTTCTCCCTAAAAACTGTGTCAAAAGCCTTCACAAAATACACAAAACAACAATAAAGATCATGCTGCTTATTTAGACTGTTCTCTAGCAGAGTGCACAATATAAAAATATAGTCGATGTAAGAGTGCTTATATCTAAAACCTGCTTGTCCAATTGCACACATCCCTGATTCCTCTGCCCATGTTGTCAATTGTTATTCAAGAATCTCGACAAACAATTATGCTAGTAAGGTGATTGGCGGTAATTGGCAGTGCAGTAGCGAGCACCAGCCTTATAGATCAAGATCACTCTAGCTGTGCTGGAAGCAGAGGGAAAACATATAGGCATCGTGAATCTTTATGCTTCCACTGAGCCATCAGAGAGAGAGGCTCCATGGACACAAATTTATGACTGGGTGGTGGCTAATCAGGCTGTTGAAAATCTCTTGCTAGTTGGAGACTTTAATAACACTCCAGCATGGGATAAAAAAACTCGGAAAAATGTGTCAAAGAAGGAAAGGGAAGGATGGGATAAGCTTATGGCCTACTTTTGCTACATTCCTCCTTATTCTTCCAACACATACTTCTGGAGCAATAACAGAAAGGGTAAGGATAGAACTGACTCCTTGTTAGCCAGGTTCTTGTGACAAGCCTGCCGAGTTGACCCTCCTGTTAACTCGGGATCTTGTCAATACTTGCACTAATTCTAGGTTGATAATATAGGCGAAGAATTGAATCTTCCATTCGCACAGTTGAATTTACATATTCAAGACTCAATGGGCAAATGCTTATAAATTCCATGTAATCATATAATGTTAACATCCAAAAAGTTCACTATTCTCAACAGATATAGCATATAACTTGTGAACAATTCAACCCAGAAGCTTTGCTTAACCACGAACTCCAACTACGCTACTGCCACCGCCTTGCTTATTCATTGCACATACACTCAAGGGTGTTAGTCCTCGTGACTAAGTGGGACCTGGTTGCCTCTGCATGCATGGAACTCTTGGAAATCTTGGACAACAAGAACATAATCACAAGCGCAGACGGAAGACTATGTGAGTACAGTGCTAGACAATGAGAACATGATCAAATGAAATACAGCATGAGCATCAAAAGCAAAGAACATGGCCAATATATTAAACCATCATGACACACAACTCCAAGACAATGGGAAGCTTAGCCAACCTACATGCAGGCCCTGTTAACAGAGGAATGCCAAACCATCTCACGTTTCGAGCCCTATAGCAGGAGTGATGGAGTGAAGCTCATATCTCCCAACCCACGTCTCAGATGACATGAGTAATACTGGAACAATCCAAGCCACCGAACCTGGAAGTTCGGCCCTGGAGGATCCAAGAGATACCAAGATACCAAGACAACAAGTGATATAAGACCAAAGACCAAGACATGTGAAGTTCATTAGATATTTGCTATACATGGGTGCTTAGATTTTACCCTTGCCGAGGTTGCCATACAACCTACTCATGTTGAAGTAGCAAGCTCAGTGATGAAGATCAAAAGAACAACTCAAACATGAAGAAATAGTCGTGTTATCACATTGATGTAAGTCCAACGTCATGCACTTAATGAACAAAATAAAGATCTAAACATTCTCCAATATGCAAACCTTACCGTCGAATCATTTCCCCTATAAGGACTGCAATATACTCATATCAATGTCACTCACTAGTTAAGTATTAAAAACTTCCTGCCATTGCCACATTGTAAAAGTCCCCATCAGCTTCATATTCAGATACTCTCTTGACCTTAGTAACGTGAATCTCATCCAAATTCCCCACGTTCTCTCAATTTTCAATATTTACAATAAATTACTTAGCTATAGTTACTCATATTTTATATTTAAAATCCACATCCTTAGCTTAGGCCTGGAATCGAATTGAAAGATTCCAAGGGTCAAGGGTCTAACTGATGTTAATTGTGTGCTTTACAGATCAACAGAAACTTACAAAGATGGGTGCTCCATCTCGATGGGAGGACAACTTTGATGAGGAAAGTGTTTCCAGATTCTCAAGAGTGGATATGGAAGACCAGTTGCTCAAACAAGAAATGATCCATTCCTGTGCCACTGTTGAATAGACCAGAGGTGTGGGGGTTTAATAGTCTGAAACCCTCCTTTGTTCACTTTACCATAAATAGCAACAAAAGAGAGAAGCCCGTGTACTGATGCTCTTGGACTTCACATCCTATAGCACCTCCAAGTTGGACTAGATGCTGAACATATTTGGATGTACATCAATAGCAGATCTGACCATGCAAGATATGCAAGATTTGCTTGATGCTGCTTAGCCTTGTTGATAGAGATGGACCTTGGCCATGTATTTATGTTTAAAAGGCTTTACTTTTAGGTATGCCCTTTTTCGACCAGACTGAATATTATCATGCATGCCTTTCCCTTCCATTTTATATGGAGATGGGAAAATACTTTTTGATGTTAATTAGCCCTTTGTGGATATTACATCCTCTGATGATGGGAAAATACTTTTTGATGTTAATTAGCCCTTTGTGGATATTACATCCTCTGATATGTAATTCGCTTGAATGAATAGAAAAAACACCCTTGCCATTAAAAAAAAAACAAAAAAAATCAAATACACCCCTAACTTTGATCACGTAACTTTGATCTGAAAACTCTTCCAAGTGCACTTGAGAGATCCTTGCACGTGGAAGCTTCCAAATTGATCTCGAGAAAATGAAGCCATTGTAGCATTTGCCCAAACGAAAACATTCTATAATCCTTGATTTCTCGTCTACCTCCAAGAGGCCAGCACATCTAGGGGCTGCAAGAATGCCATCGCTAGCTTGTAAAAGGAGAAAACAAACAGATATGAAAAAGCAAAGAAGCTTTGATGCCCGTACAGGTACATCACAAGATCCTATTTCTTACTTTCTAACAAAGACTTAACATGCAAAATCTGCTAACAGCAAATCTGATTACATGATCTATTTCTGCTCATCCATTCCATAATAAAATTATGGTACAGACTCGGATTTTTCTTGTCTACTACTGTAACCTTTATCCAACTAATTTCTCTTAACCTTTTCTAATATAATTTAACGAACTAATTCATTCCCAAAGCATATTCAACTAGGCATTCGTTACCCTATATTGCAGTTAAAATGAGCATCATATGCGCACCCTATGTTGGTATAAACAGTCATTCATATGCTCCAGAAACTCCCTGAGCTGTGTCACAATCTCAAATTCACAGCGAAGGGATACTAATATGTGTGATGATGTATAAGTTGCTCACAACTCAAAATTTTTGAATGTATGACAAGGTAAAATGCCACCTTGCAGTATACGATTGCCAAGGACCCACCTGGGATATAATACAACGTCCATGTCTGCTTTCATTTGCTACTTCAAATATTGACATGTTCTGCCATTTACTTCACGTAGATTTAACAAATTATTCAAAACCAAACTTCTACTTATGGTTCTCCTTCTCCACTTCTGTCTCGCTTCTTCAAGATACACCTTGCAGAGAAGAACATTGAGTCAATTGCTACATGGTCAACCATAATAGCTATCCTCTCCAAGGTCGTAACAGCCTTAAGCAGATATTCCAGGCTGAATCTTTCGATTTTCACATAAAGGGTTCCAATAACTCTTCTGTTGACAGGGTGGTTATGCATATGAGTGTGATGCCTCAACTCTTTCTCACATAGAGTTAACGTTCTCTCTGTTAAGGTCAAACCACCTTCAGTATGCCAAACATCCTCCTAAAGTGGAATCATTTCCCAACAACGTGTTCCTGATGGATGTAAAGACACAACAGCTGAATGCCCCTCTTCTGTGGATTATCTCAGGAGGTAGAAACCGGCAGAATCATTCAGCTACAGAATATTCATAAGCATTTGCCAGGAATAGAAACGCGGATGCATTATAAGGATCGAGCTTCAGAATCTCCCTAATTCAGCTACAGAATATAAATAAGCATTTGCAAGTAATAGAAACGCGGATGCATTACAAGGGTCGAGCTTCAGAATCTCCTTAGCAGCATGTTTTGCCAGTTCCAAGTTACCATGCATCCTGCAAGCTCCAAGAAGGGTTGTCCAAACCACACAAGTAGGTTGAAATGGCATGTCCTGTATGATATTTACTGCTTCTTCCATGAAACCTACACGGGCAAGAAGATCAATTAAGCAGGCATAATGCTGCTCCATTGGTGTAATATTGTGACCTTGGCACATCAAATGTATATAGTGATGTCCATCAACCATTCCCACATGGCTGCAGACAGATAATATAGAAATGAAGGTGAACTCATTTGGCATCATGCCTTCACGCTGCATTTCTTCAAAAAAGATAAATGCCATCTTAATATTCCCATGGCGGCAGTACCCCGCAACCATTGTACTCCAAGAGATAACATCATGGATTGGCATCATGGTGAACACTTTGTGGGCCTCCTCTATACTTCCACAACTGGCATACATGTCAATTAGATAATTATTCAAAGACAAATCCTGCATGTAATCTGAATTCCTGATGTAGTTGTGCACTAATCTCCCCCCCTCCAGTGCTGCTGTTCCAGCACACACATTGAGAATACTGAGAAGGGTGATCTTGTCTGGTTCTATGCCTTCTTCTTTCATTCTCTCAAAAACATCAATAGCCATTGCTGCATCTTTGACATTCCCATAACCTAAGATTATTGCTGTCCAAGAAACCACATTATGATTGTCAATTCTATTGAATACCTCAACTGCATCATAAATGCTTCCGGCTTTAACATACATGTCAATGAGTGCACTTCCGACAGAGATGTTCAGTTTATGTCCAGCAGATATTATGTGGGCATGGACCCACCTACCTTGATTCAAGGAGCCTGTGAAGGCACATGCATTCAAACATGTGACAAAAGCCACTGGATCCAATTTCAAGCATTCTCCATGCATTTTTATAAGTATCTTAAGGGCTTCATTATGGTCTCCAAATTCAATATATCCTGCAACCATAACAGTCCATGAGATGACACTTCGTTCCGTCATTCTGTCAAACACCTCATTTGAGGACATCAAACATCCACATTTTGCATACATGTCAATGAGGGCATTGCCTATGGCAAGATCATCCTCAAAGCCACATGTTGTGAGTTTTGCATGGACATGTTTGCCTTGTCCAAGATCTCTAATGCTAGCAAGAGCATTTAAAACACTTATAAAGGTAACTTTATTGGGATAAATACCTATCTTTAGCATTTGACTGTAGAGCATAAGGGACTCCTCCCAGCTCCCATACTGTTGGTAGCCTGTGATCATCGTCGTCCACGAAACCACATCTCGTACATGTATGCTCTCAAACACTGTTCCAGCATCTACCATGCTTCCAGATTTGGCGTACATATCAATTAATGCATTTCCGACATTAGGATACAGAACTTGTCCGCTTGTTTTCAACCATGCATGCACCAACTTGCCATTTTCTGATGATGACGCCCTTGCACATGCATTCAAAATAGTCACAAGCGTAATATTATTTGGTTTTACACCTTCCACGAACATTTGGCTCATGAGTCTGAGGGCTCCTCCCACACCTCCATGCTTGCAATATCCTGCAACTAAAGAGTTCCATGAGATTACATCTCGTGTATCCAACCTATCAAACAGTTCAAAGCCATTACTTGCTTCTCCACACTTAGAATACATATCTACAAGCATACTACCCACAAAGACATCTAACCCAAGACCAGTCTTTATGATGTATGTATGGACCCATTTTCCATCCTCCAGCCTGTTGATTCTAGTACATGCAGTAAGAACACTGACAAAAGTGATTGTGTTTGGATCAATGCCTAGACCAATCATTTTTCTAAATAGTTCAATAGCTCTCATGTCCTCTCTATGTTCTATATTCCCCGCAATCATTGAATTCCAAGACACTGCATTGAGAGTTGGCATTCTCTCAAACACTTGATTAGCACAGTCAATACTTCCACACTTAGAGTACATGCCAATAAGAGCATTATTTACAAAGACATCAAATCCACAGCCAGATTTGATGATGTTCATGTGAATTTGCTTTCCACTCTCTAGGTCTGCTTCTTTATTACATGCACTAAGAATGCTAACAAATGTTACTGTATTTGGATTCAGGCCATTGTTTTCCATTTTCCTGAAAAGATGTACAGCAATTTCAGTTTCATCATTTTTCACATACCCTGCAATGATAGTGTTCCATGAGACGACGTCTTGAGAAGGCATCAAATGGAAGGCCTGGTCTGCGTCTCTGATACTACCGCATTCTATATACATATCAATTAGGAAATTACTCACAGAAACATCTGCAACAAATTCATATTCTATAATGCAAGCATGAACAAGTTTTCCCAGCTCCAAAGATTCCAACTTCGTGCATGCCTTTAGAAGGGAAATGAAAGTGACTTTGTCTGGCGTAACCGATTCAAACTCTAATTGTCTAAAGAGTGCAAAAGCTGCTTCAGCACGCCCATGGTCAATACAATCACCAAGTAATGTTGTCCATCCAAATACATTCCGTTGAGGCATGGTGTCAAATATCTCAATTGCATCTTG
Organism: Isoetes taiwanensis; assembly: GCA_021234155.1. Taxonomy (NCBI): domain Eukaryota; kingdom Viridiplantae; phylum Streptophyta; class Lycopodiopsida; order Isoetales; family Isoetaceae; genus Isoetes; species Isoetes taiwanensis. Next base: position 15,617,402 of record JAJEKV010000024.1, read on the forward strand.
CAGATTCCCATTCTTGGCATACATGATTAGCAGAGTATTTAAGAGAAATGTGCTTCCCTTGCATAGAGATATAATCATATGGGCATGGACCCACTTCCCATCTGCAAATCCCTTGCATCCCCGCAAGAGATAAACATAAGTGTCGGAGCATGGCCGAATCATTAAGTTGTTCCCTACATCTTTTAGCTTTGATCTTTCTGGTAGACATGAATCGGAAACTGAAGCAACATGATTACTGGTGAAAAGGAGTTGTTTAGCAGCGATCTGCATGTAAATTGGCGAGCAACAATTTGCTGCTTATTAGAAAAATATCGTCAGAACCCATGAACGAATTTGCAAAACTACATAGCTTATCTTATGTTTTGACAAATTTCGCCACGTACATCTAACTTTCCAAAGATTTAATGAATGCCCTTGGTCAATGCACAATGTATTTTATAGTTTTATAAAAATTGTTCAAAATACCCTCAAATCAAATGCCCTTACCCTTGCGTTTCATTATAATTTTAAGTATTGCCGAGACCTATAACGTGTTTTCTTTTTCCAATTTTTGGGTTGCCCCTAGGGGGGCAAACCCTCGTTTGTATGGGGTTGTGGCATATCCCGAGTATATGCTGGAATATACTCAGAATATGTTGTTGACTACTAAAAACGGAGTGTACCCTGTAAACTGGCAGTTGTTTGCGTTCTAAATCCAGGATGGTCCAACCGGTTAACCGGCATGGCAGAGAGAAGCTGGCTCAGGCTGTAGCTGGTTCTGGGTTCTTGTCGAACTTCCTAGGAATTTTTTGCTCTAAAATTTGATTCAAGTAGGCTCGAAAGGTATTCCGGCGAATGGGGTCGTGAAATCTTGAAGAAATCCTTAAGCTCCATGGATCCCCGATTGAAGTAAACGGACTCAATAACAGAGTTCAACTTGAAGTTAGCAGCATCAGAGATGGTCATCAGAAGGAAAACAACTGTTTTCTCAGCCAAACAGGGTATTTTAAAAAAAAAGGATCTGCAGGCGGAAATTTTCAGATTAGAATCATTCAAAGGAAATAACCAAAGGATCAAGAGCATAAAATTACAGAGATACATTAATTGCTGAGTCCAAGGTGATCATGGTTTAGATTGGGCTTCCGATGCTTGACTTCCAGGAAAAGCTCTGGACTTCTCTGAAAACGATAGCAGGAATGATTCAGTGCTCTTCAACAAGGTCCTATTCAGCCTGTGCGAAACAATCCAGAGTATGTTCAGCTGCAAAAGGTTGATTACCTGTTTTATAGAGAGCTGTAGTTAGAGATCTTCATACGATATGATTAATAGAAGAGTGTTTTTACCTTTTATGCAAGCGCCGAACTCCATCGCCCGCAGTTGGTGATCTCTTTCTATTGGAAATCCAAGCCAAATTGGAAATCTATGATTTATAGGAAAGCAGGCATGCATTGGCACATGCAAAAAGCCGGAATAAGCATGCAGAGCTCGAAGGCATGCAGTCTGCATGGAGCGGATTCGTGGTCGGAAGCAGCGCCATAACCGAAGCTCCAGTTCTGCATCACCGGAGCGGAAGTGGTCGCCATGGCCATGGCGTTTCAGATAACGTCAATGAATTTTCGTAAGGCCCTTAGCTCGAACCTTACCTAGACTGTAGGATTCAGACAGTGTCAGTTTCGTACTGCCAGCTCGTCCTCCCTTTCTTTTCGTATCGCAAGTATGAGATAGGTGGAGACTGACAGCTCAATGCCACACGTGCCTACCTACCCTGCAATTTTCCCGTTGAAGCTTTATCTCACCCGTTTATTGTGGTGATAACTTTTAAAGTAAGGTTTCCTATGTATTCAAGGTTATGTTTCTACATAAAGTTGCTTTTTTTGGCCCTAGGGGGGGTGTTGACATGTGGCCAAGGTGAAAGTATCAGTCCCCCCAGCCATTTTTTCCTTTTTATCTTCCTAGTGGTTGGCATTTTTCACTACAATTTCTCCTTGACTTAATGGATCAAGGGGTCTAATTCCAATGTCATGGGCCATCAGGTTGTGGGTTCAATTTCGTTCTTGGTATTTGGTTCCCCTTGGTTCTTGGTTTTGTAATGAATGTGAAGGTTGCGATTGGATGTCTTGAATGCTACAATTGGTCATGTAATATGTTATTTGATTGCAAAGGCTCAAGTGGCGTGTACACAAGTTCCTACTTCTTGCTGTATAGGATACAACTTATCGTAACAATGGCATTATATTGTAACAATGGCATTTGGCATGTTGTTAAATTTCCTGATGTTTTGTACCCAAAATTAATTGACACCAACCAACTTAAACGCACATATTAGAAATGGGATTATTATATTAGCAAAGCACTTAAACGCGCATATTTGAAACGGGATTGTTATATTACCAAAGCACGAATTGGTTCTTTTTTACCATTGGGTATTCTATTCTTAATATTTGTGTGCATTCACTAAGAAAAAAGAAGTATGTATTCATACAGGCCGTGTACAATTTTATTACTAATATAAAGCATTATTCATGAATGGCTAATATATTTTAGACATAACATAATCTTGTCAATCACAATTGGTCTAGGCACTGAGCTTTACAAGCCTCTTCTTGGTCCATGTACAATTCATAATAAAATTCCATGTTCAAACCATTAATAAGCCCCGACATAAGAAATGACCGAACCATGAAAACGAAAGACAACAAGAAACATGAAAACACACTCTCGGGCCACCGGAGGGCAACCCTTCGTGCGCAGCACCTTGTTAAAAGTTTCAAAATTAACAAAATAATGCCACCAAGGTTGCACTCAGGTTTAAGAATAGGATGTTGAAAGCGAGTAGCAAAAAGCTTTGGGAAAAATAATGGCTTTCTCTAAAATCAGATTTCATGGTTAAGGGATAAAACAGTCATCTGCAACCCCTTGCCATACTTTCGGACATTGCTTCCTCGTACATAAGAATCACTAAAAATTTCGCCCCAATTCAGAAACTAAAATCCGAGACGATTCCAAAATAGTAAGAATCGCTTTAGTCTGAGCTATGGTTGCGAAGATATGTCCAACTGAAGTTTATCTTCTATTTATAGATGTCTCCACGACTTTAACCTTTCTTTTAGCAAGCACTTGCATGTTATATATTTAGGGCACTAATTAGAACCGAGCTCGTACCATATCGAAGTTTATTGTTAAATCTTATGTCCCATTTCTATGGACTATATGTATATCGTATACCCATCTATGACGTACCATATGGAAGTTGATTGTTAAATCCTGCATCCCATTTTTATGGACTATATGTATATCGTATACTCATCTATGGCATATATAAGAAAGTTCATTTTTTATTCTTATACCCCATTTCCTGCTTAAGCTCATGGAGAAGGAAAATAGTTGGAGAAGTTGGGTTGTTTTAGAAATACATGAAGTATTGCCAGTGCATCATTGTCGTGGAAGGAAAAAAAATATATAGTGTGCTACAATTTGCTTCACAAAAATTTTCAATTCTTGTCACTGCTTTTAAGTGCTTGAGCCAACAAATCTTAGGCAAGTTCATAAAAACCACTGGATTGAGAATATGACTACCTTCAGACTTAGTTAAAACCAATCACAATCAATAAGCATGAGTTACAAGCCTTTGCTGAAGCTTTGCCTTCAAACCTAGTCATAGTTGAGTTACTTGACTTTCTCCCAATACAATGATGTAGGAGGTTATAAACCAATGGAATAAAACACATGGCGCAGACTAATGCCTAATTCTAAAAGACTGTAATAGCATTGCTTCGTTCAGTCTAATGTCTATTGCAGTATGCTCTTTTATGTCATGAACTTTTTTGGTCGGGAAATGCTGAGTGATGTCTTAAAAGAGTACTATACTTGAAAACAGCAGAATGAGGTTTATGAACACAAAGATGATATTTTTTCATGGAACAACTAAAATAAAAAACATGGATGCTAGTATGGGAACGTACAAAAGGCTTATGTTGTATGTTAATGGAAAATATTAACTTTTGGCACATTTAATTTATGAGCTTCAGCTCTATAACTGGATTACTAGGTGAAATAACTATGCTTATCATGTTGTTATGCTTAAACTATTCATAAGAAAATAGTAAAACTGAATTCTAGGTTCTATGAGCCTATCTAATATATTAAGGGATACCATAGACTGTGGCCTAGATAATAACTAGGAAGGATATTAAGGGAATGTTAGCATCATATATGGAACTTTATTTTTGTTTTAAACAATATAATGTGAAGTTTTGATGTAAATATAAATAAGAAAAAAGATATTGACATTCTCTTTGGGCTTGAAAGTTACTTTAGCATTTGTACTTCTAGCCCAGGCTTGCTTTATGGTCAACGTGGCAAAAGAAGATTGTGAACTAAGATGGAACCGTTGAACCCTAAATTTGAGTTAAACCATTGAGATAAATTCTAAGCATGATTGAGGTCAAGTATAGATCAATTTGAACTCAACTCGGAGTAGATATAGTGAAAACATTGATCCTATAGAACACATGCCTATAATTCCCAGCCTTGCTATCAACGACGTTTATAGTCCTTTATAGCCGCTCCATGGTCACAAATGAAATCCCAAATGTGCAATTCGGGCAAAATCAAGTTCAACTAATATGACTTTAGCATTGGCAATCGATAAAACTTGTGAATTGGATGTAAATGTAAGGTAGAGGGTAGGCTACATGAATAAATATTGGACATAAAAATAAGGTTAAGGGTAGGGTAAATTGTGCTTAGACTGGGTGTAAAAGTATGGAATCGAGTATTCTACTTCGATAACACAAAACTATATACATAGGGGTTTCTATGGAGGCGAGCTGTATACATAGGGGTTTCTCCCAACCTGATGCGCATATGCCATATGCTCCTAACATAGATGTGAACCCCCTGGGTAAAACAATAAACTACCTCGAAGGGTAGTGACAATCCATCCATCCATCATATCAAATACAATAATATACCAGTACATCAATAAAGCTCCTACCCCGGCTCAGACTCGAGAGGGAAGTCGACCAATGGCTAGGGGTCTTTAGATAGAACAGACCGAGTTATGGCAATGACTGTGTTGGCAATAAACAATACCTAGAATTGACCACTCCATACGCCCCTCCTGTGCATACTTTGGAGATAGGCTAAATCAAGCTCTGATGTGACTGTAATCTGTTGAAGATGCAATCTCATAGTATCACCCAATGGACTACTCTGGGTTGCATCTCCCCAGTCCGATGAGGTAGCAAGGGTTGCATCTCCCCTTCCCGGAGTGCATTGGCTCTATGGGCAGCTAGAGGATCGTGGCAACACACGTCCTTACCCAATTGAGCTCCCTAAAACAAGAGCCAGGCCGACACCTACAACTCTTGAGAGTCAGAGCGACATCACTGATCCAGGAAGTGTCAAACTCATACCTGGCCCACACGAAATGACTGATTATAAGCCTAGCGATTATAAGCCTAGCCCGCTATGGGACCCTAATAGCCGTGCTCAGCAAGGTCCTCCCTTCACTTTGCCACTGACCCCGTTGTGTGGTGCTCAATCACTCCATTGCTTCCATAGCCTGGAATGCTCTATGCATAGGCTACATGTAATAGGAACTAAGGGGTCTAAACTACATATAAATAATAGCTACTAGATCTCTACCCCTCTTCTTAATGCTCAAGAGAAGATGCAAGTCATAAGATCAATTAACATCATATAACATCATAACATGATAAATTACAAGAACAATAACTAATCCTATTCACAGGCAACTAATTTCAGGTTAGGGTTCATTGATTAGGGTCCATGATCAGAACTGCGGGTTCTAGGATGGCTCTACTAGAAGTACGACATGTCAATTCATCTGAAATGCTAATTTTTAGATAATCTACTTAAGAACCTAAAGAACTGCTACCAGCTCCAGTGTCTTCATCGACATGCATGTGATTTCTGGTAGATTCCCCTCTCTTGGTGCACGCGCGTTCCTGGGGCTGCTATAGTAGTCTATGCGGTAGAAGACGATCTTAGAAAGAGAGTCATGGGCGCGCAAGCTAGGGTCAAACACTGCTAGAACTAGAAAACAGTCTAGGTCTAAGGTTTATCCTTTAGTAGGTTAGGATTTACATGATATGCCACGTGGATCCAATGGGATACGCCTGTGTGGCAGATCACCTATAAGATGAGGCCATGTGAAAATGGCTTCCTTCCTAACGTTATCTAAGTTATATAGCTAACTTGGCCATACCCCTCCCCACACTAATGTATACAAGTCTACTAATATAGCCTTGTATGGTGACGTGACCTAAAATATATGTAGTTATACCATATATTTTAAAGGGTTGTCACATTCTCCTTTCTTCAGCATTATGTTAAGGTGAAACAAACATGCATCAACCTTAAACAACAATAGGAATAGAGAAGATGACACTTAGAATTTTATTGTAGGGATAAACTTCTGATATTTATTTACCCACAATTGTAAAGGTTCATATACTTATACAAAATTGACTAGCCAGCAGTTGCTGCTTCATGTGTATCCTGGTGCTTGGCCGCTCTTGCGGCAACAAGCCTTGCATCTGTGCGTGGCTTGGTTGGTGTGGCTGATTTGGAAGCGGCGGCGGTTGTGGATCTTTCAGGGGATTCAACAGCCTGCAGCCTCTCTGATTCCTCGACTCAGGTACAAGCTATTTCAAAGCTTTCTGGTGTTCCCGGGATTAGTAGAGCGGAATTTTGCCATTTGGCGGGACTTCTTGGGTGTTGTAGATGGTGATGGTCGGTTTGTACAGCAGTAGAGTTGCAGTTTTTCTGTGAGTTTGTTGTGGAGTGTCGAGGTATCGCTGTCTCTTTGGGGCAGTTCTCCTTCCTCCTCACTTGCTTTGTAACATTACCATTCTTTTAATATATTGATGACACAGTTCTTCCAAAAAAAAAAAAAAATTTATATAGCCTCAACAATTTTAATATTATAATAACATAGTAACATAATTAGGAGTTAAAATTAAGATAAAATCTTATAGCTCGTATTTCTTCCATGGTATGCTCCTTCCATTTGTTGCCCTCGTACTATTGGCCTGCAAGTAGCACATCATGTTAAATTAAGTAACAAATTGTGGTTTCAAGGCTCTACTCCCTCTAACTAAGTTAACCTTCATAGATGCAACATTAATGCGGGGGGGAGGGGGGAGGCTTCCCTTATAATGGCCGCGGGAAGTGTGTCCTATCATGCCTATAATGAATGCATGTCTAATCCCTACCCATTGTCACCCTTGGCATAGGAGGTTGCCTATACTCCATAATGGCCATAGACCTTGGGTGGTTCGTTATCATGTAACCCTATCCATGTTCTAAGATGAATGCATGCACTCTCATTTGGCCCCGTGCTGCCTCACACTCATCTTGGAGCTCATTGTCAACTCCATCAGTGACGCGCCTACCTTGGCATTGGTCCAAAAATTTTGGGTATTGTTTTTCTAGATCTGATTTATTAAGTACCCATGTTGCGTCTTCCACAATCAAGTGCTTCCACTTGACCAGATATTGGAGGAATCGAGATCTTCTTGTTTACCTTATATCCCATATCAAGAGAACTTACGTGGAAGACTTTGTTAACATTCAAGTGAGCAGAGAGATCCAATTCATAGGATTGATTACTTACTCTTGAACAATGTTACAATTGTCCCCCGAACCTTAGAACAAGCTTCTTGCAATTTTTCTGAGTTGGAGCTTCGATTGTTGACTTTTATCTTAGGCCAAACACTATCCTCGATTTGAAATTCTCTTACGATCTTGTGCTTATCGGCTAAGCTCTTTTGCCGACTTATTGCTCATGCTTAGCTTCATCCCAATCCTGTTGAAGAGGTCCTTTCAAAAGGCACTCATGAACTAAGGATCCTTGGTGTAGATGATCTCCCTTCGCAATCCATACAAGCTAAAAACATCCCTCATGAATAGCAAGGCAATATCCAATGCCTTGTCAGTGATTCGACATGGCAAAAAATGTGCTATCTTCGACAACTTGTCGACCATTATGGGAAAAATCTTTCCTATGCCTTTTTTCTCTTGGTTCTTTATGGTCTTTTTGTGATTTCTATACCGATCTTTTTATTTGTGAATTATATATTTATCCTTTTACACCTATTTTGTCAAAACACCATAGACGCCTATATGCATGAAATAATTAGTCTTAATTGATTTGATAACCAAAATTTTGCATCTAACTTCTGCAAATGGTTAATATGTTAGGACTAACTTGTGTTATGGGAGATGCTGTTTTTTTATTTTTTTGTTTGAAAAAAAATAAAAATTCAAAAAACATCGGCAATTTCATTAACATGTAAACTATTAAATATATCACGAATCCCATAACACACCAAAACAAAAAATTTCCCCTTTTTTTCCTTTGGATACAAAGGGCGGCCGCTATTTTGCTTTTTTATTTTATATCAAACCAAAAAATACATCTCCATGTTTCTCACAAGATGGAACTATGGCTATCGACCCTGAAAACAAAGTGCCTAGGCTCCTCCAGAATACAGATCATTGGGAGCTCTAACTTCGTTGCCCTGTTTGTGAGACTGCCGCAAATAACCACCTCAAATGCATGAGGAAGGGATAGACCACCAACCGTATCAAAAAAATGTAGCATATAGCAAAAACTATTTGTGGATATAATATCTAGCACAATGGTTCCAGGGGGATTTGATATGGATGTAAAAATTACAATTCTTACAATCTCTAAAATAATTGAATGGGTCATTGTAAAAAAAAAAAAAAAAAAAAAAAAAAAAAAAAAGAAACATAGATTGAAGATAAAAACAATTACGTTAGCTCACTGGTTATATTAGTCAAAGTAGCCTTATTAGAACATTGGGTTATTTTGGGTTGTAGCAAGAAGCTAGTAAGTTCATGCTACAGATTGCTTACCTCCTCAAATACTTTATCACCTTCTCGAAAATGACACTTACAGACTTTGCCTTCTCAATGGCAATCCATCTGGAACCTTGTTTGGTCTAAATATAATCCTCCAAAGGTAAATGTTCTACTTTGGCAGGTTATTCATCGCTCTTTGAGAGTTAATGAGATGGTTCATCACTTTAAGCCGGGAGTAAGCCCACTTTGCCCAATGTGTGAGCGGTGCATTGAAACATTGGAGCACTGTTTATATTTGTGTGCAGAGCTGAGTAGTCTTAGGTCCTGGCTGCATTCTCTTTTTGGAGTATCTTTGGATAGTCAGCACTTTTTTTGGGTATTTATCCAAATCAGTGGACTGCTTCTAAAAGGATTGCATTTCACATGGCAAAGTCTTGGCTAATATGGAGTGTATGGAAGCGAAGGCAAAGAAAGGTCTTTTATGATATGAGTATTTCTTCTCAGGTGGTGCTTCAAGAAATTCGTAAGAAGTTGTATAATTGCTTTCAGATCTCCAATTGGCCTGATCGTATTAAAATTCCAATATGGAGTGATCATCTAAAAGTGATTGATGCTTCAGGGACATTTCTTACTTCTGGAAGTACTTTGTAATATTTTGAGTGTATAATATGAAGTAAATCACGTTCTTCAAAAAAAAAACATTGGGTTATTTTGGTAGAGGTTCGAACGCTCGTACTTCATATTCTAAAACCTTAGACAAAGCCGTCTAGAGGTTCAATATTCCATGAAACCTTAGGCGAACTCGTATTTCATGTTTCAAAATCATAGGCGCTCCCAACCATAAATGACCATAAGCGAAACGAGAAGTGCCCAGAGCCGTCAACATATGGTCTGGGCCGTAGAATCGATGGATCCAACGACCGTGGTAGTCCGGGGTGCACCTCGTCTAGAATATATCCACCGTTATATACATTCTATTCTTTATATAAAGGTTTCTCCTTTATATTTAAATGGTCCACCTTTTTCTATTGTAGGCTTGATGCCATGATAATATCTTCTCGACCCCTAGATATTTTAATGGCCCTTAAATAAGGTCCTTAAAACCAATGGTCCATCCAAAAAAATTAAACTTTTTTATCAAATTTTTTTTTCCTTCAACCAAAATTTTGAAAAGGGCATTTGCCAATGTAATTCATAACATTCAGAAGATCACATGCTAGAATGGATTATTAAAAGAAAAAAATAATTACACAAGTAAGAGTGGAAGAAAGGGCACAATCTAACATTACTTCGTTTGTGACGTTCCCCTAAAATATACGGCATAAGTACGTATATTTTACGGCCACGTCACCATACAATTCTACATCAATAGACTTGTATACGACCAATGTGGGGGAAATGACTAAGTTATCTATAACTTAGCCAACCTAAGGTAAGAAGCCATTTCCACATGGCCTCACCTTATAGGCATACCCCCACATAGGCGCACCTATAGGAGCCAAGTGGCATTCATGTAAACCCTAACATTTAAAGGCTAAACCCTAAACCCTAGCCACTTTTGGCTCCAACAACCTCAGACCCACCAGTTCGCGATCAGAGCTCCGACTCGAAGACCGTCTTCGACAGCTTGGGTTGCAGCAGTAGAGGAGGATTATCTTCTCCAACCACTTGCCAGAGATGGAGAACCAGGGAATTAGCGGTAGCGCATCAGGGGCAGGTATTTCCAATAGATCCTGGTATTGCAGTAGAGCCATTCTAGAACCTATTGTTCTGAACATGAACCCTAATCAATGAACGCTAACTATAGGTTAGATGTATGTGATTAGGATTAGTTGTTATTCTCTTTTATTATCAAGATTATGTTGATATGATGTTGGTTGATCTCATATTTGCACCTCTTGTGTATTGGGAAGGGGGGTAGAGACCTAGTAGCCACTAGCAGATGATGCTCCTAGTTTAGACCCACTAGTTCCCATTATTATGCGGCCTGTGCATAGAGCCCACCTGGCTACGGAGGCTATGGAGTGACTGAGCACCACACAACAGGGTCAGTGGCAAAGTGGAGGGAGGACTCTGCTGAGCGCGGTTACTGGGGTCCCATAGTGGGCTAGGCTCATAGTCGGGCCGGGTATGGGTCCGACACTTCCTGGGTCAATGGTGTCGCTCTGACTCTTAAGAGCTGCAAGTGTCGGCTTGGCTCTTGTTTTGGGGAGTTCAATCGGGTACGGACGTGTGTCGCCACGATGCTCTAGCTGCTCATGGAGCCACTGCACTTCGGGAGGGGAGATGCAACCCTTTCTACCTCATCGGACCGGGCAGATACAACCCGGAGTAGTCTCGTTGGGTGATACCATGGGATTACGTCTCCGGCAGGTTACAGTCACGACAGAGCCTGATTTAGCCTATCTACAAAGTATGCACAGGAGGGGCGGATGGAGTGGTCAACCCTAGCCATTGTCTATTGCCAGCCCAAGTCATTACCATAACTCGGTATGTTCTATCTGGAGATCCCCAGCTGTCAGTCGACTCCCCCTTGAGTCTGAGCCCTGGGTAGGAGCCTCTATTTGATGTATTCTATGTATTTGATGTATTGTTGTATTCGGTGACATGGATGGAAGGATTATCACTACCCTACGGGGTAGTTTATTGTTGTTATGTTATTGCTAGTGCTTATGTTTATATGTTTTGCTTCCGCTGACATAGGGATCCCTAGAGGACGGGACGGAATGACACCTTTGTGTCCTCTACTCGATAGTCTGGACCTACGACGGGTGCCGTTGGATGGGGAAGGTCCCTCGATGTATACGGTGGGCTGCCGTATATAGCGCAAGGAGCATCACACCGTTGAAAGTCCAGCTCAACACAAATCTATGAGATTGACTTAGTCTAAGATTGCCTATGGGCAGGGCACTATAAAATCCAAATTATATCTATTGTAATGCAACATCACTAGAAACTAGAACCAATAGAATTGAAACTAAAAAGAAGCAGTTAAACTATAAGAAAATTGCCAAAAACATAATTGTGATGGTATAAAATAGCATTAACATATAATCTCTAAATATGAAATCAAATGTTGAAATACTAACTAATCATCAGGCTCAGGTATGTCTTGGACTTGGATTACACCTGGACTATACCTGAATTCTCATAATCTTCGTCTTCATAGTTGCTTTTCTTTTCCTCTGATATCTTCGACGTGTAATTCCACAAAGCAATGACCTTAAGATCATAATCATGTTCAATGCCATAGTAATGAACTCCTCGCATAGCTGTAGGAAAGATAATTGATACTGACCTTGCAACAAATCAAGCACTAAGCCATGACAATAAATATACAAAATGAACTCTATAACTATCGCGACTTTTTTAAGCCAAATCTTGACAACCGCATGTCTTTATAGTGCAACTTATCAATTTTTGTCAAATGATGAGCATAGAAGTCTTGATTAGGGCCGTAGATTTTATGCTGGAAAGGTGAGTTGTTGGTTGGTGGTACATGCACACCTATACAACTATAGATAACACATACTTTGGCAATAATGTGCAAAAATTCCCAGCCTATCCTTATTATGGCCAAAAGGAGCGATATTTCTCCAAGTTTCGCTTCTTTGCATACACGTCTAGTGTCTTTAGTTGTTCCTGCATACAAATTCCCAATGCAAATCCTTTGTCATCCAAATAAATTGTAGCAATGCTCATGCTAGCATCTACAAGCTCCCGATCACATGAAATCCATGTTGGAATTTCATCATGTCCAATTATAGGTATCATATTTATAGGAAGATCTACACACATGATAGCCCTAATCTCTAGGCTTGCCATTCCTTTGCAAAACCTTGTCAAATCATTTTGTTTACACGTGCAAACTCCCTTAACTTCTTGAACTCCTTTCACTAAGGATGCTTTGACAGAAAAGTGCATTCCTTACAAGCGAGTATCTTTCTTTGATCTCATACACCAAGCATCCATTCTATGGTTCTCATCCCAGCTTTATTTCCTTGCTTCCACGAATCATCCTAGCTTTGCACAATCTGTGACTGGAATTGTGAGTCAGTAATAGAAAGGATGAAACTGCTCTTCTCAAGTATGTATCCATCATTTCTTAGTGTCTCATTACCTTTGCTCCCTTGGTGAAAATATGAACAGCTTGGTTAACTTGAGTACGATAAAGAGGGATCAAAGGCAGATCTCTTTCCCTCGCAATTCTAAGTTCATTCAAGATCTACGATTCATCTCCAATGTGAAATTCTTTGAGACATCTACAAGATCTTTTTCTTCATGCTTGTTTTTTTCTTCTTTGATAGCTTCTCAACCTCGTCCTCTTAGGCACTTCATCAATGATAGTCTTATCCTCTGCAGCTTGTGGCTCTTCATTTTTTAAGAACTCTGATGATCCCTCATTCCCTTCTTAAATGACTATCTTTTCATTCTTTTAATTCTAGCTCTTCGGCCCTTTTCTCCTCCTCTTCTTCTTAGGTGTCCATAATATAGTTTCTTTCCTTGTTACAACCATAGGACTGCACTTAATGTTCAAACAAATGATTACTTGTAAACAATGAATAGTAAAAGACATAAATACGAATATGCAAAGAGGATACAATTTAGACATTAAAATAGAGAATCTGCAAATGGAAAACCAATTGACTTAGCCTATTACAATTGCTACCCTCTCACCCTTTTGTTTGCCTTTAATAGCTACAACTTTTAAGCATTGCCCTTTAAAAATGCAAACTGGGATCCAGAAGTACCTTTATAGTCTAGCACCATGGCAAGAAAAAGGGCCAGCTTCAAGCTTGCCCAATCTGCGTATGAAAATATACTAAAATTTGATACAAATTTTTACAATGTCTGACCTTTGGACAATTAAGGAACTGTGCAGATCAAGAATCAAGCATTCACAGATAATCCTCCCCAGTTAGCATAATGTTCCAAAGGACTAGAGAGACAAATATTTATAGTATGAATTAAGCTAAATGTGAAGCAAATGGCGGTGTTTGAGGTCAGGGTGTCTTATAGATAGAATAGAAATTTGCATAGAAAACATTTCATATCTTACAAACAGAACATGAGATTTTTCGAATAGCGCCCTTACCGCTGAAGTCCGCTTTTGTGGATACCATTAAATCTGTGTTTCAGTGGCACAATTTATGCTTTTATCATATCAAATATAACTTATAATGCCCTGCTTGACATAACTATATATAGATAATACAATAAAATGAATGGTCAAGATTGCATGTGCTTTTCCATTCCATTTGTCAAAGTTGGGGTACCCCTGCTAATAAGGAAGTCTACCCCTGCTTCGGATTCTTCCCAATGGACCTCCCTCTAGCGAGCTCGTATTAGTTAGAAGGCATTCCATAATGCAAAGGATAGAAGTTATGTAATTTAAACAATTGGCGCACCAAACCTACCTCTAGCGAGCTCTTATTATTTATAAGGCATCCCATAATGATAAGATAGAAGTTATTTAATTTAAACAATATATTGGCACACCATGATCTAGAAAAAAACATTGGAAGTCATGCTCTGTTTGGATCCTACTATTTGAAAGGTAACCTATCATTCAAAGGATAGCATCAAGTTGCGTAAGTTACGAAATTTAAACATTTTGTGCACTCAAGATTTAAAAGCACACCATAATTCATAATGTGTTTTGGCTAGAGCAGTTCAAGTGGTTCAGTTATATTATGCTTTGGCTAGAGTAGCTCAGTTGGTTAGAGCATGTGGCTGTTAACCACAACGTTTGGAGGTTCAAGCCCTCCCTCTAGCGAGCTACTATTATTTAGAACGCGTTCCATAATGCAAAGAATAGCATCAAGTTCAAGACGTTAAAGCACGTTATAAGTCATACTATATTTTGATTCAGTTGATGTTTTGCTTTGATTGGAGTAGCTCAGTTGGTTAGAGCGTGTGGCTGTTAACCACAAGGCTGGAGGTTCAAGCCCTCCCTCTTGCGAGCTCGTATTAGTTAGAAGGCATCCCATAATGCAAAGGATAGAAGTTATGTAATTTATACAGTTGGTGCACCAAACCTACCTATCATCCAAAGGATATCATCAAGTTGCATAAGTTACGAAATTTAAACATTATGTTCACTCAAGATTTAAAAGCACACCATAACTCATAATGTGTTTTGGCTAGAGCAGCTCAGGTGGTTCAATTATGTTATGCTTTGGTTGGCGTAGCTCAGTTGGTTAGAGTGTGTGGCTGTTAACCACAAGGTCGGAGGTGCAAGCCCTCCTTCTAGTGAGCTCCTATTATTTATAATGCATCCAATAATGCAAAGAATAGCATCAAGTTCAAGACGTTAAAGCAGTAATAAGTCATATTATGTTTTGGTTCAATTTTATTATGCTTTGGTTGTAGTAGCTCAGTTGGTTAGGGCTTGTGGTTGTTAACCACAAGGTCGGAGGTTCAAGCCCTCCCTCAATGCAAATATGTAATTTAAACAGGTGCACATAATGCAAATATGTAATTTAAACAGTTGGCACACCAAACCTACCTCTAGCGACCTCCCATAATGATAGGATAGAAGTTATTGAATTTAAACAACATATTGGCACACCATGATAAAAAAAAACATTGGAAATCATACTCTGTTTTGGATCCTACTATTTGAAAGGTATCCTATCATCCAAATGATAGCATGAAGTTGCATAAGTTACGAAATTTAAACATTTTGTGCACTCAAGAATAACTCATTGTGTTTTGGCTAGAGTAGTTCAGTTGGTTCAATTATGTTATGTTTTGATTGGAGTAGCTCAGTTGGTTAGAGCGTGTGGTTGTTAACCACAAGGACGAGCTTTGATTATTTAGAACGCATCCCATAATGCAAAGAATAGCATCAAGTTCAAGATGTTAAAGCACGTTATAAGTCATACTATATTTTCATCTCCATGGCAGCAAGTTCAAGATGTTAAAGCACGTTATAAGTCATACTATATTTTCATCTCCATGGCAGCATATAATTGGATCTTTAGTTTCTTATGTTTCTTAATATTTCAATACTTTGTTTATAGGCTTCCTGCTAATGGTTATGGGCTGTGTTTTCCCTGTCTTGCCTTGCCACTATAGCAAGTGGATCAATGCAAACTTATGGACATTGAGAAGGTTTATAGAATCTGTGCTTTGTTATATTGGGAAAAGAGCTACTGTGCAAGAACCCTATGAACAATGGCATGTAGATTTAGAGTGTTTCTTAATATCCCTTACAGAAAGACCAGAGTAATGGCAATGAAGCAACAATTGTTGCTCTATAGTTGTAAATGTGATAGTTGAAAAAGTCATATGCATGTTCTCCCTCCTGCAATGGCTTCTAGAGGTGCTCATAAATATGCACTTACTACTAGGAAGAGCTAAAAACAAACTCCTTGAGAATGCTAATTAATGACAGGAGCAATAAGGCAGGCCATGATGGTCCTCATGATTGTCATATGAGATCCCACGCTTGTGCCAGGATTGTAATTTATTAGAAAGAACATCCTCGCAAACACTGTGTTAAAGACATGAAAACCCACACAGATGTGGATAGATAATAAATGTGCAAAATGTTATCTTCCACCTTGCATATACAGTATTGAACCTATCCCTGTTGGTGTCTGTCCTCACGGCACTATTCAATAAAGCATTACAAGAAAGCTACCCTTTGCAGTGGACCACGAGTAGAGTTGTGCCCATATACAAGACAGGGGACCCTCAATGCCCAACCAACTATCGCACTATTATGGTCAGCTCTCTCTTTGCAAAATTATTGGCTGGCATCCTTGAGCAGCGGTTGACAATATGGGCAGAAGAGGCAGATGTGCGAGCTCTCACACAAGCAGGCTTTCGGCCTAGGCATTCCACCATTGATCATATCTTCACTCTGTGCACACTGATTGAGGATAGCAGGAATCACTGGCAAAACTTGTACTATTGTTTCGTGGATTTTGCAAAAGCTTTTGACACAGTGCCCCGGGACAAGTTATGGGACAGATTGCGGCAGCTGGGGACCCCCCTTGACTTGCAGAACGTAATATACAGGCTGTACGAGGTATGCTCAGGTCGTATCACATCATCAGGACAGCCGGTAATCAGTAGTATTGGAGTACGTCAGGGTTGCCCCCTCCCCATACTCTTTGGCCTATACATTGACCAGCTAGAAGATTGGCTTTTTGAGCATGGAGGTGCGGGCGCCCATCTCATGCATCACACAACCCGGCAACTCATATATGCTGACGATGTCAACCTCTTGGCCTATACTCCAGCGGACATGCAACGTCACCTGGATGCTCGTGACACTTTTTGCCGATTCACTGACATGCGATAACTTGGCAAAAACTATGGTGCTGCTAGTTTCGTCATCCCGTCAGCCAAGGCTTTCCTTATTCACTTACCAGGGACAAGATGTCGAGGTGGCTCCGACCTACAAGTACTTGGGGATCGAGTTCTCTACTACCACCCACTGGGATGCTGCCATCAGGTTGCGGGTCACGCGGGTTGGAAAGCGCTATATGCCATGCAGAACAAAGCCACAAGGCAGAGTTATATGCCTGGGGATACCAGTCACACTTTTTTAGGGCCTTGGTCGAGCCGGTCCTCCTGTATGGGGTAGAAGTGTGGGGTCCGGTGATGTCCCTCACCACCTGGAATGATCTCGAGCAGGTGCATAAAGCCTTCTTGGCACGAGGCCTTGGGGTAAAGTCCACAGTTCCATACCAGATCTTACTCCAGGAGATAGATTTGGGGTTGCATTGGAATGCTATATTATTTACTTAATGTGGTCGCTATGGGTGATACACGTTTGCCCAACCTTGCTTTAACCGTAGCAATGGCTCCCCAATGCTTCAAAGCCTGCTGGAAGGACAAGCAAGCTCAGTGGTTCTCACATTGGGGTGGACAGGCAAATAGATGCTAGGATCACGATGCACTAAAGTTGTACCTAGATGCTACTTTCCTTCGCAAGCTCTGGAATACAGATGCTCTGACGCACGTTAAGCTGGCACACTATCAGCAGCAAGTCAATCCTAGGCTCACGAGAGGACCACGCCAGTACTTGTACACCCATTTGCCCATGAAGAAGCGCAGACTTATAGCTTCCATTTGCACGAGTGCACATCGTCTCCACATTGAGACAGGGTGTTGGACTTATAGGAAGCTCAAGTGGAGAGGCTTTGTCAGTGTCGCCACCAGGGCGCCATTGAAGATGAATGTCATGCCCTCCAGATCTGCCCAGCGTTTGCCCATATCCGAGCGCGGTATGTTCGGTTACTAGTGACTGGCCACCCGTTGTATGTTATTGAATACGACGTCCGTGGGCTTATTGGGGTCATACCTCTAAGAGGTTATGGATGCACGGACTCAGTTGTGTCCTCCAGGACAGTATTGAATTGTCCTATACAATTGGACAGTGTACCCGCATACTTATTACTGCTAAGGGTTTTCCCTCGAAAACCCTTCGGGGCGAGGTTTTTTTAATCCTGACAGTAATACGCTTGTTGCTCTCTTTTTGTTTGGATCCCATAGGCCAATTGGTCTCCGTGGACAAAAAAATCTATTCTATTCTATTCTATTCTATTCTATTCTATTCTATTCTATTCTATTCTATTCTATTCTTTTGGTATTTTGGATTTAGGGTAGATTGAGCATCGAATGGTTTTGGTGTAATATAATTTGATGGTTCTTGCATGGCGTGGAAGAAGACCCGCCCTTTTCCAGGGATGCCCATATAGGTTGTTGTGGCTTTACATTTTTGTGTGCAACTAACACCAAGGTTGCTTGTCCTACAATTTTCTTGTTGCTTTGTAGCTGGCCAAAAATGTTTGACTTGATCCTAGGGTTTGGTAGCTGCCCGAAAATCTTTGTCTTTGATCCTGGGGTTTGCAAGCTGGCTGATTGCTTTTGGTCCTGGATTGTTGGAGCTATACCAAGGCTTGCATGGTATTGAAGCGATTTCATTTTTATTCTTTGATTGTTGTTTTTTTATTTTCCTTACATGCGTTTGTAATGCATATGACGTAACATCTAGTGTGTCGAAGAGTACTATTGCTCCATATTATTCTAATCCAGAGGTCCTGGAGACTTCAATATCTCTAGGTTCCTGTGTATGCCTATGTATTAGAGATGATACACCCTTTGAACCCGAACGTGGATTTGCTAATGCATCTTTTCCATGAGCCAGATGTTAGGATAATTAAAGTTAATAAGTTTTTTGACATTGATGGATTTTGTGGAAGATTAAGTGCCTCTGTTTTGCAACTAAAAGAGTGCTTGATAACATCAATGCATGTATTGATGTATGGCTTTGTTTGGCCATTCGTCTGCGGGTGGCTCATTGCAAGCTTAGTTCGGATAGTGCTAAAGAAATTCTTCCAAAATGCACTAACAAACTTAGGATCCCGGTCTGATATAATGGTACGGGGCATCCCATGAAGGCGAAATATCTCCTTTGTGAATAACCTAGTCTTTTTGTATGAGTCCCATATTACTGCATGAGTCCCAAATGTTAGAATGTGACCCACTTTAATTAAACGCGAGTTTTGTGGAGAAATCATATGAATAGTTATTTGTGCTAAGTTGACTTGATTTTCTTTTTGAGTTGTTTTTTTATGTAGGTTGTGGTAGACAGTCATTTGGGATATCCATTGTATTACGTTCGAAGAATGGTGCCGAAGTGATGGATAGAATAGAATAGATTTTTTAACGTCCACTAAGACCAAGAGGCCATGGGACCCATACAATGTCCTAGTACAATCATAAGGTTTTCAAGGGGAAAAGCTTTGCAGTAATAATGATACTAGACAAACAAGAAGAAAAATATAAGTAGGCCATGTTGACTACTATCATGCACAGATGGGACTCTGAGAAGTTGTGGGAGCATGGAATGGAATGCTAAAATCAAATAACAATTCCTGGCCATCTCAAAAGCAGGACATCTTAGCAGAGCATGGCTTCCATCTTCAATAACTTGTAACTACCACATGCACATAATCTCGCTTCTCGTGGCAATTGCGGCTGCTCCCATCTACCAGTCCCAATCTGTAGCTTGTGGGACCCTGTGCAAATTGATGCAATAGCTACAAGCTTTTTCTTGGACAAGGAAGCAAGCAAATAAGCTTGTGGTACTAGTGCCAAAGTGGGATTTATACGTGCATGATAATGACCAATTCTAACTTGGACTACGGTAACTGCATCCCACATCTTCTGAAAAAAATGACCATCGAGATATTGTTGCAAAAGCTTAGAATCAGAACTCGCAAGCATCATGAAGTGTTCCGGTTGCACAGTAAAGGACATCACTTCTCATGTAAAAAAAACGTCTTAAAATAGATGATGTCAATAAATCTGCAATATTTTCAGCTGATATTCGCGGGCGGTATTTCTAGCATGGTTGGGCCAAGATTTGGGGCTTGTATCGTATGGCAAATTGTATGCAAGGGGTATGTTTTCACTTAATTGAGCTGCTTGTTATTTTTCTGACCATGTCCTATCGAGACCATATGAAATGTCATGTCAATTTTTTGGAAAAATGTTAGTAGCCGTGGATCTGGCACAATGCCAAGAATATGCTACCCAAATGGCTGACAGTCAGCGTTGTTCAAAAAACCCCATAAAGATACTTAAATTGGTATTAATGTACATGAACCTTTAAGCAAAATTACATGACCGCTTTGTGGTTTTCTGTTTGTATAAGATTTCAGCATAGAAAATATTTACCGGCCGTTATTTATAATAGCCAGAGACAAGTAATGTTTCTGTGACATTGGGCTCAAAAGCATACAATGTTCACCTCAATAAACATAGTCTCAACTATAGGGTTTTCCTGTGCGAAGATAGAGGGAAAGACAACGAAAATCAGAAAGAGAAGAGGTTTCAAAAGTCAACTGGACCTGACTCTCAACGAAAATACAGGAATACCGTCAATGGACAGACGAAAATTAAATTTTGTGTATCATCCTCTTTGCTAGCAGAAAAGGAAACCAGTTAACTAATAGAGAAGTGTACATTCTTCCCTTTCCAAAATTTGGCCAAATGTTGAAATTTGCCATTAAATCTAATTTTGCGCCTTGCACCTATATGCTCATATTTCATAATTGCTTCACAATTTGTTGGTTGTAGTTGCTGCGAGCAAATAGCATGTGACAACTTGTAATTGCATCTTTTAACAAGTGTTGTTCTAGTAGCTCCAAATCTAGATCAAATTATAATCACCAGAAATAAACTCTATTATTAACCCTATAGAAAGTTCAGGGTTAATTGATGGAGTTGCAGGAGGACTGATATGAGGCTTTGGGTCTATCTCATTGCTCGATTGCATAGGAGATACATTATCTACTTGTGGTTAATATGTGCCACCGCTCTCTTTTAGAGGTTGATGTTGGGTTAAATATGGCTTTAAAATTTGATGGAAATGGACTTTTAAATTCCATTATAATAACTCCACTACCTAGAATGAGTAATGCAATTTGGCACCATTATAAGAAAAGTTTAAAGGTCTGCTTACAACGTATCTGCACAAGGATAAAAACCATCTTAGAAAGGATGGACCCATCGATTTTCTTGGATAATTTTCCATCATTCGAATTTATTATTATGACAATCATTGCATATCCCTAAAGTTTTGCATATATGCACTATTTATACTTGTCGTGTATAAGAAGGGAGTCTACATGCTCATGTTACTCATATATCTAGAACTTAAATATCTTTCTATAGCAATTTATATACGAAGTTGTCGATCCTATAGATGCTTGCTTGTCTTTTCTTCTTTTCTCGTTTGCTCCCCATGTATACTTAGTTCCATGCACATCAACACCTTCAAAGTTTCGAAAAGATGCATAGAAAGTGGTATTTAGCTTTCTATATGTTGTTGTAGTGTGTTATGAGTAATTACAAGATAGATAATGATAGGATGACTAAGGACTACTCTATAATTCAGCTTCATAAGCAACTAGCTATAGTACATGATTCGTCCAGTACTTACTATTGATGCTTCTGCTATTACTGCATGCAAGAGATAACGGAATGTGTTTAGTGATGATATTATCCCCGATGGATATGTCCTCAGCCTGCACTCTTACAGTGCATCATGCACATTTCAACTTCTCTCCATTCGCCTCAAGCATATTTGCGATCCAGAATGTCAATCTCCGTACATTCTGAAACAAAATATCTTTCCCTTCATATCTCCATGGGTTTTGTCATGTAAACCGACATGATCCACAGTATGATAGCAGAAGTAATCACACCCACTGCATGGAGTCTCACAAAAGAACAACATTTATAGTTTTTTTTTTTTTGAGGGTAAGAATTTTTTGATTAATATAAAAACAAGGTACACGACCTTCTTGTGGGCTCCACAATAGGCCAGATAGGAAGTATACAATGATCTTGGTCACCAGATAGAAAGAATTGTAACAAAAGATACACGCAACCATCAATTTGAAAAACTACCCTAAGATCACGTCCATGTACTATGGTCAAGGTTCTCAACCTCTTCTTCATCCCTGCAAAATGATATGCTCCTCAGCCTTTTAGTTCTTCCAGTACTAGAGGGCATGGCCTTCTTCCCAACTATTGTAGGTACTATGGGAAGGTAATAGCACTTGTAGAGTGCAATCAAAATTATTCCTCAAGATCTTGAAGAACGCACCGAAGGAATACCTAGAAGAATAAGATAGGCAGGTCGCTCTTGATTGTATGAGAACGCCCGAAGATATGCCTTCTTCTCCTACTGGCAGTACTATCGAGGCTTACTTGCTCTTCCAGAAATACGCTCCACTATCAAGAAGCCCAACCCGCAAGATTTTAAGCAGAAGTAGAACTGTACTAGGCAAGATTGCCAACTGTCTTCCCTTTAGCAAGGTACTATAGGCATTTCAACAAGAGCTCCCTCCACTACTAGAGCAGCCCGCTACTCCACTTGTATAACTGCCTCAACCTCTTCTCTACAATAAAGGTACTATAGACTAGGCTACTCTTTCCATGTAGAGTTTCAAGGCAAAGTAACATATATTCAACAGTTTTGAATACTACAGGAGAAAGCCAATCGCAATTCTAATGGAAATTTTCCAGAGAAGCTTCCAGTAAGATGTTGCAGCCCCACAGACTCATGGCAGCCCCGTCATGACAAATAGGAGTTGCAGTGAACAAAATATCTGTTTCAATAGTATCTGCCTCCTGAAGCACACCCCCGAAAGATTTGAAGGCATTAACATTTAAGCAGTATATGTGTTGCAGCTACAAGAGACACAGGTCTCCCGTCCTGTATATCTTGCTTTACCAATCTGACCTGTACGGATCACCAAGTCATCCTCCTAGCTGGGATAGGAGCGGGCAACATGAGAAAGCTGTACATCCAACTAGAGCTCACACCCTATACATAGAAATCTGCGCAGCAAAAACTGAACCAAAACAGTATGGCCCAATATATCTGCAGCCCCGTGTAACACCCAACCATGCTTCAAGCAATGCCTTCCCATCCTACAGAACCTCCTCCGTACAGCCGTAAGCATCTCCGAAATATTTCTGCACAGAGTCTTTTCCACAAGACAAGATGGCAATATTATCTTTGTGCCAGCAGGTAACAACTATAGCATTACAGGAGCCTCAGACGCCGGCAAACTAAATCCAAGGAACCCTTCTTGCCACATCATAGCCCAGACCCAAAAACAATACACTAAAGCACCCAAGTGTAGAAGCTAGGCTTTAGATAGTTAGACTGCAGCATTTTACTTCTGTTTCACCACATCTGATTCATATATCCTAGAGTATGGGCCCATAGAAGAATTGCTCTCTCATGTCTCAAAGCCGGATGAAAACTCAATTATCAAACAGTGCACATAAATCTTACCCAGTGAAGAATGCCAACAGCCAAGGTTAACCATAGAGCCATGCTGCAGATCAGATTTTGCTGGGTTGCAGTGAGTGCACCCATCCCTAGCCCGCTGCAGTGAGTGCAGCCGTATCTGACATAACTACCATGTGCAACCATTGCAAAATACAGAAAAGAAGCAACGTGACAAGCTCACACTAGAAGAAAAAAATGTAGCATACCATAAGAACTTTGGGTTGAGATACTCCGGTGCAACACCAGAGCAAGAAAGCCTCCTACTGTTGCAAAGTGGCGTCCCCTGTTGATCCAGCCGCCGAAGAGGCAAGGAGGTCGCTCTAATAACAAGTCCTGCACAAATAACTCTTCTCCAGAAGCTAAGGCGAGCTTGGATGAAGAAATCATGTGCTCAGGACTATATCTAATGAATCAGGCCACCTTTCTTGATCTCCAGGAAGATCAAACCGTGAACGCCAGTGACCGAGGATTGTCCCCTGATCACCCTTCCAGTCGCCTCTAGGAGTTTGAAGGATCTGCAAGAAATGGGGCGGCCGCCTGCCGCCGCCCTAGTCGCCGCTTCGAAACCCTAACATCCTACTTTTTCTATCACAACAACATTTATAGTAGGTAAGCAACAATGTTTATAAATTCCATTGTGCTCAGAGACATGCTTGTAGTAAAAAATAGAATGTTTGCTCATAAATGTACTTGTCTTCTTAACAAATCCTATGAGTACCTCACAATTTTCTTCAACTTCAGATTTTCTGCACATGAATGTTCCTTTTCAATTGGTGGTTCATCTTTTCATACCTTGAATTGAAGTGATCACTAGAAGCACAAGTATGATTGCAAGGAGTCATTGTGCACGGTAAAGGACATCACTTCTCATGATAAGGATGTATGATATGCTCCATCTTTTGCCCCTTTGCCCCATCTTTTGCCCCTTTGCCCCTTTCCCTAAACCCCTCCCCTCCACTTTTGCCCCTTTGCCCCTTTCCCTAAACCCCTCCCTCTTCTCTCTCTCGTGCCTCTCTCCCCCCCTACCCTCTCCCCCCCTCTCCTCCTCTCCTCCCCTCCTCCTCCCTCTCCCCGCTCCTTTGCCTCCCTCCCTCCATCCCTCTCTCCCTTCCATCTCCCCTTCCTTCCTACCATTATTTCTCCACCGTCTCCCCTTCTTTTCTCGGATTGTTCTTTGTAAATGCTATTGTTGTTTTATCCAAAAAAAAATCTATTCAAGCATTCAATTCAAAAAAAAAAAATAGTATGAGTCCCATTTTCAGCGTGAGACCCAAACGTCGAGATCTGACCCACTTTAATTAAATGCGACTTAGTATCTCATGTCAGAAATAATGATCATTATGGGTAAAATTTTCTTACTATTATTAATAACTATTAATCTAAGTTATTGTTTTTGCAGGATGAAAGCTTAGATAATCCTTTTATCTTGGATAGTTTTTTCTAAAAGGAGAAGGTATGACAAGCTTGCATGTGAGATGATCATTCCATGCATATCTTTGTGTGACTGACAGAGAGACTTAAATTTGGATAATGATGATGTAGCTTTGGATGGGAGTCCAATGATTATCAAATATATATGGCATGCTGCATGTCCATAACTTCTTGTATATGGATAAAAGGTAGATTGGTTTTAAAGTATGGAAAACCAAGAAAGTATTTATCAAGTCTAGGAGTGAAGAGAAGGTAGTTTCAAAATGCTTTATCCCCTAGAACAGAGACATTGTGGTTTGAATATCAAGGTTTTTCATTGAAGTGGTACAGTTGATGTTGTGCTTTGGTTGGAGTAGCACAGTTGATTAAGCATGTGACTGTTAACCACAAGCCCGGAGGTTCAAGCCCTCCCTCTAGCGAGCTCATATTAGTTAGAAGGCATATCATAATGCAAAGGATAGAAGTTACGTAATTTAAACAGTTGGCGCACCAAATCTAACTCTAGCGAGCTTCCCATAGTGATAAGATAGAAGTTATTTAATTTAAACAATATATTGGCACACCATAATCTAGAGAAAAACATTGGAGGTTATACTCTATTTTGGATCATACTATTTGAATTGGATCATACTATTTGAAAGGTATCCTATCATCCACGTAAGTTACGAAATTCAAACATTTTCTGCACTCAAGATTTAAAAGCACACCATAACTCATAATGTGTTTTGGCTAGAGTAGACATTTGTTCAATCATGTTATCTTTTGGTTGGAGTAGCTCAGTTGGTTAGGGCGTGTGGCTGTTAACCACAAGGTCGGAGGTTCAAGCCCTTCCTCTAGCGAGCTCATATTAGTTAGAAGGCATCCCAAATTTTGGGTTTGATCAAAGTCTCCCCATCTGACATGTTGCGTAGGATTTTTCCATTTTCAAGCCTTCACTGTTGTTTTGTTGATATGAGGATAAGTTTGCAACAGGTTTCCATCTCCCACTGCAGTAGTTATACTGCTGATGCAAAATGCCTGGTTAGCGATCTGGGCCTGGTAATGATCTGGCAGAACCGAAAGCCTCTCATAAATTTATATTATATATAAGGTTGGACAACATTGGATCTTGCTGCAATCTCATTTTTATAAGTTACTGTACATAAATTTATTTCCAACAGATATGTATATAAATTTATTTTCAACAGATAAGTACTCTGCTGTAGAATTAAGGCACCTTGTATTCTATCAGAATGAGGAAAATGTAAAAGCGCACATGGTAGATGAGTACCGGTCCTGAGAAAGCATTGGCATTATTATAACTTTGTCTACTGGTCTCATTTCCAGAAATGGGTGCAGCGCCAACTGTGTTACCAGGGAATAATAGTAGAAGCATCAGACAAAGAAAACACGACAAAAAAGAAAACCTCTCCAACTTCATAAATGTAAGGCTTACCTGGACTGCATATTGCATAGGTAGGTCTATAAGTAGTTGTTTTAATCTGCAAGTTTTCATCTATAACACTCACCGTCATTGCGTGAAGAATATAGACCATCAGAGCCATACCACCAGAGCCATACTTGTCTTGTTCTAACGATATTCCTTTCTGAGAAACTCCTTGAGCTCTATTTTATGCCGTTATAAGAAATGCATCCTCAATGGGATGCTATAGATAATGAATCATCCAAGTGAAAATCAATCTCAGATAATGATCCAGTCCCAGAAACTAGATTCACTTCTCCCTGCCGCTAACAACAGCCGATTGGATGCCGGAGTGAGGAGAGAAGAACAAACAATAATCTAGATCCTAGTTCACCAAAGCAGTTTGGTGAGAAATTCGGCGGACTGCTCTGGTCGCCGGAGGCAGTCGCAGAGCGCAAGTTCGAGATGCTGGAAGATAATTTTCTTGGCTTTTTCTAATTTTCCTGGCCGTTGGATGCAAAATTTAGAAGATCCACGGCTTGAAACAATTTTGGCTTAAGTGGCATAACACGTGGACACCTTAGAATCGCAGCAAAGTGTGCGCCTCGGGTTAGGCAACCCTGCTAATCATGATTTATGAAGTTTTCTAACAAATATAGCCACATGTCGAATTTAATTGATTAAATAATATTTTTTTCAATAATTAGAATAATGCTTTTTTTATTTAAAAAGCCACGTGCCTATATGTCTACAAGAGCACATGTGCAAAAAAGAGGATGTGCAAAAGGTAGCTTCTATGGTCGGTAGGAAATATAATGTCTTGGTGGCTGCAATAAACTCAGCAAAAACAAGGGTCCTTATAGCATGGAGACATGATATAGCAGTCACATTCGCTCATGTTGACAGATTTGGTCGCTGGATCATTATCAAGTAGTTTGATAAGGGACAAGAGTGGGGACTAGTGAATATGTATGCGCACAATAGACCTCATTAGAGAGGTGCACTCTGGGCTGCTTTGAGATCCAAACTAGTTCGACTGGAGACTCATGTTGCATGGTTGTTGGTGGGTGATTTCAATATGGTGGAGTTGGAAGTTGATCGGTGCAACAGAGGATCAGAAATCATCCAAGGCTTTGAACGTGAACAATGGTAGCGCTTGATGCATGACTGTGGTTTGGTAGAGGTGGATGGCAATGGAACCTTCACTTGGTGCAATGGCTGGCTTGGAGCTGGTAGAGCATATGCACGTCATGACAGGGGATATTATAATGCATTGGCAGCTACATATTTCTCTCGCCAAAACATGCTTGACAGCTCTATTTCGTATCACAATCCGCAGTATTTCTCTAATTCTCAAGATGGGGCGCATAGCAGGACTCGGACTTATTTCAAGTTAAACACTTCATACTTGACGGATGAGGAGTTTAAAGATGGATGCAAGAAAGCCTAGTCCTCTGCACTTGTGAGAAGGAAAGAAATGGCTGGGATTGTTGATGCTCTAGCTACCGTGAAGTCATTTGCTAAGAATTGGGGTCGTCAGCGACTTGCTGTTAAATTTTGATTGCTCTGTACCAACAATTAGTGGCTTGCAGGTCTGTTGTACCATCAGATGTACAGCAGGAGAAGCAGATTTTGGCCAGCATTAGACAGATGGAAGCTGAGCAAGTTCATCACGCTCGAGTTAAAGCGGGCCTGCAATAGTTCAAAGAGGGGGATCATTGCACAGGCTTCTTTTTTAGAGCTGCAAAATTTTGGAGACAAGCTTCTACGATGATGTCTCTCCAAGTTCAAGATGAGCCTCTCATCTCTGATCCTGAGTAACTTAAGTTCTTTCTGCATGGCCACTTTTCTTCCTTCTTTGCTTCTTGTCGCCTTCCCTTCCAATAAGATTTTCAGGAGGCATTACTGGTAAAGATACATCCTATTATATCTGAGGAACAAAGAGCTACTCTAGAAGAAGAGATTACGGTGAATGATTTAGCAGATGCTACCTTCCTTTTGAAGAAAGAAAAGTGTCCTAGAATTGATGGTATTCCTATGGAGTTCTTTCAGGTGTTATGGGATTGGGTTCGCGGTGATGTGTACGACGCGTTTCAGGATTTCAAGAGGCAAAGGCATCTAGACAAAATTCTTAACTCGGGCTGCATTTCTCTTATTCCCAAATGTAAAAAACCTTCAACAATTTCGGAATGGCGCTTACTATCTTCTGTGTACAAGATTTTTGCCAAAGCTTTTGCACAAAAGCTTCGGGATATTCTTGCTGGTTCCATATCCTCTACACAGTCAGGATTTCTGCCACGACGATGCATATTAAACAATGTAGCTGCTGCCTATGAAGGTATCTACTGGGCTCGACTTCAGGGCCATGGAATTGTATATTTGAAGCTGGGCTTTGCAAAAGCGTATGATAGTGTTGACTGGGCCTTCTTAGAGAAATATCTCTTACACTTTGGTTTTGGTGCACAATTCACAGCTGATGTCATGAGGCTTCATTATTCTGCTCGCTCTTCTATTCTCTTCCAAGGGGAACCCTCAGCATTCTTTCAGGTGGGTCGTGGCATCCGTCAGGGCTTCCCATTGGCTCCATTGTTATTTACAGTTGTGGCAGAGGTCCTTGCCCAAGTCTTCTCTCTTGTCGCACAGGAGGGAATCTTGCATGGACTTCCTATGAACAATGGGTCGAAGGGGATCTATAATCAATATGCGGATGACACTGTCCTTTTTCTGAGGGCAGATGAGCAAAATTTGTAGAATGTCATTTCCTTGTTGGATTCTTTTTCCCTAGCATCTGGTATTTTTGTGGGTTGGCAGAAGTGCACAACACTATGGGCATTGGACTCTCCAGTTCCACCATGTGTAACTGCCTATCCATGGAAGATCCTTATCTATGGTAAATCAACCAAACTTCTTGGTATCCCTGTAGGTGTTCATATCTCATCAGGAGATGCGTGGGAGGCAGTGATTAAAGGCTTGGAAAAGCACCTTTTCTGGTGGTCCACATTGAAGCTTTCCATGGCGGGACGAATCGTTGTGGTTAAGTCAGTTTTAAGTAGCACCCATGTGTAAATGGCTTCGTTCATGTTGGCTCCAGAGTCAAAGGTACAACTTCTCGTCAGGGTTGTCAGGAACTTCATCTGGGAGGGAACAGAGGAGGGTGCTGCTATCAAAGTCAGTTGGAAAAAGTGCATGTTGCCAAAACATTTTGGCGGCCTTGGGATGATCAATTTTCTTTTGCAGAGCAAGGCGATGATTTCTAAGTTTACTTGGAGAATTTTGAATAATGTGGATGAGTCTCCAGGTTCCCGTCTTGTTTATCAGTCTTTGCAAATGTGCATTTCTTTTAGGTCTCGATCTCTTAGGCCACTTTTCCCCTGGGCTCTGTTTTATCCACTGACCGCATACCCTAATGCGTCTCCATTTCTTAGAGGATTGCTAGTTGCATGGGAGACTGTACAATCTCTGTTTCATTTTCACCATCTTACGCACACTAGCACTACTGCAAGTTGTTGGTGGATTCCATTGGACGGTGGTCCTTTGGTATCTTCAGTCCACCCATTGAAGCAGCGTTGATGGAGAGCAGCAGGTGTGTATATGATATCTGATTGGTATAATGATCAAAGGCAGTTGCTGACATGGGAAGAGTTTAGAGCTAAGTTCCTCCTTTTAAGGTGGGATCGGGCTATTTGGCAGAAGGTGTGTTCAATTCTTCCTCCAATAGCACAAGTGAATGACCCCCAGCCTTGGATAGTTCATGAACGTGTCAAAGCAAATAAGTTGGTGAATTCCATGTACAAGGTCTTGCTTGCTGCAGACGTCTTGCCTCCTTTGTCCAAGTGGCCTTTGGTCATTCCTAGGGATCGGAAGAAAGCAGTATGGAAATGGGTATGGGATAAACTACTCCATCCCAAAGTATCTGTTTTATGGTGGCAAGTCATTCATCGTTGTCTGCGCGTTAATATTCCGGTGCATAGATTTCATCCAGAGGTACCTGCACTTTGTTCCTTATGTGCATAGAGGGACGAGACAATTGAGCATTGCTTCTTCCTGTGTAGACATGTCAGACATGCTTGCATTAGGGCGGATTTGGGGTCTCAAAATGGCCTCCTATCAGCCATTCCACGTCATATTTCCGCTCCTTTTTTCCCATGCCACCTAGGATACCAAAGTCTCATCATTACAGATTTACTTGGAATATTCTCCCAGAATAAGGGGGATTGCGCATTCATGGCGCCATATGTATTTAATTCTGTTGGTTGTCAGACAGGCTGATGCAACATGTGGCTAATCTAAAAAGCCACTTGCATTATAGCATACTGGCAACTCATGACGGTGTCTCTTGGTTTGTCAGATACCAAGCGTGCGTGTCACCGATTCTTGCGCTATTTTCATTTAGAGGCCATGGCCATACAAGTTTCCCGCCTTCTATATTTCAAAATTTGAATGTGTAGGTTGAAGCTTTGTATCGGACTTTCATTTCGAGGCTATTGCGGCTAAGCTTATGGGTGGTTCACATGGAGAAGTTTAGGTCCTCTGGCTGAGTTAAAGAGAGTCGGACTGATTAAAAATTCAGCCGCATCAGCTCACGCAAGTTGGATCTTGCAAGGGCTGATTTTCCAAAACGGGGCTGAATTTTTTGCCTCAGCCCAAGTTCAGCCGGGTTTTAAGCCGGTAGCCCAGCGATTCGTCCATGTGAACCCAGCATTAACCTGGATCTTTACTTCATCCCAATACAGGCTTCCCGCTCCCTACAATTCAAAATTTGAATTTGCTTAATGTATAAAAGCATGGATTGTAGGAGAATGGACTTTTCGATTTCCATATGCACGTTGAAAATTTCAAAAACGAGGTTAGTACGGACGTTCGGCTCACACGAAGCGAATTGTGCTGGGGCATACAAATTGTACACCTTCATTTCACGCCGTGCGATCCAGGCAGTATGGAAGCTCCAAATGATGTGTGGATAAGGATCCAACTGACTCACGAATATGCTCCAGTCTTCAATCGCAAAAAAGGAGGTCTAAAAAAATAAGAACTTAGACCTCGACGTGTTGTATCTTGCAGGCTAAAAAAGTGTCGACATCTGGACGGATGGCAGCTTATATCCATTGGATCCGTTGAGTGGCAAGAAACCGTCATTTCAGGATGTTTCAAGTTTAGTCCGATTTTGTGGTGACGGTAACTCTGGCCTCCTAGGATATTGTGAGAGATTGAGAGAGGATGAAGGCATTCGGAATCGATAACAGTTCCCTGAGATGAGCTGCTTGAAGTACAAAGGTTATGGTGTTTGTGTTTAGATACCTCTAATACAAGAAGTCTTTGACTACTTTTAACAATAGATTCCTTTAAAAATCTATTGCTATTTAAATTATAGCAAAAATGAGTCTTGAAACTCTTTAAGTAGTAGAAGAACTCTTTGACTAGTTATCCATTTGATGACCATTTTTTAAGAAAATATGATATGTGACATTCTTATATGCAAACATTCATAAAATTTATGAACATTGAAGGTCAAAGCCATCCTTGTTTAAAGAGGATCATATGATCACGAAATCTTCATGCTTGTAGTAATTGCATATAAGAAATTAAGCCTGTGTGATCCTTGCGTAAAAAAGTAAATAGAAACACAAATATTGAACTTACAACTTAGCGTAAACAAATAGTATTTTAATAAACCAACACTTTATATACTAACACTTTACACTTTAAATAAGATATTTCTTTCTTTCCTTTTACTTGAAAGCTATTTTTTTTTCAAGATGGATCACACCAAGCGAATAATACATATGCAAAAAAATAGGGACACACTAAATTCGCATGGTGTGATCCACTTTCTTATTTGTTGTCAAATTAAAATTAAACACAAGTACTCATTCCTATTTGTATCTAAAATGCTTTACTTCTCTTAAGTACATAAGTCATTATTTTTCAAGAAGGATCACACCAAGCGAATAGTACATATGCAACAAAAATGGAACACACTAAATTCGCATCGTGTGATCCACTTTCTTATTTGTTGTCAAATTAAAATTAAACACAAGTACCCCTTCTCATTTAATGCTTTACCACCCCAAGTGCATAAAGTTATTAGTGATTTTCAAAGAGCATATCTTTTTTTAAGAAGGATCACATCAAGCATCCTATTTGCATCTAAAATACTTTACCAACTCTAGTAGTACATATAGTTGATTTCGGTGAAACTTCTGCGAGTGATAGGCGATTGGATGCGATTCATGATCCTCCCCCTCCTGCTACAGGATACCACCAAGAGCAAAATAACGCATCTGCATCAACAACATATGGACACGAAGGATCTACATGAGCAAGAACTGGTCCCGTGGTAAAAGCATGCTGGATATAAAAACTCCAATGCCTGGGAGAATTTGGAAGGAAAAAATCTGCTTCAGGACTCTCGAGAGAGAGATTAAGTAACAAAGCTTCTGAAGAGATCTCGATTGTCCATTGGGACCAGAAGCAAGATCTAAAAAGATAGTGTTCATTTTCTGCATAAGAGAGACATCTGGGGCAGACATTAGTGTTTGAAAAGTTACAACTGAAGCGCTTGCTATTTGTGGCTAAACTTTTATGCCATAGTTGCCAAATGAATGCCTTAATTTTCGGGTTAATCGGGGACTTCGAAAGATGAATAAGATTGGCTCTGCAGCGTTCCTGGGATATTCCCCATTTGAGGTGTATACTCATCTCTTGATCTTTCATAAGATACTTGTAGGCCTCCTTTACTTTAAAAATGGGTTTCCCTTTGTATTGGCTTGAGAGATATAATTTGAAATGGCATTGTAGAGAGATCTGCTGCTATCATCTTCATACCTGATACTGGAAGAATCAAAAGGAATAGGTCCGTTAGCATCAAACAGATCTGAGATTGTGATCAAACCTTTTTCTTGCCACAGTTTAGCTTGGTCTGGGAAGTTTCTAATAAGACAATGGAAGCTGTTGTCCCCAAGAAGGTAAGGGTTCCAGAATATGTTTTGAGAAAGGGAGATTCCTTTCTCCCAAGAATACATTCCTTTTACCTGCTTCCAAGCCATTATCCACTTCCTTATCAAGGGAGGACAATTGTTGGGAATCTAAAATTCGAAAAAGGCTGCATCTGGGAGCAACATTTTGATATTCCATCCGTATGGCTTACATTTGAGGATGTAATGCTTGATGAGGACTGAAACTGGATGCTGGATCTTGTCTGTAATAGCTCTGAAGAAATATTTTACTGCCAGGGCTGTGGCAT
This sequence comes from Isoetes taiwanensis, assembly GCA_021234155.1. Taxonomy (NCBI): domain Eukaryota; kingdom Viridiplantae; phylum Streptophyta; class Lycopodiopsida; order Isoetales; family Isoetaceae; genus Isoetes; species Isoetes taiwanensis. The sequence continues at coordinate 15,651,146 of JAJEKV010000024.1, forward strand.
GCTTTTCAATATTGATGATTCCCAAACCTCCCATGGACTTGGGCTTGCAGCATTCTTCCATTGAGACAGGAGTCCAGCATTTTCTGTTGCTGCCACAAGAGATGAATCTACCAAGGATGCCCTGCAGCTTTTTGTAAACATATTTTAGAGTGAGGATAAAGGAGGATTGATAGACATGGGTTGAGGCAATAATCGAGTTAGCAAGAATTGCCCTACCAGCTTTAGAAAGGAATTTGGAGTTGAGGGTATCAACTTTGTGGTAGAATTTCTCAATGATGCCATTCCATAAATCAGCAGCATTTGAACGAATGGCAAAAGGAATGCCAAGCAATTTGGAATGAACATTCGGGGGTTGAAACTGCAATCAAGGAGAGTAGCTGCCTGAGTTCCCAGATCCGAGTTGTGGGAGGTAATCTTGGATTTGGCTGGATTAATCTTGCATCCAGAAAGGTTGCCAAAATCATTTAGGATTTCTTTGGTATGATTTATCGACTGGAGATCCATGGATAAGAGGATAAAAATATCATCTGCAAAATGCCCATTTAAGAATTGATCAGTCATTTCATTTGTGGGGAGATATAAACCTGTTAATGTTTCCTCATCCTTGGCTTTCTGCAGACTGCTGTGGAGGGCTTCCATGACAATAATGAAGAGGAAGGGGGCCAGGGGGCAACCTTGCTTGACTCCTCTTTTGATGTTGAAGAAGGGGCTGCATTCCCCATTTATTATAACCGAGGAAGAGGAGTTGTTGAGAATTGCTGTAAAAAGGTTAATTGAGCTGGTACTGAAACCAAGTTTCCTGCAGCAAATTTTAAGGAAATTCCAATTGACTGTGTCGAAAGCTTTAGTGATGTCGAGTTTGAGGAGAGCAATCTCTTGATTGGAGTCTTTTGCCCATCTGAGGCCTAGAGCAGCAGTGGCAACATTATCCAGGATATTCCTTCCTTTCAAGTAAGCCGATTGGCTATGACTGATAATATTATTTAAAATCTCCTTCAGCCTCTGAGTGATAGCACCTGAAATAATCTTATAGATGACATTAGTTAGAGAAATAGGTCTGTAGTCCGAAAAGGAGATGGGTTCGGGAATTCTTGGGATCAGAGTGATGAAGCTGGTGTTGATTCTATCATCCATCTTCTTCCTCAAAAGAAATTCATTAGCAACGTTCAAAATGTATGGTCCCAAAATATTCCAGGTTGCTTTGAAAAATTCAGCTGGAAAACCATCAGGTCCCGGGGATTTACCATTCTTCATACTATTAACCACTTTGCTGAGTTCATCAATGGAAAAAAGGCTAGTTAAGGCTATGTTCTGATTTTGAGTAACTCTTTCTTCCATCTTGATAAAATTTTCACTATCCTGCTGGTTGATTTCTGCACTGGTGCCCATGATGTTAGTAAAATGGTTGGTAGCAGCAATCTTCAGATTATCATCCCCATTAATTTTGATACCATTTACCAGGACCTCTTCAATCTTATTTCTTTTGACTCTGCCCTTGGCTTTCACAAAAAAGTATTTGGAGTGGGCCCTTTCATCTTCTTTTAGCTCGGTTATCTTGGATTTAAGTCTCCAACCAGCAGCTATCCTTAATTCCTCTGCTTCAATCTCGAGACTAATTCTGTTATACTCGTCTCCTACAACATTTGGAAGCAGACTTCTAAGATTATTCAAGTGGGCTGTTTTAGCAGTGTGAATCTCTTTCCCCCAGGTTTTAAGCTTGTTTTTAATGAGCTTGGCGAGGTTACACCACCAGGACATCCAACCATAGCTGCCATATGGTTTAACAGTAGAGTTGATCACTTCCAGAATAGTATCCTTAAAATCTGAGTGATTAATAAGCTGGGAATTTAATTTGAAATAGGAATTTCTCTTGGCTGCAGACTCACTGTTTGTTCGAATGATAATAAGCTGGGGGAAGTGATCAGCCAGAGTATAACCTTTCAGATTAATAACCCTTTCACTTAAATTCCATAAATTTTCGCTGAGATAAAATCTGTCATGAAGGCAGCAGATCGGGTTAATCCTACGATCAGTCCAGCTAAACTCATTTGGGGAGGTTCTGGCTAAAGTGAGATTGTTAAGAGAAATCAAGTTAGACCAAGAGTTGGACTCATCTGGGGAGAGAGGCCTGAAATTACGATTTCTCATGAAACTGTGAGTGACCATGTTGAAGTCCCCTCTCATTATGATGTCATCAACCTCAATATTATTTAAACTATTTATGATCTTGTTCCAGATGTCTGTTCTCTCAGCTGGGCTATTATAAGCATAAATGTTGATAATGGCTAATCTAAAATTATCCATCTTGAAACAGAGAATCTGCCATCTGTCCAGGTTGTCATTGACCATATATTGATCAGTAATGTTGAGATTCTTTTTCCAACAAATGGCCACTCCTTTAGAGCTGTTATTAGCAGGAAGGGCCCAAGTCTCCATGCCAGGAGGGAGGGTCCTGGCTATCTTAGAGCTGAAGTCGTCATCGTGCAATTTGTGTTCTTGAAGAAGAAGAAAATCAGGAATCAGGGAGGAGAGGCAAACTTTGAGTCTATCCCTTTTACTGGAATCATTAATACCTTGAAGATTCCAGGTAATTATGTTAAGAGAGCTATTTATTATAAACTGAAGGAGATTTATAAGGAGAGAGATGCTCCCTGGGACTTCTTCTGATCGGGGTCTTCTCGGCTCCATCATTCTTGGAGTGTTTCTTTTTCCTCTTGCTGACGACTTGATTCCACTCTTGCTCGGAGGAGATCTCAGTAATGGTGACATTGTGCTTCTGCTCATACCTGTTGAGGGTTAGAGAGGTGGTTTGGTTTGGATCTTTCTCGCCAATTCTCATAATTAAAGTCTCTGGGTCCGAATCGAGCTGCAGCTTGATTTTGAGCAGATTCATAATATTGGAAAGAATGGGTCTGTTGGGTCTATAATTTAAAAGATCAGAAGGTTGCATAGCAGAGCTAGAGGGTTTTTGACTCGAACTGTTTAGATCCTCGTTAGGGATAGCAGTTGGGCTGTTAATTGCCTTGTTGCTGCTGTGGTTAATTATCCTCTGATCTGAAGGGGTACAATGGTTCTTAGAGGACTTTTGTACCCATACCTGTTTGACTTCGGATTGAACCAGATTACTCTTCTTAGTTGTCTCTTCAATTATCTCTGTTTTAGGGGCAGAGTAGGGGACATTGCTAAAATTGATCTGAATCTGCATATAGAATGCGAGATCCTGATGTTTACCGAGGGAGTCCAATCAGAGGAGATGGATTTGGAGAGGCAGACAGAGGGGAAATTAGTTTGGCCGAGATGGTTGCCAATGGCTCGAAGGTGATTGGGGGTCCATAAGGATGGGGGCAGGTTCGGGAATTTGGCCCAGGTAGTAATAGAGATATTTGAATGGTCTCCTGTAATGAAATCAGGAAACCACTTCATAATATAAACCGAGTGTTTGCCAAAACTTCTAATTCTTTTTTTGAGCATATTATTGGCATGATAATTATCTTGGCAGATAACCTGAAAAGTTTTAGTATCCAATTTCAGAATGGAGGCGATTTTGCAATGGTAAAGTTTGGAGATGTGGAACTTGACTTCACTAGGAGCAGGACAGGAGTTGGGAAAATGGAAGATAAGACCCCTGTCAAGGAAAATATTGGAGGCTGAGTGGTCCTTTATGGTGGAGAGATCCAACAGATCAGGGATATCAACCTTGGCTTGAAATTGAATTCCTGCATCCTTATTAGTACATGCATAGGAACTTATTTCTGAAATTTTTGGAATAGAATTTTGAACAACATCAGAGTAAGAGATGTTACTTTTTATCTTGTCTGCCTTGCCCAGAATCAGAACCTCCACTTGCACTTTGTTTTCTTTTTCCTTGTATTTGATCTCGTGGAGGTTGGCATTCTTGAGTTCAGTACAGTTCGGGCATGTACAATTAGCAGTTTCCTCAGGAATAAAGTACCCGTTACTGTCAATGCACTTGCAGCCATTGGAACTTGAGAACGACATCTCGCTAATACCAAACTTTGCTTTGGTGCCTTTGAGGGTAACAACCGCATCAGGAATAGCAGCCTCCGTAATATACTTGAAATCCTTATTCCATTTTTCGGCAACATTTGGAAAAGTTTCAGCCCATCTTTCAACCATTTTAAAAGAGACTCTGCTCCATCCCGGCCCGGAACAGAGTTTCTGGTAGCATTTATTTGCTCTCATTTTGAGCTCATCCATGGTTGTTCTGAAAACCCCATTCTTTAAGCTGCAACAGTTTTGAGAGGAATGGCCTGATTTAATCGTCATTTTGGAGGTGAGCAGAAGGTCGAGGTGTTGAATTTTGTCAAGAGTGTTGAAAGCATATCTTTTGTCATCCGACCTGCCTCCTGAAAAATCAGACTCATTTTTATCCTGTTCCTCAAAAGCCTGAAAGACTTCACCATCCTGCATCAGATCCATGATAATCGCTGTTGCTTTTTGTTGAGTTTTTAGAAGATTGAAATGGGCATGGAGCTCTTTAATCTGTTTCCAATCACTGTCCTGATCTTGTTCCAGTTTTGCAATGTACCTGATGTCTATTTCCTCACTAGGCTTGAAAGCCACAGCCTTGACTCGGGAAGATGAAGCTTCAAACCTTGCAGCCATGGTAGCGCTAATTCTGTTGGACCTTGGGAGAAAATCGCGCGCCGGATGACGGAGGTAAAGGGAGTTTTTGGAAAAGAGAGGTTTAGAAAAGATTCTTGAGAAAGACATAGCGAAAACAGGGGAGCCAAAGAAAGGGAACCGAGGGGTCAAATCAAGGGATGAGAAGGAAAAAAGGGGATCTGACAGGGCCAGCAGGCCCTACCCAGGATCTATCATAGAAAGGGCTGGGTCAAATCAAGAGGAGGGGAGAGGGGCTCGGAAAACAAGAAAAGGCAAAGCACACAACGGAAAAAAGAAATCTAAGAAGAATAGAGTTAAGCCCAGGCTGACAGATACTAGTTGGCTATCGAGAACCTCCAAATTACAGTGTCAATTTCTTGAATTGTTCTTGCAGGTTCCATATCAAAGAAAGAGGCCCAGTGATAGATAGGTTCCACTCCAAAATCGACAGGACAATTCATAAGGAAAAGATTTCTCTCATATCTATGACCTAAGAAAGGTTGGAAATTATGCGTGGTGACTCTGATATCCAACTCTGTCAAAGCATAAGATGCAAAGGTAATAGTAATTGAAGCTAAGTCTACAGAAACCAACCCGAGATCTAGTTTCTATTGCTAGCCTGATTAGATTTTCTATGATCAGCACCGAATCGTGATGATCCCAAGGAATTTGGGGGAAGCCCAACCCCTGGAGAACAACCTCTAGCAAGGCCTCATCCATCGGGGGTGGGAGATCCCTTGCAAATTCCAGGGAAGGAGTCCGTAGGCGTTAGGCGCGAGTTGAGGGCGCTCATTCTCCTTCAAAATCTTTAGCGGGATACAGCGACAGAATCTTCATGTTGTATATCTTATTGATTTTGCTAAGGCTTACGATAGTGCCAGTTGGGATTTCATGCGCCTGTATTTGCTCAGGTTGGGGTTTGGACAATTGTCCACATCAGATGTTATGAAACTACATGTCTCTGCTTGGGCCACTGTGCTATTCCATGGCGAGCCATCATATCTTTCCAATTAGCCATCATAGCGGATGGGTTTTTGCAGGGCTTGGCTATGGAAGATGGCTCACAAGAAGTAGACAATCAATATGCAGATGACATATTTCTATTCCTTGTTGCTTCTTTAGAGAATTTGGAAATGGCAAGCTAGATACATTTTCACTGGCATCTGGTGTGCTTGTTGGCTGGCAAAAATGCACTGCTCTTCGGATTTTGGACATTCCGACACTGTCTTCTATACTTGATTTTTTATCGAAGGTGCTTACTCATGGGCAATTCACCAACTTGCTTGGCATTCTGGTTAGAATTCATGTCAGTGTGGGAGCGACATGGGAAGAGATCGAAAGGATTGGAGAAGCATGTATGGTGGTGGAATACTCCAAAGTTGTCACTTGTAGGCCGCATTACTGGGGCCAAGTCTGTGCTTAGTAGCGCACCTGTTTATATGGCATCTTGCTTGCTAGCTCCACTGACCATGCAAGAACTCATAGCCATTGTTAAAAACTTCCTCTAGAAGGGTATAGAAGTGGGTACCATGGTCAAGGTAGCCTGGTCCAAGTTTGTCCTTCCCAATTGGGCTGGTGGTCGGGGTATGTCAGACTGCTTATGTCAAAGTAAAGTCCTCATTTCAAAATTCATTTGAAGGCTTTTGAATCAGGAAGATGACTCTCTTGGTCTACATCTTTTCAAGTAGTCGCTTACTCATTGTATCCCACTTGGCACGATGATAGTTAAACCCCCTTTGCCATGGACACTATTTCACCCATTGTAGCCATCTCAAATGCCTCATCTTTTTTGCGGGGTTATTGGATACATGGATTGTGGTACATGTATTATTTCAGCCGTCTCCGTCCATTCACGCTATGCTAGATATGCCACGGTGGTGGACACCACTATCGCCAGATCTATCGGCGTGGACATCGACGTGGATAGGCTAGAATGAAGGGAGTTGGCCACCTGGTTTTGGAGCGCAGTAAATATCGGACGCTGACATGTTATACCCACGGGCATACCCGTGGTATATCCGTGTGTTTGACATGTTATAGCCACGCCCAAAAAAAATTACACGGCGTTTTTGTGGACTTAGCGGATTTTTTGCCATTTAAGGCTGGGTATAACATGTCAGCGTCCGACATTTACCGCGATGGCCTGGTTTTAAGCAAGCCTATTAAAAATTGCGGTGTCCCCAAAAGATATTGCGGCACTTTATTATACGTACCACAAGGGTATACAACACACATTTCGTTGTCTAAGCTAGAGAATGGCTCTATTTCGGTCCCTCCACGTCACATCCACGTTTATTACTAGCTAGTTTAAACATGTGCTAAAAAATATGAGAATAGAGCCTCTAAAACGTGTATGTGTGATCACCTGTACTTTACGACTCACAGAAATACAATAAGTATAATATACGCAACCATACGTGCGCAAACGCACCTATAAATGCGCGAGTTACTGTCTCCGCCGGATTTGCAGAGCTCAACAAAAGCAGCAGCCAAGGACTCGCCGGACTTCTTCCTTCCTGAGAATGCATGCTCTCTTAAATCGATAAACAAGTTGGAGCTTGTGGGCCTGTGTTAGATTTGAGACTGAGATATTTTTTCTTAGAAGGGATCCGAAAGGATCGTCGAAGCAGCTCCTAATAGGTGCCGTCTGCAGTGCTAGTTTCAAACCACGACGCGGAGCTATGCCTCCCAGAACTTCATCTCGGAGGACTGCCGGTCCTGCCTTTTATACGCCTAGTATGTTTTAAATTTTTTATGCAATTGAGGTCCCTTGTTAAAATATAGTCTTGCTATTTGGCTTTGTCTCCTTGTTTATGGAGTAAGAAATGGTTCTCGTACATCTTTATTCAGTATTTTGAACATTGTATTGCCCACCTACTGCAGCCACACGAGCATCTAAGGAATACGAGAAAATTGATGCAATATTTTATAGATACGCTGATAAAAACGATCGTGAATCCATTGGGTAAAACAGTCTGGTTATCGAAGAAGGTCTAGTATTCACGTTGTCTTATTGCAGGAGTTGATATGGTTTCATGTATTATATCAGGCCTGAAGGTATTGAGACTTTATGTGGGGATCTTGGTTATGAACCATCTCATTTCAACATTCTTCTATTTGCATGGTAATCTGATGTTTGAGTCATCTATTGAAAGCATATGCTGTTAACAATCTTGCTTATTCATGCAATGAAGGAAGCTGCAAGCTGCAAAACAAGGCTATTTCACTTTGGTTAGTTTCATGCAAGTATCTTGTTTATTGAACGTTAAGTTTGATCTTCAAAATTTATGATGACTGAGATATGCACAAATCTGCCAGGAAGAATGGAGGAAGGGGCTCAGGCTGTTGAGGGTGGATAGCCTGGACAAGCTAAAGAAGGCTGTTTCGGCACTGCAGCTAGAGGTGCAATGTTGTCATTTTGTGTAGGGACACTCCTAAAGTCTTTCTTTTGGTCTCATCCATGATGGGCTTTCCCCTTCTTTTATCCTGCCTTACTTGAGATTCAAGCACATGTGGTTGTGTTCTGGCTATGGTCCTACAACTTTGTTGTTTGGCAAGTTTGAAGGTACATTGTCGTTTTAAAGGAGACCTTTATTCAGCGCATATGATCAAAAGCTCTGAATGAATGTACATTTTTAGGTTTGTTGCCTCTCTTGGTTAGAAGGGTTCATAATTTTAGTGTTATAACCTGCAGCTGAAGGCAGCATTGACTTGAAATTAGCACGCTTAAACATGAAGCAAGCAATATAACCATGTGTATGCCAAGTATATCCCAAAGCATACTTATATACCACTGTTAATATCGGAAATTTCTAGTTTGCCATGTTACAATGTTTATGATAGTTTGCTTCTGCTTGTGCAATATCTTGATGGTTTAACTCACGACCGTAACGTTATCAACCATTGCTGTTATTCTTGTTGCTCTTCCCTCATTCATTTGAAGTATCTAGTTATGGGGATTGTTCTGCAATTGTTTAGGTACAGAATGATCCTGACCAGTTTAAAGAGGTCTATCGATTTGCCTTCCAATACTGTTTGACAGGTAAGTAGTCTGTGTACTTTGGCTTTATTGTTTTGTATTGGATGGAAGTGTCAGTGGGTTGAAAATGTGGGACAAATGAGGATAACATTTTTTATTTGTAAAAGTGTAGAGCCTCGGCAGAAAACATTGGATGTGGAATCAGCTTGCTTGTTGTTAAAGCTGATCTTTGATGAGGATAGTCAGGCAGAACGCTTCAGCAATTTCTTACAGGTAGATACTTAGTCACATTGCCACACTAGCTTATGGATCAAATTGTACTAGACAACTAGCTTACTTAAGGGTGCCATAGTGAAACAAAATGGCAAAGCAATTTGAACATGTGCCTTATGGGGTTAAAGGACTCTTTATTACTCTGCACTTGTCCAATTGAAGAGAAGTTTACATTTACTCTGCACTTGTTCAAATAAAGAGCAGCTTACATTCTCTATTAAGCTACACCTCAGAGGCATATAATTTATGCATCCAGCTTGTACTCTTTCTATAGGAGCTTAATAAGCTTTCTGCTTAAGGTAATGTTATTATCTATGATCCCATTCCTACAGTGATACATTCTTTGTAATAGGTGGTCACAGGAGCATTAGCGAGAGATTCATTATTGGCTCAAGATGATCTATAGAGGTGTATCTCTACTTAATGCAAGAAGTCCAATGGATACAAGCCTTTTAAGACATCCTTCTTAAGCTTAACACTAATTAAATATCTTATACTAACTGTACATGTAATGCACCGCTCTTTAGAAATGTGTTGGATTTGATTGTTGCCATAGTGGGCAAAATTTAAATTGTATCTGCATATATAGACGTTTTGGAATAATTGTCATTTTGTGCCCCATAGGAACAGAAGGAATACAGAGCAATAAATCTTGATCAGTGGACTGCCTTTCTACGCTTGTGTGAGGAGGTATGTTGTTAGAGAAAATATGGTTTGTTATTTTTGCTGCATATCTCTTGTTCTCTTTTGCTATCATAAATCACTTCTGAAAAGAATATGGTCTTCGAACGAGGCAACATGGTTTCTTTGGATATTTTTTCAGACGTTACCATGTTTATGCTTAGTTCATGACTGTTTTACACAGGTGAAACCAGATTTAAGTGATTATGATGAGAGTCAAGCATGGCCTCTTCTTTTGGACAATTATGTTGAGTGGACTCGAAAGATGTCAATTTCGAAAGAAGATAGAATCAAGAAGACCTAGCCAAAACCAAAAAAAAAAGAAAGAAACCCATTTCATTGTGTGCCCTGTCAAAAGGAAATTCATATTGATCCATTTGTTGGTTTGAATTTTGCTGGATACGAAGTTATTAGTTCTAATAAAGGGCTGTGGTGGCCATTTCTCTAGATATATTTCTGCTACTTTTAGGTCTGTAAAATGGAATGGTTTTCAAAGTTAATTCTCTTCCCTTACTGTGTTGTGTTATATGTACAACGTAGTCTTTGCTATTGTTTACTGTTTGTTTCAAAACCAATTAAAGAATAACTCCTCTTATTTTAAACTTTTCAAATGTGTAAGATATGACCTATTACACCCCCAAAATATCTCTTTCCTAAGATTTGGGCGTAGTGGGCCGGACTTTGAATTTTTTTCTCTATGGTCTGAGGGGCGCTCTTTTTTTGTGCCTGCTCTGCATGGTTGGAAATAGCAGCTCTCGTTTTCATAGGGGCTGCTAAGAACAGCCTGATGTAGGCGCCCGGACAGGTGGAGCCGTGTACAAATGGTGCCTCTGCCCAAATCGAGCTGTTGGGGTTTGTATTTGTGGCTGGCGATGGCATCTTTGGCGTCTGTTGGTAGTGGAGGTAAGATTCGAGTTCCCACAAGTAGCGATTGTACCTGTCTGTTTTGTGCAGCGAGACTGACTGCCCCAAGGTTGCACGATAGTAGCAGGCAACCCCCCAGCCCTCGCTTGCCTGTGCACTTGTTGAATACGGAGAAATGCAAATAGCCTGAGGTTCGACAATCTGTGCCCTGCATGTTCCCATGTTTCTATGAGGAAAATGAGATCCATATCTGGTGCAATAGAGTTGGGACTCTCCCCTTTCTGCTAAGGGAAGCCCTTTATACAAGATTAGAAGATGTTATTCCGTAAGCTTGCAATGGCAGTTGGGAAAGGCTCCTTAGATACAGAGGGCAGGCCTCCAAAGAGTAGTGTTGTTGCTGCTTGTAGGAGTTTGTGGAAAGGTTTTAGCCTTGCAGATATCCGAATTTCCACAAAAGCTCCCATATGGAAGTGGAGCAGTCTGTTCCTGTAGGTACCCGGGGCCTCTTGCATGAAGTTGTGAGGCCCCATGCTTTTGTGCAGCCTTCTAAACCAGCCATCCCTTGTGCCAAAGGTTCTTGCCACAGCAGCTGTTGTATTTATAGATAGGGTCCAGGGAAACAAGTTTTTAGCCCAGGCAAGAACCGTGCAGTGAGGAAGAAAGTCATCAGCAAGCCCCCAAGACACGTTGCTGCTACCAGAGATGAGCCCTCTTCCTTGGATCTTAGTGTCACTGCCAGTGTTAGTGGTGTAGATATGTGGGAGTCAATATATACTGTTGTTTGTAGTTTCCTGGAATCTGACTGCCTGGGGGTATTGTGAGCTTGGAGAGGGGATCCAACCTCGACCATCTCCATGTTCAGGCGGTCTTCAGAATCGCTCTCACTAGTCCTGTGGCTGTAAACTTGAGGCTGAAAAAGAGCCTGGGATGGGACACGCATAAACCTGCTGGGGGAGTTATCATGTGTAAGGCCCTCAAGGACACAAAGATGCACTGTTATGAGGGAATGATAGGCCACTGCCTAAAGGACTTAGGTAAGCTCTATCATAGACATCACATGAAGAATGTGATAGCGGATCAAATTGAAAGGGGTAAGAATCTCTATGCCCTGTATGGGGCTGGAGACATTAAGAACTGCGTCACTCTTGATAATCGTAACTTGTTTGCAAAAGCAAAACATTTCCATATGTACCATGGCCGTAGTCACGTCAGTGCCCCACTTGTTCAAACCATCTGTAGGATGCTGCAGGCGGAGAAGTTTGTATTCAATGGATCGTGGGTGTTGCCAACAAACACAACCTTCATTTCCCAGCATCGTGTTGAAGCTGCCTGGAGATTGACTCTAGATCCTGCACATGCCTCCCGTAGTGATGTCAGGAATGTATTGTTTGGGCTGCCTCCTCGAATTGTACCTGTAGAGCGAGTTGGTAAGGGAAGAAAACGCTATTGGGATGCTCATGCTGGTGTGAGTCTTGGTGAGGCCAATGGTTGTGAGATGGACAGTGATGATGGATTTGATGATGGGGAGGGGTGGCCAGAGCCTGTACATATGCAAAATTCTAGCCCATGGGATGGTTTCATACCCGTGGGTGTGATCACTTTTGTTGCTCTCTAGCTCATTTCCGCACTTTGTGTTTATGTACATATTTCACTTTTCTTGTAGGAGCTCGTAAGGAGGTAGAGAAGACTAAATGAACGACAGATCCAGATGCGATTTTCAGCCGGTCATAAATCTTGACACTGATTCTGATGAAGATCGCATTGCAGATGCGCATATTGCTGCTGATGGCAAGTCAGAGTGCTTTCATTTGCACGTGGATGTGGAGTTGCTAGCTAAGAAGACAATGATGTCCATTCATGAATCGAAGACAGCTCTTGGGAATACCATACAATGCCTTGATGAAGCGTTGCATTGTTTGGACATGGATGACCTGAAAGTATCCCTGAAGCAATGCAAGGTGTTCCGAGGGCAAATGAATCTCATGAGAGCCACACTGATAAGATATCTAAATGCATTAGAGCTCTTTGGTAGAGCAGTGTTTCGGACTATGCAAGCCTAGTGTCCATGGTTTCTTGAAGCTACTCTTGTACAATTGTTTTTGCAAGCCGCTCTTGTACAGGTGTTTTTGCAATGCATTAACTGTGTGAACGAGGCTCCGAAGTCATGCCGGATCCTCCTTCTGATGTTCATTTCCGTGGTGTAGCGTGCTGTGCCGTCATGCTTGTGGAACAAGTAACGTGCATGCAGCTTTCCACTTAAGTTGTAGACCTGTTTTCCACATTGTGATATATGAAGGCATCTTCTATTTGCGTCCATGTTTGTGTCACGTGGACTTCCTGTTGGCTCCTTTCCACATTGTCATATATATAAGGGCATCCTTTATACGTTTCTGTTACTTTCACGTTTTGTTGGTTTGTGAATGTGGGAACCTTAGGTGCTATTATTATTTTATTTTGTATACATTGTTATTTGTATACGTATGTGAAGCGTATGGGGAGCGAGTTCATATATGGGGGTGTGAGATGTAAAATTTGACACCCGTGATTTGGCATATTTTCACGATTATGCCTTCATCTAATGCACAAAAAAAGCATTAACACATGGAAGATATGACCCATTAATTCAAACAAACGCGTGGCATATAAAATAAGGCTCTTCATTTATTTGAAAAACTTCATTCTTGGTTGCCCCTAAAGGCCAAACCTTAGCTTAGGTGGCTATGGGGAATATTTTGAGTATGTGCTGGTATATACTCGAAATATACCTTGACCGGACTAAACTTGAATGGCCGCTAACCTCTGGTTGAGCCCCTGTTCGAACTGGAAAACCGAGATATCTTTAGTAGCCGATACCTTGCTTGAGGAGAACGTCAAGGATTATAAGCTTGTCCTTGCGAATCTTGCTATCGGAGAGCAGAAACAACTGTGGGGGTTTTCTTATCGCCCGTTTTCCACGGTATCTAAAAATCACATGTTTTAACAAACGAGGTTTGACCACCTATTGTTTTAAAAGAAAAGCACTTTCTTTCATTATAAAAATAAAACACGTCTTATTTAGGCTCAGATAGGTTTGGATACTATTTTTTAATGTAATGCTTATGTTCATAGTTCTTGCTTGCAGATGGTTTTCCTTTGGAAGAATCTTCTGTGCTTCTTGATGTTGTGAAAATTGCTTGGCCAGTTAACCCTGTTGGTGCTGGTTTTGCTGTGCCTTCCACTGAGCCTCTTAATACTTCCAATCATCTGGAACAAGGTCTTAATTTTCCTATGCATGTTACTCCGAGCCAGATGTGCGTATAATGGAGATTAAAGAAATGTTGAATGTCGATGGTCTTCTAAGGCAAATTATCTGCTTTTGTTGGCCAATTGTCCAATATGATGAGCAATATAAATTGTTGTACAGACCTCTGATTCACATATAGCGGAAGAAGGTCATCTGTAAGTTAGGCCATAATTACGAGGGCAGCTCTTAGTAAGGCTAGATAGATTGAGCTATCGTGCACATGAACATGAGGAGGTATGACATGCTGTGGCGCTCTCGGATGAATGGGCACCTAAATTAATCTGAGAAGACAATTTGATTTTGTTGTTGTGTTCACTTTTATGTAATTTGTGATGTTCAATTAACATACGATCCGAATACGTATATTATACTGCCATGTCACACGTACATGTCATCATGACAAGTACTTGAGAGCCGTAAAGGGTTGCACCTAGGGGGCAACCTCGTACGTTGTGCATGTATATTAAACATATACAACTAAAACCCCCTTGCCAAGTGGCACATATAAGGAACCAAAGAGGAAACCCTAAACCTTTCCTCTTTCGCATTTTAGGCTTCTCTAAGCCATTCCGGCTAAGGCAAGCTACCATTTCGCATTGCCAGACGCCGCTGAGCCGCCTTTGCACATCAGATTCACCAAGAGCAGCAGTCTTCAGCAAGATCGAAGCCATGGACGCAATCCGGGGATTTGGAGCTAGCCAAGGATCAGGTAACTTGCGATTCTGTTGTGCAAAGCCGCCTCTTAGCCCGGCAATGAGTTAGGATAGTATGTTAGATCAACCCTATCAGCCTTGTAGATCCTAAGATAAACAGCCGTAACGAAAGAACCTAACCTTGTATGTTTAGGTAGGATAGATTAGATCTTATTCAATATTTCAGTTCTTTGATGTGGATGATGTTCCATTCTATGCTCTCCTGTGTATGTGGGAAGGGGGGTAGAGGCCCTGAAACCTTCAGTGGCAGATGATCCTAGATAGCCTCATTAATTCCCAATTAATGGGGCCCGTGTACAAGGGCCCGCCTGGTTGTGGGTGGCGGGGCTAGACCGGTGGAATAAGGGGGACTTGTCCCATCACTGATTGATCCCTCTGGTATGTAAAGCCTACCGGGGATCTTAGTGGGCTAGGCTTAATGGCTTGCCACTGCATGTGGGCAAGGCATGAGCTCGACACCTCTTGGGTGATGCGTCACCTTCAATGAGGTTCAAGTCGAATACGGGCAGTGGCCCTCTAGCCGCCTGTGATGGGCATGCATGCCTCTGGAGGGGAGGTGCCTGTCCTCCTGCCTCATCGGGACTGGGGAGATGCAACCCAGTAGTAGCCCTCTTGGCTATGCACCCGGCAGGCTATGGTCCGGTCCCAAGACTTTTCAACCTACTCTGCAAAGTGTGCACGGGAGGGGCGGATGGAGTGGACTACCCAACATCCATGTTCTTATGCCAGCCCAATCCAATTGCTATGAATTCGGTCTGCATTGACTTCTGGAGACCCAAGCCGTCAGTCGCTCCCCCATGAGTCTGAGCCTTGGGTAGGATTCCCTTTTGTTGCTATTATTGATGTCGCTATTACTCATGTTATGTTATGATGTGTTCACCCTTCGAGGTGATTTGTTGATGTATCGATGGCATGTGCTCATGTTTATTCAGGCTTCTGCAGCTAGGACGGTCCCGAAGGAAGACGGCAAATGACCCATCCACTCTTCCTCACTGGCCCAGTTCTTGGGATTGGTGTCAGGTGGATGGCCCCTGTCAGTTTGGCTGCCAGGGGGATGAACTCCGCCTTCGGATACGATGGGAGCATCATAGAAGAAGTAGGGGACGTCACATAATTAATGTTTTGAAATTGTAAATTCTGGTGGCGAGGTGATGGCATCACTATAGTTTGGCCATCCTTTTAAATTTGTGGTGGTGAAGTGTTGGCGCTACCACACTTGTGCTTTCTGTACTATAGTGCTCATTGAAGGTAAACTGTTATGCCTTTGTGGTGTTATAAATGTGTTATTAATGACTTGGAAAAAAACAAGTGGAGGATGGAGATAGAAACAATAAAATTGGATGGGCTTGGGGATAGGGAATTCCTGTGTGCTTTTTTATAGATGTAGTTGGATCATCACAAGGTGGGTCTTTGGAGCATGGAGCAAGATGATAGGTATAATTTCAATTTTCAAGCTCGCTGGCAGTACTTGGGTTTGATTCCCAAGGAGATTATTCAAATTCCTAAGTTTTGCCTTATTGATTATAAGCAATACTTATAATCTATCAAGTTATAATACAAAGCAGTCACATTAATACTATATTCACATTACTAGATAGTTGTATAACAGGGATAGGTTCAATACTGTATACGTTTTATACGTAATACGTATTTTTCGTTTGATACGGCACAAATTTGACGTTTAATACGTCAAAAATACGTCCAAAAAAATTTCCGGCGTCGAAAAATTTTCGCGTAAGCGAAACCTTTAAACTAAACTAAACGCAACGAAGTTGCCAAAGCGAAAAAACCTTTAAACTTACGCCAAAAAAAAAAAAACCCAGACAGCACTAGCCTTGACAAAAGCCATACTAGCCACTTCTACATACCTCAGTCAATCCCTTGGTATTGTTATCATCCCAACTCAGGACGAGCTATCCCAAATTGGCATATCTGTTCCCATGTTATCAGTTTCTATTTTTAACATATGCCTAATGGAATAACCACTAACTAGGCCTAATTTACTCTTACCACAGTATTTGACCATCTAGCCAAACTTGCTTAATTTATTCTTACCCGAGCATTTGATAAACAAGCCAAGCTTGTTACTCTTACAAGCTTTCTGGCTTTATTTTTTACCAATCTGTTTCAGTGTTCTTGGGACAGCAAACAGAAGTTAGTCACATCCCTTTATACAATTGTATATATTTTCAACCTTAGTCATACCTACAATCTTCCTAAGGACCACAAAGATAGATCCTAGTGACCATGTTCACAGTTTCTTAAGTTGCCTTGCTATATGGCTTTAATTTTGCAGACATCGTTCTAAAATGAATTACCTAGACTGAGCATGCACTGCTTTATACGGTTATATACCATTGTAAAAATTGTTACTGATCCATAACTATGCCAAGATGGGCTGACTGATTTTCAGTATCATATTGCCAATATCATAATACGTTATATAAATCCAAGTCTTTAAACATGCTTCCAAACCCGGTGGATTCTATTTATGCTAGAATCCAGGCCTAATTAATGTTATCATGCACCCAAGTTCATAAGACTACATCCTGCTGCTATTCACATCACAGTTTTCAATTGTCTAAATCACGGTAATGTTTGTTCCTATTCTTAAGAACACACTGCTTCTACAGCCCACAATCACCTAAGGACTATAATTCAAAACTACAGATATGTGTACACTATAGGAATTATTCATTTACACCAAGATCTTTGCGGTTAATCCAGTCATATGTATTACATACATTTCGCCATAACTTCAGTCTACCATTCATTTATTCGATTGTCACGAGATAGGTGGGATGAGATGCTTCTTTGCTATATTCCCATTATTAGTTCCCTAAGGCTTAGATTTTTGCCTTATTACATCTCTGTTGCCATGCACCTACTTACATTTTCAAGACATGGAACCGTTTACACTTCCCTTTATTCATACCAAACAAAGTTCCAAATTTTCTAGAATAATGGCTACTTGTAATTATTCCCAACATGTTTGCCTCATTATCTAAACTGTTTTCAAAGATTCTTATGGTCATGTTACCAACAATACATAACTATAGTCATCATATTTCCTCAGTAGCTAAGCACATATTATGATCTTCACGAACATTCCATAGATATCATATCTAAGCTCATTGTTTTACAATCAGTTTATAAACGAACTAAGCTTAGTCCAAAACACGTACTATGCTTCAGTTTTCATTATGATTCAGCATGATACATTTTTACATCTATTTTAATTCTGCCAAAGCAACAACAGCATAATAACTTGATGCAAAAACCTTATGTAGTATATCCAGAAAAAAAAGCAAGTTACCAAGTTCAGTCCATGCTACCCCATTCTTGTTAATACTAGTAACCTGCCTGTCTTGACCATCTTTCTTATAAGCCAAAGGGTAAGAGATATATCATACCATGATTGCATTAATCAGACCAGGCATATCACCTCACAACTTGAATTCTTGTCATAATAAAAAACATATTTCTTCATACTTTTGTAGATACAACAGTTGCTCCATTGGTTTCAGCTACTATTCTTGCTCATTAGACTTAAAAGACACAAATGGAGAAGAAACACCGTACCTGCAGCCACATGCAAACATTAGCAAAAATATGGTAATGATGCAAGGGCCAAAAGGTACATTGGTGTTTCTTGGCTTATCGCCTTTCACCCTTTGTACCTTTTAAGCCCATGCACAAGAATAATAGACACAAATTTATGCTACAAGATACTAAAACATATCAGACATACAGTTACCAAATCATTATTTAGCAACCAAGATACACATATTAATAATTTATTATGCTAAATGAGCCTCAAGAGCTCACTTATCATGCTGTTTTGCAGATTTGCCAGGTTTAGAACCCATCATTTGGTGTTCATAGAACCGTTCCCATGAATTAAACCATTCAAATTACCTGGTTTTCGCCTTGTTCATGGTTCAGACCCTCATCTACTTGCGTTTCCTAACATAATGCTCAGTTTCCGAACCACCATATCTAACATTCTCACCGCTTATTCCCGTTATAAGCATTGTTTCTTCTATTGAAATATTCTCCACTACTATCCCCAAATCCCTCTTATTATCATAGTTCCCCGCCCTCCGCCTCTTCCAAACGGCTCCATGCTTGTATTGCAATAATCGAGTTTAGGTAGCACCATTCAAGCTCCCGGTTGAGATGGCGCCATTCCAAAGATCTCCACAGTTGAGAGCAAAGGGTCCGATTCATCTACTGAAATGATCCATGCTTGTTTATGCTATTTTGCCACCCCATAAATTTCCAAATCCCGCCAAAAAACTGAGAACACATTAACTTCTAGGTGCGCTTTACCTTTCTTGGGGCCACCCTTGCATTCAAGCTCCACCGCCCACGGTCCCCCTCCCGCTTCCCAAAAACCCTAGTCTTACACATAATCCCAAGCACCTTTAGGATATGGGTTAGCTTATCGAAAATTATTCTGATTCAGCATTAAAGGTTATCTAATAAGATATTCTATTGCCCATCTATAATCGATGCTATTCAACTTAAGGTCCATTATATATTATGTAACCTCAATATTCACACCCTTATCTAGGATCCAATCTGCCTACTGCAAATCCCTTCATGTTACTATCTACCAACACACAAATAATAATGCCACATGCATAATATCACAATTTTGCAAACCTTTATCATGTAGACTAGGTTAATACATGTCCTTTTGACCCCAATTTTATGCTTATCTTGCTACCATAATACATAATTAATGATGGCATATTTATAAAAAAAAAAAAAAAAAAAAAAAAAAAGTTCAAGGTAGTTTAAACCTTCTGCTTTGCTTACTGTGAAACCGTTTTCACAAAAGTTTAAATGAAGGTTTTCGCTTTACGCCTTTTAAAAAAAAAAAAAAAAAATATTTCGCGTAAGCGAAACTAAGGTTTTACTTACGCTGAAAAGTTTCGGGCGCGTTTAAAATGTAGGGTTTCGCTTTTACGCCGAAATTTTTTTTTTCCGGCCGGCGAGTATTAAATACGAAAAATACGTATTTTTCCCAAAAATACGTATTTTTGTACTTTATACGTCTGAAAAAATAATTTCATACGTACAGAACCTATCCCTGTTGTATAATGCTTTTGTTTGTAATAGACAATGGTTAAGCATTATGTATTCATTGAATGGGATTATTCATTAGAATTGCAAGGTGCTGCATGTGTTATTCTTTGAGCTTGCTTTGCAATGGAAGGTATCTGTAGTGCAATGAATTCCACTGAGTTTTTAAAAATTCCATCAATTGTTTAAGGGAGCAAAAGGCATCGATCAACTTCACCATGGACCTGGCCACCATTATCATGAATATCATTGAGGTTTTGTGCAAGCAGCCTGTGCTGCATGGAACCTCTTCTAATCTATTTGCCTACTCACGAAAATATTATCTAATATAATAAGAAAATAGCGTCCGTGAGTGAGTCTGTGAGTGAGTGAGTATTCCACGTCCGTCTGTCTGTCTGTGAGTGAGTATTCCACGACCCATCGACGGTGGAGGATGCGCCACGTGGCTTGATCTGGGCCGTCCGTGGGCCTTGGCCCCCCAAAAGCTCCCAAGTTTGGTGGACAAAATTTTTTTGCTTTACCACGGACTCGAACCCTGGACATTGCCCCCCAAACCCCCCACCCTTACCACTAGACCAACCAGTCTTTTCTTGAAAGAATAGGAAGTCCATGCTTAGTTAAGGCTGGGGGAATGGAAATTCCTTTGGTCAAATAAAAGCCTTGATGTTAAGAGTTTTTTGGTTTGGGTGGGATTCGAGCCCTGGGCTGTGGGACCCTAGCCCTGAGTCTCAACCACTAGGCCAAGCATTAGTTCCTTGAAGAATATGATAATTTTAATATTGTTAAGGGTGAGGCATAGGCAAGGTTTAAAACATACACAATCCTAGAACCTTCTAGAATGTTGTAGAATAAAGCTAGAGAGAGAAGAGGGGGAGAGAGAGGGGGAGAGAGATAAGAGAGAGAGAGGAGAGAGGAGAGAGAAGAGAGAGGAGAGAGAGAGAGAGGGAGGGGGGAGAGAGAGAGAGAGAAGAGAGAAGAGAGAGAGAGAGAGAGAGAGAGAAGAGAGAGAGAGAGAGAGAGAGAGAGAGAGGGGGAAGAGAGCTGAAAAAAGAGAGAGAATGTTGTAGAATAAAGCTGGAGAGAAGAGGGAAAGATAGGGGGGAGAGATGGCGGAGAGAGAGGAGAGAGAAGAGAGAAGAGAGGGAGAGAGAGAGGGAGGGGGGAGGGAGGGAGGGAGGGAGGGAGGATGGGAGAGAGAGAGAGAGAGAGGAAAGAGGAGAGAGATAGGAGAGAGAAGAGAGAAAGGAGAGAGGGAAGAGAGAGAGAAGAGAGGGGAGGGAGAAGAGAGAGAGGGGAATAGAAAAGAGAGAGAAATATAGAGAGAGAGGAGAGAAATAGGGAGAGAGGAGAGATATAGAGAGATAGGAGATAGAGAGAGGGGAGAAATAGAGAGAGAGGAGAGAGATAGGAGAGAGGAGAGGAGATAGAGAGAGAGGGGAGAAATAGAGAGAGAGGAGAGAGATAGGAGAGAGGAGAGATAAGAGAGAGAGAGAGAGATGAGAGAGATAGGAGAGAGGAGAGAGATAAGAGAGATAGGAGGAGGGAGAGAGGAGAGAGATAAGAGAGAGAGAGGAGAGAGATAGGGAGATAGGAGAGAGGAGAGAGGAGATAGAGAGAGGGGAGAAATAGGGAGAGAGGAGAGAGATAGGAGGGAGAGAGGAGAGAGGAGAGAGGAGAGAGAGAGAAGAGAAGAGAACCTTCTAGAATGTTCTAAAAAAAAGCTAGAGAGAGAAGAGAGGAGGGAGAGAGGAGAGAGAAGAGAGAGGAGGGAGAGAGAGAGAAATAGAAAAGAGAGAGAGGTAGAGAGAGAGGAGAAATAGAGAGAGAGGAGAGAAATAAGAGATAGAGAGAGGAGAGAGATAAGAGATAGATAGAGGGGAGGAATAGAGAGAGAGGAGAGAGGTAGGAGTGAGAGAGAGAGAGAGGAGAGAGGAGAGAGAGAGAGAGAGAAGAGAGGAGAGGAGAGGCAGGAGAAAGATAGGAGAGAGATAGGAGAGAGAGAGGAGACAGATAGGAGAGAGAGGAGAGAGAGAGGAGAGGAGATAGAGAGGGGAGAAATAGAGAGAGACGAGAGAGATAGGAGAGAGCAGAGGAGAGAGGAGAGAGGAGAGAGAGAGAAGAGAGGAGAGGGAGGAGAGAGAGAGAAGAGCACAGAGGAGAGAGAAGAAAGAGAAGAGAGAGGGAAGAGGGAGAGAAGAGAGAGAGAGAGAAATAGAGAGGAGAGAGAAAGATAGAGAGAGAGAGAAGGGAGCATGAGAGAAGACAGGGGAGGGAGGAGAGAGAGGGGAGAGAAGAGAGGAGAGAGAAGAGAGAGGGAAGAGAGAGGGGGGAGAGAGAGAGGGAAAGAAGAGAGAGGAGAGAGAGAGAGAGGGGAAGAGAGAGGGGAGAGAGAGAGGGAAAAGAAGAGAGAGGAGAGAGAAGAAAGAGGGAGAGGGGAAAGAAGAGAGAGGAGAGAGAAGAGAGATGAGAGACACAAAAAAGAGGAGAGAGGGGACAAATAGAGAGAGAGGAGAAAGATAGGAGAGAGAGAAAGAAAAGGGGAGAGAGAGAGAGAGAGAGGAGAGGAAAGAGAGAAGACACAGAAGAGAGGAGAGAGGAGATAGGAGAGAGAGAGAGAGGAGAGCAGAGAGGAGAGAGAAGAGGGAGGAGAGAGAGAGAGAGAGAGAGAGAGAGAGGGGAAAGAACAGAGAGGAGAGAGAAGAGAGAGAGAGAGAGGGAAGAGAGAGAGGGGAGAGAGAGAGAGAGAGAGAGAGAGAGAGAGAGAGAGAAAGATAGAGAGAGAGGGGAGAAATATAGAGAGAGCAGAGAGATAGGAGAGAGAGAAGGAAGGGCAGAGAGACAGAAAAGAGAAGAGAAAGTGGAGAGAGGAAAGAGAGGAGAGAGGACAAAGAGAGAAGAGAGAAAGGAGAGAGGGAAGAGAGAGGAGAGAGAGGGAGAAGAGAGAATAGAGAGGAGGGAGAAGAGAGAGAAGAGAGAGAAGAGAGAGGGGAGAGAGAAGAAAAAGAGGAGAGAGGAGAAAGGAGAGAGGGAAGAGATAGGAGAGAGAAGAGAGAGAGGAGAGAGGGAGATAGGGCACGTGGGTGGGTCCAAACCGAGGCGAGGCCGGCCGGAGGCCGGCCGAGCCGAGGAAAGGAGCAAAAGAAAAGGGCCCGGCCGTCAGGCCGGGCCCTTTTCTAGTTATATATGTAGCTTTCAAACGCACTAGAAAACATTCGAATCTAACGCTTGAGCCATAAGTTATGAGAGAAATCGTGTCAGAATCCTATATGGCGCGCATCACATTGCCATAATGAATACGCAAGTATAGTGACCGAGTATGTAATCCCATTTGTGCAGTTTTTCAACGCCGCCAGGAGATAGTAAAATACGAATAACAATTGCGGCATGAGATCTCATATCATAAAAAAATGGAATAATGATCGGGTGAGGCACGAGCAAAAAGAGTTGGAGAGCCTACTGTTTTAGAAGGAAGGAAGGAAGGAAGGAAGGAAGGAAGGAGATTTTAACGTCCACGGAGGCCAAATCTGGCCTATGAGACGGTGAAGACATACAGGGCATGAGCCCTACCAAAACTCGGGAGCTATGCCCCCTAACAAGTCTCAAATATCAAATACAAAACAAGCGGGCATAAGCCCAGACAAAACTCGGGGGCTATGCCCCACAACAATGTAAGCAATAAAAGGAGAGGGTGAGACCAATCAAAACCACACCAAAATGGAGGTGGGACGCACAGAGCTATAGAAAAACTGTCCATGGATCAGTCGGCCAATGATCCCGGATGATAGCCTGGCCTCCCTTGTACACGACCCACCACTTCCGGCGGTGAGCCATGGGACTCGGCATAATTCTTCCTTTAAATGCAGAGTCATGCGGGGGTAAGGTCTTTCTGGACAGAGAAAGGGTTCCCTTCAAGTGATTGCCATGTCGGAGGATGTGTAATCTGAAGGAGCCATCCCGAAAGCGGACTAGCAAGTGTCGGGGGCGGTCGGGTCGAGCTGCTCCAACCCGGCGTGCAGAGAGGACGCCGTCTGCCTATATGTGCATTATCTGAGTGAAGAACTGGTCCACCTCAACTATAGCAGGAGTGTCACTCGCCTCTTCCAGACCTACAATGCGTAGGTTCAGGGCGGACGTGTGCTCTGTGGCTATACTCGGCTCCGAACGTGGGACCTTCGCCTGCCTAGCGGGTGGACAATCCGGTGTCGGCGGCTGTGTGGGCCTAGGTACTGTAGCATCTTCCTAGGGCATGGCATGTACATGGTCAGGTGCTGGTGTTCCGATAGGCACTGGTGAAGCATTACTGTGCTCTGCCGACTGCAACAGTATCTCCAGAAGCTGTACCCAAGTCTCTAAAGGTAATTGAGCAGATGTCTCTGTGAGAGTGACGGTAGATTGGACCGTGCGAAGCTTGACCAACAGGTCTGGGGGCAAACAAGGGATCCGAGCAGAAAGGGTAAAACAATCCATCATCCTGAGAGCTGATCAGAAATCACCTACTCAATTGACGAGCATAGCTTTGTGAGCTGCTTTGTTTGTTTAAAGTCATGTAAATTGAGAATTGTTTAACGAATACAAAGCAAGACCTACTTTCTCCCATCTTGGAAGTAATTAAAGAGAGTTATCCCCGATAACCAACATTGGCGATAAAAGAATGGGAACATGTATGTGGATCTCGAAAAATGACCATACTAGCAGGTACTAATGTAGCTAAACTTTCATTGCATCAATAGGGTGGTAGTAAAGCATTTTCCACCAGGTTCAACATCTGAAGCTTAAGGCTTTATTCTAGCCAAAATAATGACAACTCGGTCCAAAAATATTTAGAATATCTAAAAGATACCAAAATTATGCTTCAATAATCTGTTCCACTTATCTATCACATTATTAGCTTTTAACTATAGCTTGGGTACCATACTCATATTATAACTAATGAGGTGTCCCCAACCAATGAACATGAAAGTTAGAATTGAACAGAAAATTGAAGAACAAATGGTTTTAATAGATTTAAGGAGACATGCCTATGCAATTTAAATATAAAGTAGAAAAATAAACCAATTTTAACCCAACTAGAACAATAACGCTAGTGTATCTCTCTATTCTTTATATCGCACACATGTTTTAGGGGAGAACATTTCTATATTCATGGAAAGGAAGGGTAACACAAGATGTCCCAATGTGAATTAATCTATTTATTTAGTTATTTACTAGACTAGAAAAGAGGCCGCTCTAACAGGCGGCCTCTTTTTCTTCAGCACTAATTCCTTCGCCTCGGCCTCGACTCGGACACATAGATTTTCCTCGGCCTCGGTCTTGGGCTCAAACTTTGACAAACACACGCCCATTCATGCACACACATTATTCTTGCCAGTGTTTTGGAATTTATTCATGTTACCCAACACTTATTTCTTTATTCCCATGTTACTCAATAGGCATTGGTCAATCTATAAGGATATTACTCCCACCTACTACCAGATGGTCTCGCCTTGATTTAGATAAAAGCACGCCCATCTATGCACCCTTATACTATTCCGGCCAACATTTATATGTTTATATACATGTTACTCAATGTTCGGCACTAATTCTTGTTGACTCGGCCTTCGGCCTCGGTCTCGGCCTCAACTTGAACAAATGCATGCCCATGCATGCACACATACGTTATGCCCGCCGACTTTTTGGGATTTACTTAGTGTCCATTGGTTAATCTATGAGGAGCAAGCATCTATGAGGAGTTTACTTACACCTACTACCAATTCCAAAGTATCACCCTTGAGGAGTGTATTTATACCTACTACATGCACACCCGTACACCCACAAATACATTATTTCTGTCAATTTTTTGGGCTTTACCCATGTTAATTAAACCTATATGTTCATATCCATGTTTACTACCAATTCTAAAGTACCACCCATGAGGAGTTTACTCGTATATACTCCTAATTTCAAAGTATCACCTATGAAAAGCCTACTCATACCTACACTTAAGGAGCTTACATTTCCTACCAATTCCAAAGCATCACCCATGAGAAGCTTACTCATACTCACCAACAATTCCAAAGTATCACCCATGAGAAGCACTCTTTTTGTAAATTTTTGTAAACTTTCTATCTTGGACTGAGGTGCTCACTGATACGCATTTGAAACTATCTAGAACATTGCAAAATATCCTATTCTACTTGTCAAGAAATTTTCACACAAACTTTCTATTTTTGGATTGAGCTGCTTACTCATTCGTTTTTTACTTTTCGTAAAGTTTTAAATAAAGTTTTTATTTTTATGCTGAGGTGCTTATCCATGAGCATTTGGAACATTCTAGAACATTCTATTTCGGTTTTTTGTAAAGTTTCAAAGAACTTTTTATTTTTAGGCGAAGATGCTTCCACGTAGACATTTGGAACATTCTAAAACATCCTATTTTGATTGGTGCAAAGTTTCAAAAACTTCCCTTTTTTTTTTAAACTGAGGTGCTTACTTTGAGCATCTGGAACATTAAAACATGACTTTTTTGCAAAGTTTCAAAAAAGTTTCTATTTTTAGACTGAGGTGCTTACCCATGAGTATCCAGAACATTATAGAACATTCTAAAACATTCTATTTTGGCTCTGTGCAAATTTTCAAAAAAACTTTCTAATTTTAGATTGAGGTACATTTCAAGCTTTCTATATGATTCTAGAGCATTCATGCATTCTATCAAATATCTATTGTGCCAAATGTTAAAGGAAAGTGCAAAATTAAATAATATTTTGCTTGTGTATAAATGCATGAGAATGTGTCATCATTGAGAAATAACTCCTAATTTTAAAAATGCATTATTGATTTATATTCCGAATCTGGAAGCATGGTAATGTTGTTTGAATATATACATGTTGATTGATAATCATTTTGTCAAAAGTTACCTACGAGCTATTGAACTATTTAAGAATGGTATTAATCCAAATAAAATTACTTCTTAACGCCTCACAACTTTTCATACCTTTCTATGTCCTATAATTCCTGGCAACCATTGCATTCCAAAGAGATTTATTTGGCTTAGGGCCAATGTTTTCCCTTTCTGTAAAAGATGTCCAACCATTTTAGTTTTCACCACCACAAAGCTTTGCAGCAATTCGTATCCTCAAATACAATTATGAACAAGTTCAAGTCAAACACCATGATCCACATAAAATTTCGCAACAATTGTATTTTGCAATCACAAACAAGTCTTCCCCAATCAATGCTTCTAACTTTGAATAAAAACTGCACTGCATGGTCTAATGGAAGCAAAGACAAAACAAAACTCAAAAGGCAATGGAAATATTCATATGTTATAGAAGAAATGCGTCGTCTTTACTGATGATTATTTAAGATGTCTGAATCAACATCCTTTAGAAGAAACTATTGGAACATTTCCTTACCGCAAAAAAATACACTCAATTTGATGATCAAATATAAACGCCCTAACAGACATTGCTGGTTGAGCATTTTGCATTGAATTCTATAAGAGAAGCAAACTACACGATGACATAGTTATGGGCCACTCACATGAGTAATTTTTTTTCCAGCGCTGAAGATGGGCTAAGCAAAGGGCTGCAGCTGAAGCGTTGCCTCAGCATCTCGCCCTGCATGGCGTGAGAGCTGAGGCCTCTCAACGGGGCTGAAATTTCCAATTTCAGCACGGAGTCAGCAGATTCGCAGCTGGCCCATCGCTATTTGTGCATGTGAATCATTAGTAACATTTAAAAATATGGGTTGCAATTCTGTGGACAATTTTTTTCTTGTATTTTTGATGGTCAAATGGGCAACAATTTTTGAGCATTTTGCATTGAATTCTATAAGAGAAGCAAACTGCACGATGACACAGTTTGTAGCATTTAAAAATGTGGTTTGCAAATCTGTGGACAATTTTTTTCTTGTATTCTCGATGGTCAGATAGGCAACAATTTCAAGCCTCCTGACCAGTTCTTCCACTATCAGAATCATATGATACGTGTAATATAAGGGCCACTCATATCATACGACTCTTCATGAAAAGACTTATCCGATCCATCAATGATTGCCTTGGGCATGCATCACTTGCTCAAGTAGACCTGACCCCTCACTCTTAAATTTGCAAGTTTCAGCCCCAGCGACGTCTATCTTCCTCTTCATCTACTGAATGGTACCAGGTTGGTCGCTCCTTCGGATTGCTAAGTCTATAGTTCAAGAATACTTCCTCATTGGAGATTGCTCGAGTGGCTACAAGAAGCACGGTGCGGAGGCCTACATCATTTGAAGCATCTTCTTTTCCTCTCTTAACCCACAATATACCATCTCTCCGCATTTCTTCCTCTGTGTCACTCCTAAGGATCACATTTGGTATATAAGGTCTGAATAGTGATTCTTCCATCTCTGGATATGTATATGGACAAAGCATCACATTTGGTTGTACATTTCGAGGAGGATGATTAGCAAAATGAGCCAGGGCAAGAGGATTTCTGCGCTCAATTATTTCACCTGCAATTGGAATTTTTTTCCTCTCTCGTGACTCAAGCACCTGCCACCAATGGAGCCCATTGCTCTTCGTACTGGAATCATAATCATCCTCATTTCCATTTCCATCCCACCATTCACGGTTTTCTCCTCCCTTACCCCAAGGCTTAGCATCAATAATTATGCCATCATATCTTGATACTAAATAAGGATTACCTCTGTCAACTTTAGGATAACCAGGTATGTATCGATATTGAGAAGGTGAATATATGACCCCAGGGTATACAGAAATGACAGTTCCTGCTTCAGCTTTGCCTATTAGGAACAGGCCATCCCCTGCCTCATCGTGTGATATGCTTGAAGAGTTCAACTGCAAAGTATAACCAAGCTGACCTCTTAATATATCAGAGACTTTGTCTTTAGTTAAGGGAAGGGTCTTCACTATCTGCCTGTTCTGCAGCCATATCAGATAAATAAACATAATTAACTTGTTCAAATAGAACTTGGTAACAATACAGGATTATCAAGTTTATTGGACACAAAAAAAGTAAGAAGCCTAGATGTCCAATTGGAAATAAAACTTATGTGTGCATTCTCCAAGCTAAATATAATTTTTTGAAATCACACTCCTTCTAAAAATAAGGTCTTGCTATAGAGATTATATTCAACAAAAATGTTCTTTTCTCCAATTTTACAGAAAAAATGATAAGCCTAAAGAATAGCATTATGCAGGATAAAACAGAGATGTTTCAAAAGACCTAAAATGCACCTAGTTGATATGGACCAACTCTAACCAATTTATTTTTATCAAGTTCCCTATAAATAAAGCTATTACTTGAGCTACCTTTTTTGGGCTCCTCTGCGTTTGATCACTAACTGCAAAGCTTAATCCACTTGGTCGACTCTTCTTTGGCTCCGCGGCTGCTTTTCTGACTTCTTCTGGGACCACGATGTCATCAAGTATCTTAGCAACATGCAATACCTGCATATGCACATTATCTTGGACCTCCTTTTGCTGTTCCATGAATGACATTTGCTCGACTACACTTGACAATTCTTCAACATTTATTTCACCTCTACTCTCTTTGAAACGTTTATAGCTAGAAAAATTTCAACAGAAATTGGTTGCACTTTCTAAGAAAAGAGAAAACGTGGACACAAGAGAAGAGTTAACAGTAATGCACCTTGTCAGAAGTGCCAACTTTCGAATGTCTAATTCCTGCTGAAGAAGCCGAGTATCAGAAGTTCTAAAATATGGCAAATATTTCTCCCAAACCTGCATTGAGCAGAACACGCTTATTAGAAGAGAACATGTGGCCACAACAACTCGAAAACCACCAACCTTGCGCAGATGCCGGCTCAATGATGTAGTCGCCATCGCCCTACTCAGCAACTACAACGTTTTGTGCAAATTTGCCATTCATCATTGAAACACATGAGCCCTAGGTTACCAATCAATGGTCCACGTAGGCACCACATAAGCGCCTCAGATTACATTACAGAAAATATGGTCCCCCAAAGCGGATCTGTCTGAACTGAAGAAGGCTTCAGCTTCGAGTTCATGACTTACTCAAGAGCTATGTTGAAATTCCAAATGCAAGGTATTAGGATTTTATTAAATGTAGGGAGTTCCTTATGAAACTCATATGGAGAAAGAGCTCCCATTGGACCAACATGATCCAATATTATCACATGAGACATTACATGATAACCCAAAATGAGATGCCTGGTTACATGGTTAGAGCCTAACAAAACAAGCATACTTTATGTCACTTGGAGTTTTTGAGATTCCTTATTGTGCTCTTCTTGATCCTATGCTACCAAGCACGCAAAATATATGCCGCCTCAACATAAACATGGTGTATGCATCTCATAGACCAATTGGCCTTTCGTGGACATTAAAATACTCTTCTTCTTTTCCGTGAACAAAAAGTCATTTCATTTATTCATTCTCATGCACACATAAATACCACCTTGGCACCAGGGCCCCAAGCTTACTTGCTTGCTTCATTGTCCAGGAACAAGCTTGTAGCTATTGCATCAATTCGCACGGGGTCCCACAGGCTACGGATTGAGACAGGTAGATGGGAGCGGCCGCAATTGCCGCGAGAAGCGAGACTATGTGCCTGTTGCCAGTTACAGGTTATTGAAGATGAAAGCCATACTCTTCTGAGTTGCCTTGCTTTTGAGATAGTCCGAAATCATTTTTTGACCTTAGCATTCCATTCCACGCTTCCACAACTTCTCAGAGCACCATCTGTGCATGACTTGACATTATACATACTTGACGTTCTAGATGAACGTCTTCAATTACTGAGCCCTCAGTAGTCATTATCTCCGATTGTCTAGTATCATCATTGCTGCAAAGGTTTTTCCCTTGAAAACCTGTCGAGGCAGGGGTTCTTTAATCCTAGTAGTAATGATTGTACTAGCCCATTGTATGGGTCCCATGACGCCGTGGACGTTAAAAAATCTATTCTATTCTATTCTATTCTATTCTATTCTATTCTATTCTATTCTATTCTATTCTATTCTATTCTTTAGCTGGAGTTTGAAGGCCAACTAACATTATATAGCCCTTTTTCCTTTGATATTTCTTTCTTAGTTATTTCTCTAGTAGGCTTACTTTACTTGAGGGTGGACCTTTTCATCCCTTGGCTATCCACGTGGCATGCCATCTCACCTAAACTTCTTTAGGCTCTCAAGTTTTAACATTATTTGGTCTTATATGTAAATCTTGTTTTATGGCTAATCCTGCTTTATATAAATCTCAATCTTTCTTGGTAGCCCTAATCTCAAAATACCAAATGTCTAAATATAATATGAAAACTCCCAATGCTAAAATACTGCATGATTGGCCCTAGGTTTGCGTACAAATCAAATTTGTAGATCAAAATCTCTAAGTACATGGTTGAAAGTGAATACATTATGGCTTAGGGAAGCATATAAGTGCTCAAAGTTCTTTTTTAAGGCAGCCAAGCAAAAGAGATGGTCAACGACATTATCTAATATTACGCTTGAAGATGGATCGACATTAAAAAGCTGTGATCGACTTCATAAGTTCCTTCACAATAACTTTCAAAGCTTCGTTAACGAGAAGAGAATGTTATTCCAAGATGAGTTTGAAGAGCTAATGGTGTGTAACGTGTCACCCATCATAACAAACGAGCAATATCAAGTGCTGGGTCGACCACTATTTTTAGAACTCTAATTTTCTCTCAAGTATTAGAGGGCGCTGTGATGGGCACCATGTGAGGCCTTGATGCAGTTTTTTTTTATAACTTTTGGCATGGGTGTCGGATTTGGGTCCTTTTTAGTGCATTGGAAAGCTAGGAACGTAAGCTTTCTATTGGTTATAGCTTTTTACTGCTATTGAGTCTAGCTGGGCCGGATTGAAGATTTTTTAGATTTCGGCCACTATGGCAAATCCTAGTTTGCCAGCTTCTGGATTGCATTCTTCAACCAGGGATATCTCTAAAGTGATAGGTGTTGTTGTCTCTTCCTTTGTGCAGAAAATACATCCTTCTTTGGCGCTTCTTAACTTACCAAATAATCTCGCCTCAATCCTCTTGCTTTTGATCAAGTTCTTGTTAATATTAGTGGGATGTGCAACAATGTCCGGGAGAGCATACTATGAATGTTAGTCAACCAGCTCCTAAAGATGTTCCCCATGCACATGCTGCTCCTTGAGCTTGGCATACTTTTGATTCTATGGCAAGGATTTATATGTCATTTCCTGATTGGATTCAGAATCATGCCTCTAGTTCAACAAGGCTAATTCCTGTTGATGGTACACTTTAAATATTTTCCTCTGCCAGTAACGAGGAACTTAGTTCGATATTGAATGTGCTTAGAACTAAACAAGATCAAATGGCTTCTCAACTTCCCACGGTATGTTCAGTTAATCGTGCCTCACCAGCCCCTTGCATGTGCTATTGCACACGGCCTCCGTGGGCTTGTTGGGATCATATCTCCAGGAGGTTATGGATACACGAACTCAGTTGTGTCCTCTGGTACAACATTGAATTGCCATATACGATTGTATAGTATACCAGCATCCTTATTACTGCTAAGGTTTTTCCCTCGAAAACCCTTCGAGGCGGGGGTTTTTTAATCCTGACAGTAATATGCTTGTTGTTCTCTCTTTGTTTGGGTCCCGTAGGCCAGTTGGTCTCCGTGGACGATAAAAACATATTCTATTCTATTCTTTAGAAGACTTGTTCTATGCAACAGGTTGTAGTTCCTTTGTTAGTGTCACTGAGGTTCCTTGAGGTTCCTTTGGTGGATATTAATCACAAGTCTCATCTTAAAAGTGCAATTAATTTAGCAACACACTCTGTTATTGGTTATTATATGGGTGGCTTTTTGGATTACAACAGACTATCTTGATGGCTTTTTCGATGCATTTCTCGCATCGGGCTACCTATATATGAATCTTTGAAAAAATTAGGCAAGGGACTGCCCTGAGATATGATGGTACAAGATTGTCATGTATGTCGCTGGTTGTTCTGGTTAACATATCTAATTCTTTTTTATTAAGTCATGATAGTTATTATTCAAAAATGGATCATCATTGCAAATTCAGATTACAAGGTACTGTTGTGCGTTTTTTCTTGACTATTTTTGCATGATGTGCTTAAATTGATGAAATGTGTGCATAAATGGAGAATAATATGGGTGTAATGTGGAGAAAATGTAAACAATGTGCAAATATTGTGGATGAAGCATTTATGACGTATTGAAGTTGAACTTATGGACTTGAAGGTGTATAAAAGTCCTTTTCAATGGTTAAGGCATGGGGGTGAGGTGGCGCAATCCTAGGAGACATGTAAGTTATTGGAGATCTAATGGTGGAGATTGCTTAAAGATGAATGGAGGAGATTTGATGTGTAAGTTTAAGAGGAGGGGTACGTCTCCTCATTCTCTCTCTCTCACTCTTGGAGTTTGGAAGCAAATCCTTTGTTATAGAGTGTTCCATGGAAGAAATAAATAATGAAGAGGAGGAAGAACCTCCAGATTATCTTGATTATGATTTGGTTGTGCAATTGAGGTGTATTTGATCTCTTGTTCCATTCTTCAAATTCTTTTCTTCAATTCTCGTGTCTTGCTTTGTGAGTGCTTGCTGATAGAGTGTGGCGCAGCCTGATGCATATATTTTGCATTCTGCTCAGCTTGGGGTTTGGTTCATTATGGTGGATTACATAAGTGGGGGGCATTCCGAGAAGAAGCAGCATTCTATTAGCATGATTTTTATGATGATAATCTCAACTATATATAGCAGCATAAGGAATAAGAAGGGGATTTGCAGACTTATTTCTTCTTCCAAATCATTATGAAGCAGACTAAGAGAAGACCCCAAATACAGAAGACCCCAATACATCGTCATGTGCATTTTTTTGAGTTTAAGTTGTATGTTCTCAAAATTGGTGAAGACATAGGTATTTCCTTCGAAGATCGAAGATCAAGAAACACTGGTCCGTATTTTGCTTTTGCACTTGACAGAAGTTTAATATTTAAGTTATTCAATATTTGAAAGCATCAAAGGAAGTTGTACAAGTTTTATTTTTTATTTAAGTGATTATGGATGGCATGATGGATGTGCTGACCTAGAAAGGCAGCAGCATCTCATGACCTATGTAAAATGTGATGAAAAATTATAAGTGTTGTGAAGGGGATAGAGCGCCCTACCGGGCAGTAGAGCGAGGGTGCCACTGACCTGGATGGGACTTGCCACCCTATAATTGATGAAGATGAAGTGATATTAGAAGTTTTTAGTATTTTTTTTCCTTGGAAGACTTCTATAGATGTTTTTGAAGGCTTGAAGACATTTGGACATTGGATTTTTGTTAAGTTGTGATGCTATTTAGAGGACCAAGTTGAAAACATGAAGATCGAAGAAAAGATTTTTGAAGAATTCATCGGGACGATGAATAATCTTGGGGGGGAATAATGTTGTGCGTTTTTTCTTGACTATTTTTGCATGATGTGCTTAAATTGATGAAATGTGTGCATAAATGGAGAATAATATGGGTGTAATGTGGAGAAAATGTAAACAATGTGCAAATATTGTGGATGAAGCATTTATGACGTATTGAAGTTGAACTTATGGACTTGAAGGTGTATAAAAGTCCTTTTCAATGGTTAAAGCATGGGGGTGAGGTGGCGCAATCCTAGGAGACATGTAAGTTATTGGAGATCTAATGGTGGAGATTGCTTAAAGATGAATGGAGGAGATTTGATGTGTAAGTTTAAGAGGAGGGGTACGTCTCCTCATTCTCTCTCTCTCACTCTTGGAGTTTGGAAGCAAATCCTTTGTTATAGAGTGTTCCATGGAAGAAATAAATAATGAAGAGGAGGAAGAACCTCCAGATTATCTTGATTATGATTTGGTTGTGCAATTGAGGTGTATTTGATCTCTTGTTCCATTCTTCAAATTCTTTTCTTCAATTCTCGTGTCTTGCTTTGTGAGTGCTTGCTGATAGAGTGTGGCGCAGCCTGATGCATATATTTTGCATTCTGCTCAGCTTGGGGTTTGGTTCATTATGGTGGATTACAGGTACCACATAACTCTGTCGGATATTGCCAAGTGTGGTTTTCGAATACCAGAATTTGGGCGGAAGTGTTCAGCTGATCGTAATTAATATGGATGACGTAATAAATATGGCAGTATTTTATAGGCGCGCCGATATTTTATACCCCACAGTATTTATGACACGTACATCGCCATTATAACGCATTAATTGCGAGGGGCACAATAATCAAAAATTTCAGTTGCCAATGTATGGTTCCATTCTAAAAGCAACAAGCCTAAGCGTCTTTTTGACAATATCATCTAATTTTGTATTACCAAAAGCAGCCTTAAGATCATTGTTTGATTTTTTTTTTTTTTTTTTTTTTTGGGATAAAAAATAGACTTTTATTTACTTTAAAGGAATGGTACAAAGCCACATGGCAGGGGTGTACTCATCTGCAAAACTGAGATGAGGATAGCTACATAGCTCCTTCTTGCACTATTCCCTTGTACTTCCTAATGTAAGCTTAGGTAGGTTCCCCATATTTCGACCTTTACTTCTTCTTCGCCCCCGAAGGCTAGCCTGAATTTTTTCAGCCTTTCAAGTACTATATGTAGAAGCTGATGTGGTGTTATGTCTTCTTGATTTTCATCGAAGACCAAGGCGTTTCTCCTTTTCCATATTGACCAGATTGTCCAGGCCCTAGCTATATGAAAGGCCACCTTTTTCATGGTGCACCATTCTAGGGGAAGTATTCCCAACAACAGTTCCTTGGTACCTAACGGGTATTCAAAGCTATCCAGACTCCATGCCCATACTACTTGCAGCTTCTCACATTCCACCAGACAATGTTCTATGGATTCCTGTTCGGCCTCGCACAAGGGGCATACTGGGCTGACGTTATTGTTTGATGACTCTGCATATAAAAGAGTCATATTGACAAAAACCCTTCGGACCTCAAGGTAAGATAGGTATGCAAGAACAACAGGTTTAAGAACCATGTGTAATTTTAGTAAGGCCAACCATCTTTGCCATAGGAGAGGCTCCACGAAAAACCACATCCAAGTTGTTCAAAATAAACTGCAATAAATAAAGAAATAATAGAAGAAAAGATGGAAGGAGGTCATGCAAGGCAAGATGAGCCAATCCTTTGCATTCGTTGAAGAAGGTAAGGTTATCGGTCTGGCCGAGGCCGATACTAAAAAATGCTTGACCGAGGTTGTACGTCTGAAGCCAGATATTTGGCAGGTAAGGCCTCGGCCCGCTAGGGCCGAAGGCCGGGCCGAGGCCTCACGTGCCAAATATCTGGCCGAGGACATACAACCGAGGTCACGCATTTTTGGTTATCGGCCGAGGCGAAGACCGATAACCACCTTATCGGACTTATATAGGTGGAATAGTACTGATAATTAGTTATCAGTACTTTATCAGTACCCCTCTAATAATGATAATTAAAAAACTAGGCTCACTTTACACAAGAGAGTCCGATAAGGGGCTTAATTGTCAAGGAGTTTTCTTATTTTTAGAACCCTTCGATTAAAAAATAATAGATCTTATGGTTAAGATTAGGACACGTCACAAAAACATGATGTGGCATGCTAGGTGTATAGGTTAGACCTAAGAATTATTGTAGGGGGTTAGAGATTGTAGAAGGTTAGGGAAGTCTGCTCCTAAAAAAAAAAAGAAAAAAAAACTGTCCTTTCTAGGGTTGGAAATTGAACTGGAAATTGAAGGCTGCAGGCCTTGCAAGACCCCTTTTACCATGCAAAATAAAGTCTAAGTATATATTTCACATAGCCTTGCAAAATGAAAATCAAGAAAAAAATAGGCATGCAACAAAAAGTCTATTTTTTGCTTAGCCATGCACTTATACCCCTATATTAATTTGATATTTTAAATATGTATTAGAGAAAAATATATATATGTATGGAAATCGCATACATATCACGAATGTATCATATATAGAGAAATAAAAAACTAGCGGTAACACAAGCTTGGGGAGAATTAGGAAAGTTGTAAGGGTGGCATGGAGGATCATGGTTGTAGGGCTTACTGACCTCATGAGTAAAATATGAAGTAACCATTATCTACCACACAATAAATTGGTTTGAAGCTTCATTGTGATCGAGCAATGTAAAATGGCTTAAATATATGTGCCATAAGTAGTGGCTTTTCTAAAAGAAGTTCAGAGATTGCGATAGTCTATTGTGATTGAACTGGTGGAATATTAAGGAATCATATAGGTATTGTTGAGAATGGTATTGCCTTATTTAGTTTAGAGGATGAAAATTCAAATTTTGGTAATGATGTTTTATTTTCTATAACAATCAATACATAATTACCATTAACATTATTAACACAAACCATTGCATTCAATGCATTTAAATTAAAATCCCCCTTAAACCCCCTTTGGTTTGGGTGCATATTCACACGGGGGGTGACTCCGGGCATCGAGAGCTGTCGGATTGGCATATTCGCCCCTTATTCCTTAATCTACACCGTACGTAAAGTTCCTCATTTGTGGGGTATGCAAGTACAAAATTTGCTATACTGTATAATAAGATTCGCGAAATACTATAAGATTTCAAGCGGAATACTATATGGTGTTGATTTCGTACGTGCAAAATACAATTATGAGGGCTCTCGCTGCCCTACGTCACCCCCCGTGTGAATATGCACCCAAACCAAAGGGGGTTTAAGGGGGATTTTAATTTAAATGCATTGAATGCAATGGTTTGTGTTAATAATGTTAATGGTAATTATGTATTGATTGTTATATAAAAAAATTTTTTGGGCCCTTCGGGCCCTAACAAAAGGAAAAAAATAGAAACTTTAAGGGCGTGAATATTAATTATTAATTCAAGAGATTGTATAAAACATCAAGGACATTGCATTTTCATTTAATACAATGCATTTTTAGCTGAAATAGTTCGTTGCAATGTGACTATTTTGACTGCTTTCCAGAAAGGATCTCAATAAATATCTGGGCACTTCTGATATGCCAGAATGCTTTGGCTGTTGGCATGCATCTCCTAAGAGTTTGCATCAAATTCGCTGCATTGCATACTAAGGGCCGCTCAATACACTTGGCTGAAACTTGAATAGAATTCTGTATTAATCCACACATTAAATGTATTTCATATCAAACAAGATTATTAATCTAACTTGCCTTCAAAATGTGCCAACTTGTGTAGAGAGTTCTACTCCCCTTTCCAAAACTAGCTCAACCATGTACCGTCTCATTCTCCATATCAAAATATAAAAATCAAGATACTGCTTCAAAAGGAAAACTTAGTTTCTGCATTCTCAACACAGGGCAACTAAAATGGATGGATGAACCTACTAGGCACAAATGGAAGAGGTAAGTAACCATGAGCATAGATAGAAGAATAACCAGTAAATACATGGGCCTTTCCTTTCTAAAACTAGCTCAAACAGCTACTATCTCAATCTCCATTTCAAGAAATAAAAATGAAGATCCAGCTTCGAAAGGGAAACTTAGTTTCTGCATTCTCAAACTGTAATGTAAACGCTGCTTTGGAAGGGCATATAATACACCATTTTGTATTCTCAGCTACATGGAAGCCATATTTGAAATGGCTGCCATCAGGGATTACAGAGATTACTTCTTTACAGCCATTCAATCAAAAGCCCAAATGGAAGAATCCATTTTTGTAAGCGCTGCCCAAATCCGATGCTGCTTGAAACAGCAACCTTTGAAGCTAAATTTACAGCCTAATAGCTTCCTCAACATAAAACCATGGACTGGAAGTCTTTGCATATTTTGAAATTGTTAAAATCAAAGTTGAAATACCTCATGTTTGTATCAATGCAGTTGAACAGAAGTAGAAATACAAAGGGTAAGAGTTCATGCCTACAGATCAGGCTAAGTCCGGAACCTGAGTAGAATCATAACAAGGAAGAATTCGAAGCTGCAGAGATAACTATAACATCTTAGGATAATCTTAGAATTTTGTCTTCCGTCTTGCTCCTTCTTCTTCGATGATGTGCTTCTTCCATTTTCGCAAAGTGTAAAGCAAGGTATCTGCCTATTTCATTGCACTCTGCAAAAAACTTCATTGAAACGACCTCAAGTAGGTCGACTTGTCTACGAAATGGCCGGGCTAATGACTGAAAGTGTCAGAATATAGTCCAGGAAGTGCCGAATCGCCAAGAACGTACCCACGGCCCTAACCGACTTGAAGTAGGTCGATTTGTCTATGAAATGCCCGAGGTGATGGTGAAAGTGTCGAAATCTGACCCAAGAAGTGCGAATCACCAAGAACGACCACCGCCCGGACCAAATCGGATGAGAAGCCAGACCTAAACCCTTGGACCGAGAGAAGCCTCGGGCCTGTACCACCAAAGAAAATTTTCGGGCAGGGCATGCACATAACCACGCCCTTACAGCAAAAAACCCTAAAATGAGCTGCTCGAGCTTTGCATGTCGAGCAAAAAAAAATATAATACGAAAAATAAAACTTAACTGAAAAATACTACATATATGGGTCTACACCATTGAAAAGAGGCATTAAAATTAATTCAAGCGTATGCAAATACAATGGGCACTCTAGATGTACTAATTAGTAGGCCTTGTGTAATACGCCCATCAAATCATATAAAAACCATTGGAAAAACCGTACAAAAATACAAAAAAAACCCCCTGTTATTATGCTACATATTAGAGGTGGCAGGAGTTCGTGCTGGTATGGAGCCGGTACTAGAGATAACTATCATGGTAGAGGTGCTTGTAGTGGAAGTTAGTATACAACATATATAAGGTGTCTGTCAGATGAGTATGTAGGTTTGGAAGCATTATGTATAGCAAGTTGTGCTTGATATATGACTAACAACGTAAGTGGTTACAATATTATTGCTTGAAATTGGAGGAACAAGGAGGGTTGGTTGCATTGCAGGGAATACAACCGTTTCCACTTCTCCCAAAGATCCACTTCTACAAATGGAGCAATCACTAAGCATGAGTCGTCTAGGTTTGGGTGGTTCTGAAGGATGCTACAACTTCAAGCCCACGTAGAACACACGCATAGACATAATGGGCTCAAATCCCATTGTAAATTTCTTTTATAATATCATTATAATTCAAACGTCCTGTTTATATACAATACTTTTTCTGAGGCGCTGAATGTGCATTGCTCTTCGGATTAACCCAGGCTCAATTCCTGGGGGTTTGCTTTATTAGGTATGTATGAATAAAACGCTTTAAAGATGTGTACAACATCATCACATATGTTTCCTACGTTACTTACCTATGTTTGGTTTTTGGTAATTAATATTTAGGGCCGTGCACTGACATAAATTATTTGACAACTCAATTGGCAGGCTCTAATACTAATGCGTATATGCCACATGGCCACATGCACAACCACATGCTGAGGCCTAGATTCCACTTGGCTATCATTTCTTAAAACATCCAATATCAATATGCTAAAGATTCTCTACGTTTTGTTAGGGCCCGAAGGGCCCAAATTTTTTTTTCCTAACAAATAACTACCATGAATATTAATTAACATAAAATATTACATTCAATGGTTTTAAATTTAAATCCCCCTAAAACCCCCTTTGGTTTGGGTGCATATTCACACGGGGGGTTACTCCGGGCATCGAGAGCTGTCGGATGGGCATATTTGCCCTTTATTCCTTAATCTGGACCATACGTAGCGATCCTCGTTTGTGGGGTATGCATGTACAAGTTTTTGTATACTGTATATTAAAGTTTGCTAAATACTATAAGGTTTGAGCGAATGTACTTAATGGTGTTAATTTTGTACATATATTGTACGTTTTTAGGGGCTCTCGCTGCCCTACGTAACCCCCCGTGTGAATATGTAGCATAATAACAGGGGGTTTTTTTTGTGTTTTTGTACGCTTTTCACAAAGGTTTTCCTAAGATTTCATGGCGTATTCGAATGGATGTACTAATGCGTACATCTAGAGTGCACCATTTCTTAGCCGTTGATTTAGCTTTTTTTTTTCAATGGTCCAACATCCAAGGGCTCACAACAAAAGCCCTCTTTTTATTTTAGAAGCTGAACATGCAAGTCTCGTGATAGCATTTCAGGGCATTCTTGCAAAACATTAATGTTCTTTGTGATGAGAGTGGAAACAGATTTGGAGTGCATTTGCAGAGGATGATGCGGTGGAAACAGATTTGGAGTGCATTTGCAGAGGATGATGCGGCCGATGCTAAGTTCAGCAGTTTGTGCTACATATTCAAAGTTTCCATGGCATGGTCTGGTGGGTTTCAAGGCAACATAGTGTTGATATTCTTATTTTCAGTGTGTTGATATTTAGCATGCAAAGGTCGAGATGGAGAGAGATGGAGACAGATCTTGCAGTGAAACCCACAGGCCGAAATTCCCTGCAAAACCCTCTGGAACCCTCTGGAACCTGTGTCTTGAGTTAGATTCGGCCCAATCCAATCAGTTTTGCATCTGTTTTTGTAAGCTGCATGTTCGAATGCTGAAACCCATGATCTTCTCCCATGATCTTCTCCTTTCCATTCATTTCTGCAGGTCCGGCTATGGCAATAATTTTTCTTTCTTCTCCTTCCACTTCTTGTGCAGGTCGTTGTCTCCAAGCTATGGCAATGGCAGGGAGATTTCTTGCATGCATATAACAAGCTTTTGGTGGTTTTGATTTGCTTCTTGCCTCTTTCTGTGTCTCTACTTTGTCCCTTCATTTTACAGCAGAGCTATGGCAAACTTGGCGATGGCAGCAGCTTGGCGGCAGATGGGGCGCTTGCAAATCTCGACAGCAACCACAGGCGGCGATGGTAGAGGCCATTTCGCTGCTTCATCCTTCTGTCTTGCAGATTAATCTCAGAGCAGAGGCAATGCCTTTCTTGTTCAGAACAGAGCGATGGCATGCAGATGGCAGAAGACATGGCAATCAGAATCTGGAAGCAAAAGCTGCATGATGATGATGATGATGGCAGAAACATAGAATTTTCTGTTCAGAGCACATGGCACACTGGCACGATTCTGATCAAATGCAGAAACCCTAAAGTAACCCTAATATCTGGCCATCGTTATTCACGTTTCTTTCCTTCAACTATTTCCATTTAACATTCAATATCTATCATTATAGCCCTTCCTTTCAATGTGTACCAATATTTAGCAATGCCCATTCTTAAAAAACTCGCCCTCCCTTTATATCTACTGCCTAAGATCTACTGCCTAAGGATTAAAATCTCACCCTTTCTTTGAATGTCTACAATCCTTTAAACTTCAAAATTTAATAACCCTTCCTTTCAATATCTATCTACCATTATGCTAATGCTAGATATTAGTATTAGAAGCTTGTGTTACTCATATTATTTTTACCATTACGTATTACATATTACGTATTACATATTGCTACATGTTTCACATGTTCTACATGTTTTTACGTATATTTGCTTTTTTTAGGGCCCGAAGGGCCCAAAATTTTTTTTAGTACAACAATCAACACATAACTACCATTAACATTAATTAACACAACCATTGGCTCCAACACATTTAAATTAAAATCCCCCTTAAACCCCCTTTGGTTTGGGTGCATATTCACACGGGGGGTGGCGTGGGGCGTGAGCCCTTATAATTATATTTTTGCACGCATTAAAAATCAACACCATATAGTATTTTTGCTTGAAACCTTATAGTATTTTGCAAATCTTGTTATACAAGATAGCAAATTTTGTACATGCATACCCCACAAACGAGGAACTTTTACGACGGGTGTAGATTAAGGAATAAGGGGTGAATATGCCTATCCAACAACTCTCGTTGCGTCTCTGAGTCACCCCCCGTGAATATGCACCCAAACCAAAGGGGGTTTAAGGGGGATTTTAATTTAAATGTGTTGGAGCCAATGGTTGTGTTAATTATTAAGTACATTCGCTCAAACCTTATAGTATTTAGCAAACTTTAATATACAGTATACAAAAACTTGTACATGCATACCCCACAAACGAGGATCGCTACGTACGGTCCAGATTAAGGAATAAAGGGCAAATATGCCCATCCGACGACTCGATGCGGGAGTAACCCCCGTGTGAATATGCACCCAAACCAAAGGGGGTTTTAGGGGGATTTAAATTTAAAACCATTGAATGTAATATTTTATGTTAATTAATATTCATGGTAGTTATTTGTTAGGAAAAAAAAATTTGGGCCCTTCGGGCCCTAACAAAACGTAGAGAATCTTTAGCATATTGATATTGGATGTTTTAAGAAATGATAGCCAAGTGGAATCTAGGCCTCAGCATGTGGTTGTGCATGTGGCCATGTGGCATATCGCATTTAGTATTAGAGCACCCAATTGAGTTGTCAAATAATTTATGTCGATTACGGCCCTAAATATTAATTACCAAAACCAAACATAGGTAAGTAACGTAGGAAACATATGTGATGATGTTGTACACATCTTTAAAGCGTTTTATTCATACATACCTAATAAAGCAAACCCCCAGGAATTGAGCCTGGGTTAATCCGAAGAGCAATGCACATTCAGCGCCTCAGAAAAAGTATTGTATATAAACAGGACGTTTGAATTATAATGATATTATAAAAGAAATTTACAATGGGATTTGAGCCCATTATGTCTATCGTGTGTTCTCGTGGGGCTTGAAGTTGTAGCAATTTCAATTCAAGTATTGTATGGCTCCCCGCTAACCAATTGATTGAAAAAATAAGGCAAACCCTATGTGAGCTAGAGCTAAACTAAAAAATCAAAGCACACTCACATAGCTTTTGAATCCTTGCAGGGAAGGAGTTGATGTGTGGTCCACTGCATTCCTGTGAGCACCTGAATTTTGGCAGCTCTCCAAATGAGCTCTCCAAATCAGGCGTTGTGCTACGCCAGACAAGATCTTCTGTAAGGAAGATCTCTCTCAGCCAAGAGTGTGCCTTTGTCATATCTGATAATAGACGGAATACTGTTGTAGGTAATGGATATTTGAAATAAGAAAGAAAGGAAAGAAGTTTAACATTAATTGTCACATGTACAGATAACTTACCTTCTAATAGCTTGAAATAGTGGTGAGCTGGTGACTGCCGCAGAATCCCTGTAAGGCAAAACTCTCTTAGCCAAGAGCCCTTTCATAGCAAATCTTGTGCTTTGTCATATAAGGTAATGGATATTTGAAATAAGAAAGAAAGGAAAGAAGTTCAACTAGTTACGAGCTTTACCTGCATAATACCAGAAGATGGATTCATAAAAATAAATGGTAGCCCTAAACTAGTTACGAGCTTTACCTGCATAATACCAGAAGATGGATTCATAAAAATAAATCGTAGCCCTATAGCTGCTATCGTCACCAATCTGCCTCCCTAGCCCCAACTTCATCCCCGGCCGGAAGAATCATGAGAAAAAAACCCTTCGTTTTACCTCGCATAATACCAGAAGATGGATTCATACAAATAAATCGTAGCCCTATAGCTTGTTATCATCACGAATCTGTCTCCCTAGCCCCGATTCATCCCCCTCGCCGAAGAATCCGCCTCATCACAAAGCACGGGGATTTGGCAAGAGGCCAAAACGACCTAGTCGGTGTTGGTCGAACTCCTGTAGAATGCCCTAATGCAAGCATATCTGGGACTTGGGATAAAACTGAAATGGGTCTGCTATCTTTGCTTCTTAAGCCCTCGTCACGGTGAATCCACCACATCATAAATCGATGCACAAATATCCCGGGCTGGATCGAATGCACAAATATCCCGAT
The DNA here is from genome assembly GCA_021234155.1 of Isoetes taiwanensis. Taxonomy (NCBI): domain Eukaryota; kingdom Viridiplantae; phylum Streptophyta; class Lycopodiopsida; order Isoetales; family Isoetaceae; genus Isoetes; species Isoetes taiwanensis. The sequence continues at coordinate 15,695,334 of JAJEKV010000024.1, forward strand.
TCAAACTCTTCTATTATGCCTTAAAACCCTTTGGTATTTCCTCTAAAAACCCTTCTTGACCATTCAAGCTATCTTTGCCCACATGGAAACCGCCATTTGAGTTTTTCAAAATGAAGTGTTGTCAGATTCCTTCATACCCTAACAAAACCCTAAAAATAATGGGAGGATATTTGCATGCTTGGCCTACATCTAACTTCCACACAAGAGAAGCCTCCACCACAGGATTTGTCACTTTTCTAAAATCAATGGCTAACAAAACGGTGCGCTCTAGAAATACTATTTAGTACACCTGGATGAATACGGCCACTAAATCATATGAAAACCTTAGAGAAAACCGTACAAAAACACAAAAAAACCCCCTGTTATTTTGCTACATATTCATACGGAAGTTGACTCCGGGCACTGAGAGCTGTTGGATGGGCATATTCACTAATTATGCTTTGATTTGGATCGTAGATAGCGATCCTCATTTGTGGAGTGTTCTTGTACAAGTTTTTTTAGACTATATAGCGAGAGTTGCAAATTACTATACGGTTTGAGGCGATATACTCAATAGTGTTGATTTTATACATGTATTATATTGTTTTAGGGGGTACAAAAGGGGCTCTCGTTGCCCTACATCATCCCCGTGTGAATATGCACCCAAACCAAAGGGGGTTTTAGGGGGAATGTAATTTAAAAGTGTTGGATGCAATAGTTTATTTTACAAGCAAAAAATTGTGGGCCCCTTCGGGGCTATAACAAAATAGTATGAAAACATAATAACGTGTATTACATTAGAAATAATAATGTATATTACATTACAATTGATGTTAATATAGCGTAATGTTATGGGGATTGAACTCATTATATCCTTGCAACAATTGTAATGATATCCTTTTCTCCTCTAATTTTGTTTTATGTAACATGTAATTAGTGTTCATCTTGAACTAACAAGCTACAACCTTGGCTTTCCAAGCACACTATATACGTATAACCCACTATGCTAGGTCGTCCAGATTTGATCTGTAACCTGCTTTAAATCTTCACATGCGCAAAGAATCAAGCTACAGATCATGTTAGAATATTCAGCTTATAAGTGATTGTGACAGTCGAGCATTCATGAGAAGCAGTGGCAGTGAATGCATGTAAAGAGCAAAGAGCATCTAATTTGAAAAGGGGCGCTGGCTGCAATTGAGGTGCTTAGAATCCAATATTAAGACTGTATTTCGCACTCAGCGCCCATATACATTCCCGACGTATAAAATACGCATGAGAAAAAAATCCGCGTGTTAACATGGTTAGGTTTCAATGGTTCAAAGGCGTTTTTCTTTTGATACGCCTGTGGGATATTTGGTGATGATAGAAGAAGCCTGGATTGGAAAGTTTATCCACCCCTTAACCGCCGGATCTACCAAGAATAGATATATATATATGTGATTGATCATGACGAAGAATGTGTATCCAGAAGTAGGAGCAACGATTTGAGCCGGTTTATTTTGTTCTAGTAGATCATAATGTTTGAGAAGGTGTTAAAGATTGTTGAAAATATGATTGATGTGGCATAAGGGATTAGTGACCATCTTTTGGCTCCCTTATTGCTTGCAAAGACAAGTTATAGATGATTAATCTTGGTAGACATATAAATTAAAGAATTGAAGTTGTTCAAGAATATATTTTGCCCAAATACTAACAGTGGTATCAGAGCTATTATCATGTCTAGCAGATTTGGATCAAGTTTGCTTAACACAGTTGATGTGTACACAGGAGGTCCAGGGTTCCAAGTTTGGAAGGATGCCATAGTACACATTTTAGAAGTGGAAGATTTATGGGATTTAGTAGATCCACAGGGAAATGTTGCTGCAGGGGTGTTGACCAGATTTGGTTCAAACTCGGCGAGCTCTATTAATGCTGCAAGTGCAGGCCAGACTTCTCAAAGTGTAGGTGCTGGCGGCACAGGTGCAGGTTAGACTTCTCAAAGTGCAGGTGCTGGAGGCACAGCAGGGGGAAGCAGTTCTGGAGGCAAATCTTTGTACACAAAAGCAAAGGAGGCTCAAGGAATTATATCATGCAAGGTTAGTCCTACAATTGGATTGAAATTGAGAGGGTTGAGTCCACGTGACATGTGGAAATTCATGCTTAAGCATTATGAAGATAAAACATCTTCCCAAATTGACTTGCTTGAAAATGAGCTAAGAGGTTTAAAATTAGCAGAAGATGAGGATGTTTCAGGGTTCTTTGATAGATTTGATAATCTTATAGCAGATCTTGCTGGAGCAAATGTGAATATTTCTGACAAGAGTCAAGTTTTGCAAATCTCAAGGGCTGTTGACAATGAAAATTTGGCCTTGTTCATTAGAAACACCTGCAGGTCGAGAGAGGAAGCAAAAAATTGTCTAAGAACTGAATGGGAACAAAAGAAAATATTAAGGCAGCAATCTAATGAACCTGAAGTGCTAGTGGTAAAAAAGAAAGTAACTTGCTATCATTGCCATGAGCAAGGTCACTATAAAAATAAATGTCTAAAATTAAAAAAAAAAAAAAAGAATTTAACTGCTATACATATGGGGGGAGAGGTCATGTAGCCTCTAAATGTCCAACTCCAAAGAATTATGGAAGGGAAAGAGGAAGATCTGATGGCAGAGGGGACAGATCTTCTAGAGGTAGAGGAAGAGGTTATGAAAAAGCTTTTGTTGCTGAAGAACAGAGTGAAAAATCTAAGACCAACTCTGAAGATGAAGATGATGAGGTATTTAGTGAATTTGCTATTCTTGATAAAATTAGATCTGACACATCTGATCACATGATAGTTGATAGTGGAGCTGAAAGATTAGTAGTCCAATCTACTGATCTTCTGAATTATCTTACAAGTTCAAATTCACGAAATATACAAGTTGGAAATGGAGCACTTCAGAAAATTCAGAGTAGGGGTTTGCTGCAACTTGAAGACTTGAATGGAGAGATTGTAAATATACAAAATGTGCTTTGTATGCCTACAATAATCAAAAATCTGATTTCAGTAAGTCAATTGGTTGATCTAGGCTATAAGGTCACTTTTGAATCAAGGCAATGTAATATTTATCTCAAAGATGAATTGAAGTTTCGAGCCACCAGAATTGGTAATCTATTTGCTATGAATAATGTTGTGAGTGTAAATGCAATCAAAGAAGAAGGGCTGGAGCTATGGCACAACCGTCTAGCTCATACTAATAGCAAAAATTTGAAATACTTAATCAAACAAGGGTGGATTTCTTGTAGTAGCAATTCAGATCAGTTCATATGTGAAGGATGTGCTCTAGGCAAGTTAAATAGACTGCCATTTGTCAAAAAGAAAAACTAGAGCAACTCAAGTGCTAGAACTGGTGCACACAGACCTCTGTGGTCCCTTGAATGTTAAAAGCAGAACTAATAAAAGGTATTTTATTACCTTCACTGATGATTATAGCAGGAGATTGTTGACCCTCAACCTGGCCTAGAGAGTCAAATACAAGAAAGCCAACTTGAGTTTTCACTCAAGTTGGGGTTAGAACCTCCAGATCACTTAAGGTGATCAATCTACACAAGAATTTTCCAAAGAAAAAGCTAAGTTACAGAGTTTTCATACCTTTCCCAATTCTGGATTTTGGACTCCTTGCTCAAATCAACACAGATCTCGTATGCAGATCAATTTCCAGGGTCAGATGACTGTGACTTACTCAGAAAAGTTGTAGGCAAGCAAAGGTAAAGATCTTGACCAAGTCCGAGTCTTGATTTGTGAGATATTCGATCTCAAAGTTTGTCAATTTTTGGTCAATACCAGCCAATATTGCAAACAGAGCTCAGAGTTTTGTAACTTGAGTTGTAGGTTGAAATTTAAAGAAATTCCAAAACTAGAATGCCTTATAGACTTCAAAGGTAAGGTGCATGCTGTCAAATCATAATTTGAATCTCTAAAACTATTTTTTTGGCACTGTTTTGTAGATATCAGTCTGGGTTTGTATCAGACAGAATGCAAAAAATGGTAACTCGAGTCTGAGATGGATTTTTTTTGAAATTTTTGTGCACACAGGTGCAAATAAATAGGGATACGAAGTGCAAATGGTCTTATGCAAGAAAAAATAGGGGAATTCTTTTCTGTAAAAATGTTTGTGATGCAAAAATGCTAAAGGATCATGACAGTAGACTTTTTGAATACTTGGCAATCAACTGATCTTAGGAACATATATCAATCAATAATGTAGCTCAGGAGGTCAATAATAGTATCAAATCAATAGTATCAGTCCAATCTTCTCAGATTAAACCGTGGAACACTCAGAAACTTCAAGAACGTCTTCAGATCATGCTCAGCATGTATCAATGTCGAGGTTTGATGCGTCTGGGCCTTCAAAAATTCTCTGTGTCGATCACCCCAGTTATATTTTCAAATTTTTATGGATCCAGAATCTTAGGCTTTGATTATGGGTTTGTTTGGTAGCTAAGAGGCGGGAAGAGAAGATTCGGGAGGAATTAAAGGCAGAAACAGAGGCCCCTGGCCGATTTGAAGGAGTTTTCTAATTTTAGGGTTCATGGAGGGAATCTCGCGAGCATCTTTCGAGTATATTTGGAGATTTCGGCCTTTTAAAAATTCAATTTTCAATGGTGTAAGTGGGAAAATGAACCTTTGGTTTTTTTGGGATCTCCTAGGAATCTTTGAGGATGCCCTCCAAAAGGTTGGGAGCATATCTGGCCTTGCCACGTGGCATATGGCATCCTTATGGCATCTAGAATGATACCTAGGTTATTCACCTAGGGTTTTGACATAGAATTTATTTTCCAAAGGAAAGGGCAAAAAGTAGAATGGCATATGAAATAGAAAGGAGTTTGTGATAGAATGAGAGTGGGGTTGAGGAATCAAGGCAAAAAATGAGAGAGAGCATGGAAAATGTAAAGGGGAATAATTTAGGGGCAAAAGATTCTAGTTTACCATGGGGTCTTCCAAACTTTCAAAAAGGTATCTTCCAAACTTCTTACCCAAAACCTTATAAGCATCCTTTGACCTCAAATGGAGCATTTCTTATGAGAGTTGACCTTGAAGATAAAGATCCCTTGACCTTCACACCAATGTTGACTACCAAGTCTAGCAAACAAACCAATCAATTAGTATGTTGCCCTTTGGGGGCAACATCTCGCCAAAACAAGAAAATGGCTGGTCCCCTCAGCCATAAAGGGTCTTCATATCTGCTCAAAAGTGTATGAATGAGGATTATGGTAGAAAGAGAATGTAAGGTGCAAGTGTTGATGGAATGGAGGTGAATATGGTGGTGTGGAGAAGTGAGTGAAAGAGAGGTAAGAATGAGTGTAAACATGGTGAAGTGGTGGTGGAAGTAGAGTGTATGAGGTGGGATGAATGTGTAAATGTTTGAATTTCGCCAAAACAAGAAAATGTGTGAAGAATGAGTATGGAATATCTAGCATTATAACAGGGTGTTTTGTTTGTGATTTTGTACGCTTTTTGGTATGGTTTTCCTATGATTTCAGTGCTGTATTCATTGGGCCATACTAAATAGTATTTCTAGAGTGCGGCTTTTTTGGAGCGTCGATCTTTTTTAGCTTCAACAATCTAACGGTTCTTGTTTTGACTTCCTTATTCATATGCATGCATGAAACAAGAAATATTCTTTTCTCTCAGAAGTTCTTATGGAGGTATTCTCTCAGAAGTTCTTGTGGAGGTATTCCGATCCGTCCTGTTGAACAATTCAATCCGTCCTGTTGAACAATTCATTCAACAGTTGTGGTATGCAAGATTTTTCTAAATTGTTTGCTAACAATGTTTTTTGTTAAAAATCTTATTTGATCTTGCTAGATATTCATAAGGAATTCCGTTCTTCATTCTGTTTCACAGATATCCAAGAAAAACCGTCCTTCATTCATCTGTTTTAATCTTATTTGATCTTGCTAGATATTCATAAGGAAATCCGTCATAAGGCCCATTGCTATACAAGCTCTAATTGCAGTCGTGAATGTCAGTTCGTTTGGTGCAATGTCAGAAGATTTTGGGTTCTGCATGGCATAAAGTATCTGCATTGCATCTCCTAAGAGCAGTCGTGAATGTCAGTTCGTTTGGTGCAGTGTCAGAATATTTTGGGTTCTGCATGGCATAAAGTATCTGCATTGCATCTCCTAGTCTTCCTTTCTGAACATAACCCTTCAATATCTAGCATTCTCACATCAGGCTTGCAAAGCTTTAACCATTTATCTGGATTTCTCTGTTCAATATTGTGTAATGCAATCCTATCATTCATAAGGAAATCCAGACTCCATTTTGTTTCACAGATATCCAAGAAAATCCGACGTTATTCTGTTTTTGGTCTTGCTTCCAAGGATTCGAAACCACAAACCATCAATTTCTCGCTGCCACACAGCCGATTACCACACAGCATAACCTCTGATTTGTCTTCAATCCGGCAGTTTCAAGCAGCATTCACGCTTCAATCCGCAGCATTTGGGCTTCAAAAAACGATCCAGCAGTTTGGATCTGCTGTAGGACGCTCTTTACCCGCTCATCTGGCAACACCACAGTAAAATCCGGCCCTCAGAAGCATGTTTCAGCATGCACACTGCCATAGTCGAATGCTGAAACCCTAACCTGCCCTAAATCTGCCATAGTCGAATGCTGAAACCCTAACCTGCCCTAAATCCAAAATGTCGAAAAAACATTTTACTTCTAAATTTCAAATGTCGCCCTTCCTCTTCATATGTTGTGCACATCCTTTTAACCTTGGAAAAAAAAAAGGTAACCCTTCCTCTCAATATCTAGTATATACCATCCTTCCTTTTAATATCTAATGCCCATCCCTCAAACATCATAACATCTACTACATAATGCTAGATATTAGTATTACAACCTTGTGTTCCTCATATTATTTTTAAAATTACTAGTTATTAACAATTGTGTCCTTTTTTTAATGGTAGATATTAGTTCCAGATATCACAATGACACGAATGGCACGAAACAGACGCAACCCAGGCTCAACATCACTCAATTGAGAACTTCATACTTGATGCACACGTTCGTTTGGACATAGATCAGCGGAGGCAATTACGTGCACAAATAAATAGGCTAACTGCCCTCTGCAGACTGTTTGATAGGCAAATCAACCAAGATATGTATCGTATCTTAATCCGATATCCATTTTGAGTGCTTCAAAATTGCTATAATACTTTTGCTGTCTTCAATGACTTAAAATTTTTTCAAATAATATGCTTTTAAAGCGTATGTAATTAAATTACATTATGCTATAATATTATAGCTCCAGGTTTTATATTCGTTTTTCTTTTTATTTGTTATAACGCTAGATATTACATATCACATATTGCTACATGTTTTTACGTATGTTTGCTTTTTTTAGGGCCCGAAGGGCCCGAAAATTTTTTTAGTATAACAACCAACACATAACTACCATTACAATATTAACATAAACCATTGAATTTAACACATTAAAATTAAAATCCCCCTTAAACCCCCTTTGGTTTGGGTGCATATTCACACGGGGGGTGACGTAGGGCAGCGAGAGCCCTTATAATTATATTTTGTACGTAGAAAATCAACACCATATAGTATTTTGGTTCAAATCTTATAGTATCTTGCAAAACTTGTTATACAGTATAGCAAATTTTGTACTTGCATACCCCACAAACGAGGAACTTTACGTACGGTATAGATTAAGGAATAAGGGGTGATGGAGGTAGAGTGTACAAAGTGAGGTGAAAGTGAGATCTCGCCAAAACAAAAAAATGTATGCATTCCTGACCCTTGAAAAATGCAACTCTGCTATGGTGGTGAAGCTGAACTGCAGAGTGCTTCTTTTTGGGAATGAGAACAAGAGTAAAGAGTCTGAATGGATGGCAGGACCACTTATGGCAGATGAATAAAAATGGAGAAAGGGTGCACCTGTCATGGAAACATACAAACAAATTAAACTTGATTCTTGCAACTCTGCTATGATGGTGAAGCTGAATTTGCAGAGTGCACATTTGGGGAGATAAAATGAAAGAGCATGACTGAATGGAGAGCAGGACCACAATGAGACAGGTGAATGAAAATGGACAAAGGGTGCTCCTGCAAATGACACTTGGCAATTAATAAAAATCCCTGTTTTGAAGCTATTTGATGGCTCATCCTTCATACTGGCTAATCTGCAAACATAAACTTAATGAAGACATTAGTTCTAAATTTAAGACAAAGTGGAATCCAACCTATCTAGTATCTAACTTTAATTCTAACTTGTTTAAATTCTAGAGCATAAAAAGGACAAGCAAATGTCTTGATCCCAAAGCCTCTTCAAGTGAATAGTGTTGATAGGATTTGGGAGTGACAAACCCGAAGTTAATTCCTTTAGCCAATATGAATTGGTGCCTGCGGGTTCCAACACTTCATAGGGTCCCTCCCAAAGATTCTCAAACTTCTTGGCCGAGTCTTCCCTTGATTTATTCCATTTCGAACTAATTCTCCAGGTCTTGAAGATCCCTTGTATTTTATGAGCAGACTTTGAAAGTCGCCAAATCCTTGGCTTTTTTAAGTAAGTTAGCATTCTCAGCTTCCATTCTATATTCTTCTAAATGCAGTAAGGTATCCAATCTTTCCTGCAAAGCATGCTCAAAAGGCAAACACAGCTTATGAGCTAACCTCAGAGATGGAAGCTCAAGCTCTCACCGAAGCACAACTTCAATTCCATACACTAAGTTAAAAGGGGTATGAGTGGTTGCTGCTTTAATGGTAACTCTATAAGCCCATAGGGCATCCACCAGTTTAACATGCCAATCCTTTTGATTATCATCCACTGTTTTTTGCAAAATGCCCTTCAAAACTTTATTAGTAGCTTCTGCTTGACCATTACCTTGGGGATAGTAGGAGGAACTCTTGGTATGTTTGACTTTAAGAATGGTCAATAAATTAGCAATAACTTCATTCACAAAAGGGGTGCCTCTATCAGAATGTAATTGTAAAGGAATACCAAACCATGCACAAATATACTCATGTAAGAACTTTGCTGTTGTGATGGCATTAGCCTGTCTCAAAGGAATTGCCTCTGCCCATTTGGTGAAATAATCTGTAGCTACAATAATATGCTGATGTTGTCCTGCAGAAGAGGGGTTAATAGGACCAATATAATCTAATCCCCAAATTTGGAAGGGTCCTGGAGAAATTATGGGGTTTAGTGCAGCTGGGAGAAGGATCCTTTTGCCAAATATTTGGCACTTGTGGCAAGATTTTATAGCAGTATAGCAATCTTTAAATATTGTAGGCCAATAATATCCTGACCTGAGAATTTTCTTGGCAGTAGTATCTCCAGCAAAATGGCCTCCACATATTCCTTCATGCATTTCTCTAATGATCAAGGCAGATTCTTCTTCATTGACACACCTTAATAATAGTCCATCCCTGCTGACTTTACATAAAACATCATTAATCATTTTGAACTGCCTGCACCTTTCTTTAAATATCCTTTGCTGGCTCGAGGTCAATCCTGAGGGCATCTCCTTAAATTGTAGAAAATTCTTTATAGGTAGCTGCCAATCTTGTTAGCCCTGCTCATCATCATCTGCCTGTAAATAAGCTAAGGCATCCACAAAGTCAACAACTTCTACTACATCTTCATGGTCAAAGAAGATATAAGGTAAGTAAAGACTGGGACTCTTCACTTGATGTAACTCTTTTATAGAAATATCAAAGGTTTGTAACTTGCAAGCCCACCTTTGAATTTTTGGTTTAGAAGTAGCCTTACCAAATAACAAACCTGTTGGATTTTGTTTCATATAAACTTGAACTGAACTCTTCAATAATAAATGACCTTGTCTATCAATGAGAAACATGAGAGCAGCAGCACTCTTCTCCATTCTGGTGTATTTTTCTTCAGTTGAACTCCACTGTTTACTGGCAAAAGCTATGGTGTGCTTGTCCTGCAAAATAGCTAAGCCTATGTCCTTTTTAGTAATAGTAATGTAGACCTCAAATGACTTGTCCAAATCTGGTTTTTTTAGGAGAGTTGCTTCACAAATGGACTTTATAAGCAACTCAAAAGACTTTTGGCAATCTGATGACCATGTGACAGGGACATACTTGCTCTCAGATTTGGAAATCCTGCCTATTCTTGTCAGCTTAGAAATAGGACTTATAATGTGGGCAAAATTAGGAATATACATCCTAAGAAAACTAGTCATGCCAATAAAACTTTTGACCTGCTTCAAGTTTTTGGGGGGCACCAGTTTTTTGAGAGCTTCAACCTTTTCTTGTGCCACCTGTATACCATTGTTGGATACCTCGTGTCCCAAAAGTTGTCCTTTGGATGCAAAAAAAATACATTTTTTTGGATTAAGGTTGACTCCAGATTCCCTACACAAAGAGCATATCTTTGCCAACAATTCCAAATGATTAGTAGGGTGAGATCCTAAACAAAGGTCATCCAAATAAACTCTGAATTCTTGAGGAGACATAGGCCTAAAAATAACATCCATGGCTCTCTGGAAAGTAGCAGGTGCATTCATTAGTCCAAAAGGCATTCTTTTCATTGCATAAGTTCCCCAAGGGGTAATAAAAGAGGTCTTGGGTTGGTCTTTTTCTGTAATACTAATCTGATTGAATCCTGAGACTGTGGAGCATTGTCTGGTTTTATGCCCTCACTTGCAGGTTGCCTGGGATTGGATCAGGGCTCTGTTTCAGGTGAGATTGAATAGCCAACAATTGCTGCTTCATGTATATCCTGGTGCTTGGCCGCTCGTACGGCAGCAAGCCTTGCATCTGTGCGTGGCTTGGTTGGTGTGGTTGATTTGGAAGCGGCGGCGGTTGTGGATCTTTCAGGGGATTCAGCAGCCTGCAGCCTCTCTGATTCCTCGACTCAGGTACAAGCTATTTCAAAGCTTTTTGGTGTTCCCGGGATTAGTAGAGCGGAAGTTTTCCATTTGGCGGGACTTCTTGGGTGTGGTAGATGGTGATGGCCAGTTTGTACAGCAGTAGAGTTGCAGTTGTTGTGGAGTGTCGAGGTATCACTGTCTCTTTGGGGCAGTTCTCCTTCCTCCTCACTTGCTTTGTAACATTATCATTCTTTTAATATATTGCTGACACAGTTCTTCAAAAAAAAAAAAATGAGTACACCTCTTTACCTGCTACAGCATATAAGATCTCTTCTAAAAAAGGCAAAGGGTAACAATCTTTGATGGTAGCTTTGTTGAGGTCTCGATAGTCAATGCAAATCCTTAAAGCACCACTCTTTTTCTCCACAGGAATAATACAAGATACCCATTCTGGATTAATAATCTCAATAATAACACCTGCATCCAACATCTTATCCAATTCATCTTTAATTAGTCCCATGAGTGAGGCATTAATCCTTCTTAATTTTTGCAAAACAGGTTTACAACCTTCTTTAATCTTAATTTCAAATTGACATACCTCAGTTTTGATATCTGATAGCTCTGAATAATCCCAAGCAAATACATCTTTCCTTTCTTCAAAGAATATTTGTATATTCTCTCTATCTTGATATTCAATCAGATCTCCAACAAATAGGGTTCTAGTCTTACCATTTTTTGTGATAGTAATCTCCTCAGTATTTTTTTCCCCTGATGCATTGATGGTTAGGATAGGACAAAGAGCCTTCACCTCATTAGCATCAAGGTCTTCCTCTGGAATAGCTCCCTCAGTCAGGTGTGACATGAGAGTTTCTCTACATAGAGCATCAGCTTCCACATTTTCTTCTCTTGGTATGTGAGTAATCTCCCATGAAACAAAACTCGAAAGTACTCCCATTACTTGTTTTTTTAGGAGCTCCATATCTGCATTTTTTGTTTGGTAATCTCCTGAGACTTGCCTGCAAATCAATTGTGAGTCACCAAAAATGTGGATGTTGGTAATATCCATAGCTTTGGCTTCCTGAAGACCTGCAATCAAAGCCTTATATTCTGCTGCATTAGATGTAATTTGGGGGAAGATTCTTCCCACTTTAGCTAAAAGTTTATGAGAGGAATCTTTAAGAATAGCTGCAGATGATGCAATATTTAGTTTTTTAGAAATACCTCCATCAAACCATAAGAGTCCTGATGGTCCTTGTCTGCTAGGGAGTGCACATTCCATAATGAGGGGAATCATTTCATAACTCACTGATCTTGCCTTTTTTATCCTGTAAGATCCCAAGGGTTCTTCAATTAACATTTCTTTAATAAAATGTACCTCTTCCTTGGAATCATAGGAGCCCTCTTGGTTATAAATTGTAGCAGTCTGAGAGCCATTGGAGATGGTACATCTCCCTTGAGACCAGACTGGCCTGGCATCCACAGTGGCTAACCATCTCCTTCCTAGCAGTAAGTCATAGATATCAGATTCATCTCCTATATCCTCAAAAGCCACCACAATAAAGTTAGCAGCTACAGTTATGCCTTCTGTATTAACAGGCACTTTAGTCACCACACCAACAGGAGAAATCTTAGCATTATAAAAAGATTTTAATAGCATAGAAGCTTTCTTATCCACCTCAAAACCACACTTCTTCATAATATGGTATGGCATAATATTTAGGGGAGAACCCCCATCAAGTAACACATTAGAAAAGGTATACCCTCCTAGAGCAGCTGAACATGTAAATGCTCCAGGGTCTTCTTCATGCTGTGCTAGAATAAGGTCAGTGGCATCAGTAATTTAATTCACACAAGCATTTAATACCTCACCATTGGTTTGTTGAAGTACCCTTTTCCTGTAACTAGGTGCAATCTTTAATAAAGTAAAGAGATCCACACGCACCTTGGAATTTTTAAGCAAAACATCAACCTCATCGAGGTCTTGATCTTTCTTACCATATTTTTGCTGAGAGGGTGGAGCTATGATCTGAGCAGGTGATTCCATCACAGGTGGCACAAGCCTGGCAGTAGAATGCCTATTTGGTTCAGCATGTACTTGAGCTTCATTCATGCTTCTAGTTTGCACCACCATGACTTCTTCAGATTTAGGAACTTCTGTAGCTTGAATAAATCTACTTGGTTCAGCAAATCTCACAGGGGGTTTAGACTCTGGTCTCTTCTCCTTTTCCTGTTTAGCAAAATATTCCTTAACAGCACACCTAGCATCAGTATGGCCAACTTCTTTACAAAAAGAACAAACAGGACATTCCTTTCCAAAGTGGCCTTTTCTATTACATTTGGGGCACACCTGCCAATAGCATATTTCTGATGGGTAAGAATTCCTATTGCAATGAATACATTCAGGGTAAGTTTTACCTGTTCTTGCAGCCTTGAGTTCAACCAATTGTTTGGTTATTTCTGCTAAGGCTTCAGTAACCTTGGATAGGTCTGACTTGACCTCTGCAACTTGAGAATTGACTTCTTCCTCTTTAGATTTCTTTTTCTCTTTTTGTATGGCATAGACTGGAATAGAAGGGGGATGATCATAATGTGCATCAGTAACATCAGGATAAAAGGGTAAGAGCATGTTAGGGCCTACATGTTTTGGAAACTACCTGGAAAATACTCTGGGTAGTCAAAGATGATGATATATTTGAGTTCTTAACATCTTCTTGACATCACAAAGTACCTTACAACATGTATGTACTACTACTCTTGAACATAACACAATTTCTTTTAGTTAATCTTGTAATCTAGGTACTTTAAAATACAATTATGTACTTGCACAGAAGTACACAGAAAAGTACCTTTTTGGTAATTTTTTATGTAGGCCCTAACATGCTTTCACCCAAAACGGGTCATGATTATGAGGAGGAACATGGTGCTTATCAGGCAAAGTAGAAAGCATCTGGGTTAGATCAGTGGTTTTGGCAAAGACTTTGTATATGGAATCAAACCCTTCAGCAGCTTGGATTTTGAGCAATTTTCTTTGGATATCTGGTCTTCTTTGTAGACCATTAATAAAAGCAGTAACTAAAAACAGAGTTGGGATGGTGATTTGTGCTTTTTGACACCTGCTCATGAATGTACTAAACCTTTCCTTGTACTGGTTCACACTTTCTCCTGCATGTATAGAAAAACCTTGCAACTCATTAACCAAATCTTGTGGAGCAGCTAACTTACCAAATCTATCCAGAAACTTCTTGACAAGTTCATCCCATGAGGTGGTACCCATCAACTTTTCATAGGTTAACCAAGCACCAGCTTCACTCTCATCTTTGAAACATTTTTCGAATTCTGAAAGCTTGCATCCTTTCTTGAAACCATAATCCCTGTAATAGTCTTCAAATATTCTCAAAAAGTGGTTAGCACTCATACTGGAATCAAAGGTAGGCAAGGGAACAGGGACATTCAACTCAAACTGGTATGGCATGTTCTGAAGTAAGCTAGCTGAGAAGCTTGAAGGCAATGGCCTCTCTCTGCAATGATCTGGTACATCAATATCTTCCAATGGTTCTGATTCTGCTGGAAATTTTTGCTTTGGAGCCATGAGTTCTGAGATCCAGGAAGATCTCGGTAGAACCTCCAAGATGTTGACCCTCAACCTGGCCTAGAGAGTCAAACACAAGAAAGCCAACTTGAGTTTTCACTCAAGTTGGGGTTAGAACCTCCAGATCACTTAAGGTGGTCAATCTACACAAGAATTTTCCAAAGAAAAAGCCAAGTTACAGAGTTTTCATACCTTTCCCAATTCTGGATTTTGGACTCCTTGCTCAAATCAACACAGATCTCGTATGCAGATCAATTTCCAGGGTCAGATGACTGTGACTTACTCAGAAAAGTTGTAGGCAAGCAAAGGTAAAGATCTTGACCAAGTCTGAGTCTTGATTTGTGAGATATTCGATCTCAAAGTTGGGTCAATTTTTGGTCAATACCAGTCAATATTGCAAACAGAGCTCAGAGTTTTGTAACTAGAGTTGTAGGTTGAAATTTAAAGAAATTCCAAAACTAGAATGCCTTATAGACTTCAAAGGTAAGGTGCATGCTGTCAAATCATAATTTGAATCTCTAAAACTATTTTTTTGGCACTGTTTTGTAGATATCAGTCTGGGTTTGTATCAGACAGAATGCAAAAAATGGTAACTCGAGTCTGAGATGGATTTTTTTTGAAATTTTTGTGCACACAGGTGCAAATAAATAGGGATACGAAGTGCAAATGGTCTTATGCAAGAAAAAATAGGGGAATTCTTTTCTGTAAAAATGTTTGTGATGCAAAAATGCTAAAGGATCATGACAGTAGAGTTTTTGAATACTTGGCAATCAATTTTCATTGATATGAAGGTAATACAAGATGAATAAGGATCTTAGGAACATATATCAATCAATAATGTAGCTCAGGAGGTCAATAATAGTATCAAATCAATAGTATCAGTCCAATCTTCTCAGATTAAACCGTGGAACACTCAGAAACTTCAAGAACGTCTTCAGATCATGCTCATCATGTATCAATGTCGAGGTTTGATGCGTCTGGGCCTTCAAAAATTCTCTGTGTCGATCACCCCAGTTATATTTTCAAATTTTTATGTATCCAGAATCTTAGGCTTTGATTATGGGTTTGTTTGGTAGCTAAGAGGCGGGAAGAGAAGATTCGGGAGGAATTAAAGGCAGAAACAGAGGCCCCTGGCCGATTCGAAGGAGTTTTCTAATTTTAGGGTTCGTGGAGGGAATCTCGCGAGCATCTTTCGAGTATATTTGGAGATTCTGGCCTTTTAAAAATTCAATTTTCAATGGTGTAAGTGGGAAAATGAACCTTTGGTTTTTTTGGGATCTCCTAGGAATCTTTGAGGATGCCCTCCAAAAGGTTGGGAGCATATCTGGCCTTGCCACGTGGCATATGGCATCCTTATGGCATCTAGAATGATACCTAGGTTATTCACCTAGGGTTTTGACATAGAATTTATTTTCCAAAGGAAAGGGCAAAAAGTAGAATGGCATATGAAATAGAAAGGAGTTTGTGATAGAATGAGAGTGGGGTTGAGGAATCAAGGCAAAAAATGAGAGAGAGCATGGAGAAATGTAAAGGGGAATAATTTAGGGGCAAAAGATTCTAGTTTACCATGGGGTCTTCCAAACTCTAGCTTCCAATATTCAAAAAGGTATCTTCCAAACTTCTTACCCAAAACCTTATAAGCATCCTTTGACCTCAAATGGAGCATTTCTTATGAGAGTTGACCTTGAAGATAAAGATCCCTTGACCTTCACACCAATGTTGACTACCAAGTCTCCCTAACTCTAGCAAACAAACCAATCAATTAGTATGTTGCCCTTTGGGGGCAACAGAGATGCAAAACTTATGCTTTAGCAACAAAGTCACAAGCTCTACAAGCATTTAAACAGTTTGTGGTTGAATCTGAAAGGGAAACTGGAAACAAACTAAAATGTATTAGATCAGATAGAGGTGGAGAATACCTATCTGATAAATTCAGACTATATTGTATAAAGCATGGCATTAAAAGGCAATTAACATGCAGACATAGTCCACAACAAAATGGTGTGTCAGAAAGGAAAAACAGAACCATATTGGATGCTGTAAGATCCATGCTAAAGCAAACTGGTCTACCAAACAAATTATGGGAAGAAGCCTTGAGAACCAGTGTTGAAATTCAAAATAATCTGCCATCTACCAGCATTGGAGGACACTTACCTTGTTTGTTATGGAATCCTAACACAAAAGTTAATTTTGACAAGTATAAAGTGTATGGGGAATCCAAAGGATACAGAATATATAATCCAACAAACAAGACAATTATCATTAGCAGAGATGTCTTATTCAATGAAAATGTGCTATATAAACACAGGTACAAACAAGGACAGAAGATTAAGGAGGAATGCACTGAAAATGAAAAGGTAAAATTTGACATAGTAGAAGATGATGAAATAACTCAAAATGCTGATATGCAGCAAGAAGATGTGCAACAAGAAGTCAACCCTGCTGAGCAGATTTCTAATGATAATGTTGACAATAAGGAAATGAAAATAAAGAGGAAAAGGAAGACACAAGCTGAAAGGCTAATAGAGGAAGCAAATTTAGGGGATCTACCATATAGTAGAGATGAACAAGGGAGAAGTAGAAGGAATGTTCCTAATGAAGAGCCAGAATTTGAGCAAATAATGATACTACTAGAAGATGAGTATTTACCACAAAACTTTGAAGATGTCCAACAGAGTGAAAATAAGGACAAGTGGGTGACAGGTATGAATGAAGAATTAAGTTCATTTACAGAGACAAAAACATATGAGCTAGTTGATCTAGACAAGAGCAAAAATATAATTGGAAGTAAATGGTTATTTAGGATAAAAGAAAATCCTGATGGCAGGAAAAGATATAAGGCCAGATTAGTAGCACAAGGATATACTCAAAAAAAGGGGAAAGACTATGAAGAAACTTACTCTCCAATTGTCAAGCTAACAAGCATCAAAATATTGCTGGCCATGGCCAATGCTATGAACATGGAAATACATCATATGGATGTTAAAACAGCATTTTTAAATGCTAATTTAGAGGAGGAAGCATAGATGAGGCAAGCCCCTAGTTTTGAGCAAGGAGAAAATAAGGTATGGAAACTACACAAAGCCGTCTATGGGTTAAAACAATCCCCAAGAGAGTGGTACCTTTGTATGAATCAATTTCTGCAAGAACATGGGTTTGAAAAACTAAAGAATGATGGAAATATTTATAGATTCCAACAGGGAGAAGATTTTTGCATTATTGCACTCTATGTTGATGATTGCATAATGATTGCAAATACCATGAAGATTCTAAATGAAGCGAAAGGTATTCTGAACACCAGATTTCAAATGTCAGATTTAGGAGAATTAAAAAAATTCCTGGGGATAGAAGTCATCAGAGACAAGGATCAGAAGTATATCAAATTGTATCAGAAAACTCATATTGATAATATGGTGAAAAGATTCAATTTAGAATAGAATAGAATAGAATAGTTTTTTTAACGTCCACGGAGACCAATAGGTCATGGGACCCAGACAATGGGCTAGTACAATCATTACTACTAGGATTAAAAAACCCCTGCCTCGAAAGGTTTTCAAGGGAAAAACCTTTGCAGTAATGATGATACTAGACAAGCTTAGATAATGACTACTGAGGGCTCAGTAATTGCAGACGTTTATCTAGAACCTCAAGTATATATAATGCCAAGTCATGCACAGATGGTGTGCTGAGAAGTTGTAGAAGATGCTAAAGTAGTGAAGATTCCCATGACACCAGGTCATACTCTCACATCAAACTCACAGGACATGCCAAGTGCAAACTTGGAAGAAACACCTTACAGAGCCTTAGTTGGATGTCTATTGTATTTGGCAAACTACACGAGACCTGACATTGCATATGCAGTTAACATATTGAGTAGAAGATGTCATAATCCCACAATAAATCATTGGGAAGCAAGAAAAAGGGTGCTTAAATATCTCAAAGGAACATCCACTCAAGGTATATGTTACACTTCAGAAAATTTAAAACTAACTGCCTATAGTGATGCAGATTGGGGTGGAGATCTAAGTACCAGAAGATCAACATCAGGATATGTTATATTTTTGGAAGACAATGCAATAACTTCGAGGTGCAAAAAGCAAGCTGCCATATGTAGCAATGAGTTCTGCAGAGGCAGAATATGCTGCTTCTTCATTAGTAGCCAAAGAATTAGTGTGGTTAAGAAGATTATTGCAAGACTTAAATCTTAATCAAGAAGGAACCACTGAAATCATGACAGACAGTCAAAGTTGTATAGCCATAGTAAAAAATCTAGTTCATCATGATAGAACCAAACACATTGAGCTAAATATACATTTTATTCGAGATCTGGCAATGAAAGGGATCATACAAATGAGGTATGTTGACACTAACAGTCAGATAGCATATATTTTTACCAAGGCTCTTGCAGAAGCCAAATTCAGTAAATTTAAAGAACAATTAAAAATATTGTACTTATAAGCTGAAGGAGGAATGTTAGAATATTCAGCTTATAAGTGATTGTGACAGTCGAGCATTCATGAGAAGCAGTGGCAGTGAATGCATGTAAAGAGCAAAGACCATCTAATTTGAAAAGGGGCGCTGGCTGCAATTGAGGTGCTTAGAATCCAATATTAAGACTGTATTTCGCACTCAGCGCCCATATACATTCCCGCCGTATAAAATACGCGTGAGAAAAAAATACGCGTGTTAACATGGTTAGGTTTCAATGGTTCAAAGGCGTTTTTCTTTTGATACGCCTCTGGGATATTTGGTGATGATAGAAGAAGCCTGGATTGGAAAGTTTATCCACCCCTTAACCGTCGGATCTACCAAGAATAGATATATATATGATTGATCATGACGAAGAATGTGTATCCAGAAGTAGGAGCAACGATTTGAGCCGGTTTATTTTGTTCTAGTAGATCATAATGTTTGAGAAGGTGTTAAAGATTGTTGAAAATATGATTGATGTGGCATAAGGGATTATTGACCATCTTTTGGCTCCCTTATTGCTTGCAAAGACAAGTTGTAGATGATTAATCTTGCTAGACATATAAATTAAAGAATTGAAGTTGTTCAAGAATATATTTTGCCCAAATACTAACAGATCATACTCCATTGCCAATGTTCTGAATCAAATAAAATTATGAAATAAATACAAATCTTGAACACACACCTGAAAAGATTGGACTCTCAGCATATGTGAAGGTGCTAAAAATGATAGAGGGAGCAACCCAAATCGTTCATCAGATGGGAATTGGGAGCGTCTCGCGTGTCGCGTGCAGCATGTTCAGACTCATGCCAGGACGGAGACAAAGAAGAGGGTAAAAGCATGCTACGGTGTACCACTTTTGGAACCCTCAAAAGTACCTACACTGGGTACTTTTAAAACTGGTACTTTCTAGTTTTTCTTTCCATTAAAATCAATCGAAAATTTTTGAATTGAAGGTCAATAACATGTCAATCTATAGTATTAGAGGATAACAATACTATTAGAGATTAATATAAATGAATTAACTGTCAAACTTATTATTTATTACAACATTTATGCAAGTTCCCAGTACCCAGTGCTGGGTACTTTTCTGGGTAGTTTCGCACTCCCTAAAAAGTACTTTAGATGGTACACCCTAGCATGCTTTCACCCAAGAAAAAATGTGTTGATGCAAAACAAAAGCAAAATAGCCCAGGGAACTCTAAGAGAAATGTCAATGCATATGTAGTTGGTGCCAAATACTCTGTATGGGGAGCATCCAGCTCGGCCATGCACTGAAGACCTCTTCTTGTTAATCTGTTTGCAAGTATCAGACTTCTACTGAATTCTGCTGCACAACAGTAATGGAGTTTGCTGAATCTCTTTGGAGTGCCTCTTTGCTTGTTCTTCATTACTGAGTATGTACTTGGTTGACTTCATTGGAATACGTTCTAGCCCACCTTTGGATGACGTGGAAAATGGGGTTTGACCCCATCTTATTTTTGGATGGACGGCCATAGCTTGAGGGTTTGGCATTTTCTCTCATTTTTATAATAAAATGAACGGTTTTGGATTTGTTGGTTGGAGGGAATTTTGGCAATATTAATTGTCATGCCAGTTTTTGATTGAAGATTCTACCATGATATATTATTGTTTTTTCTCTGATTAGCAGGCTTGCCTAAGGGTGTTTTTATGCTTGATATACCCATATTTTGGTTCGATCAGCACCCGATCAGCACCTTGAATCGCGACTGTCAGCCGAAGGGCAGGGCCGTCCGTCATTATGGTGAAGGGTACACCCTTCATCATTCGTCATCGATTTTTGAGCGCGAATTTTCTTCGAGCCATCCCCTGTTTTTTCATAATTTCGAATGCATCATTGCCATCCTCGCTTTAAATCTATTCAGTCGATCAAGCTTCTCCTATTCTCTGTTTTCCAAATTCATCTAGCAAGAACAGATTTGTGATGGCGCTCAATTCCGGCGAGGTTGCTGTCCTTCTCTTTTGTGAAGCTCTCAAATTTCCCTTTGGCCTATGAAGTTCTAACCTTTTTTTTGCTTGCAGGACATGCTGATGGCGAGAACGGAATATGAATTCCATGTTAACCGGGCTGGGAAAAAGCCCAAAGAAATTAAGGCAAAAGATGTTACAGAGGCCGATTTTCTTCGAGTTTAGAAGATGCCACTCAGGAAAGGGAAGATTAACCTGAAATTTATTTGGCCTGCCTATGAAACCCAGTTGAACGACCTTCTTGGACGGATTTACCAAAAATCCAAGCCCACTAACAATGAAGTTAGAGTCACCTTTGCTAGAGCTTTTGCCTGGGCTAATTCCCCTCGAGCAGCTACAAATCCTGAGGAATATGCTATCAACTGGACATCCTTCTGATGGTTTTAGGACTTCTGAGCGACAGTTGTCAGTTAAGCAAGAGGATAATAGCTACAGCAACAACAGCAATGCCATACTCAATCAGCTTAGGAGGCTTGCTGCCATGAAAGCTGAAAAAGAAAACGATATTTTGATGAAAGAAGAAGATTATTTGAGGAAGGAGGGTGCTCTCACTCAAGCTGACTTTCAGATCTCTGCAATAGAAGAGCAGATATCTGAAAAAGTGAAGGACATAGAGGCTTTAGAAACAGCTGCGCCAGACGAACAAGAAGCTATTCAAAGGCTTAAAGCACAAGAAGAAATGTGGCGAGACCTGTTGGGCAGCACCATAAATAAGTTGGATAAAAATGGATTGAAGAATTTGAAGGCCGACATCATCGAACTCAAAGAAGAAGTTGATGCTATTGAAAAGCATATGAAGATTTGGCATGCCAAATGCAAACATGTTGCTTTTCTCTGATCCCGAGTCCAACAGAAATCGGATGCACCTAGGTATGGGTTCCTATGACATGCCTTTCTTGGATAATAAGGATGCATGTGAAGCATGTGGCCTTTTTTTCTGCAAAGATTATGAATTGCATGTCAAATTAACATGTGGTCACAAATACCATGTTTTTTGCTTTTCTGCTGTTTTGGACTGTATGCATTGCACTGTACCTACCTGTCATGAAGAGGTTCCAGGCAGCATATTGCAAGAATTGGTATATAAAGAATACCATCCTGTTGAAAGTGACACAGAAAGTGAGAATGATAGTGACACTGAAAGTAAGAAGACAAGAAAAACAAGGTGCTGAGGACCAAAAAAGGAGGTAAAGAAGAAGAAGATAGCAGCACTTCTCTGTACACGCTACCTGCTGCTCCTGACTTCATTGCAGAAAGAGTTGCAAAGAAGAAGACCAGATCTGTGAAGAAGCTCAAACTGGAGAAAGGTAATGCCTTTGACTCTATTTTTTATTTGTTTTAAAAGTTTTCATGTACTGTAGCTTGTAGAAATATTTTGCAGGTTTATTGATGTGGACAAGTTAAGTCCAGTGAAATTTGTTCATCTCAGCCCTCTCAAAAGCACAAGAAAATCACCAAGGTTGAATGACAACCTGCTGAAAGGTGATGTTACCACTCCTGAGAAGAAGAAAATAGGTTCAACAGGTAACATAACTTATTTATTTATGAAATGTTTGTATGCTTAACTTTTTTGTTTCATTCCTTACTGATTTCTGCTACAATGCTTTGCAGAAAATGTGAATAATCTTGCTGCTGAACCTCAGGGTGCTGAACCTCAGGACAAAGCAGATATTGAGGAAGTGCTGAAGTCACCAGCACTTGGAGATTTGGCTGAGCAATATAATTCAGGAAGTAGCAGTTCTGAAGAAGTGAACCCTGATATTACCTTGGCAAAGTATTGCCAGGACAAACAAGTGGAAAAGAAGTGAATGGTTTTATGAAAGAAAACCACCAATTTTCAAATGTAGGTGGTTTTCTATGGTTTTCAAACTTTAAGTTATAACTACTTAACAGTGCTGCTATGACATGCTCACTTCTGTGAAATGGAGCTGTACATTTTGGTTATTTTTGTAAACCCTTCAGCACCTTTTAATATATGATCTACAGTTTTAACCAATGTCTTGTTTAATACTTGATTGTTTTAGAAAGCAATTGGATTGTGTTTAATTGTAAATAAGATTGTGTCATAGAAAGCAATTGGTTTGTGAAAGTTGAAGTGGAAGGTTTGTTTGTGAAAGTGGATTGTGTTTACTTGTAAATGAGATAATGGATTGTGAAAGTGGATTGTGTTTACTTGCAATTGGATAATGGTTACATTTTTACAATGTCAATGTCAATGTCAATGTTTAAAATTCAATGGTTGTAATTTCTGTAAATTCAATGGTTACATTTTTACAATGTCAATGTCAATGTTTAGAATTCAATGGTTGTAATTTCTGTAATGGTTATAATTCCAAAAACCTGAAATGGTTGGAATGGTTTATATTTCATTGTCTCCATTCTTTCTTCTTCTTTTCTTTGCAACCTTTGCACTGCTTTGAGTTTGTGATTTTGAGTCAACTGCATCTTGTGCCAAGATGGTAGTGTTTTGTGGCAAGCTGTCCATGATGTGATCATGCACATCTTCATCAAGCTCATACTGGTTATTTCCCATGTGATGCATGACAAAGTTCACTACAGTAACTAAATGATTGTAAACACTACATTCAGGATCATGCTCCAGCAACTCGTATCTGCAGCCTCTAATGAACTTGTAGTACTTTCCTGTTACAACAACTTCATTCCTACCAAACTTCTGCCCCCAAGGATCCTTGTATGCTTTCTCAATGACATGTTTAACCTGTGTGCATTTCAGAATATAAAAATCTACCTATTCTTTGTTGTTAGGCTCGGCATTGACTGCAAAGTTATCTCCAATTGCAATTATATTTGACTTCCATTCAGGATCTCCCTCATAAACAGGACCATCAGCAGCTTCATCTTTATATTCAGCACCTGGTCTTAGCTCAGAAAAAATCCATGTGCCTATTCTCTCCCTGTTTGGACACTTGCCATACTTACCAAGCCAGCAATTGTGGCAGAAACAAGAATAATTCATGTGTGCAACTTGAGTAGGGTCTGTACTTTGAATAGGCCTGATATCATGGAAATGACTTGATCCAACTAGAGTTGCACAATCATAACTCTCACTCCTGTCAACTTCATCAATTCCTATTTCCCAAAAAAACCTGCAGTTTCACAAACATAGAACATTCAAACAAAATATGAAATGATGTAAAAGGGTTTTGAGAAAATACCTAAATCTGTCCTTCCCTTCAATTGTGGAATGTTCTTTGAAATGTCTCGTACAAAAAACAACTACATCATGTGCATTTCTCAATGGTGTTGAATTCCTCTTCAACATTTCATGAGTTAGTGCCCTCTTAATGACAGCTCCAGCTCCAGCACCATCATGTTCACCTGTCTCAAGAAAAATGATTGATCATGCATAGGAATACAACAATAAAAGAACAAAACATTTCAGAATACCTTTTCCATGGTATGAAGCGAAATAATTCCAATTTATTAGAATGCTGGAGTTTTGGTAGTACCTACCAAGGAAATAAAATGGCCTTGCACCTTTAAACTGATGAGAGCATCCATCAGACCACATAATATGCTGCTTATATTTGATACCTCTGTCTGCTAAAAAATTTGCATGTTTGAGCAAGCAGTGTTGCACAAATAAGGTGTCATGTTCCCTATCATCTGAGATGTAGAAATGTGTCTCTTTGATAATTCTTCTTTCATTCTCATCTAAATGAGGGTCATCTAATTTTGCTGCATGTCTGTATGTAATGTGTACCAAAATTGTGCACTGATCATTCCTCCAATGAAGACTTTGGATTTCTTGTTGGATCTTGAAGGTATAATTCTCAGCAAAGTCGATTACTGAAACAATTGAATCCTTTGGAAACGTTGCCAAACAATCCCTAAATTGTTTGGCCTGCCACCTCCCCTCATAGTTGTGTGGAATGAACTGATTCAAGACTGTCTTTGCATTCTCAAATATCTCAGCAACACTTGTTGATTTGTAAACCAATTTGGTTACTGGTTTTTTAGAAACCTTATAACCTCCCTTATCATCAGGCTCTTCCACATACTCATAGACCTACAACAGTAAACAACAGCAAATCACAACCAGCACTAGACAACCTAAATAGACAATCCTCACCTTGTCATATGTCTTCCAGTCGACTTGATACCCTTTCACAGATGTCTTTTCCTTTGGACATATTGGTAACTTGCTTGGCCCACACTTTTTGTATTTTAAAGTCAAACAATCATGTGCATACCATTCATCAGATTCATCTCGTGCACATACTAGTGACCTCCAAAGCTCACTAGTTGAAGCATAGGTGCACTTTCTTGACATGCATGTTGGTCCAGGCCCACAGACCTCACAAGTGCACTTGCAACCAACACCATGTATTTTTTCATCATGTCTGACTTTGTTAATTGCAACTCTTACAAAGTCTGCTTTCATATGATACACACAGCAACACGTCTCTCTATCCTTAACCTTCCTAACATAGAGAGGTTTCAATGCATGGAATAGTGAAAAAGAGACCTCAAACTTTGGATATTCACTTCTGAAACGTTGGTAGAAAGTGACCTGCAAGACATGCAACAAACAATTAGCATTAGACATTTTGAAAACAGTCCAACAATAAAGAATAAAATACAACCAATAAATAAAATACAACCAATAAATATTCTAATCTGAGTCTCTTCTAAGAAGTGTAGTGGATGCATAATTTTCTTCCCTTTAGATAATCTGATCTTTAAAACATGTTTCTTGGAAGGAGACACTCTAGTGTTGTTCCTCCAAAAGTCAACTATGAATTTTCTTTCATCATAAGAAAGTTTGTCAATTCTTGTGCTTTTCTTGAACATGGACCATGGGCCATCACCATGTTCAGCAGCTAACCTTCTATTAACTGCAACTGTAACAATTTTCCTGTTTAGATTCATTTGTTTGGCAAAAGCACATTTGTTAGTATCAGCACTAACTACAAAAGACATTGCAGCACTTCTGGTATCAGTGGTTTTCGAGTACTTATGTGCTTCAAAAGAATCCCTCAGATTTTTAACAATCATTTCCATTGTTTTCACTTCTTTTGTGCATGGAACACCAAGTTCTGGCACCCACTTGGCAGTACCACTTAGGATTTCTTTTCTGTCAGCAGGTTTAGCTGTTTCAAAAATTTGATTCAATACTTTCCCTACTTCTTTGGACAGTTTCTTTTTTTTCCTTGAGGTAAGTAAACCTTTTTCCAGAGCTGCATCATCTGCACCAGCTTCTTTTTCCTTTTTTTTTCTGCCTTTGGATCCTTCTTATCTTAGTAGCTTTTTTTTTTAACATAACTTCCAATGAATGTTGGCAGGACATGTTCTCACAACCTTCATTCAAGCAGGAATCAGTATTCATCCAATTTAATCTTAATTACCAAGTGTGTAGAAAAATAAGTCAGCATAGTTATGTGCATGAAAAATAAGTCATAGTTATGTGTAGAAAAATAAGTCAGCATAGGTGTTACCTGAATTGTTTGAAGCATCTGGTCTTCCAAGATCTGATGCAAACAAGTCTGAAAGTGGAAATATTCTTAAATGTAGTCAACCTAGATAGAATACATATGTAAAAGTCAAAGCATATTTGAGGAAACAAACCTTCTTGTTCTAAACAAAACGAATCCATGGTAGGCTCAGCAACATCTCCATCAAAAACATTTGAAGGCATGAAATCTGGACAAGAAGCATTTGGCAGCTCCCCAAAATCATACGAGGATCTGTAATTATCGACATGATCTTCCAAATAACTGTATTCTGCATCAAATAAATTGAAAGTTAAATTTCATCTTTCAGCACCACAACAGCACAGTCCTTTACATGTGCTGAATTGGGTTCGGATTCCCTCACTAAATTTGAGGAATATTTATACCTGCAGGTAAGGAAGTATTTGCTTGGTTTGTGGTACTTTGTTCTCAGAAAAATTCTTTGAGAATGTTGAACAGCAATTGGAAAAGTGCTTTGATTGCTCTACAAATTAGATGCGGGCCCTAATAGAGTCTCCCTGCATCAAACTTGCATGAATTCTTTGCTAATGAAGCTAGGAAAGCTTTTTTCCAGTCGGAAACCATAGCTTTCCTGCTCCAAGCAAGAAACACAATTATGCATCAAAGAAATGTTAATTCCGCCAATTTCCATTTCGAAAGCAACCTACCCTTCCAGGATCGCTGAGTTGGTTTCAATCAAGGTCCTTGATTGATCTTGAAGGCCAACGAATTCTCCCGCTCCCCGGAATAGCTATGGCGGGTGACGCGTGAGAAGGGTGACGTTTTTGGTGAAGGGTTGAAGAAGGCCGAACAGCACTTCACCAGCACTAGTGTCGCGACATGTTTTTTTGAACATGTCAAATGAAAATACACCCCTAACCCCAGGTGCAAGATTTCTTGCAATTCTAAAGTGTCCATGTGTCGTGTCACATCAGCATAAATTGATAGTGTCCATTGATTTTGGTATTTTTCACATCGTAGGGCCAAGATAATTTAGAAAATCTATTGAATTTCCTGCTCGACCTGTATGTGGAGAATCAGACTGCATGGAGAATCGGACTGCAGAGGAAGAGGGTGCACTTCGTTGATGCACCTCCGATCTAAGTTGTGCCGTTGTGCCAAATCCTTTTTTCATGACCTTTACTAATATATAAAGACCAAGAAAATCCGTTCTTCATCCTATTTTCGATATCCTCTGCTTATCCGCTCTTGGAACAGACGTTGTCTCAAATTGACCCTAGAGCTCTAGAGCCTCCGTCTAGAAGTAGTAAGTCATTTGTTTGCTTTGTTTGCACTGGTCTTCACAGATTTGGATCTTCTTTGCTTCTTCCAATCTATTCGGAGGCCTAGTAAAATCGCACCTTCCATTGTCTGGAGTTCTAAAGGCCTTTGTTTCTAAGCTGTAATGATTGGAGCTTCATTTGCTCATTTGTTTCATTTATTCTTTGAGAATTGAGGTATATTGTTGCTAGTTCTACAAAGATAATGTAGTATTGCGATTCATAGATTAGTATGAGCTCATTGTATCAAGACAATTGCAATATGTAAATATGAGACAATTGTTCCAGAAAAAAAACTTGTTTATCTGGCTTGCATTTAAGAGTGCTGTGTAACGTTGTTGCAGATAGAGAATGCATTGGCCAAGTACATCATGAAGTGTGACGAGGATGTAGAAGCCATTTTAAAGCTGCTGCATGGTCCTTCAGCCTTCATATGGGAAATATAAATCGACGTCAGAAAAGAAAAGCGTGATGTAACATACGAGGTGTGCATCCTTACATCACCTAAATATGTTTCCGACTCGAGGTTATCCGTATATCTAAACTGAAGTCTCATACTTGCCCATTGCTACAGAGTGGCCAGTCTTTCATCATCTGCACTTTGAGATAGCTTCAATATTTTCTTACATCACAATATTGACACTGGCATTGGTGCTCAATGGCTACATCAAGATGCAAGATGTGAGGATGAGATTATGGGTGCTAGCTAAATACGGAAATTCACATGATTTATATTATGTTAACAGCTCATATTTTTGTCAAGGTTGTCTGTGATATTTTTCTTGTTTGCTACTTCTGTTGCAGCATTTCATCGGCATTTTAAAGCTCCTCTAGGGGCATTCATGGTCTGCAGCAACTAAGATGATGGCTACAATGTTATGCCTCCTATTTGATCCTGATAATTGCCACTTTTGAAAATTCCAGTGTTAATAAATGGGGATGTGGAGTAATTTAAGAAGATAGATTTACTGATAATCATCTAATTGATGCTTCATGATTGGGCAAGTAAGTGCTTCAATCATTTTTTCATTGTCTATGCTCTACTAAAAACTTTTGTGTTGGTCTGGTAGTCAACATATGTAGCAAGTACTAAAAGTGCATTTCTACCTGCATTTGATGGTCTTCTTTGAAGTCGATTGCAAGGTGATCTTCTTGGTGTTTTCATATGCATTAGTTCAATATGGTAGTATAGAATTTTGACTTTCTGAGAATAAATAGGGAAGAATAATTACTCGTCAGTTCAACTACCTGATAAATCACTCTCACTTTGTCTTAATGTTAGCTTGGTAAAGTTCAGGCCCAATGCTTCATATAGTTAAGGTAGAAGCAACGTTTGCTTAGGCAATCTAACCCATCTCCAATAAGCTTTCATATTCCATTAAGGCTTTGATATACAACATGGATTTAGGTTTTATAATAATTTATAGATCTTACAATATTGTTTTCCGGATTTCTTCATTTGCAATTTAGTTTTCTCTGTTTTTATAGATGGAATTGAATGATTCTCATCTTGCAGATTCCTCTTTCTTGAATGAACCCACTCATAGCACAACTATATCCAACACATGGGTATCTGTGTAGAACACACACAGTAATGTGAAACTGAATAAAGGATAGTTTTGTTTGGGTTTCAAAAAGCAGTGCTACAGTAATTACTTTGTTTGTTTCTATCCAATCATGTCGAATCACATATACTCAATAGTGTGCTAATGCAGTCACGAAAATTGGTTTATGAGTCTAAAACCAATGGTGGTGATGTTTTTGCTAACAACACAAGGTAGGAAAAGGGCTCAAACACGCTAACAACTTGGATTCTACCAGTAGGTTGCACAATTGGCTTTTGGATTGCGTTTGTTAAATTTACGTTGGCAAAAATCCCTGGCAATGCCTTTACAACCGATGGTATTTGAATTCTCACGAAAAGGGTCTCCTCTAAGGAAAATATGCTACAATTTAGATTCTATCAATGGCTGTACATTGAATTATACATATACCAGTTCTATACGTCGTTTGCTAATTATAAAAGTCTTAGCAGCCATGTAGACTTATGATGAGGTGGTTTCCATAGATAACTTGCTTCTATATCTATAAACACTTATGATAAGGTGGGTTGCGTTAGAGGAACTTGCTTCCATATATACAGCAGCCCTACAAAGAAGTATTGTTACCTTATCTTGTTATCTTATGCTTACTTTTGTCATGTTCAAAGTGCTTTTGAAGGGCAAACACAAAATTGGTCTAAAAGTTGGCTAGCTTCATAAGGGATATCACTCTTTTAATGTTTTGATGGTCTTTTTGGTTAGATATTATTTGAAAGTCACATAATGATATCAAGATTTGAAGTAATGAAATATCTAGCATAATAACATGGGGTTTCTTTTATGTTTTTATACTTTTTTTTTTCAATAGTTTTGCTATGATTTAGTCGTCGTATTCGTGTGCATGTACTAAATAGTATTTCTAGAGTGCACTTTTTTTTTTTTTTACCGTTGATTAAAAGAACAAGAGGGAGATCGTGTGGTTGTGTATGTGTTTTTTCATTGTTTATCCTGCTTCATTTTTGTATTTCAAATTATGGAACTATTTTTTTAACTTATATGAGCATGCAGTGCTCGAGGCCCTTCAGTTTAGGATTAGGCCCTTCAGTTTAGAGTTTTTTAAGTTTCGAGTTCTCTCAGGTTTTTCTTTCGTAATCCGGTTTCTAGTTTGGCTGTGGGTGGCTGATCTCAAGCATAGTGGCTCTTCTAGGGGCTGAATCATCATGTCGACCTACCTGCAGGTCGTTTGACCACCTCCGGAGAGCAGTTGAAATAGCAAGAGGGCAGATGCCATCGCTGGAGTTATTAGCCAGGTCATCCATTCTTTGATAGGGCTTTTCCATCTTGTTTTCCTATCTAATCTATGCCCAAAGTATTAAATTCTTATGCATCTCTTATTTGTGCTGCCAAGGCCTTTGCATGACTCCAAGAAAACTGATTATAAAACGTCCATTTAAGGGATTTGAAGTACTGCCTCCCTCAAAGCAGCAGAAAAGTGGTTTGCATCTTGGGCAAGTATTTAGACTTCCATGATATAGCCTAAATGGAAAGGATCTGCCATCTTTTAAAAGACTGCCTATTCCTTGTTTTTTGCTGCTAGGCTTGCTCAAAACAGGAGTTTCCTCTTCATTATAATATTGTCTGCCTCTTCAAATTTTATGAATTAGAAGCAGCTAAGTTTCACGCAGGATTGTGAATCCTCCAGCATATTGGTTACAAAGCTCCAATAATTTCGAGAGTTGTTCACCCGCATTCATGTATTTGAGGCCACATTCATCTATTTGATATCTTCAATTGACTGCATCAGCGGATATACTTAGCAGAATGCATAAAGATATTATAAAGTAATGTAGTGTCGACATTGATAAAGCTCAGCAGAAAAATGATGAGGTTTCAGACATTGCAGTGTAGATTTGTTGCACAATCTCTCAATCAATTGAAAGCAGATTCAATAAGATGGCCTTTAAGATCATTTTCTGAATCGGGTTCCTTGCCATTTTTTGATTGGCCTATGTTGTCTATTTTCATACAAAGATTGTGCTGCATTTCGCCTTCCAATGGTGACAACTTCAATGTTGTATGCTTTTCAGGACCCAGCAGCTCTGTAGCACCCAGCATATCATGAATCTATTTCACAAGGGCATCCACACAGCAGTTATCCGCCAACACACTGCAGTTTCAGCAAAACAATTGGGGATTTGAACCCCCTGCCAAGAAACGATAGTACGAATGCCCTGCCTTGAAGAGCTTCTGACAAGAACAAAATAAAACCTACTACTGCACTAAACTACAACTACTATGGTAAACTAAAATAAAACCTACTACTGTGGTAAACTGGAAATATTGTGGTAAACTAAAATAAAACCTACTACTGTGCCATGAAACAATGCAAAAAATGATGGAGTTTCTCATGTGACCCTGATCACACTCCTCTTGCAAATCCTGACATCGTGGCCGGAACTCCCTCTGCTCTGATAAATCCGCTCCATGCGGACGCGAAGCCATCGCCACCACTGCCATTCTAAAAACTACAACTTCCAAACAAAAACCTATCGACCACTGGAACAACAGAAACCATTTACTGACGTCAGATTTCTAACAAATTATTAGAAAACCTTAGGTAATACCACACCCAAACAACATTTTTGGAACTTAATGGCATCTTAGAAGAAAAGATCACTTCCCGGATCAGAAAAGTATCCAACTCTCTGCCTATAATTTCATTATCTTTCTTAATCTCATCTCTCTGCCTATAATTTCATTATCTTTCTTAATCTCATCTTTGTATTCAAAACCTCAATGAGTTTTTGCTACAAAGAAAGAAAAGCAGACACTATTTTCCGAACAATAAAATCAGAGCCATCTGATGTTTCACTAGTTCGTTCTAATTTCTGATTGTTTAAGTTTTAGAATGCATGCGTCTAGGTGGAATTATATTTGCCATCTCCGTATGGAAGCCGTATTAATTGGCCTCATAAAACCAAACTTAGTGTGTTAT
The DNA here is from genome assembly GCA_021234155.1 of Isoetes taiwanensis. Classification (NCBI taxonomy): domain Eukaryota; kingdom Viridiplantae; phylum Streptophyta; class Lycopodiopsida; order Isoetales; family Isoetaceae; genus Isoetes; species Isoetes taiwanensis. Next base: position 15,727,461 of record JAJEKV010000024.1, read on the forward strand.
AAATATTGCGTTGTGCATTGTTAGCTTTTAAGTATTTTAAAAGAAAAAACAATTTAAGCCGGTGCAGTGTTGGACTAACAATGCAAATAAAAGTCTAATTTAAATTATGCCATGCAATTTGAAATAAAAGTCTAATTTAAATTATGCCATGCAATTTGAAAGTCCAATTTTTGGAGTGGCCTTCCGAAAAAAAAAAAAAAAAAATAAGGGCAGCCCTTCAATTTCCAGCCCTGGTCCTTTCCGTGACCAAGGCAGCTTTAAATGGCCACTCTAGTTCTTACGTGGTTCTCACCTCAGCCTTGTGTAGGGTTCACATGGTGCATTTTTGGGTTGCCCCTAAGGGGGCAACCCCTTGTTTATGTGGGTTTATGGCATATCCAAGTATATGCCGGCATATGCCTAGGATATGCTGATGACTGCTCAAAACTGGCTGTTGCCAGTAGTAAACTGGCGGTCAACCCTGTTGCCGTCCGAACCTGCTTCAAGATTCCACCTGAGTCATTTGCTGCAGCATGGTGGGCTCGATAAGCTCTGGGATGATGTCGTTGCCAGACCTCAGCCTGAAATGGGGCTTCGCAGATTAAGAACTCGGCCCATAAGCTTTGAGTACAGCGTCAAAGAAAGCAGCTCCTCCCCTGTTTCTACTTTCCAAGTGAGTTTTTTTTATCCGTTTTCTGTTTGGTAGAGTAATTTCAACAAGAAATGGATCTAGCTGTTTGGAAAGTTAGATCTCATGTCTTGTTGCACAACCTCCCTTCGGTTCTTCTTCCCCAAAAAACATCATTGCCAGAGCTCCTATCCTTGACACAAGCCCGAGTGTGCAGATGTGGCCTGGGACAGTAGCTTGCAATGCCTGTGCAATTTTCATTCCGGATGTTAGCTTCTTCAGGGATTCTTGAAGCACCTCTAGAGACTGAAATGCTGCAAAATAAGAGGAGGCATATGATGCTTTAATCCATTGTTTCTCCTGTTCTTTGAGGCTATTAAGAGATTCAACGGCTTCCTCAACATGAAGAGCAAAGCGCCCAAACTCTGTATAAAAATGGGAGCTCAGACTCATACTCACTTGGACAGCCTATGTGTGCTGCCAGTGCAGATTCATGCAATGCATTGTCAAAGAACGCCTCAAATTGGCCATGACATATTGGAAGCTGTTTCTGAATAGACTGTTCGAACATGCACCTCTTGCAGCTACAAGTAAAGCCCCAATTATCACCTGAAAGTTGGCGACATTTTACGGGCCGTAAAACTTCAAAATATGGAGCAGTGATTGGTTCCCCTGCCTGGATATTCCTACCAGTGTGAACAATTTCTGGCCAGCAGGGTTCTATGTGATAGAAAAGGCTAGGCTTGGGGCCACTAAGAAGCCTGCAGAGCCTTTTCAGAGAACAACACCAACTATTTTTGACTGGTAAGACCAAAGCTTTATCAAATTTACCACATGTGATTTATATCTAACCACATGTGATGTTTGTTAAACAACTCCAAGCTTGGCAAACCTTCCAAAATGCTAAGAATCACCTTCTTATGCCCATTGCAGGTTGGTGATCAGTATTTTGGACAGATGAAGCCGCTCCATTTTGGGGCTTTACATCACGGGATGTGGTGTTTGCAATATCAAGAAATAAGCAAAGAACATGTCGCACAAACCAATACCAGCAGTTGTATGGGTTTAACAAATGTCGTAACATGTTATACTGCAAGCTTCTTCATTATGTTTGTTAAGATGATGAAGTGTCTGACATTTACAATTCTCACTGTAGATGCTAATAAGACAGGAGTAGCTCAAGAGACTTTACAAAATGCGATAAAGAAAGGTAGCAAAGCTATGACAGAGCATGAGGCAAGGCTGATTTTAGGCGTCAGTGAAAACACACCTTGGGAGCAAGTCTTGGAGGTAGGTTCTATTCATTACTTAAGCAAGGTCCGCAAAAAGTTTGGACCCAAATAATTCCTGATTATTAGACTAGAGAGATCATCACCAGTCCATTGGTGCTCAACCCCAATACATGTCTTCGTGTTGCAAATGAGTCTATCTATGATGCTGCTTCTGATATAAAGTCTGTTTGGCAGAGATACAATCATCTTTTTGAGAGAAATGGCAAGATAGGGAGCTTTTATTTGCAGTCTAAAGTGCAAAGAGCAAAGGAGTGTTTAGAATCTGCAACAAGAGAGCAGGCGTGAACTCTGGCAATTGCCTTGTAAGATCGTTATATTTGGTCCTGCTGTTTTAAATGTTATCTTAATCTAAACAGAATGAAGTCGATCCTGTTTACAGCAAGGTAAATAAGCATGGCCATCATTCTGTTCTTAAATTGTTGAATGTTGGTCAAGTAAACTTAATTGGTTCAACCACCAATTAAAATTGTAGTAATTGCATTCCCCAAATTGGGTTTTGTGCATAGACGTGCCAAGCAACTGTACCCAAATAGGATCTCAAAAGATGTTTGCCATGTAATACTGAACTCTTATGTCTTCTCTTGCTTGTATTATTGTGTGTCATGAGGTTATGCTTTGTTTTACATGCCATTGGGGTGTGTTGACGCTTGAAATAAGCAAAGTAGCTTTAGGTTCTTTGTTAGTCCGCTTTGCAAATGAAAGAGAGTAAGCGTGTTTGGATTCCATGTTGTATACAACGTTTTGTTTCTATGTAGGGAATGTAGAATTGAACCAATTTTTAGGTCCATGGAGACCAAAATGGTCTATAGACGACCCAATACGAAGTTTGAAAACCAATGGAGGGCATCAGAATTGTGGCAGACTTGGCAAAGCGTTTGAGAAAGAGTGGTAAATAGAAAGAGATGTCGAACTGAATAAAACATTTGGGAGGCTTATATGGAGAATATTCAGAGGTAATATAAGTTCCAATAGAGTTGAAAATGGCAGAAAAACAATCTTCATTTCAATATATGGGGTATAATTCACTCATATTAGAAGCAATGTAAAATTTACCCAATTCATTGATGGGAAGCAAAGGGCTCCATTTACGAAAGAATAGTTGAAATGTGTCAAAAGTTGATCTGCCAGTCTTTAACAAAAAGTTTATAATTCTAGGTTTCCACATTCGACTAGAAGATAGGGATACATTAGCCAATAAATGGAGTTAACTGAGATCTCTTTATGAAATCTGAGCAGTTGATTCCATAATTTTTTAATTTTGGCATAGTGGTGAGGAGTTCTTGTTCCCAACAAATTCTTCTAACTAAGAATTAATGATTTCTGTCTCAAATTCAATACAGCTTGGAATAAACAACATCTCATTCAAATATAAATATTTCAAAGAGAGCACAAGGAGACATTACAACAAAGAGATTCGGTTTTAAGTGCTAGAAATTTTGGAAACGCATCAGAAAATGGTCATATAAGACCTCGAAGCACAGAAAGTATAGCCGGAGCTTCTGCTGCTGTTGAGCCCAGTGAAGGAAGATCATCTCAACAGATGGGATAGGAAAGCTTCTTGGAGGCATTAAACCGACGTCTGTTGTCCTTTAAATTTCAATCCATATGGAATCAGGAACAAGATCCTATTCGGTATTCCCATTAACTTGGCATATTCAAATGTGGTTGTTTTATTGGCACTTGCGAGTACTGATATTTGGCTTGCAGAAGGCTCAACAACTCAAGCGCTTTTACCATCAGTTTCAGCAATATGCAGACCTGATTATGCTAAAGGTATTTTGTTTGTTTTACTTTGCTCATATAACAAGGTTTAAAATGAAACGCACTTATTTAAGAAGTGCGTTTGAAAGATTCCTTTTGAAAATTTATAAAATTCTAAAATCCCTCTAAAAAGGGCCCTTTTATTACCATTAGTCCAAAGATTTATAAAATTGCTCGTGAAAACAGACATTTTAAGAAGACTTAGTATTAAGGAAAAACACAAAACAAAAAAAATCCCATTTTAGAGGGGGAAAGAACTACAATGAAATTCAAAGATTTACTATGGGGCAAATTCGTATGAAGAAATTAGATGCTTTTGTACCTTGTCCCTGAAAACTTTTATATTAGCTGTTTTAGAAGACAAGAAATTTGTTATTTCACAACCATTTTTGCTAAACATCCTAATGGACCTTAAAACACATTGGGAGGCAGTTGAACAAACTTCTTGAATGACAAACCATTGTTTTTGCATCACATAGTATTATAAATGCCAATACATCCACGATATCTTGTAGCTAAGCTGAAGTTTTAGTTGATGATGCAGTATAAATTTATACCGAGGATACACAAGTTGAAGTAATGAAGCCCTGTGATTACATGCCCTCCTTTTTTATTCTCGGAGATGTATTTTTGAACGCACATGTCTTTCTACAACATGGTGATGCTCAGAAGATAGTCAATCTCTTTAGTAATGTTGAGCATATTCATCACAATTACGCCATCCGTAGCGAAGGGCACCATGCACATTTCTCCGGCAAAGAAGTATTCGTCATTTACCCTTTCCTATATATTTGCAAATAAATAGGTAAACTTCGAGGGGTTTCTACTCCTCGCACCCCTCCTGGATAAACCATGTAGTTTCCTTTTTCACAAATACCGTGTCACCATAACATTTTGGAGTTCTTTGCCTTTAGTAGCAATTTTTTGAGCTACACAAGTGAAGTTCGCATGTATATAGAGAAAAAAAAGTAGAAATAACAACATGATTCGACTACTTTATGCTCTAACATTGCATTACAAGCTTAGAAAATTTAGAACAGTTTTAGAACTTTTTAGACTAAAAAACTAAGAAAAGTGTGTAAAATTATCCCTTATGTGTGTTACTTTAGTAGTTTTCAGTTGCCAAACCCTTTGGCGAGCAAGAAAGACCCCAAAAGATTTTACACGATATATATTTTGCCTCTGGACTGCATATATATATATACATATATATATAAAAGTCTTATATATATATGCAATTCGGTATAAATTTATACCGTTTCTCCGTATAGATTTATACCGCAAGAGTTCTCTTTTCTTGTCGGATATATATATGTAAGTATGTGTATATATTATATATATATACACATATATGTATATAAATTGGTTGTCTGAAGGTTGTCTGCGGTATAAATTTATACCGAGAGAGCTCTCGCGGTATAAATTTATACCGAGAGAGCTCTCAGCAGTATAACGAGGGGAGCTCTCCGTATAAATTTATACCGTGAGAGCTCTCATGATGAATCGAGAGAGCTCTCGCAGATAAATTTATACCGGTGAGAGTCCTCTCGCAGTATAAATTTATACCGCTCGAGTCCACTTGCAGTATAAATTTATACCATGCGAACTCTCTGGCATGTTATATCCACACAACACTATCTATTGTAGTATAAATTTATACCATCTAGAAATTTATTTTGAAGACGTTATGTCCACGCATTGTCATCGCGGTATACATCGGGCTATAGCAAGACGGATGAGCAAATAAGAGCAAGTATATAAGATGAAGAGCGAGCGTCTTCGACTCCAACTTGCACTTCAAAGTGTAAGTTTGTTCAATGAGGCATACTTTCATGTGAAAATGTTTGCTTCGATGAGGCAATGTCAAAATGTCCTATATTTTTGACAATTTTCTTCATAATTTTGTACAATTTTCACAACCTTGAATATATCACTTCTTTGTCACTCTACTACCCTTGCTATTTTTTTTATTGCCCCTTTTTTGCTACACTTTATAAAAGTAACTATTTTTTATTCTAGTTTAGGAGGATGAAAATTGCTATTTAGAATTTTTGCATGAAAGTTATGTTCAATCAACCCCTCAAAAATGGTACCTAAATTACTTAAATTGTCACACCTGTCACAAAAAAATCTTAAAAATGGACTTTTTTAAGGGAATTTTAGGGAATCTTTCAAAGATTCCTTTTGAAGTGCGTTTGCAGCAAATAAGTGCGTTTCATTTTAAACTTTGTTATATGTGGAGAAAAAATAAATAGAGCTTTTATTATCTGTTTTAGGTATAGTTTCTAGATCAACATCATTTGCTGATAAGATTTGGAAGTACTGAGGTGATTTACATCTTTTGAACATCATTGAGTTTATATTCTCCTTATATTAGGGGTCACGCAGTACAGATGTGCATACATTAATTTTCGTGGTTTACAACTTTGAGACAACAGAAATTTTAGAATTTGAGCAAGTTTGTGACTTTGAATCTCTTGGCAACTATTTTAAGAGTTGAAAACATGTTGCATCTTTGGTAATTGACACAACTAGTTTCTTCGGTTTTATGAAAATTTCTGCAATTTTTTTCGTGTACCCCAACAGTCTATGCGATATATAACGTCATATTCAATTTTTGCGGGTCCAACTATGAAAGCAGAGACTTGCAAAGATATATAATCATGCACAGGCAAATTCATCCAGAGGTCTTTGTATCATCTTTGTTACTGATGCTGCTCATTTGCAGGTTATTAGAAGAACACTTGCAATATTGTCATTTAATGCACAATCACAAAACCCATGGCGTTTTTAGATCATTCACTTTTTAATTGTGATGAAAAGGTATGGCATCAACAATGAAATTAGTAGCAAAGGAAATAATTGCACCATAGATTCATGTTTAAAGGAATATATTTGTCTTTAGGAAATTGATTGTTGAGCTATTGTTTGCTAACCAAGTTGTGCCTACTTTTGTTCTTGTAGATTCTTTAGAGTGTCATATCACTGGCATAGAGAATCCTATCAAGTTCACTTCTACAAGACGTCCTAATGTGCTGAGGTTCAAGATTAAACCAGGTAACTCGCAAACTTTGTACTTTTATGTTTTTTTATGTAGTTTGCATCTTACGAGCAAATCATTCTTCATTTGGAATAACTGTTTGTATTGGTTGGTAGAAATTTTGATTGATTGTGAAAACATGACTTTGAAGTATGATTTAAGCCACTTTACCCTCCGGCCATAGAGGGCAACCCTCCGTCTTGCAAAGACCTTGTTTTCATGGTCGGGCGATCCGGTTGGATCGGGCCACGATCCTTTTATCGGCCGATCTGTTCACATGGCATGCCCTGGTTGTTGAAGCTTTTGCAGCCGGATATAGGAGCCGATAGCCCAAATTCAGAAACATTTTATATATGAATAGTGTGGCGGATTCGGCCACCGATCTAAAAACAGATCGCCAGAAGGAAAAATCGAGCTCACCTCACGCCACGATAGGCAACGCCAGAGCGGATTCAACTGAGGGAATTTGTGCAAGGCTTATTCACCCGCTTACCATAGCTGATGCAAAAGGGCCTCATGTGAACGGGCCTTTAGTGATACCCCACCACTTTAGCACATCAGACAGAAGTTGCATTAGGCCTAAGTTGGACTGCATAAAAGTACGCATTCATGTGCTTGGTGTCACCACGTTTCCCCTTTAAACAATTTTACCCTTTAATTGCGCAGCGAGTGGAAGGTTGACATAGAAACAAAAGGCTATTATTGAAACACGCAGTTTTACGCGCACAACGATTTCTCTATTCACATTATTTTCACCCGGCATCATGCATATAACAGAGAGTAGTAAAGCTTTCGGGCTAGTTTGCTCATACCTTTTTGACCATACCTTTTTGTTGCTCTAGTGCAATTGCTGTTTGTTTGAATGTCAAAATTTCTAGGGTCCTTAAATTTGTTAGTATTTCTTGTATCAAACTAGGGGGCCAAAATAGGGTATCAAACAATTTTACATGTATGCTAAGCTCAAGTAGAAGCTCAAAAATGGTGTCTAAAATGTTGAAATTGTCACACTTGTCACAAATAGACCGCGAAAATGGATCTTTTTTGGGGAATTTTAGGGAATCTTTTAAAGATTCCTTTTAAAGTGCATTTGGAGTAAATAAGTGCGTTTCAATTTAAACTTTGTTTCCTACGAGCAAATCATTCTTCATTTGGAATAACTGTTTGGATTAGTTGGTAGAAATTTTGATTGATTGTGAAAACATGACTTTGAAGTATGATTTCAGCCACTTTACTCTCCGGCCATGGAGGGCAACCCTCCGTGCGCAGCACCTTGTTTTCATGGCTGAAGCGATCTGGCTGGATCAGCGCTGATCCTTTTTATCAGCGATCTGTTCACATGGCATGCCCTGGTTGCTGAAGCTTTTGCAACCGGATATAGGAGCCGATAGCCCAAATTCAGAAACATTTTATATATGAATAGCGTGGCGGATTCAGCGCTGATCTAAAAACAGATCAACAGGAAGGAAAAATCAGGCTCAGCTCACGCTGCATAGGCAACGCGTAGCGGATTCAGCCTGAGGGAATTTGTGCAGGGCTTATTCAGCCGCTTACCATAGCTGATGCAAAAGGGCCTCATGTGAACGGGCCTTTAGTGATGCCCCACCACTTTAGCACATCAGACTATCATGAGTTGAACTGGCATTAGGCCTAAGTTGGACTCCATAAAAGTAAGCATTCATGTGCTTGGTGTCACCAGTGACCACGTTTCCCTTTAAAGAATTTGACCCTTTAATTGCGCAGCGAGTACCTCTCCTAGGTTGACATAGAAACAAAAGGCTATTATTGAAACACGCAGTTTTACTACGCGCGCACACAACGATCTCTCTATTTTCACCCGGCATCATGCATATAACAGAGAGTAGTAAAGCTTTCGGGCTATGGAGGGGCAGCGTAGAGTTCTGCTCTGCCCTGCAGGCGGAAAGGGCCATGTCTCGCCCATGATAGTGCTAGGCAAACGCCTGGCCGAATTGGGTTTATCGATAGCCTTCTGCTGCGTCTCAGAATCCAGCTTCAATGCCGTTGTTTGTGCTTGCAAATCCGATTCCGACGTCTCAGTAGAGCTCCTGGAAGTAGAAAACGAGAATGAAGATCCAGCTTTTCTGAAAAGGCAGGTAGTGAATGGAGTTAGGATACATTCATTTGGGAGGAATCAGAGATTTACGCCTCCGCCCACTCCAGTGGGTCTGAGAGCAGCTCTTGAAAAGAGGCTCAACAATCTGATCCAAAATGGCCAGGCTCCGGCCTGCGTCGTCACGGATATGCTCATGGATTGGGCTAGCCAGACAGTCCGGGCATGTGGCTTGCCTTCCTATGTGCTATATACTTGTGGGGCTGTTTATTTAGCCATTTCTTTTCAGCTCAGAGACCCAGATTTGGCAGCACTGCAGTGTTTGCCTGCCGTAGAAGGCCTGCCTCATATTCCCTGGGATGAATTGCCTTCTTTTCTCACCAATCCATCCCACCCCTTTTACCCTGTGAAGCGTTCCTGGGATCAGGAGCTCATACACGCAGACGGGATCCTCTTGAATACATTTTCTGAACTGGAAGGCAGAGTATTGGATGCTATTAAGCATAAAATCCCTGCGACAAAATGTTTATCAGACAAGATCTTCCCGATAGGGCCGCTTTTAAGCACAGAGTATTTTGGTGGCAAATCTCATGAAAACGGGATCGGGATGCAGAATGATGTGGAAAAAATGTGCGAAGAATGGCTGGATGGGCAGGAAGCAGGGTCTGTGGTGTATATTTCGTTCGGGAGCTGGGCGGCAATAAGCAAGGAACAGATGGAAGAGCTAGCAGGGGGGCTAAGGGCAAGCGATCATCCGGTACTGTGGGTGCTGCCGCTTGATTCGGCTGAGAGCTGTCCAGAAGAGCTGAAAAATTTCAGCGACAGGCGTCTGCTTGTGCTGCATAATTGGGCGCCCCAGTTATTGATTCTGGGCCACAGAGCAGTGGGCGGGTTCCTGACGCACTGCGGCTGGAATTCTGTCCTGGAATCCATCGCCGTGGCTGGAATTCCAGTCATCGCGTGGCCGTTTACAGCGGACCAGCCAATCAGTGCCAGATACGTGGTCGATGAACTCAAGATTGGCGTCGACGTTCACGAGAATGCGCACGGCCTGGTTTTGAGAGACGACGTCGAAACGGCCGTCCGTCAGTTGCTTGACGGAAAAGAGAATGCCGTCATGCGCTCCGCCGCTACCCTCCTCCATGCCTCTGCTAAAGCTGCCGTTGCCGAGAATGGTAGCTCCTCCACCTCCCTCCGCCTCTTTAAGTCTTCATTGTTAAATTCAATATAACTTAGCAGCTGAGGCACTCGTAAAGGACCTCACCTAGTTTTGTTAGCAAATCTTATCCATTCTTTGTTCAATGTTCACCAGTCTTTCAAATCTTTCCCACTTATTTATTTACAAGTTTTTGTGACGTTATGTATACAGGAATGGCAAGCTGCCATCCCTGGGATGGAAACAGGGCGACGCGCGAAGCGCGGAGCCCTGTTGACATCCCAGGGATGGCAAGTAGATTGCCATTGCTGCAACGTGAAAAACAGGGAGGTGCATTCCAGCCCACCGGAATGCAGGGTAAAAGCTCGGAATGTAGGGTAAAGATCTAGAATGCAGGGTAAAGATCCAGAATGCAAGGTAAAATCCAGAATGCCGGGTAGAAGAATCGCTCAGATCACTGTATTTTTTTCTGGTAACATTCTTGTAAAAGAATCTCGCCACGTGGCAAGGCGCTATTGGCGGATAAGGGTGGGATGCACCTACCTGTTTTTTACGTAGAATGGCATGGCCAAGCCTTAAAATTGAATGGTGGTATCTCCGTTGTTTTGAAGGGCAACTTTTAGTGTTGCCTTTCATGTTGAATGGCAATTTTGTCAAGATGCCATTCCTTTGAAGGCATCAATTTGTGTACATGTACATCAATTTGAGTTCATCTCGTCAACAATTTTTTCAAGACTCCCTTTTTTTTTAATGTTTAATGTTGGTTGATGTGGTATTGATTTCGTGTTATCTTATTAATTATAATAATGGTTTAGGGTTTAGGGTTTGGAGGGTTTGATTTAGAGTAGAGGTTTTGGAGGGGCAATTTGTCATTCTTGACAAGAATGATTCAAGAAGATGCAAGAACGCATGCCCACTTACCTTGACGTCATTGTCCAAAGTTTCATTGACTCTAAATCAACACTTCATATTGCAACATGCCATCAAATTCATTATCCTACATGTTTGCGCCAAGAGCACTCGTGATACTTTAAATGCTGAGATATGAGAGTATTTGAGGCCAATATTGTTTTGCCTAGTATATAATAATATAATGTCAACTTTAATTGCATTCCGATAATAATGAGAGTATTTGAGGCCAATATTGTTTGGCTAGTATAATCTAAACATATACTAGTGAATGTGTCCCCAGCATTGCCGCGCATAATTAGGGGCCTGTGTTTTGGTAGACCCTGTGACACTGCCACGCATAATTGGGGAGTACCAATAGGACCTTGATTGTCTCATGATGTTCAAACTAAAAGTCTAAGGATTAATAGACTCATTTGTAAATAGTAGAATCAACAACTGTTGTGCATGTTTTACTATCACATGAATGTCCGACAATAGTGCTTTGTCACAATGAGGGCACATTCATGTTCAATTTAAAAATCCCTTGCTATTTCTTCTTTATGCATTCCTACACATTGAACAACCATGTGCATAAAAATAATTTCCAAATAGCGCAAACATATGTGTATTATTAGTTCTGCTAATCTTACATTTAATGACATCCAATGGTTGGTTAATACACATGGGACATTCAGGTGTACAATTTATAACAAAAGGACTTGTAACAAAATGGTATTCGCAGTTTACAATTCCTTTAAAGGAGTTGCAAATGCTATCTTGGTAAATACAACGTCATATCCAAAGGTTCTTGCTTTTCTATCCTACTCATGGGCAATACGCATTTAATGCATCTGTATCTTCATTGGTGATATCCATAGTATGCCCTATGGCAAGATAAAATAACAATGCTTAACATCCTTCTAGGAATCTTGAAAAGCCCTATGGCAAGATAAAATAACGGTGCTTAACATCCTTCTAGGAACCTTGAAATTTTGAAATAAAGAAAAATTTGTACGAAGATTTCAGTTGAGCACTTGTAATTTGATGAGTCAAGTTTTGATTTATAGAAGCAAAGTCTGCAGTTATGAGTTGCATTTAAGTAATTTGTGAATGATGTAAAGCGCATTTGTTGCTCATGTCTTGGTTGGGCATAAATATTGTACCATTCAGCCGTGTCCACCATTTAGTTGATGCCCTTGTTTGTTCATTTGCATCACACCTTTTTTGCTTTCCTTGACTAGCTAATGGGAAGGCAGCTGACCTCGATGGTATGCAGGCCGAGTTACTCAAGTGGGCAGGGCAGCCGCTTGTGCCGGTCCTCACTACCCTGTTCAACAGAGCATTGCAGGAGGGTTTCCCCCCGACAATGGACCACAAGCAGGGTTGTTCCCATTCACAAGGCGGGCGACCCACACTGTCCGGCCAATTACCGGACGATCATGGTCAGTTCAGTATTTGCCAAACTGTTGGCTGGCATTCTCGGCGGCAGATTGACCCGGGCGAGGCGGCGGATGTGCGAGCCCTCACACGCAAAGCTTTTCGACCCGCCACTCAACGATTGACCATATCTTTACGCCGGGCGATTGAAGGCGGCCCGGAATCATCGGGTGGACTTGTATTGTCGCTTGTGGACTTCGCAAAGGCTTTTGATCCGGTCCCCGGAAAAGCTGTAAGGCTAGATTTGGTCAATCGGGGCTCCCGGCCGCCTCGCGTAATGCCATATACGTTATGAGAGTTGTTTTGGCGGGATGCGGACCGCCAAGCATTCACCAAGAGTATCGGTCCCAGGGTTGCCCCCTCTCGCCAACACTTTTTTTGGCCTCTACATTGATCGGTTAGAGCCCGGCTTATCGAAAGCATGGGGGATGGCATACGACTTTTGCACCGGGTCATCCGCCCGACCATCTATCTGCGGGCGATGTTGGCCTCATTGCCCACACCCCGGCTATCGCGCCTCACCTCGGATGCCCTAGACACATTTTGCCGGGCTACACATGCTACGCGTCAATCCGCCAAGACCAGGTGGTTCTCATATCCTCTTCATCGCCACCCCATGCCTCCCGCACTCACATATCGGGGGGCGACTCGTGGACGCCACGCCCACCTACAAGTACCTAGGGGTGGAGTTCCCCTCCCTCGCCTCTGGAGGCGCTCCTATCCGCTTATGGGTGACAAATAGGCCGGAAAGCCGCTTTATGCCATCGCGGAATCAACAAATACCCGGCAGAGCTATATGATTGGGGCCATCGGGCCACATCCGTTCGCACCTTGGTCAAGCCTCGGCCCTTCAGACGGGGTCGAGGTTTGGGGCCCGGTCATCTCCTTGGCGACACTGAATGACTTGGAGCAGTGTGCAAGGCATTTTGGCACGGCACTTGGGGTGAAACCTTCACCCCCTATCAGATTCTCGCTGCAGAAATCGGATTCTTGCCGCCACGGGCAGCCCTTGATAGACACATCGCCTATTTTCGTAAAGTGGTTACTATGGGTGATGCTCTCTGCCCCGCGACTGGCTTACACCGTGGGCCATGAGTCCGCTGGCGCTTAGGGCCTGTTGGAGGGTAAGAGAGATCAGTGGTTCGCCCGATGGAACGCGGGGGAGCACGCCCGATGCGTCTGGTATACCTTACGCAACTACGGGTCGATCGCGGGATGTACTGTTTGGAGTACCCCAGATGCTTGTTTCCTTGGCAAGTCATGCGACCCCATTGCTCTAGAGCAGGGTCAAAATGGCCCATTACAAGGAGCACATCAACCCCGTGTTAGCCCTGGGGCCCACAGCCACTACCGCTTCCCGGCTGCCCACGAAAAAATGCGCACTTGACTCATTGCCTCCATTCATACGGGGTGCCCACCATCTTCGCATCGAGGCGGTGTGGATTGGGGAGCCCCGCCGGACAAAGCTCGGCCGGTCGCCAAACGGGTGCCATTGAGGATGAGTCTCACACTTTCCGAGTTGCCCGGCGTTCAGTCCGATCCGGGCGATACGCTCCCTTGGTACGGTAGGACGTGCCCTTTGCATTTGCCGATGAACACACCGTCCAAGATGCGTGCCCCGGGGTCATACATCCAGAGGTAATGGACCCGCGAGGTCACGTTTGCCCCGCACCGGGCTGTCCGTGACTAGGCACTACGGGGTGGTGCATGATCAGATATATTGGGATGTTTTACGCATTTTATATGATTAGCACGGTTTGTCGTCGGTGATTGTCGCCACGGTTTTTCCTCGAAAACCCTTCGGGCGGGGGTTTTTAATCCGGGCAGTAATCCGCTTGCTGCGTTTTTGTATTGGGTCCCATAGACCGATTGGTCTCCGTGGACGATAAAAGTACCTTCCTTCCTTCCTTCCTTCCTTCCTCCATTTGTCTAAGCTTTTACTAAGACATCTTTTGAGCTTTTCCCGAACATCTTTGACTGCAATCTGCTATTTTAATAGTCGTCTCCAATGCTTAAGGCTATCTTTGTAGGTTATGATCACTAGTGATGATAATCACTGGTCTCCTCCCTTTAAATGTTGCATCTGTTCTTATCTTCATGACTGGTAGCAGCATAATAACAATTTTATGTACCTTGGCCTCTCTTGTTAATGTTTCTTCACCTGCTCTTGCCCTAATTTTCTTGAACAGAACCTTTTGACATCTGGCTGTTTCAAAATTCGACTATCAAGGGAAATTTACATCAGACAGAACCATAAGATCTTCTTGAATCAACTCCTTGGAGCACGATAAGCCTAACATTAAAGTTTTTATATTTAGAAGGATATAGTGTAACAGGGACTGCAACAGAGATTCAACCAGGGATTAAATTACTAATCGCATATTTCTTATTAGCCAGAATGACTTTAGCTAAACTTGCTCGATATTAATCCCAAAACTTTCTGTGGTTTAGCTAAACTCTACACATTTTTCCTCTCATACTTTCTAGCGTTTAGCTAAACTAACCCAAACATCAACCTAAAAATTTCTATGGTGTGGCCCCAACAGAAAATATTAAGCCAAATTACTATACTTTTTTTAAATTGTTTCCACTTATTTTAGTCATTTTCTTTGTGAAAACATTATAAAATAATGCTAAATAGCAAAGTCTAGGACTCAAATTAATTTATAATGCTAGAAACGAAACTACTAATCATATATTTCTTATAAACTAGAGTGATGTTAGCTAAACTAGGCCGAAAGTCATCCTAAAAGTTTCTATGGTTTAGCTAAACAATACAAAATTTCACTCTTTTACTTTCTAGCGTTTGGCTAAAGAGCTCCAGGGTTGGCGCAGTCCCGAAAAAAGATAAGCTAAAATTATTATTTTTTTCCCAATTTTTTCCATTTACTTTAGCCAATTTATTTTGAAAATGTGCTAAAAAATCGCCAAATAGCTAAGTTTAGCCCTTAAATTATTCCATGGATTCAACCCCTAACCATGAATGGTGGAGGTTATAATGCGTGGTTATTCATGGAGTTCATTTTTTTTTACTTCCTTTAGATTGCCAAAATATAGAGTAAGAGCTTGAGTCACAATCAGCAGTCTTTTGAGTGCATATTGCTCCACAGCTTTATTAAGCAGCGTCCTTGATTTCAGTAGTTTGATCATCCATGCTAATCATCTACAAACCTTTGAACCTTCCAAAAAAACATCTTAAAGCATTAGTAGAATACTAATTATACAGCACTATGGCAATAACCAAGTCTATTCGGACATATGCAATTGATCATAATTCTGCAATATCCAAGTAAACTACCACCGACTATACATTCCAACCATTCTAAAAGTAACCTTTCGAAACTTGAGGGGATACTTTCTGGTACTCTAGATACTAAATGGATAACATAAAAGTAAATATAACTGGAACAAAGTTGGTAGAAGCTCATATTTTCTTCGTTATAAGTGGTTTGCATAGACTGGAAGTAATTGAGGATTGCCCTCAATGCTGCTGACCACACGTCATCATTGTTGTCATCCAAACGTTTCTCTAGCATGCGCCCAATTTTCCATCCTTGTTCATCTGCTTAGAAGGCTTGGCATTAGCTATCATGCATCTAATACATTCTACAGTTAGATGCATTCTGTAGAACATGAAAGCCTAAAATCAATTGTTTGCCTTTGAGAACCCCAAACAAATATTTATTACACGATGTTGCACTTGTTAGATGCATGGTGATGTAACAATAGGAAGTCATTGCTAAATGATAGGTTCTTACTGCTCTACTATGTACTCATGACTAATATAGATATTGACATGGTATTTATGCAACAAAGCTGAGTAACAATACTAACAATTAACATAGATCCAATTGTAGCTGAAGTGAACTACTGACTCAAATCAAAAGCATGAAATACATGTACAAATCAAAATAGCAAGAAATACATGTATTCAACAAATTTTACCTGAACATTTGAACCTTGAACTGCATAAAGTTTATCTGCATGAAGGAAGCACCGTACCAATCTAGTGATACTGCCTATCACAAAATTTGCACGACTGCCTGGACTCCAAAACGTCCTTCTGCAGCAAGACACAAAGCACTCTATGCAAGGGAAAATACCTAGAAAAAACAAAGCTGTGCTAGAAAAACATTAGACTTTCAGAACAGTTCCTACATTAACATTTGTTTTGCACCAGATCTTGCACCAACGCCGAAAATGGTTGATGCTAGAAAGGGATGATCCTTGGACGCAATAAATCTTGGCATGAATCTGATTTGCAAACTTGCAAAAGCGATCTAGCCTGCATAAAAAAAATTCAAAATACAATACGATTTTAGTTGCAAGATCATTTCCTATAATCCTAGTTGCTTACCTGCAGAGATCGGAGACTCAAATCTCAAAATTCTGAAGCACAACAGTTGGAGAAAGAGCGGCTCCTTTTGATAGCCATTACAAAGAAAAACGGAGACTGCCACACATTTTAATCATTATAAAAGCGTTAGTAATAGCAAAAGGTTTGAGGCATGCAGAAATGGAATAGAATGCAAAACACCAGTACCTCAGCTTATCTTGTAGATTAGCCAGGGCAATTTGAACTGTCTTGCTTAGAAAGAGGTCTGCCTGAAACGAAATAGATGCATCAGGAAACGAATTGCAGCTTAGAAATTATCAAAGATTGAAATTTTGTTACTTGCAATGCTGTACCAGCATGAGAAGCTAAGAAACTCTAGATTTGCAGAAGCATCTTTGTTGCAGAAGGATGTAACGGGCACTGTAACGCATGATCAGAAACAAAAATGCATAACGTGGGAAAGTTTTTTCTTGCCGGATTTTCAATTTTTTGATGACAAAATTTCGCTTTTTTGGCTGGATTTTCATGTTTACAGGCGACTGAAAAAAAGAGGACACCTTCCTCCAAAAACATTTTAAGTAAGTGGACTAGTAAACGTGTGACCGGCGTTGCGGGGCTAATGTCCTGGCATGTGTTTTTACTTGGCCTTTAATGTCTATATGCATGTTGTATGGGCAAGAATAGACAATATTTGCTTTTGTAAATGTTTTTGTTATTGAAATTGTCTAACTACAGTATATCAATGTATTAACTTTGCTTTTATCAATTTCAACAGAGAAAACAATGCTTTGTGACGAATATGTGGGGGGGCAGTTAAATATATCTCTAAAGACAAAAAATTGGAAAGACAAATCCAAAACTTATGCTCAAAATATGACCCTTAAAAGTAGTTAAGTACACCCGACGAAAAATAGATACAGAAATCCAAAACACAAAATTTTGTCATGGCTCATTGAAGTATTTTAGTTCATGATGGAACTCTAAATATGCATTTCTACATGGTGCACATCACCAAGTGCACATCACATGCTCCCGTAATATCTTCACTTCTCCGACAGATAACATCTTAGCCGGGGTAAAAGTGAAATGCATGGGTCATGAGTCATGGATTTGAACTGCCTATGATGTCTCACGACTATCAAGCACGTGAGATAACTCATCCCGAGGGTAGATTCGTATGATGGAATCAGATACCGCCTCATGAAGGAATGATTTGTAGACCCTAAAATGGATTCCATTACATATTCCAACACATGTGAGTTCTTTTGCTACTAAGACGCCAATTTGCCAGTGCTGTGTATCGTTTCTCATCTGATAAAAAAGACAAACAATGGGAGGTTAGTAAAAGCACTACGATATCCAATAGATAGATACACGCACTCTATCCTCAACCTACCTCTCTCAAAGCACATCCGCATAAACAGCGTTCCCTTGGATAGACTTGAGCAAACAGAAAGTTATCAATCAATTGGATGAAGTGCTCCAACTTGACAACCTCGTCAGTGCAAAATATTTTCTTGAGCTTTGCAATGAGCTCCTCAATTTCCACGCTTGCTACCCCATGCACATGAGCGTAGTATTTTCGTTCCCAATCATATCATGACCCAAGAGCACGTACGACAAAAGTAACACTGGAGACGTGATAACTCCTGTCACCTTTTAGGCATTTGGCGATATGGTGACCAAAGGGACCAAAATACGCACCATCTACATGGATGAAGAAGTAAGTAAGTAAAATAAAAAAGAAATAAAGTCGAAGAAATCATTGAGAACAAAGAGAAATTGGAAGTAGAGATTTTTAAGTATTAGGCTTACAATTAGAGGAGTTCTTTGTATACAATATTTGTTGTATATCTTGATCAGTCGACTTCTGCAGAAGCATCTGCAGAAGAGAGAAAAAGGGAATAGAAATTTCGTTGCTTGCAATGCTGTACTAGCACGAGTCCAAGAAGTACCCTGAGAAGCTAAGAAGCCCTAGATTTGCAGAAGCCCCTTTGTTGCAGAAATGCTCTGATTGTCGGCCACTTGCAGAAGGATGTAACGGGCACTGTAACGCATGATCAGGAAAAAAAAAAAAAAAAAAAAAAAAAAAAAAAAAACTTATGTATTGCTTTTCAGATCATAATATGATAGGCATTGCCCTGTCTATT
Source organism: Isoetes taiwanensis (assembly GCA_021234155.1). Taxonomy (NCBI): domain Eukaryota; kingdom Viridiplantae; phylum Streptophyta; class Lycopodiopsida; order Isoetales; family Isoetaceae; genus Isoetes; species Isoetes taiwanensis. The sequence goes on from JAJEKV010000024.1 coordinate 15,746,199, forward strand.
GGACTTGCATGAGATGGCTACATTTGTCTGATTTTTGTATGGCCACTTAGAAAATGTCATTTAGAAGACTTGATTTGACTCTTCACTACTTCATTAGAAGATGTTCATGCCACAATGGTTTCAAACTTTAGGCTACTATATTTGTGGCTCCATGATCATTCTTGAAAAAAAAAAACATTTTGAATTTTGACCATGCAATTTGCACATGGAGCCAGATGTAGCACAAAGTGTTTGTCTTTCTGAATGTGTCTGAACTATCTAATTACTATTGGCAACTTTGGGCAGATAAAAATGCTCTTTAAATTTTACTTGATAGTGCTTGTCAAGTTTTGCCAACAACATTTTAAGAGCGAACAAACTGGTATGCTTCACATGCATATAATATAAGCTACAACTAGTAAACGTGTGCAACAAGATTAAAAAGAAAAAAGACTCTCCAAGGGGGAGCTAAGAATGTCGTGCTGGAGATGATGTTAGAATGGAATCGATTGAAACTAGCAAGCTAGCAATAAATTTAAAAGCACACATCAGTGCATGAATCTGGATCAAAGAATCTATATAACTTGCAATACCGACGACGAAATCCACCACTACATATGAAATATGTAGCATAATAACAGGGGGTTTTCTTTGTGTTTTTGTACGCTTTTCACTAAGGTTTTCCTATGATTTCGTGATGTATTCAAATGGATGTACTAATGCGTACATCTAGAGTGCACCATTTCTGAGCCATTGATTTTAGCCCTTTTTTTTTCAATGGTCAACAACCAATGGCTCACAACAAAAGCCCTTTTTTTGTGCGTGTGGTGCATAATGGTCAACAACCAATGGCTGACAACAAAAGTCCCTTTTTTGTGCGTGTGGTGCATAATGGTCAACAACCAATGGCTCACAAGAAAAGCCCTCTTTTTATGTGTGTGGTGCATAATGGGCACATGAAGGGCTTGAAGGGCGCATGTAGTCTGCGGTTTCCCACCGGCAACACATTTCTTATCATAACTTTTGATCCAGAGCTCTGTTTCAGATGATTTTTATTGCGTTGGAAAGCTCTCTCCGAGATCTTTTTGATAGTGTATGATATGGATATATTTTTTTAAGTTATCTATGCTAAAACAGCAATTTTTCGGCCGGGTTTGGTAGGTTTTCACATCCTACCGGTGATTATCTGATTGCGCTTATTGGATATTGTTTTATGGCTCATTCCGAATGAAGCTTGCAAACAATTACCATGCATTTTTAGATTTTGAGGCAGTTATTAAGCAAATTCCAAGGCTTCTAGATCCTTTTGCTAACAAGCAGAAAAGTTCCCCACTTTGGTTTCTCACCACAAGAATCCATGGAGGCCAAACGCTGCTGTTAAATTCCAGTTGAAAAATGTTTGTGTATGGGTGTTGCAAACTTTATGACTTTCAGGGATCAATCTGCTCTATCTTTATGGTAACTTTTACTTATGTTCTATTTGTTTTATTGTGATGAAATTCAAAAGCTACAGTACAGGTGATGAAAGCCTCAAATGAATTCTAGTTTTTTTCTGGTTTGAATTCTAAAATTTTTGTCACACCGGGGGGGAGGGGGTGACGTCTCTAAGGCCCCGAAGGGGCCAAAAAAATTTTTTTGCAACACAAACCATTAACATCCAACATATAAAAATTAAATCCCCCAACATATAACGACCAACACATAACAACCATTGACATCAACAACCAACACATAACTACCATTGACATTAATTAACACAACCATTGGGTCCAACACATTTAAATTAAAATCCCCCTTAAACCCCCTTTGGTTTGGGTGCATATTCACACGGGGGTTGACGTAGGGCAGCGAGAGCCCTCATAATTGTATTTTGCACGTACGAAATCAACACCATATAGTATTCCGCTTGAAATCTTATAGTATTTTGCGAATCTTGTTATACAGTATAACAAATTTTGTACTTGAATACCCCACAAACGAGGAACTTTACGTACGGTGTAGATTAAGGAATAAGGGGTGAATATGCCTATCCAATAGCTCTCGTTGCCCGGAGTCACCCCCCGTGTCCTCTATCAAAAACAAAATGATCAGTTATTGCAAGCTTTAATCATAAAACTAGCATTCAATCATAATGGAGTCTCTACCCTCATGCTAACTAGCCTTGTTGGGTGAAAGTTATAGCAATAATATAGAAAGTTGAAGAACTCATATTGGAACTGCCTTCTCCATTGATCTTCATCTTTTACCTAGAATCCAAGAATTTCGTCCAAAATGCCAAGCTATAGGAAATGCATTTATCAACTGTTTTCTGCACACAAAAGCAAAAGCAAAACCAAAAGCCTCTAATGGCTTATCCAGACACAAGGTCTTCCATCTAGGCATTAGGCATGAGGGCCTCCAACTAGGCACAAGGTCCTCAACCAGGCATGAAGGTCTCCAACTGGGCACTAAGGCCTCCAACAAAATGTTACTGAACATAAATAAGGTACAAAGTTGGAAGACGAGTTTTTTGAGGAGGAGGAGGGGGATCAAATGCTAAAAAAAGGAAGGGATATGCACAAAGGAGAGTTGATGAGGGACAAAAGGGATGTGAATAAGCTAAATAGAGGATAGAAAGGAAAAAGACGAAAAGAAACCAACTCATAACTATCTCCATAGTTCTAAAACTTTGTTTACCTTCTGTTCGATGAAATAAAGGTAAATATCATTTCTATAACTACTACGGAAAAACACGAATAGGAATGCTGAAGAAGAGGCCGAGCAAAAGAGCAATATAAACCAGTTACGCATGGCTCAAAAGCGAACAATCAAAAGTTGCACATTGAACTGGAGAAGGCCTCAAATTTGTGGGGTAGAAATAAATAACTTACACTAGAAGAGCACGCACTAACCATCAAAAAGTTGGAACCTAAAAGTTGTGGGATAGAAAATAAATAATTTAATCTTACACTAGATGGCCATACACTATCCAAAAAAAAAGAAGCAAAATTGCTCCCACGAAAGAAAAAAAGGAAAAATTAGTAAAAACGCACGCCAGGGGTTGTGGCCGTGCAAGATCAAGCTAAAAACTATGAAAGGAGCAAGCAAGATAGACAAGTTTTTCTCATCTATACTGATCTAGAGGAAATGCCATTGCAAAATTTAGAAACATAAGATAAAGTGCTTTTGTGAGAGTGCATCTTAAAACTTTACATCTTAATACAATTACTAGGAACATGTGCCCGACAATGCCAAGCATTAGTAGTGGACATATGAAATGGGTCGTGTAATAGGATTTGTAGGTGGGAAAGAATTTTGTAAATCTAATCGTATAATAGATGTAATGGACCTAATGGACTACCAAATTGTGAAAGGGGTTAGGGATGCCTGATCTTAGCCATGGGTGCGTGGAATTGATAGGTAGGAACAATGAATTTTGTGGAATTGAATTGATAAAGTAATGAACTGCGGTCTTAGGCAAAAAAAGTTACAATGCATAGTTTGTAGGTGTAAAAGAATTTTTAAATGTGATTGACCTGCAAGAAGAGCACCTGAGGATCTAAGAAACCCTAGATTTGCAGAAGCACCATTGTTGCAAAACCAATGGGTCGGGCCAAAGGCGCTCTAATCGCCGACCACTTGCAGAAGGATGTAACGGGCATTGTAATGCATGACCAGAAAAAAAAAAAAGGCATAACCTAGGGAAGGTTTTTTTCTTGCTGGATTTTCAATTTTCTGATGACAAAATTTTGCTTTTTGGCTGGAATTTCATGTCTACAGGAGACCAAAAAAAGAGGACGCCTTCCCCCAAAAACATTTTAAGTAAGTAGATAATCGCTATACTTTCGACGTCGAGGCATTCATCTCGACAAGCATCTCGACCGTTGATAAATAAGGGGCATGCTCCACTGCCAGATGTTTGGGCACTGCCACTACCGGATCCAAGGATTTACGCGATCTTCCATTGCAATCTCCTTACGCCAGATGTTTGAATCCACTGGTTATCCAAGGATTTGTCCTGATCTCCTTAAGCAAGGCGTCTGAATCCGCTTGACAGATGAGCGTTTTAGATCCATTGTTCAGTGTTGCACTGTCTTTCTTATACTATATAAGGCTGCCCTAGAGATTGCTTTTTAAATTTGGAAGTTAAATCTCTAATACAAATGTTATAAGCTTGCTTTGGATTCGGCTCTGAGCTCTGCCCTCATTCCCCACTCAGTTTCAATGAAAAATTCTAAATGATTTATGGCAGGCATTGGAATGTTCTATGACCAAGATTGGAAGGCATTGGGGATCTCCTTTTATAGCCTAATCTTTTCCTTGAGGTAAAGCACCTTTCTAGACACATTCCCATTTGTTTAACATTTTTCCTTTGATTTGAAGACCAGGCAAAGGCTATAGCAAGTTTATCAAGGAGCCACAAGGCATTTTACCAAAGTTCAACCTCATGAAGCTTACTTGAGTTGCATTAGTAGTTTTGAAGTCACACACATGAGGATGCCAACTTGGAAGTGAAATTTGCTCTTATTCTAGCCTTGAAGTTTGGAAGACCCTTATAGAAGTTTGGAAGACCCTTAGGTTTTGAGCAAACTTATTTTCACTATGAGGTATGATTTGAGCTTTAGAAACAATTTGAGATAAAATCAAGTGCTACAGAGGTACCCATCTTTTCTTCATTCCATTCATCTTATATCCACCTTTTTTATATCCCAAGAGCCTTCAAAAACCTTTCTTTCACCATTTTTTTCACTTTTTCTCATCATTCCACTACCCATTTTTTATTGGTCCTACCTTCATTTGAGAATTGCCCTCTAATGATCTTGAAAACCTTCAAAGGCAAGAAAACTCTATTTTCACCCTCATTTCATCTTCCTAAATCCTATTATAGCCTATTTACACCTTTTCCCCATCTTTTTCCCATGATTTTTTCACCATCCCCAAGTTGCAGTACTCATTGACCATGGGTCAAAAGGGACAAAAATTCAAATGTTTCAGTTTGACCTAAAACCTCTCTAAATGGAAAGCTTGGCAAAAAAGAGCTAATTTGGCCTTTTAAAATTTGAAAAAAACCCTTGGGAAGCCTTCAAATTTGGATTCTTGGGATGCGTGCCATAAAAAAAAAAAAAAAAATTCTAACCTAACCCTACCACCCCTATCTATTTCTACATCGTTCCACGCCACCCCCCATTTTCATTCTCATTTCCACGTGGCAGCAGGGCATGGGGACCAGACACGGGCTGGTTGTCCCCTCTGCGTGGCACGCAAAGTTATTAGCTGGGTCAACATTATTCCTTATATACAGGAGCCTCCAGAACCATTTTAGCCTGTGGGATATATAGCATTCAAGATTTTTTCGATGAACCCTAAAAAATAGGGGAGACTGCTAAATCCGGCCAATTCGTGCCTAAATTTGATTGAATCCCGCCATTTTTCACCAGAAATTATCTCCTGAGCCTTTTCCGAGACCTTGGGGATCCTTTGTGGCACTTGATCCGATAGAAATTGCTCAAATTTGGCCTTAAATCACTCGGCCGAGCTAGCTTTTGGGAAGAACAATTCTTAAGCCAGCAATACAGATCAAATCAGCACGTCCCCTCAGAGATAGACCTCTGTGATCTTGGCGCATTCGATACCTTGTTCTGCTCTGCTCAAATTGTGCTTTATTCTGCTCGAAACTGAAGATCTACCATGGCGTGACTTGTTCGACATCAAAACGCTTCAACTGCAACTCAAATAATTACTTCATTTTGCTTCATTGGTAGCTTGAGGCTTTCTAGAAGCTCAAACTGCTCTGGAATTTGCTCTTAAGCATCATTATTTGGGTAATACCCTTTGATACTATTGGAACTTTTCTGCATTATCTTGCTATAATATATATTCTTTGCCTGGAAAATTATTGTCATCATTATTCATTTATCTTGTATAATCTTGCATTGATTGTTAAAGTTAAAAAACTAAAATACAAAGCCAAAATATTTACTCCAAGTTATATCCCATTCAGATAGTTGTATTTCATCCTCATAAGGATCCTAGGAGCCCATACATCCAAAGAAAACATATAAAAAGATTTTTCCTTCATAACTGTTACAGAGTTTGCCCTTTCTTGAAGCTTTGACTATTCTCAGAAAAGCTAAAACATCTTTTCGCTATTTAGACCCTATGCACGTGATCTAGGGACTATTCTGAAGTTGCCTGCACAGATCCCAACCCAAAATTCCCCGTCAAACTCCATCTGCAAATTTTGTCTCTCTGTTTTGGCACTGGCCAACCTTTTGACCTGACTTTGACCTCGTTTTTCTTGACCTTCCTTTACCCAAATCAAGCCAAATTTTCACCAAGAGCTTCCTCTGTTTGTTGACCATCTATACCATCAATTAGATCCCAAAAATCTCAAAAGGTGTGTCTGCTAGGTCAGTTTTTGCTCTGACAATTTTTTCAGTTTCAGGGACTCTAGTGATTTTGAAAAAACCAGCATTCCAAAATGACTTTTCTTGCTTCATATGTTAAGGATTGATCACCCTAAGTGATCTGGAGGTTCTAACCACTTTGTTTAAGCTTCCTTTGAGGTTAGACTAAAATTCCGTGTTTTAGGCTAACATTTTGGAGGTTCTCTACCGAGATTTTCACCGAAGTTGAACTCCATGGCACCAAGAAAGCTTGTTGAGTCCGGCTGAGCTCTTGAACCACCTGAGGTAACAGGTCAACCAGATTTGGTAGGGGTAAGCATGAAAGTGGCTACCAGATCCACAACAAATGTTGCAAATGTTTCTACTTTGCCTATTCCTCCACAAGCTCCTTATCATTTTGAACTTCTTTCAGACTGTTTCTCCCCTTGTTATGATTCTTCCATGAATGCTAACCATTTCTTGAAGACGTTTGAAGAATATTATGAGGAGCATGGAAAGAAGAAAGGTACCAGGTTTGCTAAGTTTACCAAATGCATGAAAGGTGATGAGGCCAGGTCCTGGTTGGATTTTGAACTGTCAATAGGTACTAAGTGGGATGAATTGGAACAAAGATTTCATCAAGGTTTGGTAAGACTACTTCACCCCGGATCTTGTTTTGAGCTCAATTCCTTTTCTATCAAATCTGGTGAAAGTGTGAAGCAGTATGTGGAAAGATTTAACTCTTATTTGCTGGTGTGTAATAGGAACCATGTTTCCCACCCAACTTTGCATCTGGTTGCTTCCTTTATCAGAGGTTTGATGTCCAGGCCTAAGATCTATAGGAAGTTATTAAAACTTCAAAAGTTTGGTGAGCTAGATTCTATCCATAAGACATTTGTAAAGGCTGTAGATCTAGTAGAAATGCTAAGCTATTTGCCTGATGAAGAAGTCAGAGATCCATTCTACCCTCCTCATCAGGATACTGAGCAGGAGTTACATTATGCTAATGCTGCCCCCTCAGATATGCGCTTCGAAGGAAAAACAAGAAGCCAAAAGCTGAAGAGTTAGACCCTCAGGTTTCAGAAATGAAATCTGAGATAAGTAAGGTATCTGAAGCTTTTAGAAGTTACCAAACAACTCATGGAGCTCTTTCTTCTAGCTCTACCATACCTGAATGCACAAACTGTGGTAAGCCCTATCATAGGGCTGAAAATTGCTTTGCAAGATCTTGTCCTAAATGCCACAAAAGGGGCCATTTTGGTAGAGAATGTCGTGTTTGTTCTTTTTGTAAAGAGATAGGTCATGAGGAGAAGTTCTGCAGTGTCAAGAATTACCTTGCAAAGCAAGAAAAAGGTAAACAGGTGTCAAATGTTAGTTTTATTGAGACTTGTGCAGAAGAGCAAGAAGAACAAGATGTTATGGTTGTGCAAACACGTGCTAGGCTCCATTCATGTACCTCTGCAAGTTCTGTTCCACCAATTACAGCTTCTAAGGTAACATTTCAGCCAAATCCCCAGAATATAGCTCCTCCCCCTGCTCAAAGGTATAAACAGAAAGATTCTGAGCTTGATGAATTTGAATTGCTTATGAAAAACTCCAAGGTTACTGTAGACTTACTAACTCTATTGAGGATTGCACCATCATACGGGGAAAAGTTTATCAAGAATACCCAAAATGTTGAAGAAGTTGCTGCAGAGACTTGCAACAACATTTCTGTAGCCTTACCTGAGCACACTGAAGATCCAGGTGCTTTTACTTGTAGTGCTACTATAGGTACTTCCCATTTAGATAAGGTCTTGCTGGATGTAGGTTCTTCTCTAAATGTCATGCCTTATCATGTTATGAAAACACTGAATCTCAAGGTAGAAGACAATACTTCTATTGTTCTAAAATCCTTTTCCAATGCTAAGGTAGTACCAAAGGGAGTGGTGAGGAATGTGTCTGTTAATACAGGAGGGATCATTGTTTTAGCTACATTTGTGGTTGTTGATTTTGAGAATGTTAACCATGCTAACATCTATGATTTATTGTTGGGAAGAAGGTGGATGAAAACAGTAGATGCTAGACCTATATGGTCTGAAGGCATTTGCACTATTTCAAATGGAGCAACTTCCATTAAATTGGTAAACAAAACTGACCCCTCTGCTAATATTAGATTCATAGATGTGGATATATTGCAGGAAAAAGAGTTAGGAGTTTACAGTTTAGGTTTAGATATTGATATGAGTGAAGAAGCTATCAACTTTGCTCAAGTAGAGTTCTCTGATCCAAAGGAAAACAAGGCCTACCTTTGGTTTGATGGAGGTATGTCTAAGAAATTAGGGATTGCTTCTTCTGCTGCTATTCTAAAGGATGCAGATCTCAAGCTGATGACTAAGATAGGGAGAATTCATCCTAATATTTCTTCTAATGCAGCAGAGTATAGGTCCCTCATTGCAGGCCTACAGGAAGCAAAGTTCATGAATATTTCTTATATTGTTATCTATGGAGACTCACAACTCGTTTGCAAGCAGATTTTGGGAGAATACCAAACAAAGCATCAAGATATGGAGGATCTGAACACACAAGCTCGAGAACTGCTAACCTTTTTTGATCATTGGGAGATTTATCATATTCCAAGGTCCAAAAACTTTGAGGCTAATTCTTTGTGCAAGAAGACACTCTTAGAGCATCTCTCTGGGGGAGCCATCGAGGAAGATGTCCTAGATGAAGATGAACTCTCTCAATTTCATCCTATCTTGACCATCAACCTAGCACAAGAGGAATCACACAAAGAGCTTGAAGTGCATAAGGGAGGTATGTCCAGGACTTTGCAAATGGGAGATCTATATGATGAGGATTGCAAAGGTAAAATGATTAAGTACTTTGAAGATTGGGTGGATGTTTTTGCATGGGAATATTCAGAATTGAAAGGGGTTGATAGGAGCATTTGTGAGTTTGAGATAAAAGTTCGTGAAGATACTAAACCTGTTATGCAGAGATTGAGAAGAATTAATTCCTCACTTTTAGATCTTATCAAGCAGGAATTATTCAAAATGCAGGAGTCAGGTTTGATAGTTGACATTGTGAACCCTTCTTGGGTTTCTTGTATTGTTCCAGTTCTAAAAAAGAATGGTTCTCTAAGAATATGTGTGGATTATAGAGATCTAAATAAAGCTATTGTTAAAGATTGTTACCCTTTCGTAGGCCACAGCCTATGCTCCGCCGACAACAAACAACTCCTGTTGTGCCGGGCAGGATTGACCCAAAAATCAGAGAGTTCCAGGAGCTGAGGCGGAGAAGCCACAATGTGGTGGTACGTGGCCTGACAGAAGAGGCAGGGGAGGACCTCATTAACCGGCTCCAAATGTTGATTCTTGCTCGAATGACATTCCCCGTGCCAGTACATATTATTAGGGCGAGACGCCATGGCGCCCAGCGCCCAGACCGCCCACGGGTAGTCACGTTCACAGTACGAGATGCGCAAGTGAAAGCAGCTATCCTACGCCAGGGTAGGCAGCTGAAGGGAACTGCCTTGTATGTTGACCGAGACCTGACCCCAGCCCAACAAGAAGACCGCAGGCACGAGTTGGCCAAAGTTAAAAGCATTCGCAGACAGGGAGGAGCTGCAGGACTGATTCGGGGTAAGATGCAAATTTTCAAGCCGCCAAATGCTGCTGCGAATCCTGCTAACCCTCCAGCAGCTCCTGACCATGCCACTTCTTCGCTGCTTCATACGCAAGACGCTCCTCAAGTTGCTTCACCTTACGTTTGCTCGCACATCTCGGTACGCCTCTACCGCCATCCCCTTCTGCGCCATGCTTGAATCCCCAAACTGCCGCCCTTACCGACAAATAGGAATTGTGCCTCCGCATGGTCTCCTGGAATTGTCGGGGCTTCCCATGGCAGAAGGGAGATAGTCTCAACTCTGTTGCTGCAGATATGGATCTGATCTTCCTTATGGAAACATGGAAGCATGCGGGGACCACGGGATACGGGACTTGCCGGGATACCAGCGCTACTCAATCTTCAATGATTGCACAGGAAAGCGGGGGCATGGGGGAGTTGCCTGCTACTATCGAATGGCCTTGGCACAGTCAGTTTCCTTGTTCAAGACAGACAAGCACAACCGGTACTTGTGGGTGCGTGTGCAAAACTGCGATGTGACCCCTCTTTGTGGCGACCGCTACTTTCCACATGCGTAAAGCAACTTCTATCACACCCACTTTCCCGGATGTGGATAGGGTCGGACCCCTATGTCGATCTATATGATGACATACGGCCCGGCAAAGATAAGCGGTTAGGCGGTGTCATACTCCTTGGAGACTTCAATGCGCCACCGGGTAGAACAACCCATGAGATTTGATCCCTTGATGATGATATATTGCGGTTTGCGTCCGGCAGAAGCGGCTTTGGCCACGGACATTAGATGACAATCGGGTCACATGCTATGGTAGACAATTGCTTTTGCTCTGTGGTATCTTTGACTGTGTAATCGCTGCAATGGATCCGCACGCTGGGTCGATCCACCCGCTTAAAGCACTTGTAGACGTGGGAAAACCGGGGGAGGATCTAGTGTGGTGGACTATGTCTTTGGTGCCCCGAAGCGGGATATGCATGTCGTCCAAGCACTTCCGTGTGGGACAACTAATAGGGATGAAGAGATCGACTCGGACCACTTACCACTTTACTTGAAGTTGGCTTGGCGGGTTGTGCGAACCCCCGTGCCCGCGACTCCTCACATGCCTCACCGCGCGATTGGATTATGAACATCACGGCTTATGCCCGGATGCTTATAGATGACACGGCGGAAATTTTGCAATATCCTACACTAGAGCAACAGAACCGACCGGTGGCCCGATGTGCTTAGGGCTCTTGGCGAGAGAGATGCTTTGGGATAAAAGCGCCGCATGACGGACCTCCGGGAACACAACCTTCCCACGTAATCAATGGTTTGATGCGAGTGCAAGGAACACAAACGCTGGCTCCGCCAAGTCCACGGACCTTGTTTTACGCCCACATGCGATCCCGACAATACCGCGTCTTCCTTAAAGCTAAGAAAGCCGTACATTGCGGACATCAAAGGGAAATGTTTTATCTCACGAACGCGTCACCCCGGACCTTCCGGGCGAAGGGTTCTTAGAAAGCCGATCTGACCACGGGGAACATCACTCCCGGCGGTGGAGGCAATACTTGCAACGCCTATATCACGACCCTCGGGGTGCACATGCGCATTACCCTGCAAGAAGGCCCGGTCGCGGAAATCACAACAAGAGAATGGACATTTAGCGGCGTGGAAAGCTTGCGGCGTGGCGACGGCGACGGCGCGTCGCCAAATGCGCGTCACCATCACGGCGTCAATGCGGCCGTCCGCATCGCCGCGGCGACGCGGTCGCATCGCCGTGTGGTCCGGCGTCGACGCGGGCGTGGCGGTCTGTCATGTCGGTGGGCGCTATGCCAGTGGGCGGCAGTGTCACGCCAGTGGGCGCTTGCGGCGTCGCGTCGCATGCGACGTCTGATGCCCAGCCCATCTGTCGCCCGGTGGGCTTGGCTACCGGTGGGCGGCGTGTCTCGCCAGTGGATGTTTACGGCGTGGCGTCGCATGCGGCGTCGTATATGTGACGTATGTGGCGTATGTGTGTCGATATGACACGTCGATCGCGATATATGACGTATGTGACGTATATGACACGTCAGTACGTATATGTGACGTATATGACACGTCAGTATGTATATGTGACGTATATGACACGTCAGTACGTATATGTGACGTAGGTGGTCGCATGTGACGTATATTTTTTATATACGAAGGTTAATGGTTTTTTAGGATTACAAATTCAATAGTCGCCCGATTGATACACGCCTAAAAAGACTCGGCGACCAACCCGCAGCCTTCATTTAAGCGTGTTGCCTGCGCATGCATCATCACAGTAGATATGCTACCGCTATAAATTGTTCATTATAAAACTGACGTTGTTCTCTGTGTCAAAATCTAGTTGTTCCAAGTTTACAATCCTTGAAGGTAACTTGACAATAGGCTTGTTGTCAATCATTGTTGCTGAGAGAAGAACAGGATAAAGCCTTAAAATTTGTGCAAGAACACAAGAAAAATCCCACACTTTTACCTTTTGTCCGCCGAAGCATTATAGTGTTTAATATGACTTGCAGCCGCTTGTCCCGACGTCCTAATGGCGGATTCTAGGTTTAGGTCGATGGCGGTGCGAAACATAGCGTTAATTAAAACATCCCGCAAAAAGGGATTTATTGATTATTGACTGATTGATCTGTCCATATCAATGCGGCTTCATCAGGTCTTTCTGGAAGTAATCTTATCTCTAGATGTGAAAGAGAATGGTCATTTAGCGACGTGGGTTTGCGACGTCCCGAATTACCTCCTTCATCTAGACTCTTCGAAAACCGAATCATGGAAAAATGGTTTTTTTTGGGGGCTTTGAGAGCTTGCAAGAGCTTGAAAAATATTGTCCGAACTATATCGAAGAAACCAAAGAAGCACATATGGATACGCCAATACGGGGGAAGAAGGTTATGATCTAAAATCTCATCTTTGGGTATACAAGTAATTCTAATGGCACTATGGAAGTTGAAAGATCAACATCAAGGTTGGAATCAAGAAGAATGCTTGAACTTGCAACTTTACCCGCCAAACGCCCGGATGATTTTGTGATATATGATGGTGGAGGAATTTATGCTTCAATTGCACAAGTTCCATATGAAGCCAATTCCCATTGATGAGGATTTTGAAAAGCCGAGATACTATGTGGCTACACCTGTTGATGGCCTTGTTTCGAGATCCATACATGGAAAGTGGAATTGGAACATAGCTCGGCCGCTATGCCGATAGAAGAGTATCTAAACCGCCACCGTTACCTTGGAAGTCTTCAAAGCGAGCATGTCATGGTGCAAAGGAAAATGGGCTTCACCGAGCTTAGGGATCACAAGGCGGTTGAGCTTGCCGACATCGTTGGGGGTTCTTCACGAACACCCAATACCGAAAAAATGCAGACCTCTCTTCCGCTCCTACATGCCAAAATCGATCCTTTGGGGCGCTTTTTAACGCCATGCTCGGATTGTTTTCGCTTCATGACTCATGAACTTGTTCCGCTTTGAGCGCCAAGATTTTTATGGGTTGTTCTTTGCATCGATTGTATGATCCGACAAATCACAAACATACAAAGCAGCAAAAAAAATCATGCGCTTTTTTCGAGAAATCTCTTAACTGTCTTTTTTAATTTCTTCATTATGGCCATTCTGAGGTTGTGGAGGCTGTTGCCTTCTTGGACAAGTTTGTTCATCGAAAATCAAGAGAATTGTGGAGTTGGTTGAACCAAAATATTTTAATTGGTCATCTAGCAAAATGCTTTGGGAAGAAAATAAGTGTATTCTCTCGCAACATTCATTCTAGAACTTTCTACAACATTCTGGAATTTTCTAGAAGGATTCCTTAGGCTCACCCAAGATTCTCTTATATTTTAAAACTTTTTAAAACTTTCTAGAACATTCTAGAACTTTCGTATATGTGACGTATGTGACATATGTGTCGTAGAAGGTCGCATGTTCCAGAAAGGCACCATCTTCATTGTGCCCTTAAGCCCCAGCAAGCACATGAACTTTTAGTGTGAGCATTTCTAATGGATTGAGCTTCATCCAGAATAATTCTAAACCACCTAATGTTCGACAGTGTGCCCCTTAGCCTGGGGGGCTGCTTCTTTTCATCCTCTTCAGATGGCTTTCTGTAATTCAGAACAAATGGTTCCATATGTAGTAAGCACAATGTCGTGCTTACAAAATTCAACACAATTTATTCTTCTCTGATCTTCATGGTATATGTACACAGATAGCTTGACAGATGGTACTACCCCCACTCCACGTCAAGTCACGGCGCAAGGTCCCGCCCGAATCTGACAAGGAGAGGGCCTCCAAAACGTAAACCCTGTGGGTTGCCAGGTTCTAGAAGGGTTTGCGTTTTGGGGGCCGAGACTTGGTCTGTTGCACTTGGGACCTGGCCGGGGAGCTGCAGCCGAGAATACGGAGCAAGGGGAACTGACGGAGCGGAGTTTGGGCCTGTCCTCCTCCCGATGTGGCAAGTAGAAGTCGGGGCTTTTTTAAAGTGGCAAGACATTCATAAATTCGCAATTAATGCATTGTACGAAAATAAATTCTGATTTTTTGCCAGCTGGAATCCTAATCCATTTCCAGCACACAGCCCAATTTTCTAAATTTTCGGAGAAGGTCTAGGTCAAAGGGTTAGCATTAGAACGGTCGGGGCAGCCCGTTGCAGGGCAACCGAGCTGGCACCCTTCCCCAAGTCAAACGAGGCCAGGACCTTGCAGCGATCCCTCACAAGAGGGGAGAGTCCGGACCCCAAGAGGCGGGATCCAAAAAAGTTCCCGAGGCAGCCCTTCCTGGCAGCGCTCCCCCGGGGGGCTGCACGCTAATGACCACCCTCCCGGAGCCCGGTTCCCCTATCCGACCGTTGGATCCTCCGTTCAGGGGCCCCTCTTCGGGAAGGCCCAAAAGATTCCAGATCGGTCCGGGAGAACTTGTCAAACCGCGGGGCGTCCTGAGGTCGGCCTTGTAGAAACCGCAGTGTCTTGTCGTTCGGGCACCGGGGAGGCTCCGGAATGGCAAATCGACCCTGCCAAATCGTCCGGAATGGCGAAATTACCCTAGGGAGCAAGTTACAAGGTCGGTTTTGCAAAAGAAAGAAACACTCACGCCTTCCACGACAGTATCCCGCATCCACATCCTAGGCCAATTGACTACGAGTGTGATGGAAGTGAGCTACTTTGGCGCTTCTTGGAGGTCGGGTGGTCTTCTGGCCACGGAACTTGGTTCCCAGGGCAACGTCGACGTTGTGAGTCCATTGGCAGAGTCAAATCGCGATTCCGGAGAGGGGAGGTCGCCCGTCCGTCCCCAGGGCCTTGGGGAGAGGAAATTCGGGGCAAGCAGCTTCCGGGGGGATTTTAGGGTCCGTGTGCTCAAGGCCAACACCCCCACTCCACGCTCAAGTCACGCGCAAGGTCCCCCGAATCGACAAGGAGAGGGCCTCCAAAACGTAAACCCAGGGGGTTGCCAGGTTCTAGAAGGGTTTGCGTTTTGGGGGCCGAGACTTGGTCTCTTGCACTTGGGACCCGCCGAGAAGCCGCAGAGCCGAGAATATGGAGCAAGGGGAACCGACGGAGCGGAGTTTGGGCCTGTCCTCCTCCCGATGTGGCAAGTAGAAGTCGGGGGCTTTTGCAAAGGGTAAGACATTCATAAATTCGCAATTAATGCATTGTACGAAAATAAATTCTGATTTTTTTGCCACCGATTCCTAACCCATCTCCAAAGACACAGCCCAATTTTCAAATTTTCGAGAAGGTCTAGGTCAAAGGGTTAGCTAACGTCCAAAGGAATGGAGTTTGTGGGATCGTTGTACTTGGGGTTGACCTTGGCTCACACGACGTTATACTTGGTCTAAGATTGCATTGAGAATATAAGCATCATAACTATTAGAATGAAGATAAATGATTACGTAAAAGCATCATAACTACTAGAATGAAGATAAATGATTACGTAAAAGCAAAAGACTAGTGCGGGTTGGGGATTAGATTTGGTTGCTTGTGATGATGGTTGTGTTTCAAAGATCAAGGCATATGGATAGCGAGAATGCCCTTGTTCAACGGACCGCTCCCTAAAGCTATTTGACATGGATGGCATAATTAACTTGTAATGAACTCAATTCGGGGCAAGCAACTTCCGGGGAGTTTAGGGTCCCAAAAGAAAGGCGCCAACACCCCCACTCCATGTCAAGATACTGCAAGGTCCCACCAAATCGACAAGGAGAGGGCCTCCAAACGTAAACCCCGGTGACTTGCCGATTCTAGAAGGGTTTTTGTTTTGGGAGCCGAAGTTTGGTCTTCTGGCCACGTAACTTGGTCCCTAGGGCAACGCCGACGCTCGAGTCCATTGGCGAGTCAAATCGCAGCTCCGAGAGGGGAGGTCGCCTGGCCCATCCCCGTGGCCTTGGGGAGAGGAAATTCGGGGCAAGCAGCCCGGGATTTTAGGGTCCGGTGCTCAAGGCCAACACCCCCCCCACTCCACGCCAAGTCACAGCCAAGGGTCCCGCCTCGACCGACAAGGAGAGGGCCTCCAAAACGTAAACCCTGTGGGTTGCCAGGTTCTAGAAGGGTTTGCGTTTTGGGGGCCGAGACTTGGTCTGTTGCACTTGGGACCTGGCCGAGGAGCCACAGCCGAGAATACGGAGCAAGGGGAACTGACGGAGCGGAGTTTGGGCCTGTCCTCCTCCCGATGTGGCAAGTAGAAGTCGGGGGGCGCTTTTGCAGTGGCAAGACATTCATAAATTCGCAATTAATGCATTGTACGAAAATAAATTCTGATTTTTTGCCAGCTGGAATCCTAATCCATTTCCAGCACACAGCCCAATTTTCTAAATTTTCGGAGAAGGTCTAGGTCAAAGGGTTAGCATTAGAACGGTCGGGGCAGCCCGTTGCAGGGCAACCGAGCTGGCACCCTTCCCCAAGTCAAACGAGGCCGACCTTGCAGGGATCCCTCACAAGAGGGGAGAGTCCCACCCCAAGAGGCGGGATCCAAAAGTTCCCGAGGCAGCCCTTCCCGCGCCGCCCCCCGGGCCGTGACGCTAATGACCACCCTCCCGGAGCCCGGTTCCCCTATCCGACCGCTGATCCTCCGCTCAGGGGCCCTCTTCGAGAAGGCCCAAAAGATTCCAGATCGGGTCCGGAGAACTTGTCAAACCGCTGGGCGCCCCGAGGTCGGCCTTGTAGAAACCGGGCAGTTGTCTTGTCGCTCGGGCACCGGGAGGGCCCTAATGGCAAATCGACTGCCAAATCGTCCGAATGGCGAAATTACCCCAGGGAGCAAGTTACAAGGTCGGTTTTGCAAAAGAAAGAAACACTCACGCCTCCACGACAAGATCCCGCATCCACATCCTAGGCCAATTGACTACGAAAGTGTGATGGAAGTGAGCTACTTTGGCGCTTCTTGAGGTCGGGTGGTCTTCGCCACGGAACTTGGTCCCCGTGGCAACGCCGACGCTCGAAGTCTATTGGCAGAGTCAAATCGCGATTCCCAGAGGGAGGTCGCCCGTCCGGCCCCCGTGGCCTTGGGGAGAGGAAATTCGGGCAAGCAGCCCCGGGATTTAGGGTCCGTGGCTCAAGGCCAACACCCCCACTCCACGCCAAGTCACGCGCAAGGTCCCGCCTGACCGGACAAGGAGAGGGCCTCCAAAACGAAAAACCCGTGGGCTGCCGTGTTCTAGAAGGGTTTGGCGCTTTGGGGCCGAGACTTGGTCTGTTGCACTTGGGACCTGGCCGAGAAGCTGCAGCCGAGAATACGGAGCAAGGGGAACTGACGGAGCAGAGTTTGGGCCTGTCCTCCTCCCGATGTGGCAAGTAGAAGTCGGGGGCGCTTTGCAAAGGGCAAGACATTCATAAATTCGCAATTAATGCATTGTACGAAAATAAATTCTGATTTTTGCCAGCTGAATCCTAATCCATTTCCAAAGACACGTTCCAATTTTTCAAAATTTTCGGAGAAGGTCTAGGTCAAAGGGTTAGCATTAGAACGGGTCGGGCAGCCCGCTGCTTGGGCAACCGAGCCGGCACCCTTCCCCAAGTCAAACGAGGCCAGGACCTTGCAGGGATCCCTCACAAGAGGGGAGAGTCCCGACCCCAAGAGGCGGGATCCAAAAAAGTTCCCGAGGCAGCTTCTTCCCGGCAAATCCCCCCCCCGGGTGCACGCTAATGACCACCCTCCCGGGCCCGGCCCCTATCCGACCGCTGATCCTCCGCTCAGGGCCCCTCTTCGAGAAGGCCCAAAAGATTCCAGATCGGTCCGAGAACTTGTCAAACCAAGGGCGCCCCGAGGCTCGGCCTTGTAGAAACCGGCAGTTGTCTTGTCGCTCGGGCACCGGGAGGCTCCTGAATGGCAAATCGACCCCGCCAAATCGTCCTAATGGCGAAATTACCCCAGGGAGCAAGTTACAAGGTCGGTTTTGCAAAAGAAAGAAACACTCACGCCCCACGACAAGATCCCGCATCCACATCCTAGGCCAATTGACTACGAGTGTGATGGAAGTGAGCTACTTTGGCGCTTCTTGAGGTCGGGTGGTCTTCTGGCCACGGAACTTGGTCCCCGTGGCAACGCCGACGCTCGAGTCTATTGGCGAGTCAAATCACGATTCCTTGAGAGGGGAGGTCGCCCGGCCCGGCCCCTGTGGCCTTGGGGAGAGGAAATTCGGGGCAAGCAGCTTCCGGGGATTTTAGGGTCCGTGCTCAAGGCCAACACCCCACTCCACGTCCAAGTCACGGGCGCAAGGTCCCGCCCGACCGACAAGGAGAGGGCCTCCAAAACGTAAACCCCGTGGGCTGCCGTGTTCTAGAAGGGTTTGCGCTTTGGGGGGCGAGACTTGGTCTGCTGCACTTGGGACCTGGGCCGAGAGAGCCGCAGCCGAGAATACGGAGCAAGGGGAACTGACGGAGCAGAGTTTTGGGCCTGTCCTCCTCCCGATGTGGCAAGTAGAAGTCGGGGCGCTTTGCGGGGGCAAGACATTCATAAATTCGCAATAATGCATTGTACTTAAAATAAATTCTGATTTTTTTGCCACCTGGAATCCTAATCCATTTCCAAAGACACACGCCCAATTTTCAAAATTTCGAGAAGGTCTAGGTCAAAGGGTTAGCATTAGAACGGTCGGGCAGCCCGCTGGTGGCAACCGAGCCGCACCCTTCCCCAAGTCAAACGAGGCCAGACCTTGCAGGATCCCTCACAAGAGGGGAGAGTCCTGACCCCAAGAGGCGGATCCAAAAAGTTCCCGAGGCAGCCCTTCCTCGGCAGCGCCCCTGGGCTGACGCTAATGACCACCCTCCCCGAGCCCGGTGCCCCTATCCGACCGCTGATCCTCCCGCTCAGGGCCCCTTCGAGAAGGCCCAAAAGATTCCAGATCGGTCCCGAGAACTTGTCAAACCGCTGGGCGCCCCGAGGTCGGCCTTGTAGAAACCGCAGTTGTCTTGTCGCTCGGGCACGGGAGGCTCCGAATGGCAAATCGACCCCCGCCAAATCGTCCCGAATGGCGAAATTACCCTAGGGAGCAAGTTACAAGGTCGGTTTTGCAAAAGAAAGAAACACTCACGCCTCCACGACAAGATCCCCGCATCCACATCCTAGGCCAATTGACTACGAGTGTGATGGAAGTGAGCTACTTTGGCGCTTGAGGTCGGGTGGTCTTCTGCCACGAACTTGGTCCCTGTGGCAACGCCGACGCTCGAGTCCATTGGCGAGCCAAATCGCGATTCCGAGAGAGGGAGGTCGCCCGTCCGGCCCCGTGGCCTTGGGGAGAGGAAATTCGGGCAAGCAGCCTGGGGATTTTAGGGTCCGTGCTCAAGGCCAACACCCCCCACTCCACGCCAAGTCACGCGCAAGGTCCCGCCCGACCGACAAGGAGAGGGCCTCCAAAACGAAACCCCGTGGGCTGCCGTGTTCTAGAAGGGTTTGCGCTTTGGGGGCCGAGACTTGGTCTGCTGCACTTGGGACTCGCCGAAGAAGTCGCAGCCGAGAATACGGAGCAAGGGGAACTGACGGAACGGAGTTTGGGCCTGTCCTCCTCCCCGATGTGGCAAGTAGAAGTCGGGGGGCGCTAAAAGGGCAAGACATTCATAAATTCGCAATTAATGCATTGTACTAAAATAAATTCTGATTTTTGCCACTGATTCCTAACCCATCTCCAAAGACACGCCCCCAATTTTCAAATTTTCGGAGAAGGTCTAGGTCAAAGGGTTAAGATTAGAACGGCCGGGCAGCCCGCTGGGTGGCAACCGAGCCGCACCCTTCCCCAAGTCAAACGAGGCCAGGACCTTGCAAAATGTATCCCTCACAAGAGGGGAGAGTCCTGGACCCCAAGAGGCGGGATCCAAAAAGTTCCCGAGGCAGCCCTTCCTCGGCAGCGCCTCGGGGCCGCACGCTAATGACCACCCTCCCGAGCCCGGGTTCCCTATCCCACCATTGGATCCTCCGCTCAGGCCCCTCTTCGAAGGCCCAAAAGATTCCGCATCGGGTCCGAGAACTTGTCAAACCAAGGGCGCCCCGAGGTCGGGCCTTGTAGAAACCGGGCAGTTGTCTTGTCGCTCGGGCACCGGGAGGTTCCGAATGGCAAATCGACCCCGCCAAATCGTCCCCGAATGGCGAAAATTACCCTAGGGAGCAAGTTACAAGGTCGGTTTTGCAAAAGAAAGAAAACACTCACGCCCACCACGACAAGATCCCGCATCCACATCCTAGGCCAATTGACTACGAGTGTGATGGAAGTGAGCTACTTTGGCACTTCTTGGAGGTCGGGTGGTCTTCTCGCCACGGAACTTGGTCCCCGTGAGCAACGCCGACGCTCGAGTCCATTGGCAGAGTCAAATCGCATTCCGAGAGGGAGGTCACCCGGCCCGGCCCCGAGGGCCTTGGGGAGAGGAAATTCGGGGCAAGCAGCCTTCCGGGATTTTAGGGTCCGTGCTCGCCGCCAACACCCCCACTCCACGCCAAGTCACGGCGCAAGGTCCCGCCCGGACCGACAAGGAGAGGGCCTCCAAAACGTAAACCCCGTGGGCTGCCGTGTTCTAGAAGGGTTTGCGCTTTGGGGGCCGAGACTTGGTCTGCTGCACTTGGGACCTGCCGAGGAGCCGCAGCCGGTGAATACGGAGCAAGGGGAACTGACGGAGCGGAGTTTGGGCCTGTCCTCCTCCCGATGTGGCAAGTAGAAGTCGGGGAGCTTTGCAAAGGGCAAGACATTCATAAATTCCCGCAATTAATGCATTGTACGAAAAATAAATTCTGATTTTTGCCACCGGATTCCTAACCCATCTCCAAAGACACGGCCCAATTTTCAAATTTTCGGAGAAGGTCTAGGTCAAAGGGTTAGCATTAGAACGGAATCGGGGCAGCCCGCTGCGTGGCAACCGAAAGCCGGCACCCTTCCCCCAAGTCAAACGAGGCCGACCTTGCGGGGATCCCTCACAAGAGGGGAGAGTCCTGACCCCAAGAGGCGGATCCAAAAAACGCTTCCCGAGGCAGCCCTTCCCGCGCGCAAGCTCCCGGGGCCGCACGCTAATGACCACCCTCCCGAGCCCGGCCCTATCCGGTCGCTGATCCTCCATTCAGGGGCCCCTCTTCGAAGGCCCAAAAGATTCCGGGGATCGTCCGAGAACTTGTCAAACCGCTGGGCGCCCCGGGTCGACCTTGTAAAACCGCAGTTGTCTTGTCGCTCGGGCACCGGGAGGCTCTAATGGCAAATCAACCCCGCCAAATCGTCCGAATGGCTAAATTACCCTAGGGAGCAAGTTACAAGGTCGGTTTTGCAAAAGAAAGAAACACTCACGCCTTCCACGACAAGATCCCGCATCCACATCCTAGGCCAATTGACTACGAAAGTGTGATGGAAGTGAGCTACTTTGGCGCTTCTTGAGGTCGGGTGGTCTTCTCGCCACGGAACTTGGTTCCTGTGGCAACGCCGACGCTCGAGTCCATTGGCAGAGTCAAATCGCTGATTCCCGAGAGGGGAGGTCGCCTGGGCCCATCCCCTGTGGCCTTGGGGAGAGGAAATTCGGGCAAGCAGCCCGGGATTTTAGGGTCCGCGGCTCAAGGCCAACACCCCCACTCCACGCCAAGTCACGCCGCAAGGTCCCCCGACCGACAAGGAGAGGGCCTCCAAAACGTGAAACCCAGGTGGGTTGCCGTGTTCTAGAAGGGTTTGGCGCTTTGGGGGCGAGACTTGGGTCCGCTGCACTTGGGACCTGGCCGAAGCCGCAGCCGAGAATACGGAGCAAGGGGAACCGACGGAGCGGAGTTTGGGCCTGTCCTCCTCCCCGATGTGGCAAGTAGAAGTCGGGGGCTTTTGCGCTGGCAAGACATTCATAAATTCGCAATTAATGCATTGTACGAAAATAAATTCTGATTTTTTGCCAGCTGGATTCCTAACCCATCTCCAGCACACAGCCCAATTTTCGAAATTTTCGGAGAAGGTCTAGGTCAAAGGGTTAGCTAAGGTCAAAGGAATGGAGTTTGTGGGATCGTTGTACTTGGGGTTGACCTTGGCTCGCTGGACGTTATACTTGGTCTAAGATTGCATTGGACGTAAACCCCGCGGACTTGCCGATTCTAGAAGGGTTTTGTTTTGGTTTTTCTGCTCCCTAAAGCTATTTGACATGGATGGCATAACTAACTTGTAATGAACTGGTTTTGTTTCTCAGAAACAATTGTACCTTGATGAAAGATTGCTTCATAGTTTCCAAGTGAAAAATTTTTTAATGTGTCCGCACCGCCTTGTTGCCCCCCTGGTCAAAGACTCGCCTTTTTTCGATGCACACTCTTTTAGTTATGCATTTTATTGCATTTATGGTTTATAAATTCATAGTTAATGCATGGCATGGAATTAAATTATGGTTTTTGGTCAGCTGGCTTCCATGGTCATCACCAAAGATACAGAAAAATTTCCAAAATTTTCTGATAAGGTCCGCACAAAGCGTTGGGGTTAGAACGGTCCCGCAGCCTTGTTGGGCAAGCATGACTGGCACCCTTCCCCAAGTCAAACAAGGCGACTTTGAATGGCCACCTCAGTAGAGGGGAGAGTCCCGTCCCCAGGAGACGGACCCCAAAAATGTTCTCGAGGCACTGTCCCCGCACACCGCCTCGGGGATCAGATGCTAATGAACACCCTCCGGCTCGGTTCCCCTATATATCCGGCCGCTGAATCCTCCGCTTCAAGGATCCAGCCTCGACTGTTCAAATAAGCCTAGGGACAAACTTTAATGAGCTTCACATTAAAAAAAAAAGATGCAAAAACAATAACGCCGCTATAACAAAATACGTCATGGACGCCGCGTCGACGCAGATTTGAAATAACGTCGCGATGCGGCGACGTGGACGCCGCATGCGACGCCTGTAATATTTTGAAACCGCACGCGGCGGCTTTTCCTAAACTTCTTTTTGCCCTACTTCTTCGAGGTTCTTGGGCGTCCATGGGCGCTAGTACCCCCGATCTACCTGCAAGCAACTATTCTAAGGTTAGTATATCATGTTTTTTAGATTGAATAGGTTTTTTGGATTGAATGGTGCATGCCCAACCTTCCTCTTTTTTTGGTTTCCTTTCCTTCCTCTTCTTCTTTGTTCTTGATTTTTTTTCTTCCCATTCTTCCATGCCTCGTTCATTCTTCCTCCTTCTTTCTTTCTCATGCTTCATTTCTTCCTCATTCTTCCTCATGCTTCATTTCTTCCTCCTTCTTCCATGCTTCATTCTTTCCTCATTCTTTCTTCCCATATTTCTTCTTTTCCTCATTTCTTTCTCATTCTTTCTTCCTCATTCTTTCTCATTTCTTTCTTCCTCATGCTTTCTCATTCTTTATTCCTCACTCTTTCTCATTCTTCCTCATTCTTTCTCATTTCTTGCTTTCTCATTTCTTTCTCATGCTTTCTCATTTCTTTCTCATTTCTTTCTCATGCTTTCTCATTTGTTTCTCATTTCCATTCTTTCTCATGCTTTCTCATTCCTCATTCTTTCCCCTCCCTTCCCTCATTTCTTTCTTCTCTTCCCTTCCTTATTCTTCATTTTTTTTCATTTCTTATTCTTCATTCTTTTTAATTTCATTTCTTCATTCTTCATTTGTTTCTTATTCTTCACATTTCTTTCCTCACTTTCCATTCGATCCTTTTCTTTCCCTTCCCTTATTTCTTCCTTCCATTCTATTCCCTTCCCTTCTCTTATTTCCTCTTATTTTTCTTCATTCTTTCTTGTTTCTTCTCTTATTTCTTCTCTATTCTATCCTTATTTCTTCTTCGATGTTTTTCTTCTTTGTTCTTATTCTTCTAATGCTTTGTTACTTCTGTTGCAGCTTTCTATTACGATTTGGACCCGACAGGATCTTGTACACGCGTCCTTATTTTGGTAAGTAGTTGATCGTGACTTGCATTTTATTTTTATAGTTTTAAGTAGGTTAAAAAAATTGATGGAGTGGCTTGTTCAAGGGCACGGGTCGGCTCCACCTAGAGTGGGGAGGACCATGTACCCGGGTTCGAAGTCCACTTTCACTACAATCATAAATGTTTCCTAGGTTAATGAGTGGCTTGTTCAAGGGCACGGTCGGCTCCACCTAGAGTGGAGAGGACCACGTACCCGGGTTCAAGTCCACTTCCAGTTCCACTTGTTATTTTTTAGGTTTAAAATAAAATTGTAGTGGCTTGTTCAAGGGCACGGTCGGCTCCACCTTGCGTGGAGAGGACTAGGTGTCCGGGTCCAAGTCCACTTTTCTTCTCATTCTTAGGTAGATGTGGCTACGGCAAGGACATGGTCGGCTCCACCGCGAAAGTGGGGAGGACCAGTGTTCGGCCTTAGTTCACGCTTATTGTCGATTTTAGCTAGAGGTAGCTAGGGCTAGGTTAAGTTAACAAGAATCGGATGATTCCCTTCACACCCGCTAGTTAAAAAAAAAAAATAGGTTAGGCTAACTTAATGTAGTACTAATTCACACTAAAAGCGTTGGTAAAAAAATAACTTAACTAATTAACTAAATTATTTCGAACATGTCTAGTTAAGTTAGTCAAAGGCATAAAAAATTATATGTACAATTAACTAAACTTAAAGTGACCTCTATAGTGCTAATTTCTAATTTAGTTAATTTTTAGTTAATTTTGCTAACTAATCCAACAAGGTGCGAAGATAAGTTTAGGTAGTGTTTTTGGTTAAAAAGTTAACTAAATTTTGGGACTATCTCGCTAACTAATTAACTAGTAATAATGAATGTAAATTGACCGTGGGTCCGAATACCCTAATCTAACCTATTTAGTTCTTCTTGTTTCTTCTTCTTTTTTTTCTTGCTTTTGGGGCGGGGGGTCTGATAAGGTATTAGTCGCCATAGGGCGTGTTATAAGTAATGATTATATGGTCTCGCATACATGTTTGATATTGTCGATTATGTTGCATTTACTTTGTGCATGCTTGGCTTTTTGTATTCATTATTTTGTTTTGTTTGTAGGCATAAAATGGCCTCGATGGACAGAGATGCTTAGTGAAATTAGGCGATCCTCATCAATCACATATGCGCCTGATCGGCCGGAACGACATATGCAAACCGATGATCGAATTAACCGCTTTTGTAGCATCGGTTGAGAAAGAATGTCGGTCTCAATTATGTGGGAGGTGGCCGAGCATGAGTCCGAGTTGGAAGATATGATGAGAAAGAACTTAAAGTCTTGGGTTTGCAATCCCGAGCCGAAATTGAGGATGCTACTTAAGTATAAAGTGCCACTTATGAGCCCCTATCTTTGAGGCATACGTGGGACGATGGGCTAATTCGTGGCGAAGTGCAAAGGTCCCACGAAAAAGATCACAAGATGGCCGCGAGCGATCTCAATGATGAACATGTGAAGGAGTTAGATAGTCTTATCCATGGTGGGAGCTCTATTGGTGCAGGGGGCTAGATTATCATTACATGCTCATGATAAATGTGTTGCATTTAT
The DNA here is from genome assembly GCA_021234155.1 of Isoetes taiwanensis. NCBI lineage: Eukaryota > Viridiplantae > Streptophyta > Lycopodiopsida > Isoetales > Isoetaceae > Isoetes > Isoetes taiwanensis. Next base: position 15,772,055 of record JAJEKV010000024.1, read on the forward strand.
TGACAAAGATTCCCGTGGATGCCGTTGGAGTTGTAAAGTGCATTGGTAGTAAACAAGACCGCCGATATACCAAATCCGGATCTTGGGAACCCCGTACTTTAATCAAGATGATTATTATAATCGCATTATGTGGAGAGGCCAAGATAGAGCTGCATCATGGTTGTTGGGTGACAAGTATATCCGTTTCAAGAGCCCAAGTCCAAAGATTGGCCACACCCCTTGGACTTGCCCCCCGAGGTCTTTTGTGGAGATGAGCCACGGGGACCAATGGTAGTCCCGCCATTCATGAATGGAGGAACCTTTGCGCAAATTACTTGACCATCTTCCGAGCCAATTCTCTTCTTATAGGAGATGGTCAAATGCAATGCATAGTGCTCCAAGAAGGGCTGATATGAAGATAAGTGCGAGTGGAAAGCCAAAATGAGACTCGTGTATAAGTACGTCCCGCGAAATAGCTCTCGCTCTTGCGTAAAGGAGTCTATGCCATCCACACTCCAGGTTGGACACACACAAAAGCTCAATTGCAAAAGGGTCAAACTCCATTTTGATGACTCGCTTACAAATGTGTGGGTGGCTATTGGTGATTGGGACACGGCCCCTCGCTTTTTTTTTTTTGCAAGGAGCGAATGCCCAAATTGAAGAGCCGTTATACACTACAAGATGGAATCGGTGCGATATCCTTGGTGGGAGAAGAGAGTTTTACATCATCATCGATGACCAAGCATCATGGGGGCATGAGATATCCGACATATATATCCCCGGGCTACATTTACGAGATGCTCCTTGATTTTGTCCAGGCAATGCGGCTTATGGGGTTGTGTGTTGAGATAAACCCAACCGACCGATACTCTAGCACATTGGACATCATCCAACATATGAAGGTCCAAATGATGATGGATAGAGAGCTGGTGCACATGGATCGCCCATCTATTGCTCGCATCGTCGATGTGTTCAAAACAGCAGGGCTTTCTTCTGATATAGTTGTGAGAGAGAGACGACATATGAAGTGTGGTGATCCACTTGAGATGGCTAAGCTACTGTTAAATGCTTGCAAGAAGTGATTAATATAATTTTGTCTTCCTATTTGAGGCTTGTTGCAACCAATAAATGTTTTTTAGTCAAAATTACTAATGAAAAAAGTAATTTATTAATCAAAAAAATTATTATTAATGGTAAATAAATTATTAATCATAACTTGTAGATAAAGTGTCGCTACAGACGTCAAACCCTAGGTTTTGTGTGCTACATCATCAAACCCTAGATTGTAAATGCCATGTGGCACAATCTAGGGTTTGATGATGTGGCACACGCAAGCTAGGGTTTGATGACATGGCACTTACTATGATGTGGCAATAGGAAGTCGCGACGTGACACAACCTAGGGTTTGATGATGTGCCACACGCAACGTAGGGTTTCATGATGTGGCACTAAAAATGCCACGGGATAATTTAGGGTTCGATGTATGACATGATACATGGCCTGATAATATGGCAACCTAGAGTTCGATATGCACCCCATACCTATATACGAGATACTTTTCTAATATAAATAAGAAGATAAGAATATAAATTTAGGTATTTATTCAAAGACACTTGTTCAAAGCTTTTCTCTCGCTAATTCTCGTTATGTTCAAATTAATATATATAGTCATGGCGGAGGCTCAATTCTTAGCGGTTTTCCTCATTGTGGCCCTCTTTCTGCTGATGCAATATTCATGGCATTATGCGTCTCCCCCTCCGCCCCCGGTCAAGACGGTCAAGACTGCAGTAAGTCTGCCGGGGCTCATTAGTGGCACATTTCGAACCATAAAAATACTATTTTTCATCTCTATGGTTTGTAAGTATCATTCTATTATTGCAACCAATATCATTCATGGTTATCAAATGTTTCTCTCACAATTTCTTTTGATCTAGGTGTGCTCTTTTTCTCGGCGATGAATAGAGGTAATCGCAATCGTACGGAGAATGAGCAAGACGAAGGTAAGTATTTATATAGTTTTTATTATATGCTTTACCCTCTAATTAGGTATGTGAGTTTATGCATGGAGTTTTAATTTGTTGTGTAGAGGAAAGGGACGAGTTTAGAGAAAATAGGAGGAGGACTCCACGAGGTAGGGGCAATCGTGCTGATGTTTCTTCGTCCACCTATATCTACACCAGCAGGTTTGGGTATTAAGATAGCTTTTTATAAAAATAATAAATAAATGAATTGTTTTTTGCATGATATTTGTGCTTCTGCAGAGGCTCCTCCGCCGCTCCCCGCCTTCCTCGCAAACATGTCTCCCGCCGAGAGAGACCAAATTGCGAAGATATTTTGCCTCTTTGACACCAACGCCAGGGCAAAATTCTCCTCCCGCCCCTATTCCCCAACGACATAGTGTTGATTATCGGCCTCCACGTTCTCGCGAGAATATTGAGAATGCTAGACGTAGTATGGACTCCCGTTCTAGGCAAGAGATGGGAACAGATTTTTCTAATGCAAGGAACTTGGAGGAAGATTTCAACAGGTAAATATATATCCACTACGCATACCAAACATTTCTTTGGTTGCGGCATGTTAAAGATGCTCATTCTCTCATTACTTCCCAGTGTCAAGAAGTAGTGGAGCAACAGACTCACAACGTTCAAGATCGCGGACGATCATCACGGGTTCGGATCCAAGAACATGGTCGCCGCCTGACTTGGAGAGGGGAAGGATCCCGACGACGCCCACGTGTCACCAAGAAGAGCGTCCATTTCGCTTTGTTTTAGACACGTAAGTCTGCGGGTGAATTGGCCCCTAATATACCCGACTATCATATTAATAATAATTTTTGATGTAAGTTATGTGAACATATTATTTAAGATATCAACCTTAAATATTAGTACTTTGTCATCTAAATTTGTTGTTTTGTTCATTCTCTTCACTTAGAATACATTGTAAAGTGCTCAAAAGGTTCTTAATCGGGACGGGATATGTATATTGACGGTAGACATAAACACGCTTTTATATACCCACCATTTATGCTTCAGGGGACGCTCTTCCTAAGAAGGATGATGAGGGAAGTGTCTTTTATACTACACCGAGGGACGCTGTCACAAATAATATCTCTCGCTTATGGCCTCCCCGGTATATAGGGAGTGGCCTCGGTGCTTATGACCAACGCCTAAATAGAGAGCGTCAAAAATAAAATGAAACAGAGTTTCCCGAGATAGAAAAAGCAAAGGCGTTTAAGAATCGAAGAAGCTCACTTGATGATGGGCGAGCTTATACGAAAAAGGAGGTACATGACCTAGTCATAGTCTTGTTTTTATTATTTTGATATTGCGTTGATCTATCGATGTATGTCAAAGGCACAATGTGGTCAAGGAACCGGGACTTTTAAAAAAAAGGAGGCGATTGGTCAAAAGTCCCTAAACCACTTAATCTCCACAAGGAAGATATCAAGGTATTTCTTATTTTTTTTTGTCATTCGCTCACTTTAACTTGTGATAATGTTGTGTGCCTTGCAATCGATTGCATTCGGACGCAAAAGGATCCAAAAAAAACATAGAGCTCGGACCGACAAAGCAACTAAAAGCACGCGAAAGCCGTCTCATTTGGGCTCCGGCGGTCGGAAAGGGTTTCATTATAGATTCGTAAGAGCTATATTAGTTCACATTAATTTTAATAAGAACTTTAAATGTCACTAGCTAATACTCGTTATATTGTCATAGGAATATCTATACGGGTTTGCCCCTAGCAAGCAGCAGGTACAAGTAGCCACGGAACGTGGAGCTGTTTATCTGTATCAACAGTTATACGACGAGGGAACTCTCCCAATTCGCGGGAATGCGGGGGTGCGTTGTAGAAAATTATTATAATTCTATGAACTACATTAACGCCATATTCTTTTGGTTTTTATAGGAAGCAGTGGCGGATATGAATGAAGGTCTAGAGCATGACATGGGGCTCGGGGGCGGCGAGGGATCTGCAAACGTCGCTGGAGAGCCATCCAATCGCAAACCGTCGGGTGGGCGGTTCGAGTATGCGTTCTCTAACTACGTGCTCTCGGATGACTACTCCACTGAATCTGAGAGAGAGAGTAGCTCTAGGCTAAAAGGGTGGATACTCCTCTTAACGAGTCTTTTGTGATTATTTAAAAATATAAATACAATTCACTTTTGTGATTATTTAAAAATATAAATATAAAAATAATTTTGTGACTATTTAAAAATATGAATATAAAAACACTTTTGTGATTATTTAAAAATATTTTTATATTTATATTTTTTATATAAATATTTTTTTATTTTTTTTTTTTTTTTTTTTCCTACACGTCGCATGCGACGTATCCACGTGGCTTTTTTTTTTGCCACGTGGCTTTTCTATACGCGGATTTTCGAATTTTCCACGTGTATATTCCACGTGTCACGTCGCGATGCGTGTGTCACGCGGGCTTTTTACGCACGTGTATATTGCACGTGTATATTCCACGTGTATATGCCACGTGTATATACCACGTGTCGTTCCACGTGTCACGTCGCATGCGACGTATACACGTGGCTTTTACGGCACGCGTGGATTTTGGTGATGTTCCACGTGTATATTCCACGTGTATATTTCACGTGTCACGTGCCATCACGCGCGTCTGGCTGACGCCCGTGTCCGCGTCTGCGCTGACGTCTGCGGCTGACGCCGCCAACGTCGCGACGCGCGCGCGTCGCCGCGCGGCGATAATGTAGCGCGAACGACGCTCGCGGCGACGTCCGGGCGACGTCGGACGTCAGCGTAGGCGCCAGCGACGCCGCTATTAAGCCGCTAAATGCCCCTTTTCTTGTTGTGAATCCGCAGATTCGGGCGTGGAACAAGGCTTACGCCGTCTTGCCAATGGGAAAGCCCCGACACAGATGGCATGCGTGCGTAATTGCTTAAGTGGGCGGGCCGCCCATAATACCATCTTGTAGCCTTGTTCAACAAGGCATTACAGAAGGCTTCCCCGACGCATGGACCAATAGCGAGTTGTTCCCATCTATAAGGCGGGTGACCCGCCTTTGCCCAACCAATTACCACCAACAATCATGGTCGGGTCGGTGTTTACAAAATTGCTTCTTTGGGATTCTCGGCGGCGGTTGATGGGCCGGGGCGGCGGCAAAGAGAGATACGGCCCTCACCGAGGCAGGATTCGAACCCGACACTCAACCATTGACCACATCTTCACATTGCGAAGCTCGGTTGAAGACAAAGAACCGCCGTCGGGATCTATATTGTTGCTTCGTGGATTTTGCAAAGGCATTTGACACCGGCCTCGGGGAAAAACTATGGGCAAGATTGGGCGGCAAACCGGGGTTCCGTAGATTTGCGAATCACAATTAATGTGCTTTATGAAAGATGCTCTGCCGGTTGCAACCAACAAGCCAACCATTTGATAGTAGTATCGGGGTTCGCCCAGGGGATGCCCTCTCTCCCCAACATTGTTTGGGCTTTACATTGATCAATTGGAGAGCTGGCTTGCCGATAATGGGGGCGACGGGGCTCACCTTCTCTACCGATCATCAAGCGCTTAATATATGCCGATGATGTGGACCTCCTAGCTTACACACCCAGCCAGACATGCAACGACATCTCGATGCCCCGGACACATTTTGTCAAGCGATATATGGCGTCAACTTGGCCAAGACTAAGGTGGTTTTCATATCATCTTCCGACATGACGGTAGGATCCCTCCTTCCGCTTCGAGGGGCGTAATGTGGAAGTAGCATCCACATACAAATATTTGGGAGTGGAGTTTCCGTCTACTATGCACCGGGACACATCCATACGGCTACGAAGTTACTGGCGGGCCGAAAGCACTATATGCAATGCAAAACAATAGTCATAGAGCCGAGTTGTATGATTGGACCCATCACCACACCTGCTCAAAGTCTTAGTGGAGCCCGTCCTTTTTATACGGGGTGGAAGTATGGGGCCCAAGTGGTATCCCTCGCTACTTGGAATGACTTGGAGCAGTGCGAAAGCCTTCTTGGTACGAAAGCACTAGGGGTGAAGTCCACAGTCCCATATCAAATTCTACCGCAGGAAACAGATTCTTGCCTCTTTCGTGAGGGCGCCCCTTGATCGCCACATTGTCTATTTTCAGTAGGTGGTCAACATGGACGATGCTCGTCTCCCAAAACTAGCTTATATCATGGCAATGGGGCCACAACGCCTCAAGGCCTCTTTGAGGGAAAAGAGAGCTCAATGGATGGCTAGATGGAATGTGCAGGAGCACAGTGCATACATGTGCAAACAGAGGCGGATCGCCATAGCTTGAGGCAATATCTTGACGCTTGCTTCATCAGCAAGCTTTGGGATGCCGCCCCTTGAACAGTCAAGACAAAGACACTACCGCCACACATAAATCCCACATTGGAACGAGGCCCACAATGCTACCTGCGCACCCACTTGCCCATGAAAAGACGCACTCATTGCCTCCATTCGCACAAAAGGGCACATCATCTTCGAATTGAGACAGGCGGATGGATTGGTGAGCCACGCCGGGGACGTGCTCATCAATGCCGCCAAATGGGAGTCATTGAGGATGAATCTCATACCCTTCAAAGTTGCCCAAAGATATGATCAAATCCGGACGCTATCTTTGAGTTGGTCGGCTGGCCCGCCACCGCTACATGTGACATTGAGCACGGCATCCGTACGGATGCTAGGATCATACCTTCAGGAGGTCATGGACATGCGAGATCAGCTATGTCCTCGGGCACGCACTTGACATGTACATACACATTTATTTCATGATGATGTATACTTGTACAGTTTGACAGCATTCTTATTACTGCCACGGTTTTTCCCTCGAAAACCCTTCTGGCGGGTTTTTAACCCTGACAAGAATAAGTTTGTCAAGCGCCCTTCCGGGGTCCCATAGGCCGATTGGTCTCGATGGGCGATAAAAAAACTATTCTATTCTATTCTATTCTATTCTTTTTTGGAAGAAATCCTTTATGCAGTGGCTGGCAAGTCTATGTACTCATTTTTGGATGGTTTCTCTGGTTTTAATCAGATTAGCATAAAAGGAGGATCAGCCAAAGACATCCTTCATTACTCCATGGGGAACTTATGCAATGAAAAGGATGCCTTTTGGCTTAATGAATGCCCCTGCTACATTTCAGAGAGCTATGGATACTTGTCTTTGCAAACATGACTCCCGCAATTCGAGTTTATCTTGATGATTTATGCCTAGGTAATCTTGATACAAGTGATCATATTTGAGCTAACAAGGATATTTACATTGTGCGCACAGACCGAGTTAATCTAAACCCAAAGAAGTGCATCTTTTGGCATCCAAAGGCCAGCTTTTAGGCCATGAGGTTTTACGCTAAAGGCCTTCAAGTAGTGAAGAGAAGATCATAGCTTTAAAAAGCTTCAAACACCCGTGACAATTAAAGAAGTCAAGGGATTTATGGGAATGACCTCTTTCTTAAGGGTGTATGTGCCTAATTTCTCTCACCTTATCAGTCCTATCTCTAAACTGACTAGAGTAGGCCAAGTTAGTAAAAGAGAAAGTAAATATAGGCCTGTTGTTTGGACTGATGAGTGTGAAAAAGCTTTTTTGCAGATCATAGAGGCTATTTGCCATTCTACACTTTTAAAAACTCCAGACCTTTCATTACCATTTAAGGTTTATATAACCATTACTAAAAAGGCTGCTGGAGTTGCCATTTTGCAGGATAGGCACCCCATTGCTTTGCAAGCAAACAATGGTCTCAAACTGAAGAGAAGTATGCTAAGGTAGAAAGGAGTGCTGCTGCTCTCATCTTTTTGATAGAGAGACAGGGACATCTTCTACAAAAATCCCAAGCCACTATCTACATGCAGCAGAACCCCATGCCTTTTTTGTATGGTAAGAAATTAGAAAAACCCAAGCTTCATAGGTGGGCTTGTAGGCTCCAATCTTATGATTTAAAGGTAAAGTTCATTCATGTATTGAACAATCCGAGTTTATACATACCTGCTGCCTACTTTGAACATGAGGAGGTTGTACAAGAAGAAGAAATGACTAACCTTGTTGTAAATGAGCAGGACTTGTCAACTATACAAGCTCAAGGTTGGCAACAACCTATTAGGAGGTTCCTTCAGTATCAAGAGATACCTTCTGAATTTTCAAAAAGCCAAGCTTACAAGTTTAAGTTAAAATGTTTGACTTACTCTTTGGTTGGTGACATTTTGTGCAAGGTAAATAGGGATGGTGTACTCTTAAGATGTGTTGATGAAGATGAAGCTGCCCTGGTACTTGCTGAAAGTCACAAAGGTGTTTGTGGTGGTCATTTTGCAGCAGACACAACTGCCAAGAAAATATTGAGGTCTGGTTACTTTTGGCCTCATTTATTTAAAGATTGTTATGATGTTATAAAGACTTGTCATCAATGCCAGATCTTTGGCAAAAGAATCTTGCATCCTGCTTCTCTTACAGGAATTGTCTCCCCTGGTCCATTTCAAGTTTGGGAATTGGACTATGTTGGCCCTATCAATCCTCCATCCTCAGCCCAGCATGAATACATTGTTGTAGCTACAGACCTGTTCACTAAGTGGTCAGAAGCAGCACCCTTAAGGAAAGCAAATGCCCATACTACTGCTAGATTTTTGCATGAGAATATTTGCTCTAGGTTTGGCATTCCCTTTAAAATTTTGACTGATAGAGGCTCTACTTTTATTAATGAGGTTATTAATTTCCTTGTTTCAAGCCTCAAGATCAAGCATGTGAAAAGCTCAGCCTATTATCCTCAAGGAAATGGCCAAGCTGAGTCTACTAACAAAGTGCTTAAGGGTATTTTGCAAAAAACAGTTTGCCAAAACCAAAGGGATTGGCACTTGAAATTATATGATGCTCTTTGGGCTCATAGAATTACTTCTAAAGCAGCTACTAATGCCTCACCTTTCAGTTTAGTATATGGAGTAGAGGCTGTCATTCCAGTCGAGTTAGAGATACCCTCTTTAAGGATGGCACTCAAGCTTGAGTTGGAGTTTTCTGAAGCCTTGAAGCACAGGTATGAAGTTCTGTTAAAATTGGATGAAGAAAGGTTGGTTGCAGAAAATTACAACTTGCTAAAGAAGGCTAAGAGTGCAGCAGCTTTCAAGGCTGCTCACAAACTACAAGATAAGTTTGCACCTATGGAATTAGTTTTGAAGTGGAATGCTGCAGATGAAGGAAAGCTTTCCAAGTTTGAAAACCCCTGCGAAGGTCCTTATCAGATTTTAGAGGAGGCTGGCTGCTCATCTTATAGATTGACAGATCTTGGTACAGGTTTAGAGTTGCCAAATCCTATTAATATTCAACACCTTAAAAGATATTGGCCTCAGCATGCCTGCTTAAGCCTATTCACTTCTATATAGACATTTGTTCTAGCTTAGAATAGGTTAGTTTATAGCTTAAAGTTGAGGCTTTAAAATTTCTTTTGATTTGCATATTTCCTTTGAGGTTTAGTAGTGTTTGTCTCTGTTTAGCTGCAGGGATGTGGCCACAGGAGATAAGACTTTGATTATTACCTACTAATGAGTTCTATATTGTCATGACAGGGCCATTTGTTAAAACATTTCATCTGTCTTTTAAACTGGCTTATTCCTCATAAGACCTTGCTTCCTCCTTGGAGTTCTAGAGTGCTATCCATATATAATTTTCCATATCTTGCTTGGCACTCATGCTAACTTTGATTTTACTGTCATATGCAGGTTCATTCTTTTCTCTTCCATTTCCATCTGCCTATAAGTTGCCTTACATTCCATTTCAACCTTCTATCCTTTTATTATCATTCCCTACAATGCTCTGCACCACATTTCCACCATAGCAGAGTTCATCTCATACTCATACCACTCACTTTCATTATTCTACATCATTCTGTCACCTGCACCAGTATCTGAAGATCCTCAGTCTAAGTTTACATCTGTTAGGCTGAGGGGACCAGCCTATTCTTTCCTTTGAGGAGATGTTGCCCATTTTTGGCAACATGGACTAGCATCTATGTATCAAAACTTTTGTTTTATCTATATTTCCTCTAAGGAAAAGTTCCAGGCTATTGTGATCCCATTAGAGTTTGGAAGACATTTGACCAAGATTGGAAGGCATTGGGGATCTTTTCTAGCCTAATCTTTTCCTTGAGGTAAAGCACCTTTCTAGACACATTCCCATTTGTTTAACATTTTTCCTTTGATTTGAAGACCAGGCAAAGGCTATAGCAAGTTTATCAAGGAGCCACAAGGCATTTTACCAAAGTTCAACCTCATGAAGCTTACTTGAGTTGCATTAGTAGTTTTGAAGTCACACACATGAGGATGCCATCTTGGAAGTGAAATTTGCTCTTATTCTAGCCTTGAAGTTTGGAAGACCCTTATAGAAGTTTGGAAGACCCTTAGGTTTTGAGCAAACTTATTTTCACTATGAGGTATGATTTGAGCTTTAGAAACAATTTGAGATAAAATCAAGTGCTACAGAGGTACCCATCTTTTCTTCATTCCATTCATCTTATATCCACCTTTTTTATATCCCAAGAGCCTTCAAAAACCTTTCTTTCACCATTTTTTTCACTTTTTCTCATCATTCCACTACCCATTTTTTATTGGTCCTACCTTCATTTGAGAATTGCCCTCTAATGATCTTGAAAACCTTCAAAGGCAAGAAAACTCTATTTTCACCCTCATTTCATCTTCCTAAATCCTATTATAGCCTATTTACACCTTTTCCCCATCTTTTTCCCATGATTTTTTCACCATCCCCAAGTTGCAGTACTCATTGACCATGGGTCAAAAGGGACAAAAATTCAAATGTTTCAGTTTGACCTAAAACCTCTCTAGATGGAAAGCTTGGCAAAAAAGAGCTAATTTGGCCTTTTAAAATTTGAAAAAAACCCTTGGGAAGGCCTTCAAATTTGGATTCTTGGGATGCGTGCCATAAAAATAAAAAAAACCTATTCTAGCCTACCTACCCTATCTATTTCTACATCGTTCCATCGTCAACCCCCATTTTCATTCTCATTTCCACGTGGCGGCCGGGGGCGCGGGGCCGCATTACACGGCTGGTTGTCCCCTCTGCGTGGCACGCAAAGTTATTAGCTGGGTCAACATTATTCCTTATATACATGAGCCTCCAGAACCATTTTAGCCTGTGGGATATATAGCATTCAAGATTTTTTCGATGAACCCTAAAAAATAGGGAAGACTGCTAAATCCGGCCAATTCGTGCCTAAATTTGATTGAATCCCGCCATTTTTCACCCGAAATTATCTCCTAAGCCTTTTCCGAGACCTTGGGGATCCTCTGTGGCACTTGATCCGATAGAAATTGCTCAAATTTGGCCTTAAATCACTCGGCCGAGCTAGCTTTTGGGAAGAACAATTCTTAAGCCAGCAATACAGATCAAATCAAAGATGTCCCCTCGTAGATAGACCTCGTGATCTTGGCGATTCGATACCTTTGTTCTCGCTTTCTGCTCAAATTGTGCTTTATTCTGCTCGAAACTGAAGATCTACCATGGCGTGACTTGTTCGACATCAAAACGCTTCAACTGCAACTCAAATAATTACTTCATTTTGCTTCATTGGTAGCTTGAGGCTTTCTAGAAGCTCAAACTGCTCTGGAATTTGCTCTTAAGCATCATTATTTGAGTAATACCCTTTGATACTATTGGAACTTTTCTGCATTATCTTGCTATAATATATATTCTTTGCCTGGAAAATTATTGTCATCATTATTCATTTATCTTGTATAAGCTTGCATTGATTGTTAAAGTTAAAAAACTAAAATACAAAGCCAAAATATTTACTCCAAGTTATATCCCATTCAGATAGTTGTATTTCATCCTCATAAGGATCCTAGGAGCCCATACATCCAAAGAAAACATATAAAAAGATTTTTCCTTCATAACTGTTACAGAGTTTGCCCTTTCTTGAAGCTTTGACTATTCTCAGAAAAGCTAAAACATCTTTTCGCTATTTAGACCCTATGCACGTGATCTAGGGACTATTCTGAAGTTGTCTGCACAGATCCCAACCCAAAATTCCCCGTCAAACTCCATCTGCAAATTTTGTCTCTCTGTTTTGGCACTGGCCAACCTTTTGACCTGACTTTGACCTCGTTTTTCTTGACCTTCCTTTACCCAAATCAAGCCAAATTTTCACCAAGAGCTTCCTCTGTTTGTTGACCGTCTATACCATCAATCAGATCCCAAAAATCTCAAAAGGTGTGTCTGCTAGGTCAGTTTTTGCTCTGACAGTTTTTTCAGTTTCAGGGACTCTAGTGATTTTGAAAAAACCAGCATTCCAAAATGACTTTTCTTGCTTCATATGTTAAGGATTGATCACCCTAAGTGATCTGGAGGTTCTAACCACTTTGTTTAAGCTTCCTTTGAGGTTAGACTAAAATTCCAGGTTTTAGGCTAACACCCACGTCTTCAGCCTAAGGTTTTTATTAAAGAGTATAAAGGTGCAACACATCTGTAAAATTCTTTAATATTCATAGTCTTTATTATAGATGCTGAGGCACATTGTCATGTGATTGTGCAGATGATGTTTTTTATTGTGGTGATGAAACTTGAGTAAAGTTGATAGTGATATTCCAAAGCTAGCAAAGCTAACAGAGGCAAAATTATAGGTATGACGTTCATCTAAATATATCTCATGTATATCAGTGAAACTATAAAAATATGAATGCTTTGATATTTTCATAATTTGGCATATATAGCATATACTTTCTGCCACAAAGAACTTCACACAGGCAGGTCAAACCTTGCCCCTCGCTATACCCACAAAGAAGAAAGCTTAGAAGACGCGCAACATGACTGGTTGACAGTGACATAGCAACATGTCTTTTGCTTTAGTAGCTCGGGAAATGATAGTTTAGAGTTAATTAAGTATTAATGAATGTCCATTACTCAATGTCCATATCCATTGTCGATTAATGTCAAATGTGTACTTGATGTTAGCAACATTGTTTGCATTAGCATTCTTGATGTTTTTGCTATTGGAGCACATGATGCTATTCAACCGAGAAAATGCTATTCAGCCCTGGAAGACAATCAACAATAGTCATAAAGTACTATATATGAGATTACTGCCATCTTTTCACAACTTGCATTTATCCTTTTTATGTATTGCTTCAGATCGTAATACAATAGGCACTGCCCTGTCTATTGGACCTGTATATGGCCACTTAGAAAACGTCTTCTAGAAGACTTGATTTGACTCTTCACTACTTCATTAAAAGATGTTCATGCCACAATGGTTTCAAACTTTAGGCCACTTCTACATTTGTGGCTCCATGATCATTCTTCAAAAAAAAAAACATTTTGAATTTTGAACGTACAATTTGCACATGGAGCCTGTAGATGTAGCACAAAGAGTTTGGCTTTCTGAATATGTCTGAACTATCTAATTACTACTTGATTACTTTGGGCAGATAAAAATGCTCTTTAAATTTTACTTGATAGTGATTGTCAAGTTTTGCAAACAACATTTTTAGAGCCAACAAACTGGTATGCTTCACATGCATATAATATAAGCTTCACATGCAATATATTTAAAAGCACACATCAGTGCATGAATCTGGATCAAAGAATCTATATAACTTGCAATACCAACGACGAAATCCACCACTACATGTGAAAAGTCCTATACGAAAAACAAAATGATCAGCTTCCTTCCATAAACCTAGCATTCAATGCAATTCATGCATTCCATGCTATCAACATCAAAGTTACATGTTTAGTTGTGGCATAAATAATCGATATATGCACAGCATCATAAGTTATTAGAGACTATTGAAGGTTAATTGACGTGCATTTGTATGGCATGCTACCGTATGCTAGGAAAATAATTTGGCCTTCCATCTCCAGAAGATAGTCAAACCCACAAGATCTTTAAAAGCATGCAATGTAAAGAACGTCGATGTATCAGAAGCTAAAATTTAGAGAGAACTCTTGGAATTCGAAAAGAGCCCGCAGCATGTCACTAAGGCATTTTTAAGAAAATAAATTCTTGGTCCAATGAGATGGTATCATGATCATATAAGATTCATAAATCACTTGGAGGACTTAGAAAAACCACCTTGATGCACGCCCTAGACTTTAGCAAATATTATATCATTTTGTATATAATAACTACTGTAGCATTATACATGGTAGCAAAGTCATGAACACGCACGCTAGCCAAGTGGCGAGCAGGCATTAAGGCTAGGTGTTGAGATGCACGCAAGCCAAAGGTGGTGGACATGCACAAAGCTAGGAATACTATATTGCAAAAACCATTTTGGCTCAATGCTAGTCTTCAACTAACGCGTTCGAACTTACTCTTGTACTTCTTGTGTATAAATACAGACTCTTTTTTCATTTCTAATTCAGTTTTTTTTTCCTTAACAATTTGTCTTATAGCAGTTATCGCCTCAGTTAATTAGCAAGAATAAATGCGTGTCAAATTTGGAGTGCCTAAGAACTAGACTTGTGGCACTAGAGCTAGAAAATTAGAGGTTGCTTGGGGAATTGCAGCAAGCGAGTGTTGAGAAGGTACAACAGCATAAGGAGCTATCTCAACGAGTTCACCAATTAGAGATAGCTTTATTATCTTCGAGGCAATAAGCTTTGCAAGCACAAAGCTCTCTAAAGGAGCAAAAAATCAGTCTCTCAGGAAAGTATGATGGTGCTCAATCTCAGTTCTGAGGATTTGTAAATTAGGCATGTCTGGTCATTCGGATGCATCCACTTGATATCGAACCGGCACGCCTCGAGTTGGATTAGTTAGAACTTTGTTGACAGGTATGGCACTAAGGATGGTTTGAGTCATCGCTAGAGAAGAATTTCCCCATTGTTGGAGGCTTTTGACGACTTTATTAAAGAATTTCAAGCATGTTTGGAGATACTGATAGTGTAAGGATGGCAATTAATAAATTGGAAGATTGTGGCAAGGAATTGTCCTCCCTTGGCTTATGCGACAATTGTTGCCATCTTGCATGTGATATTCCTTAGGACGAAGAGGCACTAATAGATCAATTTTGGCAGGCGCTTTGCAACAACGTGAAGGATTTGCCTCTTACTTTTCACGAATATCTCAATCACTTACAAAGGCTATTACTCGAGCAATATGATGTGACAGTCAATTATTTGAGCGGCGTTCTGGGCATCTGCAAATGTCACTCTCTAGATTGAAACAAGCGCATGCCTCAGTGGCAACTGCCCCACCTTTAGGGCCTGCTCAGGTACCAAACCCATTGCGATGGATGGCCCACTTTCATGGAGATCGAGGCATCATGCCATCGAGGACATATGTCTGAAGGTGAAAAGCAACCATAAAAAGCAAAAAGGACTCTCCAAGGGGGAGCTAAGAATGTCATGCTGGAGATGATGTTAGACTGGAATCGATTGAGACTAGCAAGCTAGCAATACATTTAAAAGCCCACATCAGTGCATGAATCTGGATCAAAGCATCTACATAACTTGCAATACCGACGAGAAATCCGCCACTGCATGTAAAAACTCATGTACGAAAAACAAAATGATCAACCATTGCAAGCTTTAATTACAAAGCTAGCATTCAATGCAATTGATGCATTCCATGCTGTCAACATCAAAGTTATATGTTAAGTTGAGACATAAATAATGGACATATGCGCAACATTATAAGTAAATTAGAGACTAGACCTGCATTTGTATGGCATGCTACCGCATGCTAGGATATTTGGCTTTCCATCTCTAGAAGATAGTCCAACCCACAAGATCTTTAAAAGCATGCAATGAATATATGATATTAAAGAACGCCGATGTAATAGAAGCTATGATTTAGAGAGAACTCTTGGAATTCAAAAAGAGCCCACAGCACGTCACTAAGGCATTTTTAAGCAAATTAATTCTTGGTCCAATGAGATGGCATCATGATCATATGAGATTCATAGATCACTTGGAGGACTTAGAAAAACCACCTTGATGCCACGCCCTAGACTTTAGCAAACATTATATCATTTTATATATAATAACTATTGTAGCATTATACATGGTAGCAAAGTCATGAACATACATGCTAGCCAAGTGTCGAGCAGGCATTAAGGTTAGGTGGTGAGCATGCATGCTAGCTAAGTTGAGAACATGCATTAAGTGTAGGTGGTATGCATGCACAAAGCTAAGGATACTATATTGCAAAAAACCATTTTGGTTCAATGCTAGTCTTCAACTAACATGTTCTTACGTACTCTTGTACTCTTGTACTTCTTGTGTATAAATACAGACTCTTTTTTCATTTCCAATTCAGTCTTTTTTCTTTCATCTTAACAGTTTGTCTTATAGCAGCTATCGCCTCAGTTAATCAGCAAAAATAAATGTGTGTCCAATCTGGAGTGCCTAAGAACTAGACTTGTGGCACTAGAGCTAGAAAATTAGATATTGCTTGGGGAATTGCAGCAAGTGAGTGTTGAGAAGGTACAACAGCATAAGGAGCTATCTCAAGGAGTTCATCAATTAGAGATAGCTTTATTATCTTCGAGGCAATAAGCTTTGCGAGCACAAAGCTCTCTAAAGGAGCAAAACAGTCTCTTAGGGAAGTATGATGGTGCTCAATCTCAGTTCTGAGGATTTCTAAATTAGGTGTGTCTGGTCATTCGGAGCCACTTGATATCCAACTGACACGCCTCGAATTGGATTAGTTAGAACTTTGTTGACAAGTATGGCACTAAGGATGGTTTGAGTCATCGCTAGAGAAGAATTTCGCCATTGTTGGAGGATTTTGACAGCTTTATTAAAGAATTTCAAGCATGTTTGGAGATACTGATAGTGTAAGGATGCCAATTAATAAATTGGAAGATTGTGGCAAGGAATTGTCCTCCCTTGGCTTATGCGACAATTGTTGCCGTGTTGCATGTGATATTCCTTAGGACGAAGAGGCACTAATGGATCAATTTTGGCGGGCGCTTTGCAATGACATGAAGGATTTGCCTCTTGCTTTTCACAAATATCTCAAATCACTTACAAAGGCTACTATTCGAGCAGCATGACGTGATAGTCAATTATTTGAGCGGCATTCTGGGCATCTACAAACGTCACTTTCTAGATTGAAACAACGCATCGTATATAGAAGAGCAAGAGAAGAAGGAAAAGGCACTGAATGTAAGATTGAGTGGCATACAGGAGGGAACCAACGGAAAAACCATGGAGGTTGTTGCATCTTTTTGTGAGAAAGAACTTCAAATCATAGATGCAGGTATTGTGAACGCCTTTCGTGTGGGAAAGCTGGGTGAGAAAGCAAGACAGATTGTGGTGAAATTCTGATCCAGACAGGATAAATTTGATGTGATGAAGAAGAAAACACTTCTGAAGGGAAAACGTATTTGGATAAATGAGGACCTCACAAAAAACCAGTTATAGGAATACAAGGAACAGTTGCAAATTTTCAGAGAATCAAGACAACATGGAAAGAAGGCATATTGGCGTCATGGCAAGGTGATTGTGGAAGAAATGGATGCATAGGAAATTGCGGCCACCAGGGTCATGTGCTGGAACATAAATAGTATAAATGAAACTAAAGTAGGAACAATGCAAGATGCTTTGGCTGATACAGATATAGTATTTTTTCTGGAAACTTGTGAAAACGAAGAACGAGGAATGGCAGACATTGATGGCTTTTATCAGTTTGGAATTTTAAACACTCGAAATTAAAGGGTCATGGTGGTATTGCGTGTTATGTAAGATTCAAACTTAAATATCTGATACAAACAGTGGATGACATAGGAACCAAGCAGCACATTTGGATTGAGATGCCAGGGAAGAATGGGAAGGTTTTCATTGCAGGATGTTATTATCCACCACGGGAATCCCCTAGCTATAATGACAACGGTTTAGATAGGGATGACCCATTGTTTACATTAGAACAAAATGTTCTTAAGCTAATACGGCAGGGAGATGATAGGAGACTTTAATGGTCGGGTTGGGAATAAGCAAGCAGCAGTTGCAAGTACTGAAGGGGAACCCATATGGATGGAGATGATGGATGGATATGAGATGTCACAATGTGGATGATCTAGGAACTCTGATGAAAAAATACGCTGGCCCACACCTCTGCAACAGCTGGTTTGATATAGAATGCAAAATGAAAAGAAAGGAGTTCAAAAATGCACAAGGGAAAAGAAGGAAGAAGCTTAAAAAAGAATATATGCAGCTAGCTAAATCAAAGAAGAAACGGTCACTTTACCAAAAACATTTGCATATGATTCGAGAGCTGCTTGTTGAGCCTAAAAGGTTTTGGAATAGGCTTAAACCACAATTGAACCAAAATGCCGTTTTGGATGTAGAGGTGTTACTAGGCCAGGTACAAAAATTGTACCATGTTCCAGGATTGGAGGACAGGATTGATATACAACATTTTATAGATGATATATGGGGTTTCTCAATGAATGATATTGATATAGGATTGCAGAAATTGGCTAATGGGAAGGCTGCGGATGCAATTAGTTTGGTAGCGGAAATGTGTAAGTGGGCCGGCGAGAAGACACATGAATGCAGCCCTACGAGATGGATTTCCACAATCATGGCAAATGAACAGGGTCATCCCCTTACATAAGCCTGGAGATGTAAGCGATCCAGGTAATTATAGAATGATTATGATTAGTAGCCTATTTGCAAAGCTTTTTGCGACCATGCTGAATATTAAAATTAGTGATTGGCCTAAAAGCTAATATTAGAGCTATGGGGCAAGCACGGTTTAGGACCAAAAAATCTACTATAGATCATTTGGTGGCATTGCGTGCAATGGTGGATTTAGTCACAGGGACAAGGAAACCCCTATATGCCCTTTTTGTGGATTATACCAAAGCATTCGACACAGTAGGCCGAAGTAATCTATGGAAAAGAATGGATAAACTTGGGGTCCCGGTTGAACTGAGGCAGGCAATAAAATTGTTATATGAGAAAGTTTTGGTTCGGTTATCTTTCCCCTACTTTGAAGAATGTCAAGAAGTAGTAGCTAGTAATATCGGTGTTAAACAGGACTGCCCTATGTCTCCAACGTTGTTTGGTTTATTTATAGACCAGCTTGAGGAGTGGGTTTTAAGGTATGGAGGAGATGGCATGGCGTTGGGTCAGTATGTGGTGTTACTATTGCTATATGCTGATGATGTAGTAATTTTATCAAAATCAGTGACAGGTATGCAAAAACATCTAGAAGCTTTAGCAGACTTTTGTGACAGTAAATGTATGAAAGTGAATATGGCCAAAACCAAAATGATTATATTTGGGGCCCTTAAAGTGGACTATCTTAAGTTTTGCTATAAAGACGATCAGGTGGAGATTGTGGACTCATACAAATATTTGGGTATTCAGGTAGACAAGAGTCCCAGTTGGAATCAAGCAGTGGAACAAAGGGTCAATGGTAGTTTGAAAGCTCTCTACAGCGTGCAACGTAGAAGTGCCGTGTTGGTACAATCGGTATTATTGCATGGTTGTGAAGTGTGGACACTTGGTTTGGCAGAAGACATTTGGAGGAAAATTGAGAAAGTTCAAAAAACGTTTTTTAGAACAGAACTAGGTGTTAAAGCACAGACTCCATATGATATGTTATTGACTGAATATGAGATGATGTGTTTAGAGGCAGAGGCGTTATATAGGACGCTTGCTTATGTATGTAAAGTGCAGCTTGGGAGGCTAAAACTATAGCATACCCAATATGGCTTGGAAGCAACTAGACATAAGGGCTGATATGCGGAGATAGAGATATGGATGAGGAAGTGGGATCTCAACCCTCACGATCTTCTTGCACATCATGGCGATCTTAGGTCCTAGATGCAAGAACATGTGGCAGAAAAGTCATGGCGTGTTTTAGAAGTCAAAAAAAGAGTATTATAGGCAGTTTATCAACTCTCACCTACAATCACTGAAATCTCTCGAAATGGGAATTTCAGAAACTAGCAAGCTAGCAATAAATTTAAAAGCACACATCAGTGCATGAATCTGGATCAAAGAATCTATATAACTTGCAATACCGACGACGAAATCCACCACTACATATGAAAAGTCCTCTACCAAAAACAAAATGATCAGTTATTGCAAGCTTTAATCATAAAACTAGCATTCAATCAAAATGGAGTCTCTACCCTCATGCTAACTAGCCTTGTTGGGTGAAAGTTACACTATAGCAATAATATAGAAAGTTGAAGAACTCATATTGGAACTGCCTTCTCCATTGATCTTCATCTTTTACCTAGAATCCAACAATTTCGTCCAAAATGCCAAGCTATAGGAAATGCATTTATCAACTGTTTTCTGCACACAAAAGCAAAACCAAAAGCCTCTAATGGCTTATCCAGGCACAAGGTCTCCCATCTAGGCATGAGGGCCTCCAACTAGACATAAGGGCCTCAACCAGGCATGAAGGCCTCCAACTGGGCACTAAGGCCTCCAAAACAAAATGTTACTGAACATAAATAAGGTACAAAGTTGGAAGACGAGTTTTTTTTTTTTTTTTTTTTTGGGGGATCAAATGCTAAAAAAAGGAAGGGAGATGCACAAAGGAGAGTTGATGAGGGAGAAAAGGGATGTGAATAAGCTAAATAGAGGATAGAAAGAAAAAAGACGAAAAGAAACCAACTCATAACTATCTCCATAGTTCTAAAACTTTGTTTACCTTCTATTCGATGAAATAAAGGTAAATATCATTTCTATAACTACTATGGAAAAACACGAATAGGAATGCTGAAGAAGAGGCCGAGCAAAAGAGAAATATAAACCAGTTACGCATGGCTCAAGAGCGAACAATCAAAAGTTGCACATTGAACTGGAGAAGGCCTCAAATTTGTGGGATAGAAATAAATAACTTACACTAGAAGAGCACGCATTAACCATCAAAAAGTTGGAACCTAAAAGTTGTGGGATAGAAAATAAATAATTTAATCTTACACTAGATGGCCATACACTATCCAAAAAACAAGAAGCAAAATTGCTCCCACAACAGAAAACAAGTAAAAACGCACGCCAGGGGTTATGGCCGTGCAAGATCAAGCTAAAAACTATGAAAGGAGCAAGCAAGATAGACAAGTTTTTCTCATCTATAATGATCTAGAGGAAATGCCATTGCAAAATTTAGAAACATAAGATAAAGTGCTTTTGTGAGAGTGCATCTTAAAACTTTACATCTTAATACAATTACTAGGAACATGTGCCCGACAATGCCAAGCATTAGTAGTGGACATATGAAATGGGTCGTGTAATAGGATTTGTAGGTGGGAAAGAATTTTGTAAATCTAATCGTATAATAGATGTAATGGACCTAATGGACTACCAAATTGTGAAAGGGGTTAGGGATGCCTGATCTTAGCCATGGGTGCGTGGAATTGATAGGTAGGAACAATGAATTTTGTGGAATTGAATTGATAAAGTAATGAACTGCGGTCTTAGGCAAAAAAAGTTACAATGCATAGTTTGTAGGTGTAAAAGAATTTTTAAATGTGATTGACCTGCAAGAAGAGCACCTGAGGATCTAAGAAACCCTAGATTTGCAGAAGCACCATTGTTGCAAAACCAATGGGTCGGGCCAAAGGCGCTCTAATCGCCGACCACTTGCAGAAGGATGTAACGGGCATTGTAATGCATGACCAGAAAAAAAAGGCATAACCTAGGGAAGGTTTTTTTCTTGCTGGATTTTCAATTTTCTGATGACAAAATTTTGCTTTTTGGCTGGAATTTCATGTCTACAGGAGACCAAAAAAAGAGGACGCCTTCCCCCAAAAACATTTTAAGTAAGTAGATAATCGCTATACTTTCGACGTCGAGGCATTCATCTCGACCGTTGATAAATAAGGGGCACGCTCCACTGCCAGATGTTTGGGCACTACCACTACCGGATCCAAGGATTTACGCGATCTTCCATTGCAATCTCCTTACGCCAGATGTTTGAATCCACTGGTTATCCAAGGATTCGTCCTGATCTCCTTAAGCAAGGCGTCTGAATCCACTTGACAGATGAGCGTTTTAGATCCATTGTTCAGTGTTGCACTGTCTTTCTTATACTATATAAGGCTGCCCTAGTGATTGCTTTTTAAATTTGGAAGTTAAATCTCTAATACAAATGTTATAAGCTTGCTTTGGATTCGGCTCTGAGCTCTGCCCTCATTCCCCACTCAGTTTCAATGAAAAATTCTAAATGATTTATGGCAGGCATTGGAATGTTCTATCTTTTGCTTGAAGAGTAAAAATCTTTAGTAGAGAGGAATCGGAATCCCTGCTTTGCAAATCTTGGCTGCCCTATAACTGCATCCGCCCAGACATTTGTCTAAGGTAAAAGGTCGTTTTGCACAGACGATTTGAGAGCCCTGGAGTTTTGGCTTAGAAGTCATCTCTAAAGAGGGAGATGATTTGCACTTTTGGCTTTAGATGCATCGCCAAACAGAGCAACCGCAGCATGCCCTAAAAATTGCACAAAGTTATATAGATTCTCATATCAACGAGCACAATAGCCTCATAACTGACACAGCTTCCAAGCACAGTACGAAACAAATCAAGCTGTAGGAATCTATTGCTTAGCAAGACATGCAGATTGCACTTTAACACAAATCCGTCTCACATAGTGCTTCTTGTGGAATCCATTCCTTAGCATCACTTCTAGCTGAGATATGTATATATAATAGCTAATTCACGATGATCTTTGGATCTCGCAAAAAACACCAGTCTATCTAATTCACATAGTGTTGTCTTCCCAAACATTGTGAATCATTGTATCATGAAAGGGAACATGCTAAGTTGCTGCTCTTATGGACCCCACGTCTTCAGCCTAAGGTTTTTATTAAAGAGTATAAAGGTGCAACACATCTGTAAAATTCTCTAATATTTATAGTCTTTATTATAGATGCTGAGGCACATTGTCATGTGATTGTGCTAAAGTTGATAGTGATATTCCAAAGCTAGCAAAGCTAACAGAGGCAAAATTATAGGTATGACGTTCATCTAAATATATCTCATGTATATCAGTGAAACTATAAAAATATGAATGCTTTGATATTTTCATAATTTGGCATATATAGCATATATACTTTCTATTTCTGCCACAAAGAACTTCACACAGGCAGGTCAAACCTTGCCCCTCGGTATACCCACAAAGAAGAAAGCTTAGAAGACACGCAACATGACTGGTTGACAGTGACATAGCAACATGTCTTTTGCTTTAGTAGCTCGGGAAATGATAGTTTAGAGTTAATTAAGTATTAATGAATGTCCATTACTCAATGTCCATATCCATTGTCGATTAATGTCAAATGTGTACTTGATGTTAGCAACATTGTTTGCATTAGCATTCTTGATGTTTTTGCTATTGGAGCACATGATGCTATTCAACCGAGAAAATGCTATTCAGCCCTGAAAGACAATCAACAATAGTCATAAAGTACTAGATATGAGATTATTGCCATCTTTTTTTTTTGAAGAACTGTGTCATCAATATATTAAAAGAATGGTAATGTTACAAAGCAAGTGAGGAGGAAGGAGAACTGCCCCAAAGAGACAGCAATACCTCGACACTCCACAACAAACTCACAGAAAAACTGCAACTCTACTGCTGTACAAACTGACCATCACCATCTACAACACCCAAGAAGTCCCGCCAAATGGCAAACTTCCGTTCTACTAATCCCGGGAACACCAGAAAGCTTTGAAATAGCTTGTACCTGAGTCTAGGAATCAGAGAGGCTGCAGGCTGTTGAATCCCCTGAAAGATCCACAACCGCCGCCGCTTTCAAATCAGCCGCCGCCGCCGCTTCAGATCGTAATACAATAGGCACTGCCCTGTCTATTGGACCTGTATATGGCCACTTAGAAAACGTCTTCTAGAAGACTTGATTTGACTCTTCACTACTTCATTAAAAGATGTTCATGCCACAATGTTTTCAAACTTTAGGTCACTTCTACATTTGTGGCTCCATGATCATTCTTCAAAAAAAAAAACATTTTGAATTTTGAACGTATGATTTGCACATGGAGCCTGTAGATGTAGCACAAAGAGTTTGGCTTTCTAAATGTGTCTGAACTATCTAATTACTACTTGATTACTTTGGGCAGATAAAAATGCTCTTTAAATTTTACTTGATAGTGATTGTCAAGTTTTGCAAACAACATTTTTAGAGCCAACAATCTGGTATGCTTCACATGCATATAATATAAGCTTCACATGCAATAGATTTAAAAGCACACATCAGTGCATGAATCTGGATCAAAGAATCTATATAACTTGCAATACCGACGACGAAAACCACCACTGCATGTGAAAAGTCCTATACGAAAAACAAAATGATCAGCCATTGCAAGCTTTAATCATAAACCTAGCATTCAATGCTGTGACGCTCCCTGCTAAACATACGGCGCCCAGCCGTACACCCGGCAGGAAGTCCCCTGTCCGGCTCAACAACCGCACGGGCCCTTCGTCTACCCCGTACTCTGAGGTGACCCCTAGTGCAGGGAGGGAACACGAAGGTGTCTTGCGCGCCCTTCCCCTATGGGCTCCTATAACAGCGGAAGCGATAACACGTCAGAACTAGCATCAAACATATCAATACTACCTCGAAGGGTAGTGCATCACACATATACCAATGCAAAGATGATAAGCACAAACCGTAAAACATGAGAGCTCCTACCCAGGCTCGGACTCATAAGGAGGATGACTGACCGGCTAGGCCTCACGATAGAGCAGACCGAATCATGGCAATGGCGAGGGCTGGCATAGAACAATGGCTAGGGTTGACCACTCCATCCGCCCCCTCCCATTGCATACTTTGCGGATGGGCTAAATCAGGCTCGGCATGACTCTAGCCTTCCGGATCGCAATCCCATGGCATCACCCATCGGGACTACTCCAGTTGCATCTCCCTGGTCCGGACGAGGGAAGGGTTGCATCTCCCCTTCCCGGGGTCTAGAGGTTCCGTGGGCAGCTAGAGAATCGTGGCGACACCGCGATTCTGCACGACTTAACCCCCAAAACGAGCCAAGCCAACACTTGCAGCTCTCGAGGCGGCGGCGGCACCATTGCCCCGGAGGTGTGGGACCCATGCTCGGCCCACACGCGAAGTGACCGACCATAAGCCTAGCCAGCTATGGGATCCCCCTCGAAGCCCCCACTTTCGGGGGGATCCTCCCTCCACATTCCCTCTAGCCCGTTATATGGTGCTGAGTCATATCATAGCCTCGATAGCACGGTGGGCTCCTATGCACAAAGCCGCATCTAATAGGAACTAAGGGATCTACTCTAGGAGCATACTACATATGGCCCTAGGTCTCTACCCCCTTCCCAAAACAAGAGGAGCAAACATGATCAACCATCATCACATAATCATCACATCATGAGAATAATCATAAGAAGAACATCTTAACCTAATCATACAAATCTAACTAATGGTTAGGGTTCCTTGATTAGGGTTCAAGATGTTGAATACTGAGCTCTAGGATGGCTCTACTCTAGATACAAGATACTAGCACATCCGAATGCTAATTCCGGATGAGCTATCTCAACTACTACCCTACATACCTGCTCCCCGATGCTCTCCCTCCATCCGGTGTGCCTCCATGGTCTTCCCACCCACGTGATCTTTGCTCTTGCTCCAAGAACGACTCTACCTGGCTGGGGGCTGCTTTGCACCGTCTATGCCACGACAAGCGATGTTGAAAACGGGGTTTTTGAGCAGTAGGAGAGTCTCACGGGTGCTAGGGCTGGAAAGAGGCCTAGGGTTAGGGTTTAGGCCTATATAAGTTAGGTCCACCTAGGATGCCACGTGGCACCAATCAGGTGCGTCCTGGGTGGCGGGTGCCCAATAGGTTAAGGCCACGTGGAAAATGGTCTTAACCTATGGTTGGCTAAGTTATGAGAATAACTTGGCCATGCCCCCTATGGCCACAATCTAGGGTATACAAGTCTATGAAGATAGACTTGTATAGTGACGGATCCAGGAATATACGTATTTATGGCGTATATTCCCCTGGACCGTCACATTCTCCCCCCCTTAGGACAATGCTGTCCTCAGCATTGCGCTAAGGTGACGAACCTACCTTATGCCTGCAAAAACAACAACATGACATAACCTTTAGTTTACTTTAGCAATCAAGTTTTATTAGTAGAACGTCAAAATTTAGGCTATATTTGTACTTATACAAAATTATATAGCCTTAACACCGTTATTTCTTACGATAATACAAAGTACTATTATAAGTGTTATTAGGGTTCATAATCTAAATTATGGCTCCCCCTATCTTCTCGTAATGCGCTCCTCGTTGAAGTCCCCCTTCTACTTTCCTGCAAAAGGAGCACATTACGTTAGTTTAGTTAATAATTTGTGGTTTTAGGGGACCACCCCCCTTACCTCCTTGAGCCGAACTACTGGCTCAAGGTTGTCCTACTACCTTGCACAAGATCATGGCCCTTTCGGATTTGAGCTTAAGGATCATTTAAGATGCTCCCATCATTGCCCATGATCGAGTGCTACCTTGTACTCGATTACCCGGTGCCGAGTACCCCTAGTGCATCATGCCCCAAGGGTTTGAAGCTAGGGAACGTCTCACGATCCCATCATCGCGCATGATCACTTTAACCTTCACCATGACCCTCCTACGGCCAGGTGTGTGTCCCCCGCATCGTGGCATAGAGAGCATCTGATCGATGTCCCATCATCGCCCACCATGCCTCAATCCTCACTCACATGACCCTAATGGTCATGCGCACCTCTTGGTGCGTGTGGCCTAGAGAATGCCCTAAAGGCGTATCCCATCATCGCCCACACGATCCAAGGTTCTGGCACATGCACCCTACTAACTAGAATGCATGCGCTAGGCTTAAGGCTAACTAACAACTAGCTAACCACTTGGCAAGTCGGGGTCGACCAAGTCGGAGACGACTCGCCCATCAAACTCCTTCATGAACTCTGGATATTGCTTCTCCAAATCTTGCTTCAATACCCATGTCGCGTCTTCCACGGGTAAGTGCTTCCACTTAACCAAATATTGGAGGAATTGAGACCTCCTAGTCTTCTTGAATGACTTATCAAGAAGTAATTCAGGCACTATTTCTACTTGCTCCTCCGTCATTTCCAACAAAGTTAGGGTATCCAAAACCTCTTCAGGGTTAGGATTGTGCCTCTTTAATAAACTTACGTGGAAGACCTTGTGAACCTTAAGATGGGCCGGAAGATCCAACTTGTAGGCTTGAGAGCCCACTCTCTCCAAAATCTTGAACGGGCCAGCCCACCTAGGGGCAAGCTTCTTACAACTCCCAATCCGAAGCTTGGCTTGCTTCACCTTGATCTTCAACCAAACGCTATCGCCTACCTTGAACTCTCTTACGGTCCTGTGCTTGTCGGCTACACTCTTCTGCCGACTTCTTGCTGCCAATAAGTAACCCCTTACTTCTTCCACTAGCTGCTGCATATCCCCTAACATTTGCTGGGATACTTCTACCTTCGACACAGGATTGTGCCAGGTATCCGGGGTTAAGCACTGGTACCC
This sequence comes from Isoetes taiwanensis, assembly GCA_021234155.1. Taxonomy (NCBI): domain Eukaryota; kingdom Viridiplantae; phylum Streptophyta; class Lycopodiopsida; order Isoetales; family Isoetaceae; genus Isoetes; species Isoetes taiwanensis. The sequence continues at coordinate 15,799,494 of JAJEKV010000024.1, forward strand.
GTAATTTACCATGAAAGGAGACATCTGAGATGACTCCTGCTTGGCACTATTGTAGGCGAATTCCACCAAGTGGATGTACTCATCCCACTTGGACTGCTTGTTCCACACATAACTTCGAAGCATGTCTTCAATGATCCGATTCGTCCTCTCCGTCTGGCCATCTGTTTGGGGATGATATGCCGTGCTCATGGAGAGCTTCGTCTGAATGGTGCTAAAGAGATCCTGCCAAAAGGCACTCATAAACTTAGAATCTCTATCCGATATTATCTCCCGAGGCATGCCATGGAGTCTAAAAATCTCCTTCACAAATAATTTGGCAGTATCTAATGCGGTGTCAGTAGTCTTGCAAGGCACAAAATGTGCCATCTTAGATAACTTATCTACGACAACCATCAATGCATCCTTGCCCCGAAGAGTTCTAGGGAGACCTGTGATGAAATCCATGCTTATGACCTCCCACTTCGCATTTGGCACCCCCAATGGCTCAAGAGCACCTGGAATCCGAAGTTGCTCTGCTTTGGTCTGCTGACATAACTGGCAATCCCGAATATATGCAGCTATCTGCCTCTTCATTCCTGGCCAGAAGTAACTACTTCGAATCTTGAAATAGGTCTTCATGAAGCCGGCATGCCCTGCTATTAGGCTGTTATGTGTGTCATGAAGAATTAACTTCCTTACCCCTGAAGATTCAGGCACACACAACTTATGCTTGTGGTACAACAGGTTGCCTTCCTTCTTATAATGCTTGAAGGCTTCCCACTCTTTATCTGTTCTGGCTTCCCTGGAGAGGCTTTCCCATACCTCCTTGAAGTCCACATCTGTTGGCAAGGACTCTTCAATCCGCTTGCCAAAGTCACTCGAGAGAGTGGAAATCGCATTACAAAGCGTCCTTGTCTGAAATGGTCTTCTGGAGAGGGCATCTGCTACAACATTAAGCTTGCCGGGCTTATATATAATATCAAAATCATACTCCTCAAGGAATTCCATCCACCTCCTTTGCCTCAAGTTGAGGAGTGGCTGGGTGAAAAGATACTGAAGACTCTGGTGATCAGTATCTAACTGAAACTTCCTTCCCAGCAAATAATGCCTCCATATCCTTAATGCCCTGACGATGGCTAGCAACTCCTGATCATGGGTTGGGTAGCGTTGCTCGGCGTCGCTCATCTTTTTCGAGTCGTAGGCGACTACCCTTCCTTCTTGCATCAAGACTGCCCCTGTTGCTATCTTGCTCGCATCTGTTGCTACCAACTTATCTTTACTCGGGTCCGGAAGAACAAGCACTGGTGCTGTTGTTAAGGCCTCCTTAAGCTTCTCGAAAGAAGCTTGGACTTTCTCTAACCAATGGCTAGTCCAATCCTTAATCTTCTTGGCCTTGGTGAGGTCCGACAGAGGGGACGCCCACTTAGCAAAATCCTTCACAAACTTCCTGTAATATCCCGCCAACCCGAGAAAGCTTCTAACTTCTGCCACATTCCTTGGAGCTGGCCAATCAACTATTGCCTCTATCTTAGATGGATCTGTGGAGATTCCCTCGGATGTTACTACATGCCCCAAATATTCCACTCACTTGGAGAGCTTCCCATACAACCGATGACGTCTCAACTTTTCCAACACTTTCCTGAGATGCTGGCAATGCTCTTCAATGTCGTCGAAGAAGATAATAACAAACTCATCCAAGAAGTCTCTGAAGATGTCATTCATGAGGCGCATAAACGTTGCTGGAGCGTTTAACAATCCAAAGGGCATTACTGTAAACTCAAAATGACCATACCGCGTTCTGAAAGCGGTCTTATGGATATCCTCTTTTTTTATCCTTATCTGATGGTATCCTGACCTCAAATCAATTTTAGAGAATACCTTTGCTCCTTGTAACTGGTCCATTAGGTCATCTGCCCTTGGCAATGCATACTTATTCTTTATCGTCTGCTTATTGAGCTGGCGATAATCTATGCACATTCTTAAGCTCCCATCTTTCTTCTTCACAAAGAGTATAGGTGCTCCAAAAGGAGACACACTTGCTCTTATAAACCCAAGCTCAAGCAATTCCTGAAGCTGCTTCTTGAGCTCAATCAATTCTGGGGTGCTCATTCTATATGGCGCCTTACTGGTAGGCTTCGCATCTGGAGCCAATGTGATCTCACATTCCACACCCCTATAAGGTGGCAGCTGCCGGATTTCATCCGGGAATACATCCTTGAATTCTGAAATAAGCCTTGCTATCTGCTTGGGCAGTTGATTCCCCTTTGGGTCACTTCCCTCCTGCTTGCCTAGCTCAACTAATTCCATCCTCAAGATGTAGTCCACCTTATTCCTTTCTATACTTTTCCTTAGCTGCTTCAAAGAGATGCACTGCATGGGAGAATCTAGCTTCTTACCTTTCACTATCAATTTGTTGCCGTCTGGTGCCGTCATGGTGACTTCGTTCCGGTCACAATCGATCATGGCTTTGGCTGGCTTCAAGAATTCCATCCCCACTATAAGATCATATCTTCCGATATCCACGACTTCCGCCCCCATCGGCCACTTAGACCCACTAAGGTCTATGTCAAAGGAGATCCTCCTCCCCTTAGTGTGCCGAATGGCGCCGTTTGCCATGGCCACTGGTCTTGGCTTAGACTTCAATACCTTGTTCTTCATTAGGGCAGCCAATCTAGGAGCAAGCCTTGCTGAAAGTCTTAAATCTGCAATTGTTCCTCTTCAGCTTGTTAGACTTAGCATATCCCTTCCACCAGATCCTTGCCAGTCCAATAAGGTTAGCTGTAGCAACTTTCCCTATATCCTTATCTTTCATACCGTAAGAGTTGCCAAATTCTTCCATTTCATCAAGCCATGCTTCAGCCTCCATACCTGATCTGTCTTTCCCTGAGAACTGGCCCAGCTTCCTTGTCTTCCATACGTTGCTCATAGCACTATCCACCTTTTTCTGATAATCATCCGTCTTTCTTGCCCTTTTCCTTGCTCTAGATGTGTCGGACTGACTGTCGGAGCTAGAGCTGTCCTCACTGGAAGAGCTGTCTGATGAACTGGAGCTAGATGATGATGGGCTCCTGGTTCTCCTTCTCCGTCTCTTATCCCTGACATTCCCGTGGTTGCCCTCCCCTTCCTGCTGAGGGACTTCGTCACCACCAGGAGGACAAGGTGGAGGTGGAGGTGGAGGACCATCTTCCTGTGCATTCATCAGAGGTGTCGCCCAGTTGATGAGGTGTTGCATCTGGTTCCTCATCTGCACCAACCTTGCGTTGACTGCCTCTGGTGACATATCCTGCTCAAAGTCCTCTGGTTCTCTGCCAAACAAGTTCCTTGGTACCCAATTGCATTGTCGGTGCTGGTCTTGAGATCCTGCACTTGAGTTCCTTGCTGCAAGGATCGATCATCAATACATGTTATTAAGTTAGGCAATAGTCATTTTTGCTTACAACTAAATTGTTGTTAGGTACAAAAGAAATCACATGAAAATTTCATTTACAAGTCAAAATCATGGTAATACATTAATTAGTATATAGGGGTACATTTAATGAATTACATGATAATACTTAAGAGAGAGTTACAATGTACTTTAATTAACTTAACAAACAAATCTTCCATCAACGATGTCGCTTGAAGAAGTTCTTGATTTTCTTGAATCCTGTGCTCTTGCCCATGTTCTGCAGGATTCTGGCCGCCGATCCTCCCTCCAATGCTCTTGCCACCAGTGGTGCTGGAAGCTCTGGTGCAGTTGCCGCCACTACTGACAAGTGCGCATCCCTGAGGTGGCCCCTTGCGAAGTCGAGGGCATGAAGGGCTACAGATCTTTTGAAGAGAATCACATGGTCCATCCCGAAATCTATCCTGGCGTGGTGTCCAAAGCCTGAGAGTGCTATGAGGAGCACCACGGATTCTTCACCCCTTGGGCTGAACTCCTTGTGGAAGACTATCATCTGTCCTTGGCTAAGGGCCGGAAGATAGTACCTGAGTGATTTACCCCTGTGCGGCCCCGTGGCTCCCGTACTCTTCCTTTGAGCCGCCTCGCCGAACACATCTAATGCGGTAAGATCCTCGTGGTCCCTCCACATAGTTGTTGCGTTCTTCAAATTGATGCCTGCTAGATGATTCACGCATACTCCTGGAGCACACTGGTCGGCTGGAGCTTGGGCCTCTTCCCGGCTTGTACAACCTGCTTTGGATTTCCTGAAATTCTTCCTCTGGGATGATGGGTTCCTGCTGCTGAAACATGTACCTAATCTGTTGATACGCCTGGATGTCCGACATAGTTTCCCCTGCATAAGAGTGTCGCTCGGCTACCTCCCGTGGAATCTCTTGGTAGGAGTAGTCGATGAAGTCACTACCCTGTTCTTGTGCCATAAGGCTTAGGAGCTCATCGATCCTGAGGCCCTCCTCTTGACAATAGGGAAGGTTGAGGATGTCGGTGGCGAATATATACTCCTCGCCGTCGATGACTACCGGGGTGAGGGCCGTGATACCCATGGGTGGCTCGAAATCCCGCCTTAATGCTTCCTGTTGTCGAGCTAGACGCCTCTCCATCCTTCTTGCCTCCCTCATCTCCCAACTTGGGTTCTCTTCCTCCTCCTCTTCGTAATCCTGCTCAATCTGCAACATAGGTGCTTCTGATGTGGAGCCGTAATGCTCGTACGCCGTAGTCTCGATCTCATGGATGCTTATCTGGGCTGCCCGAGTGTCGAGAGGTGCCAAATCCAAGGGTTGAATTGACGGCTCCCCTGGTTGGTTAATTGCCCTATACTGCATGAACAATGCTAAGGCTGCTTGGCTTGAGAGGTACCTATGCCTATGGTGCTTACAGATCATGTAGTCTGGCATGTTTCTGGTTCTATCACACTCACCCCGGTTTTTGGTCCACTGTTGAAAACATCAGTTTTGGTAGGTCTACATGTCCTGTTTTCAAAGAATCCTACATGTGGATTTGTGGAGGTATGGTTTTGTTCGATAATGGTGTTCTTTTTTCAGTGGACTAAAACATCCACTGTTGTTTTGTAGTTTCTTCTATTGTGACATGTCATTTTATAATACAATCCACTGTAGGAAAGAATACTTGAATTTCTACATGTCTAATAATTCTATTGTCACATGTCTTTATAGATGTAGGAAAGAATATTTGATTCTCTACATGTCTTATACTTCCATTCACATGTCTTTATAGTAGTAGGACAGAGTACTTTATTTGCTAAGGCATTGTAGGAAAGAATACATGAATTGCGACATGTGTAATACTTCTATTGTCACATGTCTTTATAGAAGTAGGAAAGAATACTTGATTCTCTACATGTCGTATGCTTCCATGTCACATGTCTTTATAGTAGTAGGACAGAGTACTTTATTTGCTAAGGCATTGTAGGAAAGAATACATGAATTACGACATGTGTAATACTTCTATTGTCACATGTCTTTATAGAAGTAGGAAAGAATACTTGATTCTCTACATGTCCTATCCTTCCATATCACGGGTCTTTATAGTGGTAGGACAGAGTACTTGATTTGCTACATGTGATGCACGTGCACGATCATATGTCCTTATACTAGTATTCCATGCAAGACAAGTTACTTCAACTACTTCAATTACTTAACGTCTATTTTTGCATAACAAAACCATCAAGAATTTGATTTGTATCCCTTGAGAGGGTGCAGGACCGCTGCAACAAATCCCTAAGCATTAATGTCATAGGACCACGCAAAATCCTAACAATATCCTAACGTCATCAAGTCCATGTCCATGTCATTCATATCTTGCCTTGGTCATTCATGCGTTGGAGCCTACGTGGCATGTTGAAGCCTTGGTGGTATGTTGGAGCGTAGGTGGCATGTTGGAGCCTAGGTGGCATGTTAGAGCTCACGTGGCATGTTGGAGCCCAGGTGGCATGTTGCAGCCTACGTGGCATGTTGGAGCTGATGGTGGCATATTTGAGCCACGTTGGCATGCTTGAGCCTAGGTGGCACGTTGGAGCCAACTTGGCATGTTGGAGCCTATGTGGCATGTTGGAGCCTAGGTGGCATGTTGGAGCCCAGGTGGCATGATGGAGCCTAGGTGGCATGCTAGGTGGCATGTTGGAGCCCACGTGGCATGTTGGGCGTGGGTGGCACGTTGGAGCCTAGGTGGCATGCTAGAGCTCACGAGGCATGTTGGAGCCTAGTTGGCATGTTGGCGCCCTCGTGGCATGTTGAAGCCTTGGTGGCATGTTGGAGCCTAGGTGGCATATTGCTTGAGCCTAGGTGGCACGTTGGAGCCAACTTAGCATGTTGGAGCTCACGTGGCATGTTGGAGCCACCGTGGCATGTTGGAGCCTAGGTGGCATGTTGGAGCCTACATGGCATGTTGGAGCCTAGGTGGCATGTTTGAGCCACCTTGGCACGCTTGAGCCTAGGTGGCATGTTGGAGCCACCTTGGCATCTTTGGAGCCTAGGTGGCATGTTGGAGCCTAGGTGGCACGCGTTGAGCCTAGGTGGCATGCTAGAGCTCACGAGGCATGTTGGAGCCTACGTGGCATGTTGAAGCCCAGGTGGCATGTTGGAGCCTAGGTGGCATATTTGAGCCACCTTGGCATGCTTGAGCCTAGGTGGCACGTTGGAGCCAACTTGGCATGTTGGAGCTCACGTGGCTTGTTGGAGCTCACGTGGCATGTTGGAGCCCAGGTGGCATGTTATAGCCTAGGTGGCCAGACCCCAGGAGACGGACATCACAAAGGTTACCGAGGCAGGCTTTCCTACCAGTGCTCCTCCGGGAGGGCAAATGCCAATGCCTCCCTTCCCGGAACCCGGTTTCCCTATCCGACCGTTGAATTCTCCATTCAGGTAACTTGCTTTGAGCAGGCTCAAAAAAATTCAAGATCTGTCCGGGAGAACATATCAAACCGCAAAGTGTCCTGCAGTCGACCGTGTAGAAACCCAAGTGTTTTGTCGTTCGGGCAGTACAAAGGCTCCGGAATGGAGATTTGACTTCGCCATGTCGTCCAAAACAGCGAAATTACCTTAGGGACCAAGTTACACGGTCATTTTTTGCAGCAAAAGAAACACGAACCCTCTACATGGCAGTATTATGCAATTCACTACGAACGTGTTGGACATGACCTACTTTGGCGCTTCCGGGAGCAAGGGTGGTCTTCTGCCCACGAAAGTTGGTCTCCAGGGTAATGTCGATGTTTCGAGTCCGTTGGCAGAGTCAGATCATAGTTCCGGGGTGGGAGAGTTGCCCGTCCGTGGCCAAGGACCCTCTAGAGAGGACCTTTGGGACGAACTTCTTCCGGAAGGTTTTAGGGCTCCGTCTTCTGGCGTCAACGCCCTCCCACTACCTCATGACATTGTGCAAGATCCTGGTCCAATATGGCTAGGGTATGGCCTCCAAAACGCAAACCCTGTGCCTTGCCAGGTTATTGTAGGGTTTACGTTATGGAGGTCGAGTTTTATTCAGTTGCACTTGAGACATGGTCGAGAAGCTGCAGTTGAAAACAAGAAGCAATAGAAACTGACAAAATGGGGTTTGGATTCAATCTCCTCCTAGTTTTGCAATTAAAAGTCTAGAGCGCCTTATGCAGTGGCAAAATTGTTTGGGATCACTCGGGTTGGCCAATACATCGAAACTCTGTTATTTCATTTCTCACGGCTCCCCATGCATGTTTAGAAATGGTCCACCACGTTATCAAAGAAGTCGACCACGTTTTGGCCTCCAAAACGTGAACCCTGTGCGTTGCTAGGTTATTGTAGGGTTTACGTTATGGAGGTCGAGTTTTATTCAGTTGCACTTGAGACATGGTCGAGAAGATGCAGTTGAAAACAAGAAGCAATAGAAACTGACGAAATGGGGTTTGGATTTATCCTCCTCCCAGTGTCGCAATTAGAAGTCAAGAACACATTTTGTAGTAGCAATTTTTTTTAAATGATTTGGGATCGCCAATAGATCCAAAGTCTGTTATTTCAGTTGCCATGGCTCCGCATGCATGTTCGAAAAAGGTACACCAGGTCCCAAGTGCAACTGACCACGTTTTGGCCTGGCAAGGCACAGGGTTTGCGTTTTGGAGGCCATACCCTAGCCAGATTGGACCAGGATCTTGCACAATGTCATGAGGTAGTAGGAGGGCGTTGACGCCAGAAGACGGAGCCCTAAAACCTTCCAGAAGAAGTTCGTCCCAAAGGTCCTCTCTGGAGTGTCCTTGCAACTCTCCCACCCCGGAACATGCCACCTAGACTCCAACATGCCACATAGGCTCCAACATGCCAAGGTGGCTCAAACATGCCATGTGGGCTCCAACATGCCAAGGTGGCTAAAACATGCCACCTAGGCTAAAACATGCCAAGGTGGCTCCAACATGCCACCTAGGCTCCAACATGCCACCTAGGCTCAAACATGCCAAGGTGGGTCGAAAATGCCAAGGTGGCTCCAACATGCCACCTAGGCTCCAACATGCCAACGTGGCTCAAACATTCCACTTAGGCTCCAACATGCCAAGATGGCTCAAACATGCCATGCGGGCTCCAACATGCCACCCAGGCTCCAACATGCCACATAGGCTCAAGCATCCCAAGGTGGCTCAAACATGACAAGGTGTCTCAAACATGCCACGGTGGTTCCAACATGCCACCTAGGCTCTAACATGCCAAGGTGGCTCAAACATGCCACGCAGGCTCCAACATGCCACCTAGGCTCTAACATGCCAAGGTGGCTCAAACATGCCACCTAGGCACTAACATGCCATCTAGGCTCAAACATGCCAAGGTGGCTCAAACATGCCACGCATGCTCCAACATGCCACCTAGGCTCTAACATGCCAAGGTGGCTCAAACATGCCACCTAGGCACTAACATGCCATCTAGGCTCAAACATGCCAAGGTGGCTCAAACATGCCACGCGGGCTTCAACATGCCACCTAGGCTGCAACATGCCAAGGTGGCTCAAACATGCCACGAGGACTCCCAACATGCCACCTAGGCTCCAACATGCCAAGGTGGCTCAAACATGCCACCTAGGCTCAAACATGCCAAGGTGGCTCAAATATGCCACGTGGACTCCAACATACCAAGGTGGCTCAAACATGCCACCTAGGCTCTAACATGCCACTTAGGCTCAAACATGCCAACGTGACTCCAACATGCCAAGGTGGCTCAAGCATGCCATCTAGGCTCAAGCATGCCACCTAGGCACTCCAAGTGGTGACGTGGCATGCCAAGTAAGCAAGATCAAGTTTTGACTAGGCAAAAAATGAAAAGATGTCCATCTTTGGTCTTTTCATTGGGTGATGTTGGCAAATTTTGGGCGACATGGCTAGATGGTGGTGGCGTGGACATGATGACTAGGATTTTATGCAAAAAATATGATAACCTTTGGAATTTTTGGTAGAGGAGTTTGGCATTGGCATTTGCCCTCTCGGAGGAGTGCTGGCAGGAAAGGCACCCTCGGCAACCTTTCTGAGGTCCGTCTCCTGGGGTCTGGCCTCTCCCATCTGGTGAGGAACCTGCGCAAAGTCCTGGCCTGGTTCGATTTGGGGAAGGGTGTCAGTGCAAGACACTCGACACTCTTTCAAAGGTCCTGGCAACAGACGAGCAACTCCACCACTCTGGAACTGTGAATTGGCTTTGTTAATGGACTCAAAATGTCGATATTAGCATGAGAATCAAGTTTTGTATGCCTGCAGAATACTGCCTCGTGGGGCGTTTGCGTTTCTTCTTCGATTATGTTCTTACTATGACTACGGTCAGATAAAGTTCACAACTTTAAAACGCCTCGTTCACTAGTAAGTACATGTTCCCAAATATCTACCTTGGGTTTTAAATCCAGTCCACATCAGGTACTCCTACTCCCAATGAAAGTTTGGTCCTGAAATGATATGGCAATGACATGGCAACTTGGAAAATAAAATTTTACTAGCTATTTTTAACTCTTTCAAAACATATTCCTTGCCAAATTTCTATACAAACATCCTAAAAAGTTATCATATGTCTTACAAGAATGCCTAGTCATCAAGTCCATATCACTCATATCTTGCCATGTCAGCCAAAAATTGCGACATCACCCATGGAAGGCAAAAGTTGTACATTTGGTCTTGCGTACTCTTGGCATGACATGTCACTGCTTGAGGTGCCACATCATCATATTCCATGCCAACTTTTGCTGAATATGGGATACTTAATATATAAGATCCCATATTTGACTATAAAATAGTCAAACCTTTGTGGAGTGATGTATCCTAAATTTCAACAAATCAGGTGCTAGAAACTTGGCGGGTTATATAGATCATTTTGCCTAGTATTTACAAACTTGTGGGGAATAATAGTGAGCCAAATGGGAGCACATGTTCCAGGGGAGGCGATTCCCGCCAAAAACATAGTGCTCAACTGAAGCTATTACACCTGTCCCTTTTTATGTTTGTCAAAAAAATAAACCATAATTTTTATGCCTTGGGCCATCGCATGGCAAGATGCTTCGGCGGTGCCACCGCAGAGGGCTCGCGGCCCTCTGCCCCAGCTAGAAGCACCGCAACAGCATTATCCCCTGCAATGGCCTCCCTCCTCAAAAAAAATTATATAGTACACATTTAGGAACCATGCAAATTGTGTAGCACATTTAGGAACCATGCAAATTAAGTAAAATTAAGGGAAATCTTTAAAAATGCCCTTGTATTTTTGCATATTTATCGAAATGCCCTTATATTTTTGTTATTTGTAAAAATGCCCTTAATTTAAGACAATGGAAATTTTCTGTAAAACAATGCAAATGAAAGCTCCATCAAGAACTCCTTTGACTGAAGCAGGAATCGGAAGAACCGGGGGCATCAAATCCCCTCCTCCATGTCAAATCTCATGTTTTCGATTTAAATCCCCCATTTTCGGCAGATCAATTTCTCATCCACAAAAGAAAGTAGAGTAAAGCTTCGATTCCTTTGAAGCAAGAATCCGCAGAAAAAAACTTGGACATCAAGAATCGGTGGAAAAACACCTGGGCATTAAATCACATGCTCTGCATTTGAGTCAAACATCGACTGTTTTTGGCGACAGTAAAGGGATGGCCGGATTTGTTTTGTGATGTTGCAGATGTCTGAACAGGGGAGTTGAAAATGTGAATAGCTTTAGCAAGGATGTATTTTGATTTGAAGCTCTAAAGGTTTTTGAAGGACAAACTAGATTGGGCACAAACTTGGAGCGACGAGAAGAAAAAGATTGTCCAGTTTCTGAGTCTGCACCATGTGTTGTTGGAATTTCCAGTTTTCAATTGCTCAGCTCGTGAAAAAGCTGGGAACATCGATTTATGAGGTCGAGCAAATAACTGGAACTAGGAGTATTGTCGTCTGCAATTGGTACACGATTTGGAGATAGCTGGAGCGAATTTGGAGTTGCACTGGCAGAAGCAGTCTTGAGAAAGGTGGTTTCATCTATTGGGTTAGAATCTTAAGCTCTGTTTTTATCATGTAATCAAGAATTGAAAACAAAAAAGAATAGATTTGTACAAAGAACATCAAGACAAATGTAGAGATCGAGCGAAGGAGAGGAGGAACATAGAGATCGATCCAGCTATGCCATATGCAGAAGAGTACAAAAATAGGGGCAATTTGATAAATACACAAAATACAAGGGCATTTTAACAATATATAGGGGCATTTTTAAAATTTTCCTTAAAATTAAAGAAGCCGAAACCATCAACGGCCGAGATGGACCGAGATGAACGGCCTGGATTTTGATCCAGGTCGTATCATCCTATTGGTTGGGTCGATTTGCCTTCTTTTTTGCTTTCCCGCTTTCCTTGTGATGCAGCTATGGTGATTCCGTTTCCTGCTCCTTCCAGCTATGGCGATGGCAGCATCCCGTGGTGAGCTCGTGAATCTGGCAGCATCCCGTGGTGAGCTCGCAGCCTGTTCTAGGTGATTAATACAAGGTTTCACTGGCAGACCCAATATCCCCTCTTTGCCTACACATCTGTAGCTGCGACCTCTGTGTTTGCCATGTTTGTCTCTTGTCTGCTTTCTCAATCCACCTCTGCTTTTCTCTTGGCCGAATCTGATTCTGCTGTGGGCTACTCTACCCATGTTCGCCGATCTGCTTCTGCTGTGTGCTTCTGCTGTTGGGCTAATCTACCATGAAGCTGAATGAAGAATGACAGGGAGCTTGGCAGAAGGGTGATTTCGGCCATATGGCAAATGCCTAAATGAAGGTTTTTATGCGTCTTGTTTGGGTTGCCTGCAAAAGCTGAAGTCCAATCTTCTGCTTGACGTCCATCTCTATGAGAATGTGGAGACTTACGGCACATGGCTCTAATTCAATATACAAACCCTTTCATTTCGGTTGACCTTAATACAATGGCTGCGGCATTCAAAACCAACGTCACAGGCTTGGAAAAGGAGCTTGTGGTTTTGATCATGGAAAACCAAACTCAGGTATGCCTCTCAGGTGTATTTGGCATGTATTGGCAAAAATCATTGTCTGACATGTGCATTTACAGGCCAGATCAAAGAAATACAACTTTCCAACGTGCTCTGCAAACAGGTTCTGAGTTCCAATAAAATATGAAGACGATGTTGCTACGTGCGAACCTCATGCGCAATGATTTTATGGTTAGTGCTAAAGGAAGTGATCTCTGCACGATGAAAGCCAGCAGCTATTTGCAGCATATTCAGATATTTGATCTTATGAGGAAACAGTTTCTATTTTTGATGCTTCCAATATGCCTTTTTAATGGCATTTGTCCTTTTTAGAAGTAATCTCATCTCCGTATATGATATACAGGTTACACAGTCAGTGTTCATCTCTTAGCATGATTTAAGGTAATATGCTTTCATGAACTTTGATTCATTCTGAACTGGCTATGTCTTAGCATAGCATTGTCTTAGGCAAATCTCGGCCTGCTTAGCTCCTTTCCTTTCTGTTTTGCAAAAGATATTTTACTCTATTTTAGTTTTGCATCGTCTATTATTATTGAATCAATGCAACTCTTTTTTATCACAGAATAAATTCACTCATGGCTGCAAGGAAGGATATGCTGGTTGGCCTTTTCCTGTCATACATTTTTGTGGTAGAAGCTTCAAGGTCAGTTCCTCTGGCTAGTTACTTACGGGTTGGGTTGCTCATAAGATTGGAAGCAACCATATATCACGACTTTGGCATCTTTGGGAGGTCTCACTCGATGGGAGAATAGCACATATAAGATGGTCCGATCGAACCCCATTGGCACAGTCAACTGTGCTACAGGAACCGAGTCAATACCCGGAGGAACCGAGTCAATACCCGGGCTACAGTGTTTTCAAATTATAATAATCTGATGTTTTGATTTAATTGTTCTGAACCTTTAACCATTAATCAAATATGAGTTTTACCCATTGAGTCTTACCCTTGAATGTTTCAATGTAAATCTAAAATTTAGATTGCAATCTAATAATATCATAGTATCTGTCTTAATGTTTGGGTTTGATTCTTAAAGCCTTCCCTAAAAGGCTGTATTTATTTTGTTTGTGTTTGCATTCAATTTCAAAGTGTGCTCTATATTTTGCAGATTGAAATTATCACTAGGCAAAAAGAAAAAAGTAGAAGTGGTTTCTTTTTTTTTAAAGAATGTGGGTGCCACGTGTCAAGGTTTGATTAGTTAAAAAGATATCCACATATAAAGAATGAGTGCCACGTGCCAAGATTTGATTGCTTAGAAAACCAAACGTGTTGTTTTTGTAAACTTAAAAAAAGTCCACGCATATTTTATTTTGATTTTCTTGCAAAACACTTGGAAACAACTAATTTAAGAAATAACGTGTCTACTTTTTAATAGCTACATATAATATTGAGGAAAACAATATTTGAAAATAGTAATTATTTTTAAATGCAATATGTGGATTTCTTTAAAAACTACACATCTTTCTCTAAGAAAACAATGACAACTTTTAAAAACTACAAGTAGAGGAAAAAAACAAAACGCATAGAAAAAGAGAAAAAGATCTGTCTTTTTTACTTCTTCATTAGTAGTAATACGTAAATCTATGCGTGTACTTTTCAAAAAAACAACGCATGACTTCTTACAAAAACAACAGTGACAAAAAAAAAACCACACGTAGAAAAAAACAGATAAAAACAATAGTGAAAAGAAAGGACACGTTGACAAAAAAGGCCAAAAGACCACCGTGGAAAATTTCTGCCAAAAAACCACTGTCTCTTTGTGCAAATCTGGATAAACGGGCCACGTGGACTTTTGGGGCCATTTTGGTGTTGTTTTTGGCATAAAACAACACTTCCGTACAAGTAAAAAACAACAGTGGACCAAAAATTGGGGTCAGTGTGTATCCCATAGCTTGTTCTTGCCTCTGGATCCCCCACCTATGGCTTGAGCAAGAGAGTCTAGAGAAACCCATTTCCCTCCCCTAGGTGGCAAACTAACTTCCGAGGGCAGAATTTGCTGATCATATTGGCAAATGATGTCAGTGTAGTAGGGAGTTCTGGTCAAGGTGGCATGAAGATCAAAGAGATGATCGAAGACATGAAAGGCTTGCTCGGCAGGGAGTTCACGGATGTGATTAGAGTCATTGTACCATCTAACAAAGCTTGATGGCGCCATTGAGCAGAAGTGGCTATGAAAAATGGCTGATGGAAATAAGCAAAGGCCTAGGAAATCGTCAAAGGGGCTGAGAGCAACTCTGATGGGGAGAAAATGACAAATGAGGGCCCTTTTTTTATAGACTAGGGGTGCCTCGGGTTCCGTGCACAAAGGTTCTTGGTGGGGCAGACTTCGAATCTATGGCCATGGTTGTCCAAATGAGCTACCATGAAGTGCAATTCTAAGGAAAGCAAAGCAAGAAACACTACATGGCAGTTTGTTGGGTCAAAATTGGTCACTTTGGGCAAAATTGGGCGAAATCGGGTGGCGTCGCGAGAATTAGCTCTGCGTCGGGCGGGTGATTTTTTTTCACGACGCCGACCACCCGCTGGTCAATTTAATTTCTACGAGGGGTTTTTGGGAATTTAAACATCCTAACATGACTTTTCAGCATGATTCTAACCTAACTAGCAACTTTTCTTACTTAAATTGGACGCGTATTAGCATCAAAATGCCGAAATCGGGTGGCGTCGCGAGAATTAGCTCTGCGTCGGGGGCGCAGGGTGATTTTTCGCGACGCGACTCGGTTTCGCCAGTTGGGCGATTTTTTTTTTGACTAATTAAGCTAGGGTGTCTAACTAATTAATTTTTCCTTCAACATTCCAATTTTAATGGTCAAAACTAAAGTAAAATTTGAGCTACTTAAACACATTTTCATACAAGAATTAAGGTCAGTTTACCACAAAATTTTGTATTTATGGGAAAAACTTAATAATTACATTAATTTTAGACAAAACTGCATCTCAAGGGTATTCCTTGCGAATGCGACGTGCCAAGTGTATGTCCTTGGGCATCAAGGTCACCCTCTTCGCGTGAATCGCGCAGAGGTTCCCTTCCTCGAACAACTGGGTGAGCTCGGCCTCAGCGGCTACTTGCAACACCCGAGTTGTGAGTGACGTCACCCTATAGTCGGTGACGAACTCCTGCATCACCTCCCGCATGAGCCGCTCGAACGGTGCCTTCCTAATCAGGAGATTAGTGCACTGTTGGAAGTGCCTAATCTCCCGGAAAACATGGAGTGTACCAAATTAGGCCCGTGATGGACCTTCTTCGGCTTCTCCGGTGGTGGCGGTGGCGGCTTGGGCTGGTTCTTGGCTGGACGCCCCCCCTCCACGTATCGGTCGACGTTTTGCCGGCAATACCAGTCATTATACCTCTTCCACCGACGGAGGTATTCCTGGTATGCTTTGAGGCGGCGTCACGAGCGAGCGCTCCTCGCCGAGGCGAGCGGGCCTTCGCCCATATACGCTTCTTGACCACCTTAGGTGGCTTGGGCCACTTTGGGTAAGGTGGTCTAGCGTCGGGGTTTGAGGGTTCCCCGGCGCGCTCGTCCTCCTCGTCTTCTTCCTCTTCGACCTCCTCTTCTACCTCCTCCCGCTGCGGTTCTTCAATAACGACGGTCTTGCGAGGCCCGTCGTTCCTTCTCTTCATTCTTCTCTCTTGCTGCCGCAACTCCCGCTCCCGTTCCCTCTTCTTCCTAGCGGCCCTCTCTTCTGGCCACTCAGCAACCTTCTCCTTGCCCTTCTTCTTCGGCACTGAAGGGCCCGCCTCTTCAACCTGCTCTTCGGCCTGCTCTTCCACTTCGGTGTCTGAGGCCCCGAAGTGGCGGGATTCGTCGGTTCTCTGCGTGCCCGCCGATGAAGAGCTGCTACTGCTAGGCGCCCCCTCCTCAGCGTCGTGGTAGGTTTCGTCGCTGCTGCTGGAGGGAAGCTCCTCTTCCCCCTTCTTGGGTCGAAGGTGCTCCGGGATCCTCTTCGTATGTCGACCTGCTGCTGCTTGGGCCATCGAGAGCGTGGGTCGCTCGTTGTATTTCCTAGCTGTTTGCTTGGTTCTTGCCATACTTAACGGTGGGGAAAATAGATGACATAAGGCTAATCAAGAGAGATAGGGTGGAGGAAAGTTTGGAGGGAAAATGAGGTGTCAGGGATATTTAAAGAGGAGGGTCCCTGAGAATATTCCCTAACATTATTAGGCCTACTTATTAGCCCCCCTTATTAATTACTCTATAGTACCCTTAATATTAATGTATATTTAATTTTTAATATATACTGAAATTCGTATTATACCTTTAATTTTCAAATTTCCTAATGGTTTGAGGTGTTAATTATGGATTTGCGCCATTTTTCACTCGGGTCTCCGATTGGTATGATTCTTCGACCCATTTTAAGTGAATTTTGATGCAGATGCATAATTTTCACTCCAATTTTACTAGAAGGTAAATTTGACTCATTTATTCCTTCGTCTAACACTTAACCTAATTCCTGACCCACTACCTAGGAGAAAAAAAATTTTCCCCTATTTTCGCGGTTCAATGGTGGAAATGTTTATTTCACACCCCTATAGGCCTGTTAGACTACTTTCATGATTATGGTCAGTGCTAGTTCTTGGTCAACCAAGAACATCGCTCTGATACCATTGTGACGCTCCTTGCTAAACATACGGCGCCCAGCCGTACACCCGGCAGGAAATCCCCCGTCCGGCTCAACAACCGCACGGGCCCTTCGTCTACCCCGCACTCTGAGGTGACCCCTAGTGCAGGGAGGGAACACGAAGGTGTCTTGCGCGCCCTTCCCCTATGGGCTCCTATAACAGCGGAAGCGATAACACGTCAGAACTAGCATCAAACATATCAATACTACCTCGAAGGGTAGTGCATCACACATATACCAATGCAAAGATGATAAGCACAAACCGTAAAACATGAGAGCTCCTACCCAGGCTCGGACTCATAAGGAGGATGACTGACCGGCTAGGCCTCACGATAGAGCAGACCGAATCATGGCAATGGCGAGGGCTGGCATAGAACAATGGCTAGGGTTGACCACTCCATCCGCCCCTCCTGTGCATACTTTGCAGATGGGCTAAATCAGGCTCTGGCATGACTCTAGCCTTCCGGATACGCAATCCCATGGCATCACCCATCGGGACTACTCCAGGTTGCATCTCCCTGGTCCGACGAGGCAGGAAGGGTTGCATCTCCCCTTCCCAGGGTCTAGAGGTTCCGTGGGCAGCTAGAGAATCGTGGCGACACACGATTCGTACCCGACTTAACCCCCCAAAACGAGAGCCAAGCCAACACTTGCAGCTCTCGAGAGGCAGGGCGGCACCATTGCCCCAGGAGGTGTCGGACCCATGCTCGGCCCACACGAAGTGACCGACCATAAGCCTAGCCCGCTATGGGATCCCCCGAAGCCCCCACTCGGCAGGGATCCTCCCTCCACATTCCCTCTAGCCCCGTTATGTGGTGCTGAGTCATATCATAGCCTTGATAGCCTGGTGGGCTCCTATGCACAGGCCGCATCTAATAGGAACTAAGGGATCTACTCTAGGAGCATACTACATATGGCCCTAGGTCTCTACCCCCCTTCCCAAAACAAGAGGAGCAAACATGATCAACCATCATCATATAATCATCACATCATGAGAATAATCATAAGAAGAACATCTTAACCTAATCATACAAATCTAACTAATGGTTAGGGTTCCTTGATTAGGGTTCAAGATGTTGAATACGGGCTCTAGGATGGCTCTACTCTAGATACAAGATACTAGCACATCTGGAATGCTAATTCCAGATGAGCTATCTCAACTACTACCCTACATACCTGCTCCTGATGCTCTCCCTCCAGATCCGTGTGCCTCCATGGTCTTCGACCCACGTGATGCTGCTCTTGCTCCAAGAACGACTCTACCCTGCTGGGGCTGCTGCACCAGTCTATGCCACAACAAACGATGTTCGAAATGGGGTTTCGAACGAGTAGGAGAGTCTCTGGGTGCTAGGGCTGGAAAGAGGCCTAGGGTTAGGGTTTAGGCCTATATAAGTTAGGTCCACCTAGGATGCCACGTGGCACCAATCAGGTGCGTCCTGGGTGGCGGGTGCCCAATAGGTTAAGGCCACGTGGAAAATGGTCTTAACCTATGGTTGGCTAAGTTATGAGAATAACTTGGCCATGCCCCCTATGGCCACAATCTAGGGTATACAAGTCTATGAAGATAGACTTGTATAGTGACGGATCCAGGAATATACGTATTTATGGCGTATATTCCCCTTGACCGTCACAAATGCAATTCATGCATTCCATGCTATCAACATCAAAGTTACATGTTTAGTTGAGGCATAAATAATCGATATATGTACAGCATCATACGTTATTAGAGACTATTGAAGGTTAATTGACTTGCATTTGTATGGCATGCTACCGTATGCTAGGAAAATAATTTGGCCTTTCATCTCCAGAAGATAGTCAAACCCATAAGATCTTTAAAAGCACGCAATGTATATATGATATTAAAGAACGTCGATGTATCAGAAGCTAAAATTTAGAGAGAACTCTTGGAATTCGAAAAGAGCCCGTAGCACGTCACTAAGGCATTTTTAGGAAAATAAATTCTTGGTCCAATGAGATGGTATCATGATCATATAAGATTCATAAATCACTTGGAGGACTTATAAAAACCACCTTGATGCACGCCCTAGACTTTATGCAAAATCTATTTTGGCTCAATGCTAGTCTTCAACTAACGCGTTCGAACTTACTCTTGTACTTCTTGTGTATAAATACAGACTCTTTTTTCATTTCTAATTCAGTTTTTTTTCCTTAACAATTTGTCTTATAGCAGCTATCGCCTCAGTTAATCAGCAAGAATAAATGCGTGTCAAATCTGGAGTGCCTAAGAACTAGACTTGTGGCACTAGAGCTAGAAAATTAGAGGTTGCTTGGGGAATTGCAGCAAGCGAGTGTTGAGAAGGTACAACAACATAAGGAGCTATCTCAACGAGTTCACTAATTAGAGATAGCTTTATTATCTTCGAGGCAATAAGCTTTGCAAGCACAAAGCTCTCTAAAGGAGCAAGAAAGTATGATGGTGCTCAATCTCAGTTCTGAGGATTTGTAAATTAGGTATGTCTGGTCATTTGGATGCATCCACTTGATATCCAACCGGCACGCCTTGAGTTGGATTAGTTAGAACTTTGTTGACAGGTATGACACTAAGGATGGTTTAAGTCATCGCTAGAGAAGAATTTTCCCATTGTTGGAGGCTTTTGATGACTTTATTAAAGAATTTCAAGCATGTTTGGAGATACTGATAGTGCAAGGATGGCAATTAATAAATTAGAAGATTGTGGCAAGGAATTGTCCTCCCTTGGCTTATGCGACAATTGTTGCCATCTTGCATGTGATATTCCTTAGGACGAAGAGGCACTAATAGATCAATTTTGGCAGGCGCTTTGCAACAACGTGAAGGATTTGCCTCTTACTTTTCACGAATATCTCAAATCACTTACAAAGGCTATTACTCGAGCAATATGATGTGACAGTCAATTATTTGAACGACGTTCTGGGCATCTGCAAATGTCACTCTCTAGATTGAAACAAGCGTATGCCTCAGTGGCAACTGCCCCACCTTTAGGGCCTGCTCAGGTACCAAACCCATTGCGATGGATGGCCCATTTTCATGGAGATCGAGGCATCATGCCATCGAGGACATATGTCTGAAGGTGAAAAGCAACCATAAAAAAGCAAAAAGGACTCTCCAAGCGGGAGCTAAGGATGTCATGTTGGAGATGATGTTAGACTGGAATCGATTGAGACTAGCAAGCTAGCAATAGATTTAAAAGCCCACATCAGTGCATGAATCTGTTGGGCATTCAAGTAGACAAGAGTCCCAGTTGGAATCAAGCAGTGGAACAAAGGGTCAATGGTGGTTTGAAAGCTCTCTACAGCGTGCAACGTAGAAGTGCCGTGTTGGTACAATCGGTATTATTGTATGGTTGTGAAGTGTGGGCACTTGGTTTGGCAGAAGACATTTGGAGGAAAATTGAGAAAGTTCAAAAAAAGTTTTTTAGAACAGAACTAGGTGTTAAAGCACAGACTCCATATGATATGTTATTGACTGAATATGAGATGATGTGTTTAGAGGCAGAGGCGTTATATAGGACGCTTGCTTATGTATGTAAAGTGCAGCTTGGGAGGCTAAAACTATAGCATACCCAATATGGCTTGGAAGCAACTAGACATAAGGGCTGATATGCGGAGATAGAGATATGGATGAGGAAGTGGGATCTCAACCCTCACGATCTTCTTGCACATCATGGCGATCTTAGGTCCTAGATGCAAGAACATGTGGTAGAAAAGTCATGGCGTGTTTTAGAAGTCAAAAAAAGAGTATTATAGGCAGTTTATCAACTCTCACCTACAATCACTGAAATCTCTCGAAATGGGAATTTCAGTTAAGCTCAAGCATGCAATTAACAGAATGAGACTTAGTTCACACAGGCTGGGAGTGGAAGTAGGGCGTTGGAATCATATTCCACATGCTTTAAGAGTATGTAGGTTGTATGGTGTGAATGCCGTTGAAGATGAAGCACATACGCTTTTAAGTTGCTCAGCATATGCATATCTTAGGGGTAAGTATCAAGTTAATTGTAATAATTTAAGGGAATTCTTTGATCTACCAAGCACTAAGATAGGACAATTTATTATAGAAGTGCTTGAGCATAGAGACCATTTATTGAAATTATATAATTGTAAAGCGAGAATGGAGGATGAGTGGGAGGGAACTAATGCATTTCTATCTTTTTTTTTTTTTTTTTTTTTTTTTGAGGAAACAGAGGTACCACTTTTTTTATTTTCTGAAATAAGAGTACATGCAACAGCACAGGAGGAGATTACTATAGGAGCTTACACCTCAACTTCTTCATCTCCCCCAGGCATGCTTATTTAAACTCCTAATGAGTCAGATAGGAAATATATACACCAAAATACTCCTGAACAGCCCTTGATGAAGTAGGAAAAGTAAACAAGAACATGAATCATGTTTTGAAGTTGCTCCCGAAGTAAGCTGCAGCGCAGTCCTTAATGACATCAGAAGGCATGCTGTCTGATACATCAGCCACTCAAGCATATTAGTACTTGAGTTTTACTTAAGCATCAGCACTTAAGTATTTAAAATGCTCAAGCTTATTAGTACTTGAGCACCGATGGGCATATCAGTACCCTGGTAAAAATGTTCAAGTTAGAACATTTAAAATCCCTAGCTGTGCATAATGTCACGTTGTGGCATGTAGACCAATCAGCCCCACTGAATTCGCTGCCCCTCCCGCAGAAAAGATAAGCCAGCTTCCTCTTGGAATATCAGACCCTAGTAACTAGAATGCTGCATTGTGGGGATTATGTACTCATCATTCTGGTGCACTACGAGAAGCCCAAGAGCGCCTTCAACACAAAACTTCACTGCCTTGTCTCTTAATCTACTTTACCAATGAACTAATGCTTCCTGCTAGCAAGGAAAAAGGGAGCAAAATAGACAAGAAGGGCTTACTTTTCTATTTATAGCTTATGGTATTCCCTGCCTCAAGTTACCAATCTAAAGAACTTCACAAATTTGATACATCCTCTTTCTTTGCCTTGGTGTATGCATCTATAGAAAGGAGCCACGTTAGTGGCTGCTAAAGAAGCGATCCCTTCTACACCTTATAGGCCAGCATCCCAATTGGGCCATACCTTTTCAGCGTGTCAATGAGACATATAGCATACTGCCAAAGAAAGAATACCTGGTGCATCACATTAGGGCCGCCTGAAGAAAATAAACCAGCACCGTAGACAGCTATGAAATGCTGCTGAAGGAAGAAATAAACCTCTTCGGCCCTGCTAGCATCCAACGTTGAACCAAGGAGCATGAATCCGCTGTACTGGGGCGACCTAGAGCACAGGCGGCCGCCTGCCCTAGCCGCTCTGTAGCAGCGCCTTCGCGTGGCCGTCCATCCCCACCAATGCATTTCTATCTGAAGATGCATTAGAAGATATTTTTTACAATGCTGACTGTATTCATTGAACATCTCATGGACCTGGTGATCTGCAGACGTGATATTTATACATTTCATTTCATCTCTCTCTCTCTCTCTCTCTCTCTCTCTCTCTCTCTCTCTCTCTCTCTCTCTCTCTCTCTCTCTCTCTCTCTCTCTCTCTCTCTCTCTCTCTCTCTCTCTCTCTCTCTCTCTCTCTCTCTCTCTCTCTCTCTCTCTCTCTCATAATGGATGGTTCGATGAAGAATGCAAGCTGAAAAGGGCACAATATAAGAGGACATGTGGGCAAGAAAGGCTGCGGCTAATCAAAGAGTATAAGACTCTAGTCAGGCGCAAGAAAAGAGCATTTATAGGCCTTAAGCAAAATGAGCTGGTCACAAAGCTATTAACAGACCCAAATCAATTCTGGAAGAGGATGAAACACAAGCAGCAAAACAATACACAACTATCATTGGAGGATCTTGTAGGCCAAGTAAAGAAGCTTTACCACATTGACAATATTATTGATCAGGAGCAAGTGGGCAAATCTGAATTAACTTTCTCGATAGATGATGTATATGATGGCTTGGCAAAACTTGCAAATGGGAAAGCAGCTGATAGCTTGGGCATGGTGGCTAAAATGCTTAAATGGGCAGGGGAGGGGCTAGTTGGAAAAATAACAGAAATGCTAAACGCTGCAATGCAGGAGGGGTTCCCACTGGCATGGCAAATTAATCGGGTTGTCCCAATTCATAAGGCAGGAGATGCGCGCGATCCGAATAATTATCGGATGATCATGGTGAGCAATTTATTTGCAAAGCTTTTTTCCACTATTCTTGAGCATAAGATCAGTACATGGGCTGAGTTACATGAGGTACGGGCCAAGGGACAAGCGGGTTTTAGACCCAATAAATGTACCATTGACCACTTGGTCACATTCAGAGCTATGATGGACACAGTCAAGGGGACTAGAAAGCCATTGTTTGCAGGATTTGTAGACTTCTCTAAGGCATTTGATATGGTGCCTAGGGGAAATTTGTGGGAGAGTCTGGAGAGAATTAATGTGCCTGTACACCTGAGAGATGATGTGCGGGTACTATATGATAAGGTGCTAGTGAAATTGTGCTTCCCATTTGATGGCCAATGCGCGGAGCAGGTGGAAAGCAATATTGGCGTCAAGCAAGGGTGTCCTCTTACACCTACGCTTTTTGGCATCTTTATTGATGACTTGGAAAACTGGATTATTGCTCAGGGTGGAGGCGGTACCCAACTTGCGGGATATGCTATCCTTCTGTTGCTATATGTAGATGACATCGTCTTATTGTCCAGGAGCATGGGAGATATGCAGAAACAGTTAGACACATTAAGGAGTTTTTGTGATGAAAGGGGTATGAAGGTGAACTTGGAGAAAACCAAAGTTATGATATTTGGGACAAATCTGGATGAGAATTATGCATTCACATACAAAGGGGAGCCAGTGGAGATCACAGATTCATACAAGTATTTAGGGCTAATGGTAGATAAGCACTTCCGATGGAACCACACGGTAGAGCAGAGAGTTAATGGGGGGATCAAGGCATTATTTGCCATGCAAAAGCAGTGTTTGAGGAATGAAATCTGGAACTTTGGACTTAAGAGAACTCTGTTTAAAACACTAGTGCAGACGGTAGTATTGTATGGGTGTGAAGTCTGGGGGCCCGGTCTCTCGCTGGAGCTGTGGCAGAAAATCGAAAGGGTGCAGAAAAAATTCATATACCATGAGCTGGGGGTCAAGATGCAAACACCGTATGGCATGGTCTTAGCAGAATGTGGGCTGATGCGTTTGGAATGTGAGGCTATATGCCACTACCTGACATATTTGAGCCGGATGGGGGGCTTGGACAAAGGAAGCTACCCAAGACTAGCTCTAAAAGCAACAATGGATAAGGGCTGGTATGCGGATGGAATGATTTGGCTGCAAAAATGGGGGATTCCGATCCAGGAGCTAGCAAGTAACAAAAAACGAATTCGGGACTGGGTACAGGAAAAGATACAAGCGAAAATGTGGCATGCACCTGGCGTCAAAATGGCACACTATCGGAAAGAAATGAATCCAATGCTGCTGGAAGCGAAATACCTACATGAGAATATCTCCCTAGCCAAGAGACAGGCTATTAGCAGGATGCGCCTCAGTGCTCATCATTTGGGTGTAGAGGTGGGCAGATGGTATAACATACAACGAGAACATCGGACCTGCAGGGCGTGTGGCTCAGATGAGGTAGAGGATGAAAACCACGTAATAATGGTATGCCCAGCTTACCAAATGCTGAGAGACAGGTTTAATGTTCAACCATCTAGCTTGCAACAATTTTTTGATATGCCGGGCACCATAGTTGGCAGCTTCTTGTTGGACCTGATGAAGTTACGGGAAGTGGCAATCAAGTATGTTACCGAATCTAGTGGAGATGAGATGGTAGAGAGCGATGGCGAGATACTCGATGACGAGTTCTTGCCGGATGATGATATATTTTCTTAGTGATGTAAATGTTTCATGTATCTGAAAAGACGAAATAATACAATTCACTTCAATTCACTTCTCTCTCTCTCTCTCTAACCATTATGGTAAGTAGTCTATTTTCTAAACTTTTTGCCACTATTTTGGAAAAAAAGATAACTATGACAGAAGTGCAGGAACGTTCATTACAATAGACCAACTTGCTAAAAGACTGCAAGGAATCGAACATGCTTCCAACATTCCACAAGTATTGGGACGATACGATTGCACATAATTCTATGACCTACAAATCCGTATTTGCAAATATCTTGACAAACAGCTTAGACTCTTTTGTTTCCGACAACTTTGCACATCTGACAAGAAATCATCTATGGAAGGAGGTTCCAATGCTTCTTCTTGCAATGACCTGCTACATGGTAGGTGACACTGTCTGGCATAACACCTTCTGCTTGCATATACGAAAATATCCGAACTGCCTTTTTCCATGCCCATGATGTGAATACCTAGCAACAATTGAGTTCCATGATACAAAGTCCTGTATAACCAGTATATTGAACAATTGACAAGCATTCACCATGCTGCCACATTTTGCATACATATCAACAAGACAATTTTCAATACCATTGTTTGCAAAACCAGCTTGCAAGACATTTGCATGTGTCAGTTTTTCCTGTTGTAGACATGCCATAGAACTGCATGCATTAAGATTACTAACATAGGTAAATTCGTTTGCCCTGATATCTTCATTTTGCAGTCTCTTTAAGAAGCTGAAGGCGTCCTTCCAAAGACCATATCGGTATATGCTGATAAGATTGCATTGTAAGAAATAGCATCATGTTTCCGCATCTGATCAAAAACTTCATAAGCATCTACTAAAGTTTCACATCTTGCATACATGGCAATAGGGTATTGCTAACAGAATTCTCTGAATAAAAACCATAGCTTAGAACTTTGGCATGAAGCCATCTTCCTTGTTCTAGGGCTCTGTTAGAAACCGACTTACAAATGTAAATGCATTAGGTTTTAAACCTTCCCGTTGCTTTTGCCTAAACAAATGCATGGAAACATATTCATCCCCATAATTTGCATGGCCACCAATTAGTGAAGTCCATGATATGATGTCTAATATAGCCATCATACTAAAAACTTTCAAAGCATCCGATAGAGACATGCATCTGACATACATGTGAATAAGACAATTAGAAAAGGATAAATCTGTCTGGCAGTCAGTAATGAGAATATAAGAGTGCAAATACTTTCTGGCCTGAAGCATTTCTGTACCCAGAATGCTTACAAAAGTTGCCCTGTTTGGTTTGACACCTTCTCGTTGCATTTTCCAGAAGAGCTGACGAGTCCTTTTGCCACTTTCAGTTTGAGCAATCATTGCATTCCATGATACAATATCTCGTTTGTGGATCTTCTAAAAAACTGAATAAGCTTCACGTTTGCTTCCAAATTTCAAATACATGTCAATAAGAGCACTCCTAACATATACATATGCTTGAATTCCTGCAATCAAAACATTGGCATGGAGCACTTTGCCCTGTAACAGAGCTGATGTGTCATCTACATGTGCATATGCATTTATTACAACTAGCAAAAGTAACCTTGTTAGGTTCCAATCCTTCTTGTTGCATCTATCTAAACAACTTAGAAGCCTCATGTAGGTTATTATCCTGAGCATACCCTGTAATCACTGCATTCTAAGGCACTACATCTCTCAAAATCATCTTGTGAAAAACTTGACAGGCATGTATGCTTCCAAGTTTAGCATACATGTCAGCAAGCATGCTACCAACAATAATATCATGTTGATATGATTTATCCACGATATGGGCGTGAATTTTTTTTCCTTGTGCAATGTTCCCAGCAATTCCCATCAAATTTAATATGCTGACAAATATGACTCTATCTGGTTGAACAGACTCTACTTGCATTTCTGCAAAAAGCCGTAAAACTTTCCTCCCATCACATTGCCCTGAAATCAACATTGTCTAAGTGATGCTGTTGGGCATGGACAATAAGCCAAATGCTTGTTGTGCATCTATATTACATCCATATCAGGTAACACGTTTACTAGGATATTATCCAAATATGTAGTAAGTGTTGATTGGCCTTTAATATAATGTGCATGTACCCTCTTGCCTTGTTGTGCTTGCATGCATCCATGCAAAAGAGAGATATACACGTCAAGATGTAACTGGCTTCAGTTTGCACTTCGATATCCTGTAAACCATGTATTGTGTCTTTCAACCGGCCTTCCCTGGAAAGCTTCAGTACCCTTTGGCAAGCATCATTTCTGCTACTTAATGCCCAGCTGGCATTGGAACGAGCCATCCGGCTTTTTGCTACAAAATGAGCCAAGCATTTCACCTAATAAACTGCCTCTTTTAGTTTAACTATTAATTACGAGAATATTTCTAACATATCTTACATTACTACTTTGTTTCTTATTAATATATACCCCTCAATAAAAAGAGAATTACTCAAATGGCATTCCACAGGAGCATTGTTTAAAAAGTCTTAAACAAACCATGCTCAACTGAGTAGAGATTACATGCCTCCCCTGAAATTGTTTAGCAAATCTTGATTCATACAATGCATAACAAAATCAATTCTTGAAATCAAATGCCATGTTGTGTGCAAGAGATGGCCAAGCAAAGAAAGTATGACAAACAAACAAAGGCGTGTCTATGAGATTGGACTCCGCACCTTCAACATGTGATTGAAAAGGTTCTTGTTTCTTGTTAGCTTTGTGCCACCTTATAAAACGCCATGGACTAGGCCTGGTACAACATAAATATATTGAGATAGAATAGAATAGAATAAGTTTTTAGCGTCCACGGAGACCAATTGGCCTATGGGACCCAAACAAAAAGAGAGCAGCAAGCATATTCTTGTGGGGATTAAAAACCCCCCAGAAGGGTTTTTAGAGGGAAAACCTTAGCGATAATAAGCATCTTTGCACACCGCATACAATTGCATAGGACAGTTCAAGACCGTCCCGTAGGACACAAACGCGTCCGTGCATCCATAACCTCTTGGAGGTATGACCCCAACAAACCCACTGACGCCGTAGTCAATAACTGATGCAACGGCTAGCCAGGCACTAGTAGTCGAACATACCTCTCTGGGATATGGGCAAATCTTGCCGGCAGATCTGGAGGGTATGACATTCATCCTCAATGTCATACGGTGGCAACACCGCAAAGCCTTTGCTCGTGCCTCCCGGAGCCCAACGCGCTGCTGTTTTCAATGCGGGCGATGTGCACCCGTCTTGAATGGAAGCTATAAGTCTGCGCTTCTTCATGGGCGGTTGGGTGTACAAATCTTGGTCGCGGGCCTCTTGTGAGCCTAGGATTGACTTGCTGCTGATAGTGTGCCATCTTAACGTGCGTCAGAGCCTCGCATCCCGAGCTTGCGAAAGGAAAGTAGCATCTAGGTACGGTTTAAGTGCCTCCACGATCTTTCTTTGTCCCGACACGGGCGCGATCTGTTTGCCCCTGCGCCCAAATATGGAGAACCACTGAGCTTGCTTGTCTTTCCAGCAGGATTTCAGGCGTTGGGGACCCATCGCTGTGGTCAAAGCAAGATGGGGCAAGCGTGTATCAGCCATAGCGAAACCACAGAAGAAACCACATTCGAAAGACAAGACTTTCGTTAAACTATGCTTCTTGCTTTTGTTTTGATACCACATGCACAGAACATATTGATGTGGCTTTCTTCACCTCTCAAGATTAATATAACAGAATTCGACGAGCAACGTCTATGGAAGAGAAAATAATAACCTATACATGCCAAACTGTAAAATGAAGATGACTTACTTGTTATTTGATTCTGCACTTTGTGGTGGAAGAATGCTCATGGCTAGATATTTGTTTCTTTGAATCTGACGCAAGAAACAAAACGAGCACGGATCATAACATGAAACAAGGACAAAAAAAGACATCTATTGTATTATAATTCTTGTACAGATAAAACCAACTTTAGCTTATAATTGCAATCAAACAGTGTGAATGCAACATTTTATGTATAGATGTTTAAGAAAACTAAAGAGCGGGATGACTACAAAATGATCCAGCTTACATTTTGTGAACGCTTTCTCAGAGTGATGGAAAATGAAGCGAAATGCAGCCGATGTGTCCCAATGCCGGTGTTACAATTGAAGGAAGAGGCAAAATTGGAGTTGAATGAAGAGGCTACTGCCATTTCGCAGTTCAATGATGATAGTATAATCCTCTATATACTGTTTTGTGGGAGCCTTGCCTAAAACCAGAGTGTCCATTGTACTGGAATTTCTAAATGGTTTGTTGAACATACACTGCCGATGAGGCAGTATGCGAAGTCGAATTGCCCAGCTTTGCAGATCTGCTTGCATCACCACATCTCCATCTCCATTGCTTAGGAGGAGCAAGCACCGATTAGCCAGTTTTCAAATGGCCGCCCAACAACAGCTGCCACCGTCAATTTACATCCGATAGTAAATTTGGAGCACTTGGCATATTCCTGGCATATACTAGCATATATCTAGAATATGCCATAAACCCACATGAACGAGGGCTTGCCCCGGGTCCCCTCCACCACCCCCCAAAAAAAAAGGTTCTATCCCAGCCAAAGTCACTATCATGACTCTATCTGTTGTTATCCAGAGGCCTTGACCGTCAATCAAACCCCTTGAGTCTGAGCCCCAGGTAGGAACCCTTATGTATAATGTATATTTATGACAACGTTCAGTAGTGTTGATGGATGGGCCAAATTTGTGGTGGCATATTATTTTTATATATATTGTTGTTAGGTGCTAATATGTATGTACGCTTCTATAATGTAGAATATTTCAGAGGAGGAATGGGGCCAATGACACTTCCACGTCCTTCCCTCGGACACTTGGCCATCACAAGTGATCCGAGTCAAACGAAATGCCTTTCCTGGTGATAGTATCACTGGGAAAGGGAAATTTCCCTATTCATAGAAGGAAAGCATCGTATAGATCCGGGGAGCATCACAGTGGTATCAGAGCCAGGTTCTTGGTAGCCCGGATCGGCTATGCCCTGAGTAGTTGAGCTAACTGACCTTAATGGGGGGTGAATTGGGATTAAAATCCCAAAGTTTGACCTTGAAGAGTTGTGATAGGGTCTTGTTTGCTACTGATAGTGATAGTAGTCAACCTCCAAAATCGGAGGATATGACTTATTAAAAATAGAAGTTATAGATTGCTTTAGGTAGTTAGTGAATTGGAGCAATCTCAAGTTGAAAGACAAGAGAATGCCCTAGCGAAGTTTTGAAGAAAGGGCAAAAATCTGGGGTAATGGAGGCTGCTTACTTAGAAGGGCCATAACTTGTGGGGATTAATTTTGATAGTAGATGGATTTTGTACGCCTAGATAGAGCACAAAGAGAGCTTGTGAAGCCCTCAAAAAGTCTCACCATCGAATGCGCCATCGAAAAGAGTTTTAGGTCAAGCAAAAAGGTTGTGCGTACAAAGGTCTAACAAGCAACCATATAAAAATATGGATTGCAAAGAATAAGGATTAAAAACATTTTAAGTGCTTCTGCCATTCATCCTAATCAGACTTTTGTAGCTCTGGCATATCATTATCCCAAGGGAAGGAGCTTTCTTCTAACCTCCGAATCCTGGAGGAATGTCAGGGTCCTTGGTAGAATTTGCCTTTTCTAGAGCATTAGTCCTATCCTAGAGGGCCTGAAGAGGTTGCTGGTATTGGTGGCCATCTCTGCAGCCTCTGTGCAGAGTTGTGCTATGTGCTAAAAACTCAAATGAGGAATAGAAATTAGGCTGTAAAACTCAACTCAGTAATAGAACTTATGGAATGATATTTGCTTTTATGCAATTGCTTTCACCCATTGACCTACATATTATAATTGCTCGCTTATTTGCTTGCTTTGCTTATACAAGATCGCACGCTATGTGCCTGCACTTGACGTGCGCGGACACATTCATAGACTGACTGACTTAGTTATGTACGTACTTAATTCATCGCTATAAGATTGCATATTCGCTCCGATACCCATAGCTCCATCCCCACCCACGCACTGCAATCGATCGCTCATGCACAGAAACACACATACTTCGCTTATATGAGATTGCACACACAATGCATTATTGAGGATAACAAATTGTATTCTGGATATGATGATATGACATGCTCATGAAAAGTGAACCCCCCATGGCAAGTCAAAATTGCATTTTAGCTGGTGGATTTAGCACTAATCCTACGAGAAACAAAGTTGCCTCGCTATTAATGAACTATCCTGTGCAAAATGTAAGGTAATAACATGAGTTATTGTAATAGACTATACTACATTTGAAGATGTGTATAACCACCCCACGCTCCCCTTTAAGGAAATCAACCGTTGCATCAATGTCATGTTGCATATGTATAGGGCTCCCATGCAAACTTATCTTACAAGTGTCTTGATCAACCTGCAACGACTATTGTGGATATTTTGTGTTCCTTATTGAGTAGATGAAGGATCTAGGTAAGTGTTTCAGATGTTTCCTAAGAGTTTTGATGGTTCCTTTACATTTTGTTCGATGCATGAAGAAAAAAGGGTTTCGATCCTGCAAGCTATGAGGGGTCCCATCTATATCAAAGGTCCTACAATCGATCGACTTCCAAGCCCTTCCAATATCATCAACTCTAATCGGCTATACCCCAATGGGGAAATATGCATGGGCAAAAGTTCTTCGACAAATCCTTGTTTTGGCAAGAAAAAGGTTGTTGACCTCACCATTCAGGACCTACTTGATGCAACATAAACCCTCTTTGCATGCAGAGGGATGAGACAATTGAGCACTGCTTTTTCTTGTGTGTCACCATGTTCGACTTGCTTGGCAGTGGCTTTTGAGTCTTTTCCATTGTGACTTGAATAGTCAGCAGGTCCTATTGTCAGTCTATCATAGTTCTTGGGACAAGTTGGCAAAGAGGGCTTTCCACTTAGCATCTGCTTGGATCATCTGGTCCATCTGGAAGAGACGAAATCTCCTCATCTTCAAGGGACAGGTCTTTTCAGATACACAAGTGCTTAGCGATGCCCGTAGTCGCATTGTGAAGGCGTACAAGTGTTCTTCCTTAAATGATGACATAAAAAGTGTCATTTGGGAGCAATATCTTCAGATTCACACCTACTCATAGCAAACAATTGTGCTCGTGGTGATCGGTGTTCTCTTCTTTTCTATGTTATGTATGTGGTGGGTGTAGTGTTGCTCTAGTGGATATCTTCTCCATTGGGTTTTGAGTCCCCCATGTACTCTTTGTATTCTTTTGAGTAATAAAGGTCCACGTTCATAAAAAAAAAAAAAACATGAAGGGAAGGCCTATGGTTCGCCACCACCAACTTTTTGATATGTTTTCCAACTAATTATAAAATCTAATGTACCGTAAGCCATTGAATCTAAAGAAACAACATCTCCAAACTATATCGACCTGAATTTCAATCCTTGAACAATATAACAGTTGGGTTGCTCAAATTACCAAAGAATTTCCCTGCGCCCACATCACCTGCGCCGATTTTAGGGAATGTTGTTTTGATCCTTCATTCTCCATCATCGGCTATACAGGTAAGAAATCCATTAAAATCATTGATGAAGCACCTGGACCTTGCGCTCCCCAACTGTCATATTGTAAGGGTAATGCAATTGGTCCAGGATTCCCAGTTTGCAGTGGTCCAGGATTGGGAATCCTAGACTAATGTCATTACCCTTATACAACTTAATGAAGGCTCAACTTTCCGAACACTAAATATCAATGCAATAAGGCTCACTCCATATTGCTCACTCTGGATCATTGGATCCAGAGATCATTCTATGAATATCCCAAATCAAGGGACCTCGAATTTCCACATCCCACCCATGTACAATTTGTTGCTCACTATACATGTATTTATACAGCCACATATACGTATCGCAAACAACTAGAAACAGAGTAATAGGAAGTAGATAATTCACATAATTTGGTAACTGTGTAAATCCATGGAAATTATAGTCCATTCACATCATGGAGAGAATGTGCAGACCCATACTTCAGAAACAATTGTCTCACCTACAGACATTTCCAAGAACGAAACAGCACATGCACATCAAATTACATATCCAAACTCTGAGTTATACATAAGAACCCGAAACTCTTGCATTCATAAAAAACAGTGCTGCCTTTACAAAGAAGCCTGAAGAAGAGAAGGCTTCGTAGGCAAGCAGCCCATACACAAAAGACACAACTTCTGTACACAGAATAACTATAAAGTGAAGAGCAAGAGCGAGATGAAGCAGATTGACACGGCTACCCATAGCCATCTCAGGCCTGCACAGTGCGATACACGACAGCACACATGCACAGAACTGCAAGGCACAAATAAAATCACACGCCGTAGCTCCATATTACATCTTCACGAAGAAGCCTGCAGACCAGAAACCCAGCACCCAGAAAGACATGAGGTAAAAAAAATTTCCCATCACCTCCTATGCCCCTTGAGGCCATATCCACCTCCTCCCCCATTCTCAATCATTCCAACCGTACAACTCCACCTCACCTCGCCCCTCTAGCAGCCATGTCTCCATCCAGACAGTAGCAATCGGAACAGCAGCCCGACAACCGATATACTTTCCAAGAAAGTTCGTTGATGCAACAAATGATTGATGTGTCTGTACCGTCTCTAGCACAGAGAACACAGACTCCGGAAGAAATCGCTCCACAATCAGGCAATTGAAGAGCACAGCTGATGAGCCCTCAATCAATCCACATGCCACATAACTGCAATCACTGACGTATTCCTTCTTGAATATGCAGAAGAATTTCTTCACCTGAGAAGCAAGGAACACACAACATTCCGACACTGGCAATCACATCTGAAGCCCCAGTATGCAAACTGCTGTTCCCAAAAGGCTGACAAATACAAAGAACACTAGAAAATGCTAGTAGAAAAAGACCCAACAAGGCAATCCTCACTGCCTTTCGGCCCTCCCAATTGACAAGACTCCAAACCAGAACACCCTCAGCTCGTAGTTCCAGTACATTTCTGGTGAATCAGAAACAAGAAACCCAACTAATCCAATACCTCACTCTTCGCACCTTCATGCCATACTCATACCTCAACAAAATCGGTTCCAACTGACACAGATGACCCACCTCCTTTGGCAACCCAGAGAGAGCAACATGTCCACACTCGGCATGTTCGTGATGTCCTCCAACACAGCAGCATGCTCATCTCCTGGCCTGCCTTGATCGGAGCATCCCTGCCATGAATTCGTCCCAGCCCAGCCCCTCTTTGCCCACACCGTGGTAACGCAAAAAAAAAAAAAAAAAAAAAAACACCCCTGAACCCTAACCCCTATATTTCGGCCCACCTTCGCCAAAACCATATGCCCAACATAGTTTGCCAACCTTATTGTATATCGTTGATGAAATTCCCCAAGCGTTGGATGGGGGAATATTCCTTGGGCTATTCCCTCTAGGATCATCCCATGTGTACACCTCAGCAAGGGCTAGGGTCAAACGCTTATGTGGCCCTATTCTTAAGGGTGTTTGACAACCATTGCACAACATTCCAATATGACATTGACCCCATAATAGAAACATGCCTAAAATAGAATATAACCTCGTAATAGATGGAAGGATAAGATAAGGATTCTATCTTGGCATGCTCAATCATGTGGCACATGTTTGAGGCCCACAAAAAAATCTCCACAAAGAAGCTTGCACCCCCCAATCCACCCCACAAGAAACTGCGTCCATCCAGCTGTTTGACAGTGCCTTCCTTAGAAACATGGCTGCACCTGCAAGCAAAATGAAGCAACAGACAACAGACTTGGGGATTTGAATCCCCTGCGCAATGCGCAGCTCCAAGCAATCTGCCCGCCCAAAGGGCAGGGGCTATTCCCATGCACATGCAACCACACATTCTTTGTCCCATAACTTTTACAGTTCTTTCTTCCACAAGCATGCATATGACACACAAATCTGGTTTACAACAATGAGAAGCATTCTTACCTGTAATCCATATACAGTTTCCACATCCTTCTTTATATTTTTTATGGATTTTCCTGATGCACAATGCCTATCAATGGTTTCCTTCATAAACAATCCAATGCCACAGAGTCTACTTTCCCGAAATGAATCAGGCTTTTTAAATACACAATCAGTTGCAGCATTTTCACTCCTAAAATATCTGATATGAAGTCAATGCAATGAAAATTGAATTATACAATTTCCTTTGTTGAACACATAATTGTCACAACATGCTTTGCTTGCAAACCATATGTTTTTTCCCTCGGTACTGTATAGCAGGGAACAAATGAAAAATGAGGGAGCTATTCATAACAGGTTTAAGGCTTAAGGGAAACATCAACAATATGCTAATTGAAGAATTTGATATGCACCTAGACCTCGGGCCCGACCTGTTACAAATACACAGGAAAATAAGACAAGAAACCCGCTTTCTTTACTTCCCCTAACTGAACTCCATATTCATGCCATCGCCCCACCTTATCCACATCTCGGCCGCCCCTGAATTTGGTGTCTGCTCCAGCATCGTCATGTGATGAAATAAGAATAGTAGTTAACCCAACAAATCGGTCTGTATCTGCTTCAAGATCTTCCCTTTCTATCCCCGATCCCTTTTCTTCCCGCTTCATCTATTCCTGCTAAACCTAACCTAAGTACTAAATATAACCCAATGAAAAAAACTAGAAATCGTAAAGATTCATTTAGGCCCTATTTATATACACATTTTTCTACAATACACCCCATTAACCATTAAAACCTTATGTTATAAACATACGGTTTCATGAATAGCAAACCTTATAAGCGAATACATGCAATTTAAGCTCCAACCATTGGGAACGTTTTGAAAATCATAGCCCACATACCAAAGTTGAGAGATTTCAAATGCCGTAGATGGATGGAGTACGACTTTATTCTATCGATGGGTTCAAAACTCCGGTTCTTCTGACAATTTGAAGCAGTTTGCCAATGTCAGGCCAGAGAAAAATCGTAAGCTGGAACGTAAACGGACTTTACAATACTCTCAAAGATGCGTCCTATCGTTATTCTTCAGTAGATCGTTATTTTACCGAGATTCTTAATGCGGACATTATCTGCTTTCAGGTGAGCTTGCTTCTTCGTGGTGTAACGATTTTAATTTATAGCCATCTGGATGCACTATATTTAAGTCTAAAATCTTTGAGTTTTGAGCCATGTATTTGATTTTCAACCTCCCTTCACTTTTTGTGATTAGGAAGCAAAGATTCAGGAGGACAAATTAGAGAAATGGATAGGATGTGTGCCTGGATTCGAGTCATATTGGGCATTCAGCGAAGGGAAAAAGGGCTACAGTGGTGAGTTTTCTTATAAGCAGTATCCAGTGCTTTAAGGGTTTAGGGTAAACTTTGTATATTTGCTTATTGAATTTGTGTTTTCTTTCTTCTATAAAAATGCTAATTATCATAAGGCATTGTATCACGACTCTTACAAGCTGCATGAAATGCAATATCGTATGTTTCAGCATTTCTAGCAAAGAAGATTCAAAAAATCTCATAAAAATTGCAGAACATCATGGCCGGCCGTGTTTTCTTTATTGAAGTACCAAAATACCATCAACGCTTTATCCAGTCAAAATGCAGAAAATATTTCAAGCAGTTGAGGATTCTAAGTTTCTCCATTTGCTAACCTCAATGATTAGTTTCCACTAATCCAATGGTGCATTAATCTTTTCTCTACATTGATACCATAACAAATTGAAAGTCAATTGTTACATCATTTTGTATGCCAGGGGAGTGTTAGTCGCTACCTTTTCTCGCCTTGCTGTCAGATAAGGAATGGTTAATTTACTGGTACCTAGTGGTTTGTCAAACACAATTGCTATTTTAAAGGGATCCTTCATGAAATGATAAGATTGGTCATATTGATGATAGATGCAACAAGTAAGAAGCTGTTCTGGGTCCCAATTATGTACAGAAGAATTTACTCTTCTAAACTCAGATTTAGACAGAAACTATTTTAGGCATGGAACGATTAAATCCATGTTACAGTGCCTGTCTTGACAGACTTCCTGGTCAGCATATGTTTCAGGTTCTAGAAGTTTGAACTGCATTTGCATAATAAATCTAAGGTGCAGTATCTTAATGCCTTGTATGTTCTCTTTCTAGGAGTAGTGACCTACATAAAGGAAGAACTATTGCCTCTAGATGCAAAGGCAGACTGGTTAGGGGATGAGTATGATGACGAGAATGCAGATCTTCACAAAGAAGGCCGACTCATGTACACAGACCATGGAAATTTTGTTCTACTGAATGTATATGTGCCCAATGCCGGTGAAAGACCAGAACGTTGCAGATTACATTTCAAGCTAGAGTATCTAAAAGCTCTTGAACATCTATGTAAAACTTTTGCCCTTATTTTTAGTTCTTGTGTGAGTGATGTATCTCAATTTTGGCTTCGGCTTTCAGGTGATGAGATTGTACATTCTGGCAAGCATGTGATGGTAGTAGGTGATTTCAACATCGCACACAAACAGATAGATGTCCATCAGAAATGGAATATTGAAAGCATTTACAGTCCAGGTATTCATCCTTTTGTAGGAACCTCTCATTGTTATTTTAATTAATGGTGTATTGTGGCCCATTGTCTGTTTGGAATGGCATAGAGGAGAGGTCTTGGATTGATGGCTTTTTGGACAAATATATCGATTTGTATCGTTATTTTCATCCTGATACACATGATGTCTTCTCAGTCTGGAACCAGAAAAGTGAAGCAAGGATACATAATGAAGGTTTACGGTGAGCATCTTAATTGAATAACGTAGGTTTCTTCGGGGACTGTTCGTTTAGCTGCGTCATGTGTCGTTCATCTCATATAATTGATGAATGCACTATACTTTGTGCAGGATTGATTTTGCAGTCTGTGACAAAGGGTTTGTCTCTCAAGTTTTAGATGTTGAAATAAGGAAAATGTTTCCCAAAAACTGGAGTGACCATGCTGCACTTTTTGTAACGTTAAAAGACATACAAATCCTACCCGAGCATCCAGCTCCCTCCATTAGCTCATGCAATATGAAACGTTTTCAACATGATCGAAAACAGAAGACGCTGACTTCGCTTTTTGCTCATTCATTGCCCAAGTTTGGGAATAACGTCAAGAGTGAGATTCCACTAGTTGCAGTGTCTGATGGTTCAAGTGAACAAACAGGCAAACTAGAGGCAATGGTTCCTTTTGGAGGGTCCTCTTCAGGTACTTGTCATTCTTCTCAGAATGATGTGGACTCTTCGAAGCAAGTAAATACTGAAGCATTAGTTGAACTAGGAATGGAGTTTTTAGAAAAAGATACATGTCTACCATTAGTTGGAAGATCTAGTGGTAATAAAGAGACTCTGTTTTCTTCTCCAGCTAAAGATAGAGCGACAGGTAGAAAGCGGAAAACTGAATCCAGCAGATATAAGCCTTCCACAAAGCAAAAGACATTAGCTGATTTTCTTAACAAAAGCCATCCTCAAAATATGCCTGAATAATGTGTCACTGGAACATAGGATGCCTTCCATTTTGGTCTGCAGCGAATTCTATGTGGTAATTCCAAACTAGGTCTGAAACTGTTCATTATAATGGATCTGGGGTGGATTCTCTGCGGCAATTTAGAAATGACATGTAACCTCCTTACAAATTTTGTTGGTCATCTTTCTATTTTTAGAGGTACACAGTTGTGATCCGTTAGAGCAACAACCTGTATCCTTTTAGAACAGGAAGCAAGAAGGAATCTTCATTTCCACGAGTGTTAGCCCGGTTTCGCATCGCTGGGCTGCTGCTTCTGAAGTATTTATAAAAGTTGATCAGACAACAGGTAGTAATGGTACTCCAGAATGATTGTTTGTTGCATGCATGTAGCCTAGGAACGAGGTGCATAACAACTAAAGATTGGTTAAGCTTACGCAACAGGGTTAATCCAGTTAATTTTCTAGTAAAAATTTTAACTTGAATGACTTCTTAAGTTCCTTTATGCTTTTTAGCTTGATAATTAGGCCGGGGGCACAAAATGCTCCTTTGCATTGCACATTTGCTGGAGGCAAAAAACGCAATAGCTTGCTCATTTATGATGCTCTTCGGGGCAACCCTGAATTGTTCTATCATAATAAAACTTATAAATGAAAAGGAAGAATTCTAAAATACCAGGCATAATTTTGGAATTTATGCAAGGAGTAGTCCTGCCACCTTCTGGTGATGTTGCCCCGTTGTTTGCAAGAGTCTCATCCAATATTCAATCGTTGACGTAAATTGTGTCATATATTTGGCTGTCTCTGAGTACCATTGCTAATTGTTGAGCATGCAAACCAATGAAGAATATGCTTATGGATACTATTTCGAAGTTGAGCAAGGTCTTTCACCAACTCTTAGGTGCTAAAATATTTGGGTTTCCAACTGGCATTAAGGATTTTCCATCCTCCCCTTCTTTCCACATTCTTATTCCTCTAGCAGGTAACCAATCCACGAATGTCGGACGTGCCTTGTGGTACACGATAGGCCAGTCACCATTCATGGCGAACTTGAAGGTTAGAGGGGTACCCTTCTATGAAACCTTTCCAATCTGGAACTTTGTCAACAAGATATGGCACAGATGCATGGAATTCATATAACAACTCATGCATGGTTAGCGCTTCCGCTTTCTTCAAGGAAGAAAAGTTACCAAACAAAGCATCGATGTCTTCATGTGTATGGCCAGGCATCATAAAATCTAACTCAATCTCTTCAAACACACCGAGATGTACAAGATATGAAAGATATGAGAATATATACCTGTTTTTATTTTGTCAAGATGCATGGTCTAGTTGCAACATCAGTATTTGAAGGAGCCATTTCATCGAGGGTCTCTCACGTACTTCATCTCGTCTCCATAATATGAATGATCCTTTGGCTTCTCTTAAGAGCCTTGCCTCTGGAGTAGGCCAAGGAAGGGAGAGGCAACTTCGCAACTCCAACACTGACAGATCTTTCTGGGATGCCTTTGAAGTGATATTGCCTCGTTTCCTTCAAAATGCCTCTAACGATCGCTCCACCATCCTTAAAGAGGTACAAGCCTGCCAAAGCAAAATCTGGCTTTGTTAACATGCTGCCCCACGATAAAAATATGCTACAAAATTAATATAAACAAGGACAAGCAAATTGGGCGGTCGCCCAATTTGGAGATATCTAGTATAGATACATGTATCTATACCTAATAATGCAACTATAGTGTATACAAATTATTTTCCATGGTATAAAGTGGAGTGGAGTCACAACATACAACACCCATTTGTCATGTCTCGCAATTTGATAACTTCTTGCCTCACACAGGAGTTCCTTGGCACCTCCTCCTGAATATCTGGAGTCCATTATGTGCAGTATGAATTATCATGATATCTTCAGATGCTCGTAAAGAGGCTTACAGCTCGATCCTTGGCTTGAGGAAATAGCTGCGAGCTCGGCTGGAGCTACTCAGCTGGTTTCTTTTGTGTAGCCATTCATCTAGTGTGGGTACCAGAGCATGTTGACTATGAAGTTAGTAGAGTCACTGCTCCACTCGCTCATGATGAGCTTGGCCGGTGAATGAAATGGATTGTGAGCCCGGCTATGTTTTTTCACTTTGTTGTTTCTTGAACGTGTAATCCTTTCAGCATCAATAAGTTGTATTCAATGTTCTTCATATTTTTCCTTTCTACGTTTTTTCACTTTGTTGTTTCTTGAACGTGTAATCCTTTCAGCATCAATAAGTTGTATTCAATGTTTCTTCATATTTTTCCTTGCTATGTTTTTGGGTTGCCCCTAGGGGGGCAAACCCTTGTTTATGTGGGTATGTGGGCATATCCAGGTATATGCCGGCATATGCCTAGCATATGCTGGTGACTGCTAAAAACTGTCTACTGCCTGTAAATGCTCGGTGCATGCAGCACCTTGTTTTCATAGCCGATTCTGCCGACTCTGCATGCAGCTATGAATGGGCACAGTTCTAAATACATTTGCTTGTCTAGGAGCTAGCCTTGAGGTGAACATTTGGAGCGTTAGTTTAGTAGAGCATCGGCAGGATGATGAGCCGGAAATGGCGTACCCTAAATTGTCATGGTTTTTATGATGCGTGGCCTTCTTTTTCTGGTGATGCAGTAACGTGGTGTCGTTGGCAGAAGCCTTGCTTTTATGCTAATGTACCCGGAAAGGTGAAGGCCCCTTTAACGAAGCCGGAGCTTCCTGGGATTGATCATATAATTGCTGTAGCATCTGGCAAGGGTGGAGTCGGAAAAGTCCAAAGACAAAGCAGGTATGAGTTTATTTGTTGGCTATCTCTACAGTAGACTCTGCAGGTGAAGGCATCAATATTTTTGAACCAAGAAGAAGAAGAAGAAGAAGAAGTGTGTGCTGTTTGCTATTATCCGTTGCCATTTGCCAAATTCCTAAATGTTAGCCTGCTATTTGACTAGGTTCTATCGTGGAAAAATATCAGAGTATATTGCTAAAACAAAGAAGCATAAGGTAAATGTTATGTTTCTTTGACATATTTGTCCCAATGGATTAAAATTTGAATTTAATGGTGTTAAAAGGTGGTGTACGATGATGGAGATGAAGAAGTTCTCGAGCATGGGAAAAGAGAAATGGGACTTTGTTGATGAAGATGTTCCACCGAAGAAGGTCGAATATTTTTGCCGCATTACGCTTGAGGTTTGCATAAGTGTAATTGTTATAAATCATATTACGGGGTTAACCAACATGGTTTTCCTCCAAATCGACTTCTAGTTTGTTTGCGTGGTGATGTAAACGATTAGTATAGCAATCTGGTATGCAAAATAGATCCAAAAACAATGCATTATAAATCTTGACCGTCTCTTCTTCCCAAAATGACAATTTAAAATTCATCGCTTCGCCCTTTTTTTAAATCTAGATGTCGTTTTGATCAGTCCAATTCTTTTTTTTTTTTTCACAACAAACTCTTTAGTTCTACCTTAACTCTTATGCTTTATCCAAACTCCCACATTTGTTATACAACCTAACAAGAATGAGAATGCTGTGCAACACTGTCTAGATGGACAAGTCGACCCTGTGTTAAGGCTGGTATTCTGCCACATGCTTTCAAGGTGGGAAATGTAATTCTGTCTGGATTAATGCCTTACCATTGCATGTTCTCAAAAGTGATATGTCTTGAATGGAGACTACCTATGGCTACTTTGTATCACTTATCCACCTTCTCTGAATCTGTTGTATCTGTTATGTTCGTCGTGCTATTTGTTTTTTATTCTTTTCTATATTGCTCTGTGTTCTTTTCTGGATACATTGCATACTTCGGCATTTCTAAAAATGATATGTTATGCGCATCCCGCTTTCAGCTATGATGCTTTTAACTATGATGCTGCATGCTTCCAGAGCAATTGTGAAGGTGATTTTGTCTGGCTTTGCTCCTTCATCTAGCATTTGACAAGATAGTTTATGGCAGGAAAACCAATCCTTCTCCTCCTTTTTAACTCTTGGTTACTCTTGGTTTTCACTTCAAGCCCTACAACCGAGGATGGCCTTCTCTGTATTTATTGCATGTTTATGGTGTCCCTTTAAACCTCAAGTTTTCCCATTTCAGTCTATACCATTCAGCAAATCTAGTAGACCATCGTTTTGCACAAAGCTTACTTCTTGTGCTACCTCAATTTTTCTCATTTTGTTATGATACCATTTGGCAAATCTAGTAAACCACCCTTCTTTGACCATATTGTAAATTCTCTGAATGGGGCAGTTTTGGTCGGTGCAACATTTTGGGCAGTGATTCATGAGCCTCTATTGATGTGTGGGCATAATTCTTGTGCTTCCAATGTGCATTAGGAAGTGGTGAATTGGATGCTATGACTTATAGGTGCCTTTTCTTCCTTTTACTTGTTCCTTTTACATTTATACTTGGATCAAACTTTTCATTTCTGGGATACATCATGGTTTGATTGTATTTGGCTCGCCTTCAAATTGCAAGGGATATATCATGGTTTGATTGTTTTTGGCATTGCTTGCACAGTTAAAGCGTATCGTATTTCTGCAATCATAGTTGCGTCCTTATCTGTCCATTATGGCAACATCGTGCTATTTATATCTGGTCGGCAGGCAAATATAGGATAGCTGTTGTGCTAAAGAAAAGACGTGCATTGTTGATTACACAAATGAGAGTACAAGTTCAAAATTTGCCATCCCTAAAGCTTATAGATGTTGTTCTTTTTCGTGATGTTCGCCCTAGCAATAAGACGAGACGTCATTTTTTAAAAACCTTAAAATTCCATAGCAGAGGCAAGGCATAGAGCTGG
Organism: Isoetes taiwanensis; assembly: GCA_021234155.1. Lineage (NCBI taxonomy): Eukaryota > Viridiplantae > Streptophyta > Lycopodiopsida > Isoetales > Isoetaceae > Isoetes > Isoetes taiwanensis. The sequence continues at coordinate 15,842,637 of JAJEKV010000024.1, forward strand.
CTACTTACAGGCCACAGGCCACTGACTATTTTATAACACTAATTCTGCACGGATATTCTAAAAGTTGTACTATATCACTCTTATGTTTGTTCCGTTTCGTTACATTACAGATGCTTGGAAACATGCTCTAGTGTATTCCAGTGAAATGGCCACTTCTTTAAGTTCATTATGATCTCAACTTTAATAAGTAAGTATTCTAAACAAAAGCATGATATGTAGGTTGATATTCACAATTAATGTGTGCTACAATACAATCATCTAAGGATATATAAGCACTCAAAACTTGCCATATAACCTGCTCCTTTCTAGTGCCATTAAGATTTCAATTACGAGACTAGTGAACGAACTTGTCTTCACAATCCCTTCATTATGAGGCATGGCCAAAAAGGATGTTGTTTATCTACTGTTCATATCCAAGCCTTATATTAAGAATCTTGTGAAATTTAGCCTATGGACTCATGCACAATATGCCCTGCAATGGAAGATTATTTTTGCTATAAAGATCTTGCACAGAACAGAAGACTGCTCAAACCTGCTAAATTTTATCATTGTGTGTACCTGTTAGACATCCAAAATACTTTTGGCTACAAGCCAATAGATGCTGTACGATCTGACTAGGATCTTGTGAAATTTAGCCGGTGGATTCATGCGATATATACAGCAACAATGGAAGATTATTTTTTGATATAAAGATCTTGCAGAGAAGACTGTTCAAGCCTGCTAAATTATTTCATTCAGTATACCCATTAGACAAGCCAAAATACCTTTAGCCACAAGCCAATGGATGATGTATGATCTGACTAGTGTAAAGAAGGACAAGTGGTTATAAGCTATAGCAGGGATCAAGGATCTTACCAACTATTTGTAATAAAGTAGCGTCACAAGGAGCAGCAGCTGCTTTGCATATAAGATCTATTCTTTAATTTAACCATGTTTATCCTGTTTCATTTTATCGTTTTTCTTTAGCCTTTAGATCATATGGAGTCTTCCACATTAGCGGTGAGGATGCTATTTTTCGCCCTTCAATATCCTTGGTGTTGCACAAACATTTCTTTCCTTGATAAACATTAGATATATACATTGCATTTAGGTTAATAGTTAGTGTCCTTCATAACCCCCCTTAGTCTTCCCTTTGTGGAAGAAGCGATAAAATTGTGCCTTCTAACTTCCTTATATCTATACTCTAACTAGGATCCCAGAAGAAATACATTGGCCTTCTTTGCTTGTTGTAGATCCTGCCTTCAGTCACTTTGTATTCTTTAGAACCCTATCGTATTAGATTTTAAGCATGGTTAACAAGAGGACTTCTAGACATTCCCTAGCATAAGGTCAACATGTCTCCCTTTGTTCTGCTTGGCATAGTTCTCTCCAACTTCTACTAAGTGCAAGAATAAAATCTTGACTTTGCCAGAGCTAGTTTGTGGAGCTATCTAAATCAAGGTGTGACACAATCTGCAATAAATCATGAACCGAAGCACTACTGTAACAAGCAGTGAGGTGGCCTCTTGATAAGACGGGAGTGCTGTTTGCTAATCAACTTTTAGAACAGATGGCTAAAGACGGCCAGATTCCCACAATTGATGTTTATAGTGCTATTATAGGTGGACTTTGCAGGAATGGTAACATAAATGATGCTCATTATCTGCTTCAGCAAATGTGCGATACAGGACATGTTCCAGACGTTAAACTTTACAATGCACTTATTGGGGTATTTTGCAAGATTGGCAAGTTTGGTGAAGTACAAAAATTACCGAAGAAAATGACTGAACATGGTTGTGCTCCGAATGTGTTGAGTTATGGTCCACTGATAGATAGATTTTGCTGGGCAGGCAAGTTTGACCAAGCAAAAGAGGTGGTGCAGGAAATGACTAACGAAGGTCGTGCATCAGTGTAAGCAAATTTTGGAAGCTTTATGTTGCAAGACGACGTTGGAACCAGAGTACTCCAATTTTGATTCAGGTTCGAAAGAACCCACAAGACAAGTTGATGTAATTTGGGAGTTGATTACTTTGATAATCCAAGCGTCAAACTTGTTCTTCGGTTAATCTTTTCTGAATTGCCCTTGCCCATTTTTATAAATGGGGCAATTTGTTGGCAAGAGTGTTTCTTGGCGTTTTATGGCATATTTATTTTGAGTATATCTTAAAATACGATGGTTGTAGTTTTTTTTATCTCTTATATATATTTGCTTATTTTATTTTGTCAAACAAAAAAAAAAGAGAGCCAAAGGTGTTTTAAATTGTATTGATCTTAGCTATTGGGAAAAAGGACCTTGAGAGCCTAGCCATAAAAAATAGTCATGAACAACACAAGAGAAGTAAAATGGCTATAATAACATTTAGTTTTGTCAGTCTTGGGGATATTATCCATTAAAATAGCACCAACGAGACGAATCATCCACTGCCAGAATGGGGCTAGCCATGGCCAGATAAAAATATGAAGACTCATCTCCCTTTGGCCACAACCCAAGCCATTCAGTAACTAGAAGAGCTCCCACAAAAGTAGTTTCACTAAGCCAGAATAGAGTAAACTTCAGAGTAGAGAAATTTGCATTTGGAAGAAATGATCTCCAGACTTGTTTGGCTGCTAAGGCTTGATCTTAGGTTTTTTGAAGAGATTATTTGAGCCCCCTGCCAAATGAAGCCACTCATGGCAGTTTATAGCTTTCTATATGACGTTGTATTAGCAATAATGGCAAAGGAGAAGAACACATGTGTACTAGCTATACCACTATTGACAATCTCCACTCTGCCTGCAAGAGAAAGTGAATTAGGATACATTTGGATCTTCTTTTTTCATTCTATTTAAGTTGCCCTTGTGCAAAGTGAAAGACATGAACATTAGACTGAAAGCCCAGACAAAGTGAGCACCCAAGAATAGAAGACCATATGTCCGGAGGTGTAGGGCAACAAACGGGATAGGAGGGTGAAAACACAACACTTCGATCAACTAGAATCGGTGGGTCACCGAACCTTGGATGTTACATGGAGCTTCCTCAGCCATATGGCGCAGTGAATCAAACATCATATAAACGCGTCCCATAAAGTCACGACGTTGACTCTTTCTAGTGCAAGGCATCGCAACCGTCTCCAATTATCTTAGTTTGTAACAAGTTCCAAATTTTGTTGGTTCAATAATAATGGTGATCATTGCAAGTAAAATTAACGATTATTGTCTCTTTATTTTAGCCGGATTCATGGCTTTATTGATTGTTGAAAGGAGTTAGAATTCATTCAAAGCTGTGAATGGCACAACAATACTCGATGCTCTTTGACACATGGATTTATGCAGGCAAAACAATGCAATGTGCAGAGATGTACCTTGGACCTAGCAATCTTTATGGCCCATTGGTATAACAAGTGTAAAATAAATGAACTATTCTATAGCATTGGTCTGTCTCTAATTCTATGGATTATTATGGTCCAGTTTGGATGTGTGGTTGCAAACATTTGGGTTCCAGTAAAATCGCTACATGCAAAGGTAAAGTTAGAACAACAAAATGCATATTCTCGTTATTCATGCTAGGAACCTAAAAACTAGGTGCATGCTGATCTTTTTAGAAGAATTGAGTTTGCTTTTGCAAGTTATGCCCAATTTGGTGTTGGTTATTGCATTATCTTGCATGTATTGTGATGTACTATGAGGTTGTGTAAAATAAGTGCTAGTATAGACTTTGTTTGTAAGAGACAGGAAAGAAATTTATCAAAGCTCTTGGACGTCTAGATGGTTTTGCCTAGTTGGTTAAGGGCATGTCGACAGCCACTTTTCTTAAATGTGAATGTATTTATAACTAGGAGTTATTACTTAAGATGCTTTATTCCATTTTAAAAATTTTCCATTTATCCCATTTTCTTTCCAAGCTTCCTACTGAGCAATTTCTCGTTCCAATTCTTCTTTATATGTCGTTAATAAAACATTTAACGGCATATTTATTGGACGGAAACCCCTCTACTAGATCAATGCTTTAACTCTTCTTTGCTTTAGAATTCATGACCATTGAGGCAGGAAAAGATATTCAGATTAAAGATAAGTTCTTGGCAAGCAAGTCATGGCCGCAACAATGCCTTATCGAGGTAAGCGATTGAAAGCGACAAATCAGGTGGGGAAAAAAAATTAGCATCAAATTCAATCTTAAGGAACAACCAAACAGAAAACATGAAATTACACTCTCGGGCCACCGAAGGGCAACCCCTCGTGCGCAGCACCTTGTTTCACTTTGTTGTTTCTTAAACGTGTAATCCTTTCAACATCAATAAGTTCTATTCAATGTTTCTTCATATTTTTCCGTTCTCTTCGTTCGAACCCAACCCATAAATTTGGCGCCCACTAGATTTGACGATTCAGGACTCCCCCCAGAAGTGATACGGACGCCCGCCCAGTTTGTATATGTTGGCTTGCATGTAAGATGGGCACTCGCTCAGCCAACTATGCCCCAGGGGTGAAACACATAATGCATATGTGACGCTCCTCGAACCTGTACGATGCTCCCATCGTATAAATATGGAAAATTCCCCTCCTGTATCGACTCCATCACTACAAAAAGGTCCTCCATCTGAATCGGACCACTTATGATGAGCAAATGTCGGGGTGAAGGACACAGAGGTGTTATTCGTCCCAAGCCTTCTATGGGAATCCTATATAGCAGAAGCGTACATACATGTTAGCACCTGGCAAAAAATGCAAATAAATAATATGCCATCACTAAGGGTGGCTCATCCGTCATCAATACGAGCAATGACATAATACCAACATAACATAGAAAATGCACCATAAATGAGGATTCTACCTCGGGCTTAGGCTCAAGGGGATCAAGGATCAAGTTACACTAGGTTCTTTTTCTATGTGTGTGAATCAGAGAGTCTAGAAAGTCACAACGTGTATGGTACAATCTAACACGAAGTTGAAAATGTAGCAAAATAACAGGGGGTTCCAGAGGGATTTGATATGGATATAAAAATAACAATTCCTGAAACCATAGACTATATATCCCTAAAACAATCGAATAAGTTGTTAATAAAAAAAAAACTCAAGATAAAAAATAATCGAATGAGCTCACTGGGTATATTGGTTAAAGTAGTCTTAGTTAGGACATTGAATTATTTTGGTAGAGGTTCGAGCACCCGTATTTCATATTCTAAATGTAGGGATTTGATATTCCCTCAAAACCTTAGGCGACATCGTATTTCATATTTCAAAATCATAGGTGCCTCCAATCATAAATGACTATAAACGAAACGAGAGGTGCCCAGGGGCCCAGCATACGATCTGTGCCGTAGGATCGACGAATCCGACGACTATGGTAGTCTAGGGTGCACCTCATTTAGAATATGTAGCAAAATAACAGGGGGTTCCAGGGGAATTTGATATGGATATAAAAATAACAATTCTCGAAACCATAGACCATATATCCCTAAAACAATTGAATAAGTTGTTATAAAAAACAAAATATAGATTCAAGATAAAAAATAATCAAAGTAGCTCACAGGGTAAATTGGTTAAAGTAGTTTTAATTAGAACATTGAATTATTTTGGTAGAGGCTCGAGCTCCCATATTTCATATTTTAAAATCTTAGGCAAAGTCGTATAAAGGCTCGATATTCCCTCAAAATCTTAGGCGAAATCGTATTTCATATTTCAAAAACATAGGTGCCTCCAATCATAAAAGACTATAAGCGAAACGGGAGGTGCCCAGGGGCCCCACATACGATCTGGGTCATAGGATCGACGAATCCGACGACTGTGATAGTCCAGGGTGCACCTCGTTTAGAATATGTAGCAAAATAACACCATCCACTAGATGGTTATACAGGAGTGGATTATAATTATAGGCTACTACAAGAGTATAAATGGAAGGACACATGTATTAAACATGTAGGTAGTGAGGATTGTACACTACGGCAGGCAAGTATGAGCAAAGATATGTGGCTATGTGAAAGAATGACATATGACCCTAGATTTAGGATTGGTTCACATATGTTACTATATCACATAATAACAAGGCGGTCATAAATGTTGGAAAGTACTATCAAATAATACAGTAGTAATGATATTAAGGATGTCGACTGTGACATCCAGATTTATGCCATACAGAAAAATAGTAGGATATTCGTGCAAGACGAACAGAATGTTACATAAAGTTAGAAATAAGCATAATGGTATGCTTGTACTTGAAGGTATTTAATGAGGTATAAAGTCCCATCGATAAGCATTCAAGTTATCTCAATTGTTTGGGGTTGACTGACGTCGGCAAGTACAACGTACTGAAGGACATGAAAGGTATTTAAGTCGGGGAAATAGCCAGAGTAAGTCTAGCATATATGGTGACAGAGGTCGGCACTTACGTGGTTTTCTCGAGGAGGGTTTGGAGTGTTTTTTTTTTTTTTAAGTCCCAATTATGGACATAGTGTGACGTAGCATCTTGGTATTAAATCGTACGTTAAATTCGAATTATATCGGTGTTCATTTTTAGGTTAAACTCAAATCATATAGGTTTAGGAATAAGGTTAAAAAAGGAAGATATTGGATATTTATGGTATTATGCATGGCTCAAATTTCGAGACATGCACATAATGGCATTTAATGATGGCTGATAGGACTGGAATTCAAATCATTGCTACGATTTTCACGTCTAATCCAGCCTATATCTAGTCCAACCTAGTTTGGCGCCCATTCTCCGCCCATTCTCCCAACCCAATTTCTTCGCCCAATTCCTTCGCCCAATGCCGTCGCCCAATTCCGTCGCGATGAAGCGACCAGCTATGGAAGAGCCTGAGGTGACCTCCAAGAGGCGCCTGTTAAATGTGGAAGAGGTATTTCCTCCGCTGTTCCCCCCGCTGCCCAAGTTACTTGCTTTGAATGCTTCTGATTCCTCTGATTCATCTGATGAGGAATCAGAGGATGAGGAATCAGAGGAAATTTCTGAGCAGGATTTCATCACAGGTGTTCTTCAAGGCTAGGAAGGAGATTCTTCAAATAATGAGTGGTCTACCAAAGAAGAAGAAGCCGAAGACGATGAAGAAGATGAAGAAATTGAAGACGAATCCGCTGATTTCGAGGACTTCATGGCGTTGCTAAATGGTACATGCATGTTTTCTTTCTGTTCTTATGCAATCAACTAACAGTTTTTTCTTACTTTTTTGTTTTGTAGATGGTGAAGCAGATGAATGAAATTTGTTAGGGCAGAGCACCTTTTTTTTTCCCTTGTTCTTAGCCTCCAGCTTGCCTCCGGCTTCATACCAACTTGCCTCCAGCTTCTATGTTTTTCGAGGGAATGTACATGCCTCCGGGCTTTTTTTCTTACCATATGAATGCAAGCCTCCGGGCTTTTTTATTGTGAATAGTTGAAGCCTCCGGGCATTTAAATTTCCAAAAGGATCATCTGATGTAAATCCATACAGGCCAAGAGAAATTTTGAATGTAAAAAGTTTTTGCTTCTACTTCCATTTGAATACCTAAATTGTCTTTTTACTGTACATGTTTTGGCGCTTATAGGATTTGTATATATGACAAGGGCAGCTAATGTAGGCAATTGTATAAATTTTATGAATGGATGTGAATTGTATGGAATTGTATGCAATTTTCTGATTGGTTATTTGCTGTACCAGAAGGACATGGACATGTATGTATTAACAGAATATTTTAAGTACATAAAGTGCTGCACAGATAATGACACAAGTCTTTGCAATTGTTAAATTAATTCACATGGTCACTACTTTTCATTAATAATGACATCATAATATGATACTTATAAACTCAGCCAACTTACATCACAACTGTTGTGGAACTGTAAACCAACGTGAAGAAAGTATAGCAATGCATATACTTATCTACTACTGACATCTACTTCGGGAGTATATGCTCCAACACAGCTTCCGTTCACATTGGCTGGATCACTGCAGGGTCGGATACTGGATCGATTCCAAGCACTTGATTGTATACGTACAACAAGTGCTTGCAAGGTATGAATCCTCTTATCCTTTCCATGTGGATGAAATCCGGACAACTGCATTCTGGCTCATCCTTAATGGATACAATATATGTGCTATCTTCACGTTTGACTACATAGTCCACATGTTTATGTTTTGAGTAGGTCTTCTCTTGCACGGAATCCACCTTCATTCTCTTTGACTGCTCAAATTTGACCTTGGTCTCTCCATTCATTTCCTTCCTGTAATTCACAACCTTCCCCTTCCTTGTCATTTTAGTTCTGCTCCTTACAGAGCTAGCAGACCCTGCCATGGTAGATCTACGTGCTTGCATACTCAAGGCTGCATTGGCTGCAGTCAAGCTAGATTGAGATCTACCACCCAACAAGAAGCCCGCTGCTCCGAGTTTTTCAATCTCTTCATTCATTAAGTCAGTATCTTTATCCACAGGCCATAATGGTGGTCTTTGTGGGGGACACACCAAAGACTTATCTGGAAACCATGTGCATTCAACTGTAGTAGGATAGAACCACATCATTTGTGAGACTCGTTGTCCCCGGAATTCTCTTAACCCATAAAAGCAAGGAGCAACTGTTGGTTGTATACCCGCGTTAATTGGATTATTACATTTTTTTCCATGTTCTGACTTCCTCCCTTGACACCGGACCTTACTGCCTGCTTCTGTTCTTCGAATAGCCCAAAGAGACATGTGCACAGTCTTCTCTTCTAAAGAATCATTGAAAAGAGTCCTCACCACAGGATCATCCTTACGTACTCTGCTAACATTAGTTGCACGTTTGTCTGGACGATGAGTTCCTGATTCTGCTGTGAGATCAACTGTGTCTATGGAACGTTGCTTCTTGTACACAGTCTTCAAGTTACCTCCTGCACCGCTGTCATGCTCTTCAAAGCCTGCCATTTCTGCTTCCAAGTTTATAACGTTGGTTACCTCCTTAGCCTTGGCACCACTGCTTTGATGATTTTGCAGTCTATTAAAAAGATCTGATACACCTGGACCAGTACCTAAGTAATTGCAGTCTAGAAATGATTTGTATTTGGTACTCTGAAGTACAGCTTTTGTGAGATCGAAGAGGGAGGCATCATACAAGGAAAACTTATTGTTGTTTCCTGATGCTGCCAACCAACTCCCGTGCTTTGCCTCTGATAAGTTTGTTTGTGGAATATGTATTGTTGTCTGCCAATTCTGTTTGTTGACCATAAACCTACCCCATCTGCTTACCCTATGATGCCACCATGATAGCCAAGAACTCAAAACTTTAATATGATTATCTGTAGTCTTGCCCACCCACCAATCCATTATGGAGTGGTATATTTTATCTGCTTCCTCCTCAGTTGCTGATTGATATCATTTTCTACACAGATCCTTATGGGTGTCCCAATATTCCTTTGGCAAGTGTCTTTCTGTATGTCGATGCATGCATTGCTCGAAATGGAAGTAACAGGAACGCTCTTTTTCGGGTCTAGTTTCCCCATTGAAGAAAACTTTCCTGACTGCAATCCAATTAGGTTGAGCTTCGTCTGCCATGAACCCAAAAAACTCAGCTTTTGAATAACCTTTTGCTACCATGACCTTATTAAGCTTCCTCCAAAACTTCTTCTGTGCCTCTGCATCTTCTGCGCAATTGTCAACAGGGCTTTAATTCTGCACGTAAAACAAGATTGTTAAAAACTTATCAATGAACTTTTTTCATTTGATTTTCGCAAACCGCTTACCTGTGATCATACACATGACAAGCTAATGTTGTCCACCCTTGAATTCGTTTGACGTGATCAAAATGCACCCAACTGTTGCTAAGATCACCTGTTGGTCTCATCCTATTGACCAAATCAACCCCTGATCCAGGACCAGTTGTAGACATTTTGAAAATGTAACAGCGTTCATTTAGCGGATCATGAAGCTGGTAAGGGAATTTAGATCCATGGAAATATTCATATTTTCTTCTTTTCTTTAGCTCCAATAAACCAGAAATATCATCTGAACATTGCCTATTTCTTCTCCTCGCATCATCAATCCATCTCTTCAACCTACACAAGCAATATTCTTCATATCAAATAACCTTCTCTGATTGCATAATGGTTCCAACCTTGTCAACAACTCGTTTATTTGATCTGTATCCATCTTCTCAACACTGTCTCCATCTGAGGAGCCCATAATTGAACGAACAAATTCATCCATAGCTAATTCATTCAAAAACATCCCGACGATGGATGAAACGAAACGGAAATAACAGATAATACGAGTTTAACTACTCAAAGGTTCTAGAGATTAATGAATCAATTCAACGTTATAAGCTGAGTTTATCAAGTGGGTGTGGGAATAGCAGGATGTATGAAATGTCACTTCCAATGATGGAAGAAGATTAGGATGGTGACTTTGCCAATCATATCTTTAGGGATGACTGATAAAAGGGCAATACATACCAGTTCCAAGTCACAATAAGAATCAAGACGAGGTGTATAAAAGAGATGGGATGAGATTATACGAACCAGTAATCTATATATTCTGAGAATATCCTTACACTCGGGGGAGCAATGCTAAATCTCAAAGTAGGGGAACGAGGATCTCTGGTTTGATCATAGGGGTTTTTTATTATGAGATTGAGAGGGTTCAATGCCTCCATCTCATTATGAGGGAGCCAAAGAGGACAACATTTGAAACCGATCAAAAGTTGAAGTTGATATAATAACTTAAGAAAGTAGGTTAATTGTGACAATGCATGGTTGACATTGGGAACACAAAGGATATTTAGTTGAAGGAGCCTTTAGAAAAGCTCTTCAACTGGGATAGCAACCCTTAGAATTATGGCATAATCCCGTGGGGCGGATCATAGACCATAAGGCACTAAAGGAATGGTTGAAGTACCTGGGGACCCTATCAAAATGTAGGTAGCATATACAATGCTAACATAGAGTTGGCCACTATCCATTTGGAAAATTCGTGTATCAGCCACATCATAAGGGTGCATAGGCAATGGGTTTTCTTTCAAAGAACTACCAAGGTTACACTTTAGCTAAGTTAGAGCAGATCTCTAGCATTGTGGGATGAGGATATATGTTTACTATGTACGTACTATGTACACATACGAAAAACATCTTGGAGAGGTAATCTAGCAGTGGCACGCGGAGAGACAGACGAGTGTACCCCCAACTTACCAATGAAGGGTCTGGAGTATGTCTGGAATTTCCCTTGGTCCAATCAACTAGAGACTGCCATGTAGCACTCCTCTAGGCCTTGGGTTTGGAATTTGTACCATCACCCTTCAATACTTTTCTCTATCTTCGTCCTCTTTTTATACACCACTTTCCCAGGTCATGACACATACTCTGTCATCCATAGTGATTGATATTTTGAAACCCCCATAGCAATTCAATACCTTGCTCGAACTTATGTAGAGCGTAAACTTTACTATTATTTTTTCCTGCCAAACTCACTGCCTATATCACAGTCCTTATATATCTGTATTACACGCCTGCCAACTTGACGGTGGCCAAACCATTTTTGGAGTTGTCCTACAAGCATTGACTAATCACCTCCTTCAAAGGTACCTAAATTTGATTAGAGCAAAGTGTTTCGAACCATTACTTTAGTGCCTAAGCGTCAGTAAGTTCCATAAATGAACTTACATATTCCAAGGGTTTATGTGAATATTCCAAAGATAGTACCACTTAAGGACCTACCAAGAAAGGTCCCTTCTATTAATAGGTTTTTTGTGAATTTATTGTTCACCATGTTGTCCTCGAAATTGAAATTCTTTCCCCCTAAGCCACGTATTAAATCTTTGAAGGATTTTTAAACCCCTTGCCACCTTTCGACACAGACATCTGTCCTTGCCTGCTAGGAAAGGCCACCCCTCAACTCATACCATTCATCTAAAAATTGTGAAAGTAATAACCTTCCAGGTCGCTCAATATACTGAATAAAGGTCTTTCATTATTTTCTTCCTTTAATATATCTTCTAATGTCTACAGTCGCTTTTTGTTACCCTGGCCCAGCATTGTACATGTGATAGCGTATACAATTCACCCTTTCGTATGACCTTTATTCCGTAGGGTCACCAATCCATTTACTCCTTTAGGTATTATTTAACCATCTCGTGGCTTCTAAGCCGCTATTATATGCCTCCCTATGTTGTTAACCCACATATCATTGGGGGTTATCATTCAGTGCTGTCGCACATCCTAGATTTGTTAGTCATTACGTTTCTCTGCCATGATGTTATGCCGTTGTTGTGGCATTTCAAATGACTTGGCATCCTCATCTATGCCATAATCATGCCCTAAGTTAGCGAGTGAGGCTTTGTAAGAACTATAAATTACCTAGAGTTATCAGGGCGCCTGCCTTGCATTTTGTAAGCCTTCCTAAAATACCTATGTCTGATATAACCCGCACTACAAGAGAATGACAGCTAAACGTCAGAAAAATCGTCAGAGGCTCTAAAATAGTTTGTCAAATGCTTATCTGACTATATATATGACGCTTGATCTGACTAACAAACTGACGTTTAAATTTGACGAAAAATCTGACTAATAAACTGACTAAGAAGCATCTGACGAATTACCTGACGTTTAAGCTAACGTTTACCTTGACTAATTAGTTGTCTAATAATCTGACTAATGACGTGACGAGTAGTCAGACGAATCATTTCTGACGATTTTGCTGACTAAGAGATTGACTAGTAACCTGACTATTTGTCTGTCCAAATGTTTGACTAAATATCTGACTAATTAGATGACTTACAAGTTGACGATTACACTGATTAATTTTGTGACTATTATGCTGACTATCTTCCTATATTCGTCAGAATAATGGTCATGCATACTATCTATTGTAAGTTGTTGCTATTCCATAGTTCCTTTATTAATATAATGATGTAGATGATATATTAAGCATCTAGACTTTCTCATTTATCGAATAACATCTCTTTTTAATTGACTCCAAATGTTTTGTAATTTGAGGAGATCATGTTTCACCAACTCCATTGCAATGGGGAAATATGAGTTGTAGTAAATTCTGTGTTTGTTTAGGTGTTGTTTACTACAATTTGTTTCTCCTCTCACGTAACTTCAAACTTAGAAGCAATCAGGAATATATATCGCACGAGATCCACTTTTAGACATTGAACAACAACCAAATACTTTAGCCCATCAACTTGCCCACTTAAGGAACTTTTTTTAGAAAAAATTCACACCTACAATTTATAATGATGCACTTCTTGCTTCTAATGCTTAACAACATATCAACTTCAAATGCTTAGCAAAATAAGTATCAATGTCTATGATGTTTCAAAGATCATCAAGCACTTGCAATGAAGCTATTTTGATAAGGTCCCAATGAAAGTGTAGTAATGCTAAATACTTTTTCTAGCAACATATAATACTCATATAACTGTAGTACCATGTAATCCTCCCTAAGACCCTTTTAAACCCATTGATGTTGCTAAGGATATGATTGGAGCATTTGGGGCATTATATTATGGCGTATATGATGTAAAATGGCAAGTTTGATGTTAACTAGACATATAAGATGACTGCCGTGAAAAAGAATGGAGTATTCAAAAAGCATAGCCCACATCGAGGAAAAACTACACAGAGTTTTTTTTTCATTTCATGCTGGTTCAAACATGTCCATGGTTGTTAAATAAGACGCTCGCCTTGTTCTCGCCAAAAAATATATGGAAGGTAAATGGCCTATTATTTTCCACGTACACCATCATTTATACATTTTAAATTTTATGTGGGCGGTTTTTGTTTGTTTTTGATATAATATATGTATTTAGCAATTTTTTGCTTTTCCCGGTCCTTTTTTCCCTCTTTATTTTCTATTTCGTTTTTTTATCCCTTTCTCTTATTTCGATTTAGGTTTTCATTTCCATTAGGTTGTCGTTCAGGAGGGACAGCAGAGTCTGGCGGAGCGGCAAACCGATATGGTGCATGATCAGAAGGTACCATGTTTTACATAGTAATCTAATGAAATGCATGATCACAATGCACCATGTTTTACATAAATCTGGCATCAACACAGATGCAATAGATTTCTGCACCAAGGGAGTTTCTGCTCTGCGTCAATCCAGGCTCAATCCGGCCCCAGTCTTGCCATCGTACAAGCATCAATACTTCGGCCTTTTGCTCGATAGTACCTTCATCAACAATTTCCCAGCCCAAGCAGCCCGGTAGCTCCAGATCTTCGTTCCCAGCCCAGCAGCCTCACGCTTCAACAACGGCCCCTAATGATTGACTTGCCTGGTAGTTTGCAGGTGGTCGTTGATGTTGGTTGTGGACCAGGAATTCTTTCAATTTTTTGTGCATACGCAGGGGCCAGAAAGGTACTAAATCAATGAAAGGACAGTTTGATGCGTACTGTCCCCCTTTTTTTTCTAATTTTATTAGCCATATATTTTTTTAGGTTTATGCTATTGATGCCAGTGGTATTGTTGTCCAGGTAGGTTTTATATTTATTTCTTTTTGAATCTTAGTTCTCATTTATCTTGTTCTTCATAGATAGTTGGCTACATATATATACGGACATTGTGCTCTAGTCTTACATTTATTTTAAGCATCTTGCCAGATTTTTAGTTGATTGTTATTTAAAGCATAAAATCTGAAAGCGAAGAGTTAGTTTCGGCTAAAGATAGGACTGATACAGAATGGGCTATTAATGAAGGTCCGGATTTCATTTGGAAATTTTGGCTACAAGGATAATTGTTTTGTGGTTATAGTTGTCTTATTTGTACAACACTTCCATTTTTCATATAATATATTGTTCAAGTTCTTGCTCATATACTGCATTTGGCTGTATCTTGAAGGCCCGTGAGGCGGTGAAAGCGAATGGGCTTTCTGACATCATCACTGTCATTGTTGGCCGAGTTGAGGTAACAATTAGTTATTTTTATCCTTCCTATTGTTGTCATCTAGCACACCTTGTTCTCCATGGCTAGAATTTCAGACCTGCGATAAATTCTTATCTGCCAGATGGGATACTAAGAATATAGGCATCGTCACATTTCATTGGTTTTAGCTCACTTCTTACAAAAGAGCCACTGCTTTTCTTTTTAGGAAGTGCAACTGGAAGAGGAAGCAGATGTTATTGTTTGGGTTATATGCTTTTGTATGAGGTATGTGGGCTTATGCTCATTTGACAGACAGTCCAACACTTGCTTGCAGATCAAAATTCTCATTTGTATCTTTGTTCCCTTTCTTGTGTAATCCTCCAACTATGTTTGTAATGTGCGAGCATCATTGGGCGGTGTAATATATGCGAGAGATCGTTGGCTAAAACCGGGGAGGCTTAATGCTTCCTTCATTTGCCAAATTGTATGTTCATGTAATTTACTTTGCTATTCTTTATCTTCAAAGATTTCCTTAGAAAAACATTCACAAAATGTGTTTGAAAATATGACAAAACGAGATATAATTTCTTGGAGTGCAATAATTCTTTGGACTTACACAACGGGGAATGTTCTCGCCTGGAACTTTTTTGAAAAGATGCAAGTTGAAGGCATAAAACCGAATGTCATATCGTGGGGTGGAATGATTACGGGATATCGCGGACATAATGAAAATATTCTTGCTCTACAATGTTTTGAGAAGATGCAAGAAAATGGAATAGAGCCGGATGAAATAACTTTCACAAGCATATTAAAAGCTTATCTTTTGCCTTAGAAGCATTGGAAAGTGGGAGAGTCATGCATGAACAAATTATGAGCTCAAGTTTTCAATCGGATCTTGGCGTGAGTAATGCCCTTGTTGACATGTATTGTAAATGTGGAAGCTGGATGAAGGATGCAAGGTGTTTAATGAGCTGTCATACGAGCGTTGTCTCGTGGAATGCTCTTATTGAAGGTTATGCCAATGATGGGGAATGTCTTGTGGCTCTAATATATTTTGAGAAAATGCGACATGATGGCCTTAAGCCAAATGAAATTACATTTACGAAGTACCTTAAAGGCATGCACTTATGTGGGCCAGATATGCCAAGGCGAGGTTCATCCATGAGATGATTATTGAAAATGGGCTTCAATCCGATGTTTTACTTAGAAGCACCATTGTGATTATGTATGCTAAGTCTGGGAACCTTGAAGAGGCACATGGAATCTTTGAGGAATTACACGATCGAAGTGCAGTTCCATGGAATGCAATGATTACAGGATATGCCTATCATGGGGAAGGTCTACTGGCTTTAGAATGTTTCAACAGAATGCTCCAATGTGGCATAAGTCCAAATGAAGTGTCTTTTACCAGTGCTGTTATTGCATGTAGTCGGGTAGGCCTAGTTGAAGAGGGGCAATGGTATTTAAATTCTATGTTTGTTTACCACGAAATTGATCCCTCTCTTTCCCACAGTGCTTGCATGGTTGATCTTCTTGGGCGGGCAGGATATTTCATGCAGGCTGAAGGGTTACTTACAGATTTCAAGCAAACTGATAGCATGGGATGGCTGTCTTTACTCAATGCTTGTAGAGTTCATGGAAATGTTGATCTAGGACGCTGTTGTTTCAACCAAATTGCTGTTTTGGATTCTCAATGTCTTGCTGCTTATGTGCTGATGTCAAACATTTATGCCGATGTTTACATGCAGAAAGATGCTTGCAAAATAAAAACTATGGCAAGAAGCTTCAGGTGGATGGAAGAAGCCTGGGAGCACATAGACTGTGCTGAACTGCAGGGAGCATGAAGAATGCACGACCAGAGGAAGAACATGTTTTACATACATAGGTGGTACTCATTAGCAGATATAGCATCATCCCGCAACTTTTTGGTAAGTAGTTGTTTCTGACTTGTGCATCACAATCCATAGGTCTCTGGGTACTTTTGGTGCATTGAAGTAACGGGATCTAACCTCTGCAATCACAAATTATATCACACCGGTCCATGGCAATGTAATTTATACAGCCAATTTCCCAATCATTTGGGTGGAGGATGTTGTTGTTGGCTTACTTGATTGCTATTTATATATCTATTTGAATAACTGGGGATAATAATGGTTTAACCAAGGTTCGATTCCTTGGAGCTTCTTTTATTTATTTGTAGTACGAAAAATACCAATTTTTATTTATTGGCAATATTTTCAATAAAATGACCAATATTCTAACTATTGCATTGACTAATAAACTGACTAATATGATGACTAATATTATGATTAACTGACGAACTATCTGACTAACACAATGATGAATTGTGTGACTATTTAAATGACTAATTCTCTGACTATTCAACTGACTATTCCTCTGACTAATGATCTGACGATTACTCTGACGTTAATTCGTCAGATAAAACTCGTCAGTATATTCGTCAGGAATAAGGGCCTGGGCAGTTGTCTATTTTATAAAGGCTCTCTGACGATTATTCTGACGTTTAACCATCATTCTCTTGTAGTGCCGGGCCATTATTTTCCTGCTACTCCAGCTTGTATCGATGTTCGAGCCCTGTGTGTTCTAACTTACACCTCCATTTAACACATGGGGTTCACCTCTGCCTGATCCGAGTATGGACCATGTGGGAGATCTAGTCTTCGGTATCCATGCAAAACACATTCGAGCTTCTAGCAGGTAACTGCTATTCGCTACCCATCTTGGAATTGTACTATTGTACTATTCAACCCCATCATCTTGAGCTTTATTATATTGCCCGTTGACATTTATTTCAAGTGCCAACTATAACATCCTACCTTAGCATGCAACCGATTGACTGTTGTCTCCGGAAAATAAGGCGAGTAAGGTTTAGACACTAAAGAGAAGCAACGTTAATTATAGTTATGTCTATAAAATTCTACTTGACCCCTAATATATAACATCGAATAAGGTCTAATATAAAGCATATGAATGTAGTATAGATTAAGCTAACTTCATTGCTGTCACGTAGTATGTTTCGAGGGTGATAGTGGATTAGAATCCAACTTAGGAGTTTCTACCTCGCTCAGAGGAGTTTCCTTACATCGCTCATCGATAACATTCAATAGTACGGTCGGGGGAATCCATTTCTTGATGACAATAATAACCTTTAAGGTGAGTGCACCTTGCCATGTTGCACAAGTCCGGTGGATTTGTTGCTAGCACAGCATTGGTTTGGGAAAAGATGATTACTAGACAGAAGTCTTATCATAGAAAACAAAGATACTATTGATTAAGTTCAACAAGAGAATTGTAATCATTAAAAGGAAGCTTACCATGTTGGTAAAGGGTTTGGCTTGGTGGTGGGAGGTCAAGGGTTCAAGTCCCCAGAGTGTACTTTTTTAACGAAGTGGCGTGCTCTAGGAAAAATAGAATACTACATGTGTATATACATGTGTTTGGATTTATCCTCCTCCCATGTGGCAATTAGAAGTCAAGAGTATCAAGATTATTCGTGATCATTCGGAGGTCATGTCCTAGTCAGATTCGAACAGGACCTTACGTCATATCATCACGTAGAAGGAGAGTATTGATGCCAGAAGAAGGACCCTTAACACCCTCCCCCACACACACACACACACACACATACACACACAAAAGTCCTCTCCACAAAAGTCCTCTCCCAAAAGCTCCTGACCACGGACGGGCAACTCTCCCACTCCGAAACTGTGAATTGGCTCTGCGAATGGAATCAGAACATCAACGATATCCTATCGACCAAGTTTCATGGGCAGAAGACCTCCATTTCTCCAAGAAGTGCCAAAGTAGCTCATGTCCAACACATTCGTAGTCAATCGGCCTAGGAAGTGGCTGCGAAATACTGCCATGTAGAGCGTTCGTATTTCTTTTGTTGCCAAAACTTACCATGTAACTTGATCTCTAGGGTAACTTTGCCATTACAGATGATATAGCGAAGTCAATTGGCATTCTGGAGCCTCTATACTCCCCGAACGACGAAACACTTGGGTTTCTACACAGTGGCCCGCAAGACACTTCGCTGTTAGATAAGTTCTCCCAGACCAATCTTGGATTTTTTTGAACCTGTTTGAAGCAGGTTTCTGGAATGGAGCCACTTTAACATGTTGGAGCCTAGGTGGCATGTTTGTGCCACCTTGCTGTGTGGAGCCTAGATGGCATGTTGGAGCCCACATGGCATGTTTGAGCCACCTTGGCATGTTGAAGCCCATGTGCCATATTTGAGCCACCTTGGCATGTTGGAGCTTAGGTGGCCTTGAAGCGCGCGTGGCATGTTTGAGTTACCTTGGCATGTTTGAGCCACCTTGACATGTTTGAGCCTAGGTGGCATGTTGGAGATAGGTCGCATGTTTGAGCCACCTTGGCATGTTGGAGCCCAGGTGGCATGTTGGAGCCTAGGTGGCATGTTTGAACCACTTGGCATGTTTGAGCCCAGGTGGCATGTTGGAGCCTAAGTGGCATGTTTGAACCACCTTGGCATGTTTGGGCCCGGTGGGCATGTTGGAGCCCAGTGGCATGTTTGAGCCACCTTGGCATGTTTGGGCCCAGTGGCATGTTGGAGCCCAGGTGGCATGTTTGAGCCTAGGTGGCACCTTGGCATGTTTGGGCCCAGGTGGCATGTTGGAGCCAGGTGGCATGTTTGAGCCGAGGTGGCATGTTGGAGCCCACGTGGCATGTTTGAGCCATCTTGGCATGTTTGAGCCTATGTGGCATGTTGGAGCCCAGGTGGCATGTTTGAGCCAACCTTGACATGTTGGAGCCAAGGTGGCATATTGGAGCCCACGGGGTATGTTTGAGCCACCTTGGCCTCGGTGGCATGTTGGAGCCTAGGTGGCATGTTGGAAACCATGTGGCATGTTTGAGCCACCTTGGCATGTTTGAGCTTAGGTGGCGTGTTGGAGCCTAGGTGGCATGTTGGAGCTGCGTGGCATGTTTGAGCACCTTGGAATGTTTGAGCCACTTTATGTTGGAGCCTAGGTGGCATGTTGGAGCCTGCGTGGCATGTTTGAGCACCTTGGAATGTTTGAGCCACTTTATGTTGGAGCCTAGGTGACAATGTTGGAGCCCATGTGGCATGTTTGAGCCTAGGCGGCATGTTGGAGCCCATGTGGCATGTTTGAGCCTAGGCGGCATGTTGAAGCCCATGTGGCATGTTTGAGCCACTTTGGCATGTTGGAGCCTAGGTGGCATGTTTGAGTGTTAGTCCCAGGCCTCACAGTGCAGGGACTATTCATGCATCTGACGGACCCCGGGTCAAGAACAAGGATCCACATCAACCCGCGGGTCGGTCGTCCAAGGCCCAAAGAAGACCAAGCGGCCAGACCACGCAGTCAAAGCCCTGGTCTGCTACCAAGAGCCCTCGGACAAGTGGCGGGCCATCACCGCCAGCGTCAGCGTGATCTCGAGCACCTCAAGAGGCACCGCCGGCATTCCTACCAATCGAGGCCTCCTTCAAAGGAGTCGACACCGAGATCGGTCGAGTGTCTATATTGGGCCAAAGGCCATTGTACTATATATATGAGTAGAGCTAGCATATGAAGGCTAGATGAGTTTTGAGTCTTGTCTCGTTTTAGGTCTTCTCTCGATTCAGAGCTCATGTATGTTCATCATTGATATCAAGGAAGCTTATCATTTCCTCTCATTGTTCTCTTTGTTCTGTTTTCTTCTTCTTGTTCTCTTCTTGCAAATCCCGCGTGACATAGTCCCCGTTCTCCTGTTAGATCCATTGGTCCTCCACAGGGCTGTCTTCCGGGAGTTCGAACCCGGACCCCAAACAGCATCGCCGCTGCGGGTGCGATTCAATCCTACTTTCTTACATTTGCCATGTGCGTTCAGAAACTTCGCCCGGAGAACTCTCCTTTCTCGAGCGGCATCTGGCTTGGGCGCCATCATCGGCGGCGAAGCTGTTGCGACATGTATGGATCTGCTTATGACATTGAGGGAGGCCACATTCGGTCTAGGGCTCGGTCGGCGCCACCCACCCCTCGGGTCTGTCTGTCCCGTTCCCGTCCCAAAGCGTGCAAACATTGCTCACAGCCTCGGTCACCTCATCACTATCGGGGAGCCCTATCGGGCTCACCCTTCTCAACCTTACTTTCATACCCACGAACATGCCTACATCCATCACTCTTGAGGGCCATCGCCTCTTCCTTCACAACCATCATCTCCCCGGGTGGCGGGGGGATATCCACGAGGTCTCTTTTCGCCTCCCGGGAATTTCCCTTTCCCTACATTTCCCACTGCTCTTCCTGTTTACAACCTTACAGACCTCAAAACCAATGCTCAGACACCTTCAGTACCTCCCCCGCAGTCACCCCTTCATCAAGGTCCTTCAGGCACCATGCCACCTCCAACTCCACCTCAATATAATCACTATACTGTTCCTGTCCAGCCAAGCACTTTCACTTCTACCTTTCAAACCCTTAAACTAACGTATCCCACCTTTGGCAACACGAAAGGCAAACCCTTAGACCAAAGTGCTCAGGCCCACATGGAAGAATTTGAGGCTCTGGCTGTCCTGAATGGTCATGCGCAACCTCAACTGAAATTCCACATCTTTTCCACCACACTGCGTGGCTCTCCTCATCAATGGCTCATGTCCAATAAAAGCCACTGGAAACAAGATTGGTCAGAAATGCGAACTGCTTTTCTTTCTCATTATGGGACCACGGATGATGATCAACTTCATCTCAAACAACTCAATGACCTTCAACAAGAGCCCACGGAGTCCGGGGATTTTGCGGGTCGTCTTCACATTACGCTCGGCAAGCTCAAGGAGTACCCAACCGCGAGCGGATTTTGGTGCGGTTTCTCCAAGGACTTCCTCCGGCTATTAGACTCATGGCCAATACACCGCGTCCCAAGACTTTGGGCGGGCTATCGACCTTGTCAATCACTCCGTCAATGTTTCCTCCCGTGGCGTGGCTCTTCAAGAGCTCCCTTTCATTCCACCTGTCATGGTTCCACAGGCTGGCTGTCCCGGCCTCAACACGCAAATAATACAGTAGCGATCGGATCTGGTGCCATATCTGCAAATACCAAGGCCACTTGGCGAATGAGTGCAACTCGACAAATGGCTCGCCTCATTGCAAAAGATGCAACATGTGCAATCATGCCACGGAATAATGCACTCGCACTCATCCTACACCATTCCGCAACAAACTGGTTTATCAAGTGCAAACAACACCTCGACCACAATCGCACTATCGGCCAGCCACCACCCGGTATAACCGAATCAACTCTATCGACCGCGGGGAGCAATAGCGGGGACCCAACACCGTCCTCCTTTTGATCCTTCTAAAGCTTCGATGTTACCCTTTGTCGGGAATGGGGTCATACCACCACGGCGTGTCCTCAACTTCCACAAGTTCAGGTGCAGCTTCCTGGCACCAATCAGACCACATCGGTCCGCCTCACGGCTTACCAAACTCTGGATTGCTAATGGCAAACAAGGCCCGCGTCCTGTTCTTAAGAAGCCACCTCGCGCGTCTCAGCAATCACGTTATCAACCAGCTCCTGCCAATCAACCTCAGATGGATCAATAAGCACAGGAAGAAATTTTTCAGGCCCTTAATCCTCCAGTTCAGCCATCCAATTGGGTTGGTTTGGTTTCACGCCAGACCAGGGCGTCACGCCCCTTAACCATTATCCCTAATGGCACGCAACCTGCCTTTGCAGTCGACACCATTCCTCATGACGAAGAAAAAAAGGTTCACTTTGCACCTGACTTGGAGAAACTCATGCCGCATGTCATGCCTAAAGTTCGCCAAAGCATTTTGAACCTCATGCAAGCTGCTGAAGGCCGCACGTTGGCAAATATTCATGCCACCACCAGAGCTCAACAACGCCAAGATACACCTTTCACATCTCAACCTCCACGCTCTCAGACATATCCCAATATTGCTGCAGAGGTGGACCTGCTCAAAGAAGTTGCTGCTTCCTTACGCACTCCAGCACCCATGGATCCAGCCGATCCTTTTTCTCATGTGCCTCTGGAACTCCAAGAGGAGCTGGCCAAGATCAAAATTCCTTTAAGCTTGGCAACAATTTTGAAACTATGTCCTGCTCTCAAGGACCAGTTACCACTCCCGACTGTTTTAGTTGGGGCTGTTGCTACCTCCACACCCACGGTCCATGCCACGGTGGGCAATCAACAAGTCAATCATGTTCAAATTGACGGGGGTAGCGCAGTCAATCTCATCACGGATAAACTCCGCAAACAAATGGGCATCAAACAACTCTTTCGTGCCCCATATGACATCAAATTGGCTAATGGCCATATCACAAGACCTCAAGGCGTCACGCCTCTTCTTCACATCAACATTGGTGATCTCCGATTCCCCTTGGAATTTGGTGTTTGGAAGGCTGGAGAAGATCCTGGTGATTATGAAATGTTGGTCGGAAGACCTTTTCTCCGCCAGGCCAAGAGTATCCATTACTGGGCCACGGATCAGTTAGTCATCACTGATGGTCACCTCAATGCCACTATGGACTTGGAAACAGGCAAGATCATTTCTGTTCACCATGCTGAACCCTCTCTCTCCGACACAGATTCTGAGGACGCCCAAAATATCTATCAGGTTCAGGCTCCACCTGCGAGTCTGCCTCTGTCACCTACCCCGAATATGCTGATCCTTGGGGAGAAATGACTCTGATCAGGACCAGGCTGTGGCTGCTTTGCTTGACCCTTACCTGGCTCCTTGCAATAGAATCCAACGTGTTGATCACTTTTCAGATGCTGAACCTCCTGCAGCTTCTGTAGATGTACACGCTGTCATGAAGCAACCTCTGCTGGATGAAACTCAGCAACCTCTCTTTTTCACCACGCAGAGTGCCATGCATCCTGTTATGCTTCAACCGCCTGCTCATATTGTCCAGGACATAGAAGTGATACCTCATATTCAGACTCCTGAAGTCAAGATCGTGGACGTGGGCAATAATCAGCCTGTCCGCATTGCTGCCAATCTTCCGGCCCCCTATCGTCACAGGGCCGTCAAACTCTTCAAAAAGTTCAAACACATTTTCGCCTGGAGCTACAGAGATCTTCGGGGGATCAACAAAAGCTTGGGGGAACTCACTATTCCTACCAAATCTGATGCACGTCCAGTTTAGCAACGACAGTACCGGCTCAACCCCAATTACCGTGATCGCGTCAAGGCAGAAATTGACAAACTTCTTGCTGCAGGTTTGATCTATGAGGTCAAACATTCTGAATGGGTGAGCCCCATCGTCATTGCAGTCAAACACAATGGTAAGATCCGCATCTGCGTGGACTACCGAAAACTCAATCAGGCCACGGAGCGTGATCATTTTCCACTTCCTTCACGGACCGTGTTACGGAAGAAGTTCTTGCGGCCATGAGATGTACTCCTTCATGGATGGTTTTTCCGGCTACTGATCCGGATCTCAATCAAAGAATCTGATCAACTCAAGACTACTTTCACCACCCCATGGGGCACTTTTGCCTACAAGGTGGTTCCTTTTGGCTTATCAAACTCTCCATCCACGTTTCAACGCATCATGCTCTCAGTTTTTCATGATTTTATGAAGGAAAATCCCTTCTTACAAATTTTTCAAGATGACTTCTCGCCTCTGATTCCATGGCTGACCATTTGGATAAATTGGAACTTCGTCTTTCGAAAAATGTGATGAGTCCCATTAGTCTCAATCCCGAGAAATGCACCTTTTGTGTCACCTCGGGTGTTACGTTAGGCCCACGTTGTCGACCAAGCGGTATCACCACAGATCCCGCCAAAATCGGTTGTGTGCTCAAAGCTCAAGCACCGGCCAATATCAAGGAGACACGCTCGTTCACGGGTAAGGTCAATTATTACTCCACCTTCATTCTGGACTAGCGACCATTGCAGATCCCATTCATAAACTCACGGGTGATGAATCCACACAGGCTTGGAATTCCCGTAGGATCTTTGCTTTCCAACAGGTTGAAGCTTTTGCTTACTCAGGCCCCGGTTCTTGTTCCTCCTCAATGGGACAAGCCCTTTCATGTTCATGTCGATGTCTCGGCGTTTGCTATTGGAGCAGTTCTTTCTCAAGAATATGATGCGCACACTAACAAACCAAATCGATACGCCAGCCGAAAACTCAATTATGCTGAGCGCAACTATTATGCCACAGAGCGAGAAGCTTTGGGTCTAATTTTCTGTGTTCAACGCTTCCGTCACTATCTTTTGGGCAGTCAGATCAAATTCTTTGTTGACCACCAAGCACTCCTTTATTTGATCAACAAATCCACACCCACGGGCCGCATTGCTCGTTGGGTCCTTCTTCTCCAAGAATTTGCACCTTTTGAAATTGTTCACAAGGCCGGCAAATCTCATGTTGTCCCGGATTATCTTTCACGCATCCACACAGATGATCCCTCAACTGGAGTCTCAGACGCCTTTCCTGACGCTCAACTCTTTTTGGTCACGGCAACCCCACATTGGTTCCATGACTTTCAGCAGTACCTCCTCACAGGTGCTCTTCCACCAGAAGACGCGACGCTCTCTCCTGCCAAGCGGCAATCCCATCGACATCAATTTCTCCGCGAGGTCCGTGACTACACCATGGTTGCAGGACATCTCTACAAAAAGGGTAAGGATACCATCCTTCGACGCTGTGTCCTACCTCATGAAGTTCCAGATATTGTCCGAGAAGCTCATCAAGGGCTAGGTGGTGGTCATTTTCATGGTGACACCACGGCATGCAAAATCCTTCTTGCGGATTATTATTGGCCCACGCTCTTCAAAGACGCTCACGCCCACGCCCGCATGTGTGATGCTTGCCAGCGTGTGGGATGGCCGACGGCCCGTGACGCTCTTCCTTTGACGCCGGTTGCCACGCCACTTCCCTTTAGCAAATGGGAAATGGATTTTGTGGGACCCATCGACCCTCCTGCGCGGCACACCCATGCCCGCTACATTCTGGTTCTCACTGACTACGCTACCAAATGGGAGGAAGCTTGCGCACTTCCAGACAACACTGCAGCAAGCACAGCCAGGGTCCTTTATCAACAAATCATCATGCGATTCGGCTGCCCCACGGAGCTGGTCAGTGATCGTGGTGTTCATTTTATCAATCATACCATTAAGGAGCTGACGGATTATCTCCTGATACATCATCACAAGAGCACACCTTACTATCCTCAAGGTAATGGTTTGGCAGAAAGCACCAACAAAACTCTGGTCACCATTCTCAAGAAAATTTGTGACGCTTCTCGCACAGACTGGCAAAACAAGCTTCCTACTGTTCTTTGGGCTTACAATACTTGTTTCAAAATAGCTACAGGTCACACTCCCTTCAAATTGGTTTATGGTCAAGAAGCTCTCATGCCGTTTGAATACATCCTTCCAACACTCCGTTTTCAACTGGCTACTGCCCATAATCCGCCTGCAGCACTCAAAGAAAGGGTCCATCAATTGGAACAGTTGGATGAACTTAGAAGAGATGCTTATATTCGTGTTCTTCATGGACAACAGTTGCAAAAATCTTTACATGACAAACGTCTGAAGACAAAAACCTTCAACGAAGGAGATTTGGTTCTTCTTTATGATTCTCGGTACAAAAATTTTCCGGGTAAACTTAAGTTTCGTTGGCTTGGCCCTTATCAAATTGTTCAAGTGGTTCGACCCAGCGTTTTCCAACTGGCTGAGTTAGATGGCACTCCATTACCTACACTGATTAATGGCTTTCGCCTCAAAACATTTCATCACACAGCAAGCGAAAATCAACAAACAGATGCTGTTCAAGACACAACCACAACCGAAAGTGACTAAAACAGTGGCATATTATATTATAGGTGGAATTTTTTACAAAATGTGGGCACAGCCCAGCTATTTCCGCTATGGGCACTGCCCTATATACAAAAACGGGCTCAAGAGCCCTATCTACTAAAAACCTATGAAGAAAAACCCTCTACTCCGGGTTCGGAGCAGAGGTGATGCGGAGGAGGTGGTAGAGGTTCTGCTCAGGGTCCCAGCGAAGGTGCAGAACCACCTCCATCCCGTTGGTATTAGGATCGGGATGTTCAGCCATCCCGGAACACCAGCCATCCATTCTCAGGCCACGATTGTGGCAGCGCCAGAGGTCCAGACAATCCATTTTGCAAGTAATCCACTCCTGACAGTTAGTGGGCATAGTGCAGTTCTCGTTCAAACCAGCAGCAGCCATGCTGAGCGCCATCGGATGTCTTCGCTCTAAAAAGAGAATCTTTTCTCCCGCCGCATATCTAGCCCTGGTACCTTCTGCCACATTCGCTTTAATGATATCCCACTTCGAGTTGCCAGCCTTAAATGCCATTCCTTCCTTTCATACCCGTCAAACATTAATGTGTGTTCTTTGGCCACCTGTCACATCCGATCATTCTCTCACGTCTCATCTCCACCGTTCATTGCTTCTCCCTTTGTTGTTTGGGGACTTAGCCAAATTTTTGCCTCTCAATCGCCTCCTTGGCATCTTTCAACACCTGGCACCATCAACGGTTGCCGTTTCGTCCTCATCATACCTCTTCGCCTCCATTTGCGCGCCCTAAACCTTTTCGTCCCTCTGCGCCTTCGTCCTCCGCCTTTGAATCACTGTTCTTTTCCACAAATCTTTGCCATGGCTGCACCAAAATTTTCTACACTTCAAGCTACTGCTCCCAGGGAACCGGCTCTTTTCGAGTCTGTATCTTTCTTGACGCCCACTTTCCGTGAAGCTCTTGTTGGCCCGAATCGTGAAGTCGCAGAACACCAGAAGCTTTACGAATTCTCTCAAATGGAACTTCCGGCTCCAAATCCTGACCAGTTGAAGCAGTTCATCGCTAACATCGTCAACAACCCGCATGGATACACCACAGTGGTCGATGGCACCACCATTTCGCTGACTCAACACTTGATTTCAGAGGTATTCCATATTCTTTTGCAAACCCCTTGTTTATCTTGGTCTGCCATACAGGATCTAGATGTCACTGAGTTTGGTGCACCTCCTTATCACGCCAATGTGCATCGCCTGACAAATATAGACAAGCCTCATGAAACTTTTGTTAAGTTTCTGTGGCGCAAGTTCCTCGGGTATTCTATCAAGAACACCCATATCAATAAGCCTTTCTATAATATAGTGCTCACTGCTACGCACTCCAACCACCATCTTGATTGGCCCCAATTGATGTTCTACCGTCTTCTCCAAGAAGTTGACCATCTTCGGGCTGCCACTTCTATCTCTGAAGTTTCCGTGGGAGGCCACCTTCAAGCCATCATCCGTCATTACTTTCCTCCCACACCTCCTCATTCTCAGGATTCCACTCAGCGGTCCCTTCCTCAGACTCACCAAGTTGACACGTCACACCCTTCTCCCTCTGGTCATGTCAACATTCTGCACTCACATGTCACTGTCTCCTCCTCCGCTACAAAATCCAAGACTTCCAGTACACACCATGTCTCACAAACATCGCAAACTCGGCAACAGCAGGCTCCACCACCACAGCACCCTCGTGTATCAGTATCAGCAGGATGCTCAAGCTGCTGTTCTCAAGTTACAAGAATCCCAAGAAGCTCTTATGAATGGGGTTCAAACGGCCCTGGAGGCCTCAGATGCGGTTCACCGTGACCTTCAAGCTGCCACTGCACAAGTTCAAACTTTGGAGGCCCAACTTCAAGACAAGCACGGAGCTCTCTTACAGGCCCGTATAGATCTCAAAAGTGCACAGGATCAGACCAGCCTACTTACAGATCAGCAGGCTCAACTCCAATCCGAAATTCAGGACTTATTGGAGCAAACCAAGTCCAAAGATACTCTCCTGAGTGCCAAGGAGAAAGATATTGCTAAGCTTGACGCCTTGTACTCAGAGCTTTGTGACAATTACAGCACTCAAGTTCAAAACCTTTCAGCACGTGACGCTCAAATTGCCTCTTTGATGGCTCAGCTTTCCACGCAGACTTCACAGCTCACATCTCTCCAAGATCGAAACTACGGAGGTTGAAAACGAAAATTCTTGATGGCCGGAGATTGCCGTGCTTCGACTCAATGCTCTGGGCAATCCTCCTCCGCAGGTTAACACTTCGAACGGGTCCGTGACCCGATCCATATACGTTAGAAAAGGACCACGGGATCCGTGACCTCGAACAACAGCTCTGACAAGCTATTCGATCTGGCGATGAGGCCTGAACCAAACTTGGCGGCTATATTGCCATCGTTACCCGGTACCTCTTGATTTCCCAGTTCCTTCCTGCTATCTGGATTATGTGGTTGCCCGCCGCCACCTCTTTCTTCTGAAGTGGCATGGGGCTGATGGTCCTGTGGATGTTCACCTGCGCCTGCAGATTTTCTTCGGATCGCCGAACTCTCAATTGAAGACAAAGGTTTATCTTTGTGCCCTTTTGGTCTTTGATCTCATTCAACTGCGGCGATCCGGACTTCATCACCTTGAGTTGTTCAGCCCATGGTTTACATTTTTCATGATTTCTATCTGGGTGATACACAGGAGAGATTTCGGGATGGGCCACGACAGAACTTTCAGGGTGACCCCATTCTTCAATGGTTGCTTCAGGATAACAACCCCTATCTTGCTGATCATGCTCAGACCCACGCTCTTCATCAAGAGTACATGCCTGAGCTTGCTCATCATTTTCCTCTCTGGCAAGCGGAAGTGCTGCAACAAATAAGGAAGTATCTGGGACATCCCGAGGGTCTTCCCTATGCACAAGTTTACATGCAACACCTCACGGGTACAATCAATTCGTGCTCTTCGGATAGCAAGGCGGTCCCCATGGGCCGGGATAGCCCTCTGTCAACTCTCAACTCTCTCTGCATGCGGGATCGTTGGTGCAAAGCCCTTGATCCGGCCCTTGTCAGTGAATTCCGGGAGCAGGCTCAGCAACCCACGCC
The DNA here is from genome assembly GCA_021234155.1 of Isoetes taiwanensis. Classification (NCBI taxonomy): domain Eukaryota; kingdom Viridiplantae; phylum Streptophyta; class Lycopodiopsida; order Isoetales; family Isoetaceae; genus Isoetes; species Isoetes taiwanensis. The sequence goes on from JAJEKV010000024.1 coordinate 15,872,308, forward strand.
CACGGGCATGGTTCCCTCTCCCTATGGTTCCCTAGGTGTTCCTCCACGCCCCAGGTTCCTGACCTCTGATTGGCGTCGCCCCTTTTGGACCAAGGTCATGGATGGCCATCTTTGGATGGACTCTACCTCGGATCTCGGCGGATCTCGGTGGGATCCCGTTTTGTTCGCCCGGCTCAATTGGGAGGAGGGTGCCACTCTTGATAACACCATGAATTGGATCTATGTTGCTAATGGCGTGGTTGGCAGCGCCCTGCGGATGCGCTTCATGGTCTTGACACCTTCTTGCGAGAATGCGCCACCTCCCGGATCCTTGATCCATCTTCAAAGCGGGTTTTTGTCTTTCTCTCAAATGCATCTTTGCTCGGCTCCTTAAATCGGCGTCCCCATTTTTCCAACTGCAATCCGAATGCCCGTCGGTGCCTTGGCCTCGGACCGGTTTGCTACTCATGGAATGTCGGTTTGTTTCTTGAGGCGCCCATCGCGCCCTTGAAGACATGGTGCGATCTCGTTTTCTCATTGATGCAGATCCACGCCCTTGGCCTCAACACTCCTCTGCTCTACAAACACGCCCGGGATCTCATTGGCAAGTACCATAATGGTGCGAGTCCTCACTCCCGTGAGGATCACTTTCAGACGGATGGCTTCCCCCCTTCAAACACTTCCTCCTTTTCTTCACCGGAGTGTCGCGTTTGGTGGGGGAGTGTTAGTCTGTGCCTCACAGTGCAGGGACTATTCCTCATCTGACGGACCAGGTCAAGAACAAGGATCCCAGATCAACCACGGGTCGGATCGTCCAAGGCCCAGTGAGGAAGACCAAGTAGCGAGACCCGCGCGGTCAAAGCACGGAGTGCGCTACCAAGAGCGCCCCGCTTCGGACAAGTGACGGGCCATCACCGCCCGCGTCAGCGTGATCTCAGGCACCTCAAGAGGCACCGCCAGCATTCCTGCAAATCAGGCCTCCTTCAAGGAGTCGGCACCGAGATCAGTCAGAGTGTCTATATTGGGCCAAAGGCCATTGTACTATATATATGAGTAGAGCTAGCATATGAAGGCTAGATGAGTTTTGAGTCTTGTCTCGTTTCAGTCTTCTCTCGATTGCGAGAGCTCATGTATGTTCATCATTGATATCAAGGAAGCTTATCATTTTCCTCTCATTGTTCTCTTTGTTCTGTTTTCTTCTTCTTGTTCTCTTCTTGCAAATCCCGCGTGACATAGTCCCCCGGATTCTCCTGTTAGATCCATTGGTCCTCACAGAGGGCTGTCTTCCAGGAGTTCCCGAATCCAGACCCCAAACATTGAGCACCTTGGCATGTTTGAGCCACTGTTAGTCCTGTGCCTCCTGGTACAGGACTATTCATGCATACAACGGACCAGGTCAAGCTCAAGGATCCACAGTCAGCGGGTCAGTCGTCAAAGGCTCAACCGAAGACCAAGCAGCAGACCATGCAGTCAAAGCCTCAGCCTAAGAGGCGCCGCTCAGACAAGTGACGGCCCATCACCGCCCGCGTCAGCATCAGCATGATTCTAGGCACTTCAAGAGGCACCGCCAACATTCCTGCAAATCAGGCCTCCTTCCAGGAGTCGGCACCGAGATCAGTCAGAGTGTCTATATTGGGCCAAAGGCCATTGTACTATATATATGACTAGAGCTCGCACATGAGTTCTAGATGAGTTTTGAGTCTTGTCTCCTTTCAGTTTTTCTCTCTATTGCGAGAGCTCATATTGATATCAAGGAAGCTTATCATTTTCCTCTCATTTGTTCTGTTTTCTTCTTCTTGTTCTCTTCTTGCAAATCCCGCGTGACATAGTCCCCCGGACTCTCCTGTTAGATCCACGGGTCCTCCGCGAGGGCTGTCTTCCGGGGAGTTCCCGAACCCGGACCCCAAACAACATGCCGCTGCCGGGTATGATTAAATCCTACTTTCTTACATCCGGCAGTAATGCGTCAGAAATTTCACGCCAGAAGAACTCCTTTCTTAGACGGCATCTCGCTTGGAGCGCCATCAGCGTCGGGAAACTGTTCGCGACATGTATGGATCTGCCTATGACATAGAGGGAGGCCATCTTGGTCTAGGGCTCATTCGGCCACCCACCCCCTCTCGTGTCTGTCTCGTCCCGGTTCCCGCCCCAAAGCGTGCAAACATTGCTCCGACCTCGATCACCTCATCACTATCGGGGAGCCCTATCGGGCTCCACCTTCTCAACCGTACTTTCATACACCCGAACATGCCTACATCCATCATTCTTGGGCCATCGCCTCTTCCTTCACAACCATCATCTCCCGGGTGGGCTGCGGATATCCACAAGTCTCTTTTCGCCTACCGGGGAATATCCTTTCCCTACATTTCCCCTTTGCCCTTCCTGTTTTACAACCTTACGGATCTCAAAACCAATGCTCGAGGCGGTTCCTCAACCGCGATCACCCCTTCATCGGGGTCCTTGGGCACCATGCCACCTCCAACTCAACCTCAATATCCTCACTATCTTTTCTGTCCAGCCAAGCACTTTCACATCTACCTTTGGACTCTGGCCCGGGCTTATCCCACCTTTGGCAACACGAAAGGCAAACCCTTAGACCAAAGTGCTCAGGCCCACATGGAAGAATTTGAGGCTCTAGCTGTCCTAAATGGTCATGCGCAACCTCAACTGAAATTCCACATCTTTTCCACCACCCTGCGTGGCTCTCCTCATCAATGGCTCATGTCCAACAAAAGCCATTGGAAACAAGACTGGTCCGAAATGAGAACTGCTTTTCTTTCTCATTATGGGACCACGGATGATGATCAACTTCATCTCAAGCAACTCAATGAACTTCAACAAGAGCCCACGGAGTCTGCCCGGGATTTTGCAGATCGACTTCACATTCTGCTCAGTAAACTCAAGGAGTACCCAACACAGAGCGGTTTTGGTGCGGTTTCTCCAAGGACTTCCTCCAGCTATTCGACTCATGACGGAATACCTGCGTCCCAAGACTTTGGAGCAGGCTATTGATCTTGTCAATCACTCAGTCAATGTTTCCTCCCGTGGCGTGGCTCTTCAGGAGCTCCCTTTCATTCCACCTGTTATGGTTCCACAGACGGCTGTCCAGCCTCAACACGCCAATCCACAGCGCAGTCAGATCTGGTGCCATATCTGCAAATACCAAGGCCACTTGGCAAATGAGTGCAACTCCACCAATGGCCCGCCTCATTGCAAGAGATGCAACATGTGCAATCATGCCACGGAAGAGTGCACTCGCACTCATCCCACACCTTTCCTTAACAAAGCGGTTTTATCAAGTGCAAACCACACCTCGGCAACAATCGCACTATCGGCTGACCACCGCCGGGTGCAACCAACTCAACTCTATCGACCAGCAGGGCAACAGCGGGGACCCAACCCACGTCCTCCTTTTTGATCCTTCTAAAGCTTCGGTGTTATCAGCTTTGTCAGAATGGGGTCATACCACCACGGCGTGCCCTCAACTTCCACAAGTTCAGGTACAGCTTCCTGGCACCAATCAGACCACATCAGTCCGCCTCACGGCTTACCAACTCTGGATTGCTAATGGCAAACAAGGCCCGAGACCAGTTCTTAAGAAGCCACCAAGAGCGCCTCAGCAATCACGCTATCAACCAGCTCCGGCAAAATCAACCTCACCGGATCAACAAGCCTGAGGAGGAAATTTTTCGGGCACTTAATCCTCCGATCCGACCATCAAATTGGGTTGGTTTGGTTTCCGCGCCCGGACCGGGGCATCACGTCCCTTGACCATTATTCCAAATGGCACGCAACCTGCCTTTGCAGTTGACACTATTCCTCATGAGGACGAAAAAAAGGTTCACTTTGCACCTGACTTGGAGAAACTAATGCCACATGTCATGCCTAAAGTTAAGCCAAAGCATTTTAAATGTCATGCAAAAGGCTGGCTTTGAAGGCCGCCGCACGCTAGCGAATGTTCATGCCACCACCAGAGCTCAACAAAGACAAGATACACCTTCCACATCTCAACCTCCACGCTCTCAGACGTATCCCAATATTGCTGCAGAGGTTGACCTACTCAAAGAAGTTCTTTGCTTCACTACCACGCACTCCGGCACCCGTGGAACCGGCCGGATCCTTTTTCTCATGTGCCTCGGAACTCCAAGAGGAGCTAGCCAAGATCAAAATTCCTTTAAGCTTGGCAACCATTTTGAAACTTTGTCCTGCTCTCAAGGACCAGTTACCACTCCCAACTGTTTTAGTTGGGGCTGTGGCTACCTCTACACCCACGGTCCATGCCACGGTGGGTAATCGACAAGTCAACCATGTTCAAATAGATGGAGGTAGCGCGCCAGTCAATCTCATCACGGATAAACTCCGCAAACAAATGGGCATCACACAACTCTTTAGGTGCCCCATATGACATCAAGTTGGCTAATGGCCATATCACGCGACCTCAAAGGCGTCACGCCTCTTCTTCACATCAACATCGGTGATCTCCGGCTTCCCCATGGAATTTGGAGTTTGGAAAGCTGGCGAAGATCCGGTGACTATGAAATGTTGGTCGGCGGACCTTTTCTCCGCCGGGCCAAGAGTATCCATTCTTGGGCCCGCGGACCCGGTTAGTCATCAGCGATGGTCACCTCAATGCCACCATGGACTTGCAAGCGGCGCGGGATCATTTCTTTTGAACATCATGGAACCCTCTCTCTCGGACACGGATTCTGAGGAAGCTCAGAATATTTATCAAGTTCAGGCTCCACCTGCGAGTTTGCCTCTATCATCCTACCCAGAATATGCTGATCCTTGGGGAGAAATGACTCTTGATCAGGACCAGGCTGTGGCTGCTTTAATTGACCCTTACCTGGCTCCTTGCCATAGAATCCAACGTGTCGATCACTTTTCAGATGCTGAACCTCCTGCAACTCCTGTTGATGTACACGCTGTCATGAAGCAACCTCTGCTGGATGAAACTCAGCCACCATACCCCATATTCAGACTCCAGAAGTTGAGATCGTGGACGTTGGCAACAATCAGCCCGTCCGACTTGCTGCAAATCTTCCGACACCCTATCGTCACAGGGCTGTCAAACTTTTCAAAAAATTCAAACACATTTTTGCACGGAGCTCTGAGAGATCTTGAGGGAATCAACAAAAGCTTGGGGAACTCACCATTCCTACCAAATCGGGATGCAAGACCGGTTTAGCAAGCGGCGATGCGGCTCAACCCTAATTCACCGTGATCGGCGTCAAGGCGGAAATTGACAAACTCCTTCTTTGCGGGTTTGATCTATGAGGTCAAACATTACGAATGGGTGAGCCCCATAGTCATTGCCCTCAAACACAATGGTAAGATCCGGCGTGCGTGTGGACTACCAAAAACTCAATCGAGCCCGCGGGCGTGATCATTTTCCACTTCCCTCCACGGACCCGGGTTACGGAAGAGGTCATTTGGACATGAGATGTACTCCTTCATGGATGGTTTTTCTGGCTACAATCAGATCTCAATCAAAGAGTCGATCAACTCAAGACTACTTTCACCACCCGTGTAGGTACTTTTGCCTACAAGGTGGTTCCTTTTGGATTATCAAACTCTCCATCAACGTTTCAGCGCATCATGCTCTCGATTTTTCATGATTTCATGAAGGAAAATCCCTTCTTACAAATCTTTCAAGATGACTTCTCGCCTCTGATTCCATGGCTGACCATTTGGATAAATTGGAACTTCGTCTTCCGAAAATGTGATGAGTCCGGCATTAGTCTCAATCACGAGAAATGCACCTTTTGCGTCACCTCGGGGAGTTACGTTAGGCCACGTTGTCGACCAAAGCGGTATCACCACGAGATCACCGCCAAAATCGGTTATTGTGCTCAAGGCTCAAGCACCAGCCAATATCAAGGAGTACACGCTCTTTCACGGGTAAGGTCAATTATTACTCCACCTTCATACCTGGACTAGCGACCATTGCGATCCCATTCATAAACTCACGGGTGACGAATCCACACAGGCTTGGAATTCCCAGGCGGATCTTTGCTTTCCAACAAATGAAGCTTTTGCTTACTCGAGCACGGTTCTTGTTCCTCCTCAATGGGACAAGCCCTTTCATGTTCATGTCGATGTCTGGCGTTTTGCTATTGGAGCTGTTCTTTCTCAAGAATATGATGCGCCACCGACAAACCAAATCGATCGCCCAAAAACTCAATTACGGCGGCGCAACTATTCTACCCGCAGGCGTGAAGCTTTGGGTCTCATTTTCGTGTCCAGCGCTTCCGTCACTACCTTTTGGGCAGTCAAATCAAGTTCTTTGTGGACCACCAAGCACTCCTTTATTTGATCAACAAGTCCATTCACGGGCGCATTGCTCGTTGGGTCCTTCTTCTCAAAAATTTGCCCCTTTTGAAATCGTTCATAAAGGCGCGGCCAAATCTCATGTCGTCCCGGATTATCTTTCATCCACCACGGATGATCCCTCAACCGGAGTCTCGGGCGCCTTTCACGATGCTCGGCTCTTTTTAGTCCACGGCAACACCACATTGGTTCCATGATTTTCAGCGGTACCTCCTCACGGTGCTCTTCCACCCGAAGGCGAGGCGGCTCTCTCACCAAGCGGCAATCCGTCGACATCAATTTCTCCGCGAGGTCCGTGGACTACACCATGGTTGCGGAACATCTCTACAAAAGGGTAAGGACACCATCCTTCCGGCGGCTGTGTTCTACCTCATGAAGTTCAGGATATTGTTAGAGAAGCTCATCAAGGGCTAGGTGGTGGTCATTTTCATGGTGACACCACGACGCGCCAAAATCCTTCTAAAGCTGGGTATTTTTGGCCCACTCTTCAAAGGCAGCTCACGCCCGCGCCCGCCGTGTGATGCTTGCCCGGCGTGTGGGACGGCCGGCGACCGTGGCAGCTCTTCCCTTGGCCGCCCGGTTGCCACGCCACTTCCCTTCACAAATGGGAATGGATTTTGTGGGACCCATCGACCCTCCCTGCTCGGCACACCCGTGCGTTACGTTCTGGTTCTCACCGACTATGCTACTAAATGGGCGGAAGCTTGCGCACTTCCGGACAACAACTGCGCGGCAAACCACGGCCGGGGGTCCTTTATCAACAAATCATCACGCGATTAAACCCCCGGAGCTGGTGGTGATCGTGGTGTCCATTTCATCAATCATACCATAAAGGGCGGGATTATCTCACGATCCATCATCACAAGAGCACACCTTACTATCCTCAAGGTAATGGTTTGGCGAGAAAGCACCAACAAGACTCTGGTCACCATTCTCAAGAAAATTTGTGGCGTTTCCGCGCCTGGTGGCAAACAAAACTTCCAAGCTGTTCTTTGGGCCTACAATACTTGTTTCAAAATTGCTTCTGAGTCACACTCCTTTCAAATTGGTTTATGGTCGGGGAAGCTCTCATGCCGTTTGAATACATCCTTCCAACGCTCCGTTTTCAATCTCTTGCCCATAATCCGCTTTGTTGCACTCAAAAAGGGTCTATCAATTGGAACAATTGGATGAACTTCGAAGGGATGCTTATATTCGAGTTCTTCATGGACAACAGTTGCAAAAATCTTTACATGACAAGCGTCGAAGACAAAAACATTCAAAGAAGGCGATTTGGTTCTTCTTTATGATTCCGTGTACAAACATTTTCCGGAAAGCTTAAGTTTAGTTGGCTTGGCCCTTATCAAATTGTTCAAGTGGTTCGACCCGTTTTTTCCAACTGGGTGAGTTAGATGGCACTCCATTACCTACACGGTTAATGGTTTTAAGCCTCAAAACATTTCATCACCGCGGCGAAAATCAACAAGCGGTCTGATTCAAGCGACAAACACCACAGAAAGTGATTAGAAAGGTAGCATATTATATTATAGTGGATATTTTTACAAAATGCGGGCACTGACCCGTTACTTCGCTATGGGCGCGCCCTATATACAAAAAATGGGCTCGAGCCCTATCTACTACAAGCCTAAGAAGAAAAAAAAACCCTCTACTCGGGTTGGGGGCGGAGGTATCTGAAGAGGAGGTGGTAGAGGTTACGCTTTCGGGGTCCCGGCGAAGGTGCGAGAACCACCTCCATCCCGTTGGTATGAGGGTCGGGATGTTCAGCCATCCCGAGCACCAACCATCCATTCGCGCGCCCGCGATTGTGGCGGTGCGAGGTCCGAGCAGTTCATTTTGCGTAATCCACTCCTGCGGTTGGTGGGCATAGTGCAATTTTCGTTCAACCCCGCGGCTGACCATGCTCGGTAGCCATAGAATGCCTTCACTTCCCTCGGTTAGTCTTATATAGCCCACCAGGAACGCTTCGTCGGCGTGGACCAATCAGAAATTTGCCAGCGTGTTTGCAATGCAAGGCTCTTTCTAAGCGGAGAATCTTTTCTCCCGCGCGCATATCTAGCGGGTACCTTCCGACGCATTCGTTTTAATGATATCCCACCCGAGTTGCCAAACATTAAATGCCCTTGCTTCCTTTTATACCCGTCCAACATTAAAGCTGTGTCCTTTGGCCACCTGTCACATCCGCTCATTCTCTCCACGACCCATCTCCACCGTTCATTTCTTCTCCCTTAAGTTGTTAGGGGACTTAGCCAAATTTTTTGCTCTCAATCTCATCCTTGGCATCTTTGACACACAGCACCATCAGCGGTTGCGCGGTTTAAGCCCTCATCGTACCTCTTAGCCTCCGGTTCGCGCCGCCCTAAACTTTGTCGTTCCTCTGCGCCTTCGTTCTTGGCTTTCGTCCTCCGCCTTTGAATCACTGTTCTTTTCTGCACATCTTTACCATGACTGCACCAAAATTTTCTACACTTCAAGCTACTGCTTCCAGGGACCCGGCTCTTTTTGACTCTGTATCCTTCTTGACGCCCACTTTCCGAGAAGCCCTTGTTGGCCCGAATCGTGAAGTCGCCGAACGCCAGCAGCTTTACGAATTCTCTCAAATGGAACTCCCGGCTCCAAATCCTGCACAGTTGAAGCAGTTCGTCGCTAACATCATCAACAGCCCGCATGGATACACAACCGTGGTAGATGGCACCACCATTTCGCTGACTCAACACTTGATTTCAGAGGTATTCCATATTCCTTTGTAAACCCCTTGTTTCTCTTGGTCTACCATCCAGGATCTAGATGTCACTGAGTTTGGTGCACCTCCTTATCATGCCAATGTACATCGCCTGACAAATATCGACAAACCCCATGAAACTTTTGTTAAGTTTCTGTGGCGCAAGTTCCTTGGGTATTCTATCAAGAACACCCATATCAATAAGCCTTTCTATAATATGGTGCTCACTGCTACACACTCCAACCACTACATAGATTGGCCCCAATTGCTATTCTACCGTCTTCTCCAAGAAGTGGACCGCCTTCGGGTTGCCACTTCCATTTCTGAAGTTTCTGTGGGAGGCCACCTTCAAGCCATTGTCCGTCATTACTTTCCTCCCACACCACAAAATTCTCATAATTCCACTCAGCAGTCCCTTCCCAAGACTCACCAAGTTGGCACTTCACGCCCTTCTTCCCCTGGTCATGACCCAAATTTGCACTCCCATGTCCTCTGCTACACCATCCAGTTCACACCACATCTCCCAAACATCACAAAACAGGCAACAGCAGGCTCCACCACCACAGCACCCTCGTCAGCTATTGTATCAATATCAGCAGGATGCTCAAGCTGCTGTTCTTAAGTTACAAGAATCCCAAGAAGCTCTTATGAACGGGGTTCAAACGGCACTAGAGGCCTCTGATGCGATTGCAACAGCTTCAAAGCTGCCACTGCCCAAGTTGCAACTTTGGAGGCCAAACTTCAAGACAAACACGGGCTCTCTTACGGGCTCATACGGATCTCAAAAGTGCACAGGATCAGGTCAGCCAACTTGCCGATCAACAGGCTCAGCTCCAATCAGAAATTCAGAATTTGTTGGAGCAAAACAAGTCCAAAGACACTCTCCTGGGTGCTAAGGAAAAAGATATTTCTAAGCTCGGCGCCTTGTACTCACGAGCTTTGTGACAACTCTGACTCTCAAGTTGAGAACCTTCTGAGGCGGGATGCTCAAATTGCCTCCTTGGCCCGGCTTAGCTTTCTACAGACCTCTCGGCTCACCTCTCTCCAAGATCGGCTTACGAGGAGGTGCGAAGCGAGAAGATTATTGATGGCCCAGCGGAGATTGCGGTGCCGTCTTAATGCTCGAGGGGCAATCCTCCTCCCGGTCAACAATTCTCGAAATGGATTAAAATGACCAATCCGCCTACGCTTTCGAAAAGGACAACCCGGATCCGTGATCTTGAACAACAGTACCGGCAAGCTATTGATCTGGCGATGAGGCTCAAGCAAAAAAACTCGTGACCATCAAGCCATTGTCAACAACACGCCCTTCGACTTCCCGGTTCCTTCCTCCTATCATGATTATGTGGCTGCCGCGCGCCACCTATTCATACGAAGTGGCATGCGGTGATGGACTGTGGATATTCCCTGCGCCCAACTGATTTTCTTCGGATCGGCCCGAACTCACCATTGAAGACAAAGGTTTATCTTTGTGCCCTTTTGGTCTTTGATCTCATACAACTGCGCCGATCCGGACTTTATCACCTTGAGTTATTCAGCCCATGGCTTACATTTTTCATGATTTTTACGGGTGATACGGGGAAAACTTTCGGGATGGGCCACGCCGGATCTTTGGGGTGACCCCACTTTGCAATGGTTTGCTTCGGGATAACAACCCTATCTTGCTGATCGTACTCGGACCCACACTCTTCATCGGAGTACATGCACGAGCTTGCCCATCATTTACCTCTCAAAAAGCGGGCTTTTAGCGCAATAAAGGAAGTATCACGGGACATCAGAAGATCTTCCCTATGCACAAGTTTTATCACGGCACCTCGCGGTTATAATCAATTCGTGCTCTGGCTGGATAGCAAGACCGTCCCCCCGGGTTGGGATAGCCCTCTGTCAACTCTCAACTTCCTGCCTCTCTTTGGGATCGTTGGTGTCAAGCACTTGATCCGGCTCTTATCGATCAATTCAGGGGAGACAGCTTCGGCCAACCGCCCGCGGGCATGGTTCCTTCTCCCTATGCTTCCACAGGTGTTCCTCCACGCCCCGGGTTCACGACTTCGATTGGCGCCTCCCTTTTGGACAAAGGTCATGGATGGCCATCTTTGGATGGACTCCACCTCAGATCTCGGCCGGATCTCCGGTGGGATCCCGTTTTGTTCGCCCGTTCCCATTGGGAGGAGGTGCCACTCTTGATACCACCACAAATTGGATCTATATTGCTAATGGCGTGGTTGGCAGCGCCCGGCGGATCGCGATTCATGGTCTTGACACCTTTATGCAGAAATGCCACCACCTCACCCGGATCCTTGATTCATCTTCAAAGCGAGGTTTTGTCTTTGCTCTCAAATGCCTCTTGCTCAGCTCCTTAAATCGGCGTAATTTTTCAACGCAATCCGAATGCCAATGTCGGTGCCTTGACCTCGGACACCGCCTCCTCATGGAATGTCGATTCGTTTCTTGAGGGCCCCATCGCCCTTGAAGATATAGTGCGCTCTCGTTTCCTCATTGATCTGCGGATCCTGACCTCTACTCTACAATCCGCCCGAGACCTCATTAGCCCGATTACCATAATGGTGCCCGACCTCATTCAGGAGGATCACTTTCCAGGCGGATGGCTTCCCCCTGAAACACTTCCCCTTTTCTTCACTCGGTTAATGCGTTTGGTGGGGAGTGTTGAATCTGTGCCTCTGATGCAGGGACTATTCATCTATATAGCGGACCAGGTCAAGCTCAAGGATCCACGGTCGGTAGATTCGGTCGTCAAAGGCTCAACCCGAAGACCAAGCGTGGAACCATGCGGTCAAAGCCTCGCCTAAGAGCGTATTCGGACAAGTGGCCACCCGTCTGCGCCCCGCGTCGTCGTCGGCATGATTCTAGGCACTTCAAAGAGCACCGCCAACATTCCTACAAATCAGGCCTCCTTCGAATTAACGCAGAGATCGGTCAGTGTCTATATTGGGCCCAAAGGCCATTGTACTATATATATATGACTAGCTGCATGAGTTCTAGATGAGTTTTGAGTCTTGTCTCCTTTTCGGTTTTCTCTCTATTCGCGAGAGCTCATGTATGTTCATCATTGATATCAAGGAAGCTTATCATTTTCCTCTCATTTGTTCTGTTTTCTTCTTCTTGTTCTCTTCTTGCAAATCCCGCGTGACATAGTCCCCCGGACTCTCCTGTTAGATCCACGGGTCCTCACAGAGGGCTGTCTTCCAGGAGTTCCCGAACCCAGACCCCAAACAGCCACCTTGGCATATTGGAGCCTAGGTGGCATGTTGGAGCCCATGTGGCATGTTTGAGCCACCTCGGCATGACATTGGCATGTTTGAGGCACCTTGGCATGTTTGCGCCTAGGTGGCATGTTGGAGCCTAGGTGGCATGTTTGAGCCACCTTGGCATGTTGGAGCCTAGGTGGCATGTTGGAGCCCACGTGCCATATTTGAGCCACCTTGGCATGTTGGAGCTTAGGTGGCCTTGGAGCCCACGTGGCATGTTTGAGCCACCTTGGCATGTTTGAGCCACCTTGAGATGTTTGAGCCTAGGTGGTATGTTTGAGCCACCTTGGCATGTTGGAGCCTAGATGGCATGTTTGAGCCACCTTGGCATGTTTGAGCCCAGCGTCATGTTGGAGCCTAGGTGGCATGTTTGAGACACCTTGGCATGTTGGAGCCTAGGTGGCGTGTTGGAGCCCACGTGGCATGTTTGAGCCACCTTGGCATGTTTGAGCCACCTTGAGATGTGTTTGGGGTCTGGGTTCGGGAACTCCTGGAAGACAGCCCTCTGTGAGGACCCGTGGATCTAACAGGAGAGTCCGGGGGACTATGTCACGCGGGATTTGCAAGAAGAGAAGAAGAAGAAGAAAACAGAACAAATGAGAGGAAAACGATAAGCTTCCTTGATATCAATGATGAACATACATGAGCTCTCGCAATAGAGAGAAAAACTGAAAGGAGACAAGACTCAAAACTCATCTAGCCATCATATGCTAGCTCTACTCATATATATAGTACAATGGCCTTGGGCCCAATATAGACACTCATCGATCTCTGCGTTTCACCTCGGAAGGAGGCCTGATTTGGTGTGAATGTTGGCGGTGCCTCTTTAAATGCCTAGAATCACGCCGACGCCGACACGGGCAAGGACGGGTCATCACTTGTCCTGAAGCGGGCGCTTTTGTTGACCCGGACGCAGTTTTGATCAAGCGGGTCCGCCCGCTTGGTCTTCTCCTCTGAGCCTTTGATGGCTGACCCGCGGCTCGACCGAGGATCCTTGAGCTTGACCTGGTCTGTCAGAGGATGAATAGTCCTGTACTGTGAGGCACAGACTAACACTCCCCCACCAAACGACACTCCGAGTGAAGAAAAGGAGGAAGGGTTTCGAGGGCGAAGCCATCTCGGTTCGAAAGTGATCCTCACGGAGATCCCGGGCGTGTTTGAAGAGCAGGAGGGAGTGTTTTGGCCAAGGGCAGGATCTCGCATCAATAAGAAAGCGAGATCGCACTATGTCTTCAAGGGCAAAGATGGGCGCCCAAGAAATGTACCGACATTCCATGAGGAGACAGTCCGAGGCCAAAGGCACCGGCTATTAATCGCATTCGATTGCAAAGGAAAAATGGGACGCCGATTTAAGGAGCTTAGCAAAATGCATTTGAGAGCAGCACAAAAAACCGCTTGAAGATGGATCAAGGATCGTGAGGTGGTGGCATTCGCGAAGAAGGTGTCAAGACCATGAAGCGCATCCGGCCGGGCCAAGCCAACCACGCATCATTAGCAATATAGATCCAATTCGTGGTGGTATCCGTGAGTGGCACCTTCTTCCCAATGTGAGCGGGCGAACAAAACGCGGATCCCACCGAGATCCGGGCCGAGATCCGAGGTGGAGTCCATCCGCATGACCATCCATGACCTTGGTCCAAAAAGGGAGGCGCCAATCGAAGTCGGGAACCTCGGGGGGAGGTACGCCTGGTGGAAGCATAGGGAGAAGGAACCATGCCCGTATGGGTTGCCGAGCCGTCCTCCTGAATTGATCGACAAGATCGATCAAGAGCTTGACACCAACGATCCCAAAGAGAAGCAAGTAGAGTTGAGAGTTGACAGAGGGCTATCCCATCCCGTGGGGACCGCCTTGCTATCCAACAGAGCTCGTAATTGATTATAACCCATGAGGTGTCGATATAAATTTGTGCATAGGGAAGATCCTGGATGTCCTAGATACTTCCTTATTCATTGCAAATAGCTCGCCAAGCCGCCGAGAGATAAATGATTGGCAAGCTCGTGCATGTACCCCGATGAAGAGTTTGGGTCCGAAAGCAGATCCGCAAGATATGGATTGTTATCCCCGGCACCCATTGCACGCTGGGGTCACCCCCGAAGAGCCGGGCGCGGCCCATTTCCTCGGTGTTCCCCGTATCACCCGATAGAAATCATGAAATATGTAAGCCATGGGCTGAACAACTCTCAAGGTGATAAAGTCCGGATCGGCACGGTGCATGAGATCAAAGACCACAAGGGCACAAAGACAACCCTTTGTCTTCAATGGAGAGTTCTCGCCAACCGAAGAAAATCAAGCAAAGCTTCGGGGAATATCCACAGTCCATCTCGCCGCATGCCACTCGAAAGGAAGAGGTGGCGGCGAAGCAACCACATAATCGCGATAGCAGGAAGGAACTGAAGTCAACGTGCATTCATTAAGAATGGCGGTATGGGCGCCAAGTTTTGCTTGAGCCTCATCGCCAGATCAATAGCTTGTTTGTAGCCGTTGTTCAAGATCACGTGATCCGGTTGTCCCTTTCTAGCAAAGAAGTGGATCGGGTCACGGACCAAGCTTCTCGAAGTGTTGACCTCGGAGGAGGATTTCCCCGAGTATTGAGACGGCACCCAATCTCCGCCATCCAAGATCTTCTTCGCACGACCTCCTCGTAGTTTCGATCTTGAAGAGAGGTGAGCCGAGAGGTCTCTGTAGAAAGCCGAGCCGGCCAAGGAGGCAATTTGAGCGCCCCGCTCCCGCTTGAACTTGAGTGCTGAAATTTTCACAAAGTTCTGAGTACAAGGCGCTGAGCTTAGCAATATCTCAAGGCCCTTGGTACCCCGCGTGAGAGCTGCTTTGACTTGTTGTGCTCCAATAAATTCTGAATTTCCCCATTGAGCCGAGCCTCGCTGATCCGCAAGTTGGTTGACTTGATCTTGTGCACTTTTGAGATCCTCAGATGAGCCCGTAAGAGAGCTTCGTGCTTGTCTTGAAGTTTGGCCTCCAAAGCTGCAACTTGGGCAAAGGCAGCTTGAAGGTCCCGTGTACCGCATCGAGGCCTCTAGTGCCCGTTGAACCCCGCCATAAGAGCCGCCTTGGGATTCTTGTAACTTGAGAGCGCCAGCTTTGAGCATCCCCGCCGATATCGATACAACAACCCACGAGGGTGTTGTGGTGGTGGAGCCGGGCCGTTGCCCGGTTTGTGATGTTTGGGAAAGATGGTGTGAACCGGATGGTGTAGCGGAGGAGGAGACAAAGGACATGGGTGTGCTGGACTTTGGACATGACCGGGAAGAAGGGCGGAAGTGCCCGCCTGCTAGTCGCTGGAAGGGACCGCTGAGTGGAATTATGAGAATTTTGTGGTGTGGGAGGGAAGTAATGACGGATGAGGGCTTGAAAGTGGCCTCCCACGTAAACTTTCGTAAATGGAAGTGGCACCCCTCGGGCGGTCCACTTCTTGGAGAAGACGATAGAACATCATTTGGGGCCAATCTATGTGGTGGTTGGAGTGTGTAGCATTGATGACCAGGTTATAGAAAGGTTTATTGATATGGGTGTTCTTGATAGAATACCCAAGGAACTTGCGCCACGTAAATTTAACAAAGGTTTCGCGGAGGCTTGTCGATATTGGTCGACGATGGACATTGGCATGATAAGGAGGTGCACCAAACTCGCGGACATCTAGATCCCGTATGGCGCACTATGATAAACAAGGGGTGTGCAAGGGAATATGAAATACCTCAGAAATCAAATGTTGAGTCAAATAAAATGGTGGTGCCATCGATCACGCGGGTGTAGCCATGCGTCGCGTTAACGATATTGGCGGCGAACCGCCACCGGGTCGATTTGGAGCCTAAGTTCCATTTGAGAGAATTCAGAAAGCTTTTGTCGCTCAAATGACTTTATTTGGGCCAACAAGGGCTTCACGGAAAGTGGGCCAAGAAGGATACAGATGCAAAAAGAGCCGGATCCTTGGGAGCAGAGAAATTGAAGTGTAGAAAATCTTGGGGCAGCCATGGTAACGATTTGCGTAAACGAAGAGTGATTCAAAGGCGAGGACGAAAGTCAAGCACGGAGGACAAAGGCGCGCAGTAAGAACGAAAAAGGTTTTTTAGGGCGCATTAACCGAGGCTTAAGAGGTATGAAGAGGTCGAAACCGAGCCGTTGATGGTGCCAGTGTGTCCAAAAGATGCCAAGGAGTGTATTGAGAGGCAAAAATTTGGCTAAGTCCCCAAAAAACGTAAGGGAGAAGCAATGAGCGGTGAGGATGGGACGGGAAAGAAGGATCGGATGTGACAGTGGGCAAAGGACACACATTAATGTCCGACGGGCGAAAAAGAAGAAATGGCATTCAATGCCGCAACTCGGCGGGATATCATTAAAAGGAATGTGTCGGGAAGGTACCATGGCTAGATATGCTACGGAGAAAAGATTCTCATTTTAGAAACAAATTTTGCATTGCAAACACGCTGGCGATTTGTGTGATTGGTCCACGCCGACAAGGAGTTCCTCGGCTGGCTATATAAGACGAACCGAGTAACGGCGGCATCCGATGGCGCCAAAGATGGCCGCCGGGTTTGAACGAGGACCGCACTATGCCCACGAACCGCCGAGAGTGGATTACCCGCAAGATGAATTGTCCGACCTCTCGGCGCCGCCACAATCATGGCGGAGAATGGACGGCCGGTGTGCCGGGATGGCTGAACATCCCGACCAAGACCAACGGATGGAGGTGGTTCCCGCACCTTCGCCGATCCCGAAAGCGTAACCTCTACCACCTCCTCGCCAAGATCACCTCTCGCTCCAAAACCCTGAGTAGAGGGTTTTTCTTCTTAGGACTTAGTAGATAGGGCTCGAGCCCGCTTTTTGTATATAGGGCGCGTCCATAGCGAAATAGCTGGGTCAGCGCCTACACATTTTTAAAAAAATCCACTATAATATAATATGTCACTTTCTAGTCACTTTCTCGTGGTGTTTGCTTGAACTCAGACCGCTTGTTGATTTTCGCTTTCGGTGATGAAAATGTTTTGAGACGAAAACCATTAACCAAGGTAGGTAATGGAGTGCCATCTAACTCTGCCAGTTGGAAAACGCTGGGTCTAACCACTTGAACAATTTGATAAGGGCCAAGCCAACGAAACTTGAGTTTACCCGGAAAATTTTTGTACCTGGAATCATAAAGAAGAACCAAATCGCCTTCTTTAAATGTTTTTGTCTTCGTGACGCTTGTCATGTAAAGATTTTTGCAACCGCTGTCCATGAAGAACACGAATATAAGCATCCCTTCGAAGTTCATCCAACTGTTCTAATTGATAGACCCTTTCTTTGAGTGCAGCCAGGGATTATGAGCAAGAGCCAATGAAAACGGAGTGTTGGAAGGATGTATTCAAACGGCATGAGAGCTTCCCACCATAAACCAATTTAAAAGGAGGTGACCGGTAGCAATCTTGAAACAAGTATTGTAGGCCCAAAGAACAAAGAGGGAAGTTTTGTCCGCCAACTGCGGTATGGAAGCGCCACAAATTTTCTTGAGAATGGTGACCGTGAGTTTTGTTGGTGCTTTCTCGCCAAACCATTACCTTGAGGATAGTAAGGTGTGCTCTTGTGATGATGTATCGAGAGATAATCCGTCCTCCTTGATAGTATGATTGATGAAATGGACACCACGGCCACCGACCAGCTCGCGGGGCAGCCGAATCGCCGCGGATAATTTGTTGATAGAGGACCCTAGCCGCTTTTGCCGCAGTTGTTGTCCGGAAGTGCACAAGCTTCCGCCCATTTGGTAGCGTGAAGTGAAGAGAACTGAACGTAACGCACGGGTGTGCCGCCAGAGAGGATCTATAGGTCCCACAAAGTCCATTCCCCATTTGCTTTGGGAAGTGGCGGGCGACCGGCGCCAAGGGAAGAGCGCCACCACGGCCGTGGGCGCCCCACCACGGGCAAGCGTCACACGCGGCGGGGGGCGTGAGCATCTTTGAAGAGTGTGGGCCAATAATACCCAGCCTAGAAGGATTTTGGCGCGGCGTGGTGTCACCATGAAAAATGACCACCACCTAGCCCTTGATGAGCTTCTCGAACAATATCCGAACTTCATGAGGTAGAACACGCCAGGGATGGTGTCCTTACCCTTTTGTAGAGATGTCCCGCAACCATGGTGTAGTCACGGACCTCTCTGAGAAATTGATGGCGACGGGATTGTCGCCAAGGTGAGAGAGCCGCCTCATCTTCGGTGGAAGAGCACCCGTGAGGAGGTAACGCTGAAAATCATGGAACCAATGTGGTGTTGCCGTTACTAAAAAGAGCCGAAAGCATCGTGAAAGGCGCCCCGAGACTCCGGTTGAGAGATCATCCGGTGGATGCGTGAAAGATAATCCGGGATCTACATGAGATTTGCCGGCCTTTATGAACGATTTCAAAAGGAGCAAATTCTTGAGAAGAAGGACCCAACGAGCAATGCGCCCGTGGGCGGACTTGTTGATCAAATAGAGGAGTGCTTGGTGGTCCACAAAGAACTTGATTTGACTGCCCAAAAGGTAATGACGGAAGCGCTGGACACGTAAAAATGAGACCCAAAGCTTCACGCCCGCGGGCGTAATAGTTGCGCCAGCCAGAATTGAGTTTTCTACCGGGCGAAGCGATTTGGTTTGTCGGGCAGCGCATCATATTCTTGAGAAAGAACAGCTCAATAGCAAACGCCGGTGACTACATGAATGAACGAAAGGGCTTGTCCCATTGAGGAGGAACAAGAACCGGTGCCTCGAGTAAGCAAAAGCTTCACCGTTGAAAGCGGCATCCGCCGGGAATTCCAAGCCCGTGTGGATTCGGCACCCGTGAGTTTATGAATGGGATCCGCAATGGCTGCTAGTCCGGTATGAAGGTGGAGTAATAATTGACCTTACCCAGAAAGATCGTGTCTCCTTGATATTGGCCGGTGCTTGAGCCTTGAGCACACAAACCGATTTTGGCAGATCTGTGGTGATACCTTCTTTTTGCCGACAACATGGCCTACCGTAACACCGTAGGTGACGCCAAAAGGTGCATTTCTCGATTGAGACTAATGCCTGACTCATCACATTTCGAAGACGAAGTTCCAATTTATCCAAATGGTCAGCCATGGAACCAGAGGCGAGAAAGTCATCTTGAAAAATTTGCAAGAAGGGATTTTCCTTCATGAAATCATGAAAAACCGAGAGCATGATGCGCTGAAACGCTGATGGAGAGTTTGATAATCCAAAAGGAACCACCTTGTAGGCAAAAGTGACTTACCCGGTGGTGAAAGTAGTCTTGAGTTGATCGATTCTTTGATTGAGATCCGATTGTAGCCAGAAAAACCATCCATGAAGGAGTACATCTCATGTCCACCACCTCTTCCAACCCGGGTCCGTGAAGGGAAGTGGAAAATGATCACGCCCGCGGGCCCCGATTGAGTTTCCGATAGTCCACACGCACGCCGGATCTTACCATTATGTTTGAGGGCAATGACGATGGGGCTCACCCATTCGTAATGTTTGACCTCATAGATCAAACCCAAAGCAAGGAGTTTGTCAATTTCCGCCTTGACGCCGATCACGGTAATTAGGGTTGAGCCGGCATCGCCGCTGCTAAACCGGTCGCGTGCATCGATTTGGTAGGAATGGTGAGTTCCCCCAAGCTTTTGTTGATTCCCCAAAGATCTCTCAGAACTCCGTGCAAAAAATGTGTTTGAATTTTGTGAACAGACTTGACGGCCCCGCTACGATAAGGAGCCTAAGATTTGCAAATGCGGACAAAGTTGATTGTTGCCCACGCCCACAATCTCGACTTCCGAGTCCGGAATATGGGGTATTACGCCGATTATCCCGGACAATGTGTGCGGGAGGTTGGAGCATAACCGGATGCGGGCACTTTGGCGTGGTGAAAAAGAGGGGTTGCTCGGGCCATCCAGCCAGAGGTTGCTTCATGACAGGCGGTACATCAACAGGAGTTGCGGGAGGTTCAAAGATCTCGAAAAGTGATCAACACGTTGGATTCGATTGCAAGGAGCCGTAAGGGTCAAGCAAAGCAGCCACGGCCTGGTCCCGATCAAGAGTCATTTCTCCCCAAGGATCGAGATATTCGGGGGTAGGATGACAGAGGCGACTCGCAGTGGAGCCCGAACTTGATAAATATCCGAGCTTCTTGACTGGGTCCGTGAGAGAGGGGGTCCGCATGTTCAATGTAAAATGATCCCCGCCTGCTTGCAAGTCCATGGTGGCATTGAGATGACCATCAGTGATGACTAACTGGTCCGTGGCCCAGTAATGGATACTCTTTGCCTGGCGGAGAAAAGGTCTGCCGACCAACATTTCATAGTCACCGGGATCTTCGCCAGCTTTCCAAACTCCAAATTCCATGGGGAAGCGGAGATCACCGATGTTGATGTGAAGAAGAGGTGTGACGCCTTGAGGTCGCGTGATATGGCCATTAGCCAACTTGATGTCATATGGGGCACGCGAAAGAGTTGTGTGATGCCCATTTGTTTTGCGGAGTTTATCCGTGATGAGATTGATTGCGCTACCTCCATCTATTTGAACATGGTTGACTTGCTGATTACCCACCGTGGCATGGACCGTGGGTGTAGAGGTAGCCACAGCCCCAACTAAAACAGTTGGGAGTGGTAACTGGTCCTTGAGAGCAGGACAGAGTTTCAAAATGGTTGCCAAGCTTAAAGGAATTTTGATCTTGGCTAGCTCCTCTTGGAGTTCTAGAGGCACATGAGAAAAAGGATCTGCTGGTTCCACTGGTGCTGGAGTGCGTGGTAGTGAAGCAGCAACTTCTTTGAGTAAGTCAACCTCGGCAGCAATATTGGGATACGTCTGAGAGCGTGGAGGTTGAGATGTGGAAGGTGTATCTTGTCTTTGTTGAGCTCTGGTGGTGGCATGAACATTTGCCAATGTGCGGCCTTCAGCAGCTTGCATGAGGTTCAAAATGCTTTGGCGAACTTTTGGCATGACATGTGGCATGAGCTTCTCCAAGTCAGGTGCAAAGTGAACCTTTTTTCGCCCCTCATGAGGAATGGTGTCAACCGCAAAGGCGGGCTTGCGTGCCATTCGGAATAATGGTCAAGGGACGCGTGATGCCTTGGTCCGGCGTGAAACTAAACCAACCCAATTTGACGGCCGGACCGGAGGATTAAGTGCCCTGAAAAATTTCCTCTTGTGCTTGTTGATCCAAATTGAGGTTGATTTGGTCGGAGCTGGTTGATAGCGTGATTGCCGAGGCGCCGTGGTGGCTTCTAAGAACTGGTCTCGGACTTGTTTGCCATTAGCAATCCGTAGTTGGTAAGCCGGAGGCGGACCGATGTGGTCTGATTTGTGCCAGGAAGCTGTACCTGAACTTGTGGAAGTTGAGGACACGCCGTGGTGGTATGACCCCATTCTTGACAGTGATAACACTGAGCTTTAGAAGGATCAAAAGGAGGACGTGGGTTGGATCCCCGTTGTTGCTCCTGTTGCTGATAGAGTTGAGTGGGTTGCACCCGGGTGGTGGCTGATAGTGCGATTGTTGCTTTGAGGTGTGGTTTGCACTTGATAAACCATTTTGTTGCGGAACGGTGTGGGATGAGTGCGAGTGCACTCTTCCGTGGCATGATTGCACATGTTGCATCGCTTGCAATGAGGCGGGCCATTGGTGGAGTTGCACTCATTTGCCAAATGGCCTTGGTATTTGCAAATATGGCACCGTGATTTGATCGCTACTGTGATTAGCGTGTTGAGGCCGAACAAATACCGCTTGTGGAACCATGACAGTGGAATGAACGGGAGCTCTTGAAGAGCCACGCCTCGGGAGGAAACATTGACTCGAAAGTGATCGACAAGGTCGATAGCCTGCTCAAAGTCTTGGGACGGTGTATTCAGTCATGAGTCGAATAGCCGAGAGAAGTCCTTGGAGAAACCGCACCAAAATCGCCTCTCGTGGGGGTAATCGCTTGAGCTTACTTAGCGTAATGTGAAGTCGATCCGCAAAAAATCCCTGGCGGCACTCAGCGGGCTCTTGTTGAAGTTCATTGAGTTGCTTGAGATGAAGTTGATCATCATCCGTGGTCCCATAATGAGACGTAAAAGCGCTCATTTCCGACCGGTTTGTTTCCAATGGCTTTTGTTGGACATGAGCCATTGATGAGGAGAGCCACGCAGGTGGTGGAAAAGATGTGGAATTTCAGTTGAGGTTGCGCGATGACCATTTAGGACAGCTAGAGCCTCAAATTCTTCCATGTGGGCCCGAGCACTTTGGTCTAAGGGTTTGCCTTTCGTGTTGCCAAAGGTGGGATAAGTCGGTTTCGTAGTCCGAAAGGTAGATGTGAAAGTGCCGGGCTGGGAGAACAAAGATAGTGAGGATATTGAGGTTGAGTTGGATGTGGCATGGTGCCCGGCGGACCCTGGCGAAGGGGTGATCATGGTTGAGAAACGGAAGTAGCCGGAGCATTGGTTTTGAGATCCGTAAGGTTGTAAACAGGAAGGGCAAAGGGGAAACGTGGGGAAAGGATATTCCCCGGTAGGCGAAAAGGAGACGTGTGGATATCCTTTTGCCCACCCGGGAGATGATGGTTGTGAAGGAAGAGGCGTATGGCCCGAAGAATGATGGATGTAGGCATGTTCAGGGGGTATGAAAGTACGGTTGAGAAGGTTGAGCCCGATAAGGCTCCCGATAGTGATGAGGGACCGAGGTTATGAGCAATGTTTGCACGCTTTGGGGCGGGAACTGGGACGAGACAGACACGAGGGGTTGGTGGCGCCGACCGAGCCCTAGACCGAAGATGGCCTCCCTCTATGTCATAAGCAGATCCATACATGTCGCGAAGCAGCCCCGGACGCCGATGGCGCCCAAGCGAGAGGCCGCTCGAGAAAGGAGTTCTTCCGGCGTGAAATTTCTACGGACATGGCGGCGTAAGAAAGTAGGATGGAATCGCACCCGCAAAATGCGCATGTGTTTGGGGGTCCGGGTTCGGGAACTCCTAGAAGACAGCCCTCTGTGAGGACCCGTGGATCTAACAGGAGAGTCCGGGGGACTATGTCACGCGGGATTTGCAAGAAGAGAAGAAGAAGAAGAAAACATAACAAATGAGAGGAAAACGATAAGCTTCCTTGATATCAATGATGAACATACATGAGCTCTCGCAATAGAGAGAAAAACTGAAAGGAGACAAGACTCAAAACTCATCTAGCCATCATATGCTAGCTCTACTCATATATATAGTACAATGGCCTTGGGCCCAATATAGACACTCTGACTGATCTCGGTGCCGACTCCTGGAAGGAGGCCTGATTTGCAGGAATGTTGGCGGTGCCTCTTTAAATGCCTAGAATCACGCTGACGCTGACACGGGCGGTGACGGGTCATCACTTGTCTGAGCGGCGCCTCTTGTTGACGGACGCAGGCTTTGACTGCGTGGTCTGCTGCTTGGTCTTCTGCTGAGCCTTTGATGGCTGACCCGTGGCTGACTGAGGATCCTTGAGCTTGACCTGGTCTGTCGTATGCATGAATAGTCCTGTACCAGGAGGCACAGGACTAACAAGATGTTTGAGCCTAGGTGGGATGTTTGAGCCACCTTGGCATGTTGGAGGCTAGATGGCATGTTTGAGCCTAGGTGGCATTTTTGAGCACCTTGGCATGTTCGAGCCACATTGGCATGTTGGAGCCTAGGTGGCATGTTTGAGACTAGGTGGCATGTTGGAGCCTAGGTGGCATGTTTGAACCAACCTTGGCATGTTTGAGACACCTTGGCATGTTTGAGCCACCTTGGCATGTTTAAACCTAGGTGGCATGTTGGAACCTAGGTGGCATGTCTTGGTGTGTTGGAGCCCACGTGGCATGTTTGAGCCACCTTGGCATGTTGGAGCCTAGGTGGCATGTTGGAGCCTTCTTGGCATATTTGAGCCACCTTGGCATGTTTGAGTCTAGGTGGCATGTTGGAGCTTAGGTGGCATGTTGCAGCCCACGTGGCATGTTGGAGCCACCTTGGCATGTTGAAGCCTAGGTGGCATGTTTGAGCCACCTTGGCACGTTTGAGCCTAGGTGGCATGTTGGAGCCTAGATGGCATGTTTGAGCCTAGGTTGCATGTTGGAGCCCACGTGGCATATTTGAGCCACCTTGGCATGTTGAAGCCTAGGTGGCATGTTTGAGCCACCTTGGCACGTTTGAGCCGAGGTGGCATGTTGGAGCCTAGATGGCATGTTTGAGCCTAGGTTGCATGTTGGAGCCCACGTGGCATGTTTGAGCCATGTTTGAGCCTAGGTGGCATGTTGTAGCCTAGGTGGCATGTTTGAGCCAACCTTGGCATGTTGGAGCCAAGGTGGCATGTTGGAGCCCACGTGGCATGTTTGAGCCACCTTGGCATGTTTGAGCCTAGGTGGCATGTTGTAGCCTAGGTGGCATGTTTGAGCCAACCTTGGCATGTTGGAGCCAAGGTGGCATGTTGGAGCCCACGTGGCATGTTGGAGCCTAGGTGGCATGTTGTAGCCCACGTGGCATGCTTGAGCCACCTTGGCATCTTTGAGCTTAGGTGGCATGTTGGAGCCTAGGTGGCATGTTTGAGCCACCTTGGTGTGGGATCCCACGTGGCATGTTTGAGCCACCTTGGCATGTTGGAGCCTACGTGGCATGTTTGAGCCACCTTGGCATGTTTGTGCCTAGGTGGCATGTTGGAGCCTAGGTGGCATGTTGTGAGCCACCTTGGTGTGGGATCCCACGTGGCATGTTGTGAGCCACCTTGGCTTGTTGGAGCCTAGGTGGCATGTTGGAGCCCGCGTGGCATGTTTGAGATACCTTGGCATGTTTGAGCCTAGGTGGCATGTTGGAACCTAGGTGGCATGTTTGAGCCAACCTTGGCATGTTGTGAGCCAAGGTGGCATGTTGGAGCCCACGTGGCATGTTTGAGCCACCTTGGCATGTTGGAGCCTAGGTGGCATGTTGGAGTCTGCGTGTCATGTTTGAGCCACCTTGGCATGTTTGTGCCTAGGTGGCATGTTGCAGCCTAGGTGGCACATTTGAGCCACCTTGGCATGTTGGAGCCTAGGTGGTATGTTGTGAGCCACCTTGGCTTGTTGGAGCCTAGTTGGCATGTTGTGAGCCACCTTGGCTTGTTGGAGCCTAGGTGGCATGTTGGAGCCCGCGTGGCATGTTTGAGCCACCTTGGCATGTTTGAACCTAGGTGGCATGTTGGAGCCTAGGTGATATGTTTGAGCCACCTTGGCATGTAGGAGCCTAGGTGGCATGTTGTGAGCCACCTTGGCTTGTTCGAGCCTAGTTGGCATGTTGTGAGCCACCTTGGCTTGTTGGAGCCTAGGTGGCATGTTGGAGCCCGCATACCTTGGCATGTTGAAGCCTCGGTGGCATGTTGGAGCCCATGTGGCATGTTGGAGCCCATGTGGCATGTTTGAGCCACCTTGGCATGTTGGAGTCTAGGTGGCATGTTGGATCCTACGTGGCATGTTTGTGCCACCTTGGCATGTTGGAGCCTAGGTGGCATGTTGTAG
Source organism: Isoetes taiwanensis (assembly GCA_021234155.1). Taxonomy (NCBI): domain Eukaryota; kingdom Viridiplantae; phylum Streptophyta; class Lycopodiopsida; order Isoetales; family Isoetaceae; genus Isoetes; species Isoetes taiwanensis. The sequence continues at coordinate 15,898,067 of JAJEKV010000024.1, forward strand.
CCCACGTGGCATATTTGAGCCACCTTGGCATGTTAGAGTGGGTGTGGCATGTTTGAGTCCAAGAAATGCCTATATGATGCCAAACCAGTGTCTATCTTTGGTTCTTCGTATCAATGTGTCTTCTACAAGTTGCCAAGTGATGGATGTCTTCAAGTTTCACGCTCTACAAGCTCACGTAAGGCACACATGTATGAAGTCAAATGCTAGTGATTGTGTCAAGCATGCATACAGCTCTTTTATGCCGCCATTTTGTGGCAATAATGGTATGTGGACAACTTGGTCATCCATGGATTCTTAGAAAACCATAAAAAACCACACCTTAAAAAACACCACCTTAAAAAAAAAGCATCCCTTCAAAAAACCATACCGCCTGAGAAAACAACACAACCTTAAAAAAGAAGCTACACATCCTTAAAAAACCACACATTCTTAAAATAGAAAGCTATGGCTCCCTAAGAAAAACTACATTATATCCTTGAAAAACCACACCTCCGTATAACTACGTGTAGGTTTTTTTCAAATCTTTAAAAAAACAATCCGTACTTTGTTTTTACTGTTGTTTTCAGCCGTGGACCAAATGTTGCGGTTGTAGTAATGTGTATAATAAGTAGCTAGAACATATATATTAATGTGTATAATAAGTAAGTAGACCATATATATTATGCTCAAGGAGGCTAGCATGATAGTAAGGGTGTATGGATGGATTTGGGAGGTCACGAATTCAAAGTGTGCAAACCCCCCCCCCGGGCCCCCTTTTTTTCTCCCCACGAGGGCGTTTTGGATGTCCCAAATTGAATCCCCCCTTTTTTTCTCCGGGGCCGAGGGCGTTTTGGATGTCCCAAATTGAATTTAATCTAAGGGTCGCCCTAAGCTAAACAAAGTATGCAATGCAATAGAACAAAAATCAAGGAGACTGGCATGATGGTAAGGATGTATGGCTGGAATTGGGAGGTTACGAGTTCAAAGCGTGCACCCCCCCCGACCGGGGGCATTTTAGATGTCCCAAATTGAATCCCCCCTTTTTTTTCTCCGGGGCGGAGGGCGTTTCGGATGTCCCAAATTGAATTTAAAAACTGCAATATGTTGTCGGCGCCGATTTTGCTCCTGAGCCAAATTGGCGATGCTGACAATCTGTCTAAGGTCACCTTAAGCTAAATAAAGTGTCTCCAATGCAATGGAATAAAAATCGCCTCAATTCGAGTTTTCTAGAGAAAGTTATGGCCTCCGGAAGAAAGGGACTGCATTCTGCTGAAAGTTCAACATAACCTCACCAAAATAACCCTAATTTTCGCTGTATTTCCCAAAATATCTTTGTATTTCTAAAATTCCCAGATAACCCAAGAACAAAATAAAAAATCCAAGAATGATCTTGCCGCTAAAAAATTTCCAGATTTGCCTTTTGTTTGTCATTCCTGTTCTCGCCGCTGCTCGAAAGCCGATTGCCATGATCCAAAGCCGACTGCCATGCACATATTTGGTGATGATTCTAGACCGAGGTAAGTTACTTGCAATCTTGTGCTAATCTTGATAATTTAGTACTACAATTCCACACCAGTTTAAGAATAGTTAAACAATACAAACTGTAATCACAATTTTGCTGATCCGCTCTACTCCATCGTTAACTTTTGTAACAGAGCCACAAATCTATCAAGCTTGAAACAAGAGGTTCGATGGAGGTTCAGAGCTGAAATGACGATTGGAAAGGTAAGTACATACCATTTTCAGTTGCTTTGCCAACAAGTAGTGGTGAATTGATTTGCTTTTACATTTTTGTTTCACAGTTGCTTTCTGTTTTTGCCTTTTGCTTTCCTCAATTTGAATCTAGAGTAGGCCAGCAATTTAATTCAATCTTGGACTTCCGAAATGCTATCAAGGAAGAAGCCATCTGTGCGCATCTGGAATTAGAAGTAGGCAAATCTGAAAAGAATAGGTATACTGTCTTTTGTGGAGACCAATCATGTCCGTGGAGGTTGCATGCATCAGTTGTGCATGGTGGGCCAAGATGTGAAATAAAAAAAATCTAGTTTGCATACGTGTGGAGGCATTGCTAAATTATTCGAAGACAGCTAACTGAACGCTTTTACAAGAATCGTGTTGAAGGAGAGGCTTTGTGGGCATCTTGTGGAGAAGCTGCTATATACATTCTAGTGAAAGATGCCCAACAACATATTACAAAAGTGACCGAACGAGCTAGAAGGTACATAGTACTTCCTTCTGATGCATTTGTGTTTGAAGTACAAAGTCCAGAGCGATCAGTTGTGGTTAATATTGAGTCTAAAACATGTTCGTGCTTGGAGTGGCAAATGTTAGGATTACCTTGTGGTCATGCAGTTGCTGCTATTCTTTTTTGACGACAACGTCTAGAGCTTTATACCCATCCAGGTTACTTGTTAAGTTCATTTTGCTATTCATATACTGGAGCTATTTATCCACCAAATTTTGAACTTGTTGAAAATAATGAATTGCTACCTCCTGCGATAAGTCATCCTCCTGGAAGGCCTAGAAGGAAACGAGATAGGACAAAAGACAGAGATAGAGAAAAGCGTGTGTACAAGTGCACACGTTGTGGCAATGGCGGCCATAATCAACGCAGTTGCAGAAATTCTATTTGACATTTCCATTGCATATTTTTGTCATAATGTGATGTTGTGAAAATTATTTTGGATATTATTTTGAATGTTACGAAAATGTGGTACTAAACACTTCCATTCCATCTGTAAAAAAGGGATAATCTATTGTGAATTTGGATGGTTTTTGATAATTTTTTGCATAGAAAGGGCCATTTGGGAAAATACCGAAGAATTAAAGGCAATTTGGGAATTTCGAAAATACGAAGGGCTTTTTGGGAAATAAGCCAACAATTAAGGTTATTTTGGTAAATTTCCCTAAAATTTTCTTCCTAACTAGCACGTTCCTCACATACTTAGACCATTAGAGGTCTATTATCTAAACGATCTAATGAGTTAGAACATGGCTAGTGCTATGATCTAGTCTACCAAGATCATGCTCTGATACCATTGTGACGCTCCCCGAACCTGTACGATGCTCCTATCGTATAAATACGGGAAATTCCCCTCCAGTGGCGACCATCACCACAAAAGGCCCTCCGTCTGACTCGAACCACTTGTGATGGGCAAGTGTCCGAGTGAAGGGCACGGAGGTGTCATTCGTCCTACGCCTTCTATGGGAATCCTATATAGCAGAAGCGTACGTACATATTAGCACCTGACAACAATACAAATATATAATATGCCACCACAACAGGTGGCTCATCTATCATCAATATGAGCAACGACATAATACCAACATAACATAGGTACCCCGAGCTCAGCCTTAAGGGGGTCAATTGACAGTCAGGGCCTCTGGATCATAACAGATGAAATCATGACAATGGCGTTGGCTGGTATAGAACAATGGCTAGGGTAGTCCACTCCATCCGCCCCTCCTATGCACACTTTGCAGATAGGCTGAATCATGCTAGGACATGGCTGTAGCCTTCCGGAGACGTAATCTCATGGAGTCGCCCTACGAGACTACTCCGGGTTACATCTCCCCGGTCCGATGAGGCAGGAAAGGAGGGATCCTTTCCAGAGCATGGTGCTTCCATGGGTGGCTAGAGGACCGTGGCCCCACTGGCGACCACGCATCCGTACGCAATTTGAACCTCCCAAAATCCATAGGCTGCCCCGGCGTGCCCACCGAGCCCAGGACATCCCTATAGGCACGTATCCTGCGACCCAGGAGGTGTCGGATCTATACCCGGCCCATACGCAATGACCGACTATAGACCTAGCCACATTAGGGAGCCTTGTAGCCCCGCTAGGCAAGGTTCCACCCCCACTTCACCACCATGATCCTTGTCTGGTGCTCAGCCACATCATACCATCGACAGCTAGGAGGGCCCTTGTGAACAGGCCACATTTAATGGGATTTAAGGGGTTCTAACTAGGAGCATCTCTAGTCTAGATAGCTTTTAGGTCTCTACCCCCCTTAATCCAATACAATACAGGAGGAACAAAAAGAGAAAACGGCAATCAGATACAAACATCCATCATCATCATAAGTAGATCATAGAATAGAATCTAATCATCCATCTACTCAAACAAGGATCAGAAGAATACAAGCTATGCTAGAACTAACCCGCACCATAGCTATCTCTCTAGTTCTCCATCCTTATGGCTGGAATCGAGGTGAGCAGCAGCTCCTCCTTCACCAATTTCCCCCAAATTTATTTGGGGCAAATTGTGGAAGCTCCAATTTGGGTGTTCCAAATTAGCAAGCTTGCCTTGCCCAATCGATTTGGGCTAGATGGCAACTCTAGATTGGTTATTATTAACTAATTTAATATTTTTACTCCTTTTAATATTAGGTTAAGCTTTAAATTCGAATTAGGGTTTAGGGTTAGGTTTCCACCTTAATATTTAATGATTAACATAGCTACACTTAGCTTATGAATAATTAATGCACCATTAATTATCCATAGCGACATGTCATGTATAAAAGGATGTATAAATACGTGGAACATCACAGCATCAAAGGGCGCCTGCCCATTTTGCCCCATTCATGAGCACTCCCCAGGACAAACTGTGCGGCTGCCATCTTTGACCCATGGGGTAAACACAATATGCAGGCAGCGAAGTCCCCTCCCCCCTCGCCCCCCAAAACCACCCCACCTCGACCCCCTCCAACCCCCTCCCCCCTTGACTATCTTTCTTTAGTTTGACACCAGAGTTGCCCTCGTGGTCAGCTCAACTGGATGTAACCTTCACAATATGCACATTTGGGAAATGGACCACAATGCGTACCATCAATAAGCCACACAAGATGTCATGTCAGGACATGCCCAGGATATCAATACAAAGCGTAAAAACTACAGTACCATGATACAAATGGAATCTATACTCTATGCAGTTGGCAAGGAAGAGCCTGTACATTACAGACCAATGCATATTTTGTAGGTTTCAGTAACCTTGTTTGAATGTTGTGCCATTGAAATGGAATAAGCAGGATAAGCCTCAACGAGTGTGCTAGACAATGTAAACGAAGAGGGAAATTTCAAATGGGGGTGGTTTATTTAAATCCAAATTCAAATTTACGGCATAAAGTAGGTGGACACGTGGCCACGTGGACATTCGTGTAAATCAAGTCATCATTAAACACGTGGCATGTAAGTGGGACCCACTCAGTTTGAAATGAGTTCTTGGGGTCCCACCTTGGGAGTTCTCGCCAATCACCCATATTAATGACGGGCAGGAAACTGCCCGTTTGAAAAATGATTATTACTAAATACTTAGGTTTATATTTAATTGGTCACTTTTAAAAAGTATGTACACCTGTCAAGCATGCATGCTGCCCTTTTGCATGCCCCATTTTAAACTATTTCTTGTCCCCCCCAGCATGAACTTTTTGCCCTATCTCCCGCCAGCGCCCAGTTTTTTCGCTTCCAGACACTCCAACACCCATATGAATATGCTATTTTCTGGTATTGCGCCTCTGCTGGCGACTTCTACTTGGTCGACCATTTTCTAATGTCTTTCTATACAGGTAGAATATATCGATCTGACTGAATTTTTTGTGCTGTGCAGAACAAATGGCAAGGACAAAACAGACTGCCAGGTTAGCCGGTTCTGGCCCTCATATAGCTCAAGCTGTAGCTGCTACCAAAGAATTTGAAGAGGCTATTGTCTACAATGGGATTGACGTGGTACCCAAGGAAATGCAAAAAGTTTTCGAACAGTACAAATGGTGTATTGAAATTGAACATATACACCCTAGATCCTCCGCTAAGGATTTATGCATCTACTTTACCGACCCAAAACAAAAAAGTCCCATAACATAACCCTCCTATACGAGTATTGAGAGGTCGGGTATTTCGAAGGCTGACGACGTAGTAGATGGTTTTTTTACGGTCGGGCAATGTATAGTTGACCAAATTAGAACATGACAAAAGGCACTATACCCGGAGTACCAGGGAAAGACTCAACCCAAAGTATGACAATTCAAAGTGGTTGAAAACAAGATACGTCCCCACTAAGAAGCCCGTAGCAGAGAAAAGCACGAAAAAGTCCTGGACCCCAGCACTGGAGAGTGTAGCAGAGAAGGAAAAGATACCCGTCACGGGGACATGAAGTACACCTAAGCTATTGCTCGATGGAATGAAGAGCTCTAGACGATCCCTTGATAGTAGTGCTCAAGAGGGAGACTATTCTAAAGGTGCTGAGCCGATGAAACTAGAAGAACGTCTGTAGAAGGAGCTAATTGAATAATCATCCTCTAAGTGGCCCCATCCAGCCACTCCTTCATCTAGTTCACATGAAGTTAGTGGTGAAAGTGATAGCGATAGTGATTCTGAGTGGCTGGTATTGCAAATCGTGAAGGGATCAACTTCTTATGGTGAGCTGACACAAGAAAGCAGGCATGAGCTGACCCAGAGTGCTATTGTCAATATTAAGCACAGAGAAAGAATTTGTCCTCTCGCTGTGGAGTTTGAGATAGAGGTGGACATTTTCAGGATGCATCTCTGACGACCATACGGATATTTGTATCATACGAACATTATACTCATATGTACAAAAGATGGTCATCACACGAATGCAAAAAGGTAGTTGCACAAAACAAGATTTGAACTTGCAACCTTTTAATTGCAAGTCACACACCTTTGCTAAATGCACTACCAATACTTGTTGAAGACATTTCCTCACATCTTTTTCATATGTGGAGCTATTTCCAAGAGAATCTAGAATATTCTAGAACCTACATGCATGCGCGACACTTGGCGAGATCTTATCCATTGGAGTGATGCAATCCTGACCGTTGGCCTAGATATATAAGGAGGCACCTCCTTCTTGTCGAACCATTCCGGTTCAACGCCTTCTAGGCATCCGTCTCGTGTTCTTGCTTGTCTTCGGATCATTGTACTCTTAATTCTTGTTCATATATTAGATTCTTCACCAATTTTGGCATGTTCTCCTCCATATTTCTTGTGTATTTGTTTTCGCATAGGTTCATGACAACTTGAACCGGAGTCCCTTGACCCTAAACATTTTTTTGCTCATATTTAGTGATTTTATCTCTATGGGAGAGGTTTCAACTTTATTAAAGCAGGTCCATCAGCTTGTTCACGTATGCCAGAAGTTGCAGTTGGACAATAAAGAGCTTAAGGAACGTGTTGCTTCACATGAGTCTGCTTCTAGCTCTGGATTGAGGCTATCAGAGCCTAAGATTAGCCTGCCAGAGAATTTTGACGGCACTCGGTCCAAGTTTCGTGGTTTTTTTAATCAGATCAGGCTTGTGATCCAGCTCCATCTTCATAGATATCCCACGGCCCAGGAACAAGTTGGGTTGATTAGTTATCTCCTCACGGAGTCAGCTCTAAGTTGGTTTGCTCCCTTATTGGAGAAAGGAGGCCGAGAGTTGCAAGATTTTACTGCTTTTACTGCAAAGCTTGAGGCATGCTTTAGAGACACGGATCGTCAGCGCACAACAGTCAGAAAACTGCAATCTAAGGCAAGGCTCTTGACCAACTTCAGTATATGCATCAGAATTTTGTCAAATTGCTATAGATACAGCTTGGGATGATGTTGCACTTCGAGATTGTTTCCGAAGGGGCTTACATGAGGATGTCAAATATATGTTGTTATCTTTTGGGGGATTCTCAAACTCTAGAAGAAGCCAACAGATTTGCAGTCCGTTGTGATAATCGGCTCTTCGAACATAGGCAAGAGAGACGTAGTCATGTATTTTCAATCTCACAAGCACCTGTTGCTACGCCTGCCCTGGTCCCATCTATAGAATCCAGCGGGTCTTGGCCCGAGCCTATGCAGATTAATTGGATGATTTGAGGGCCGTTGTCTGTTGCCGAGAAGTAGTGTTGGAAAGAGGCTAATCTTTACCTCTATTTTGGAGGAGCTTGTCATATTGTGCGTGGATGCCTTATGAAGCTCCCAAATCAATCGGAAAACTCTAGGGGCCGGACCGAGTGGTAGGAGTCTCTCATCGGCTGGCCGCCATTTCTTAGACTCCTTGCACGCTTCATGATAGATTTATCCCATCAACAAGGAATTTTTTATCTCTATATCATTGGAATCAGAGGTTGGGAGGTTGGAAGCATTGACGCAACTTGATTGTGGTGCAAATGCCTGCTTTATGGATAGTGTTTTCGCCACTAAGCACGCCATCCCTAGAAGCAAGGTTGAGCATCCTAATTCTATCAGTCTGATTGATGGATGTGAGATCTCATCGGGCGCAGTCACAGAATGTACTGCACTTTTTTAGGTTTTGTTCGGGAGAGATCCTTGTAGCATTTCCTTCAATCTCATCGCTAGCCCACATGTGCCAGTAGTCTTGGGTCTGCCCTGGCTCGAGCTACACAACCCACAAATTGATTGGCATGCTAGATCTTTTCGGTTTGCTAGTGCTAGCTCTAGTTCCAGTTCATCTCCAGTTCAGGCCTCTGCACCAACATCTACTTCAGTTCATACATTATCGTGGGCTCCTGATTCTGTCCTTGCTATTCCTGTTTCTGCCCCACGTCCTGATTTAGTGCTTGCCTTTGCTCCAGTTCATATCCCAGGTTCTGACCATGTTCTAGATGATGATGGACTCCTGTTCTGTGATGGGCTTCTGTATGTGCCAGACGGTGCTTCTAGGCTTCGAGTTCTCTAGGCTTGCCATGATTCACCTATGGCCGAACACTTTGGAATAGCCAAGACTCTTTCATCGCTCTGTCGAAGCTTTTATTCGATCCTGTGACATCTGCTGTTGAGCGAAGGTTCCAAGACATCTTCCTCATGGCCTTCTTCAGCCATTGCCAGTACCAGATGGATGGAAGAGTATTTTCGTAGACTTTATTCCGGAGCTGCCACTCTCTCTCGAGGATATGATGTCATCATGGTTATTGTTGGTCGTTTCTCTAAAATGGCTCATTTTATTCCCTGCAACATATCCATCACCAGTGCGGGAACAACTGATCTTCTTTGTGAAGTAGTCAGACTTCATGGTTTGCCAGATACTATCATCAGTAATCATGGACCTCAGTTCATCGCCAGTTTTTGGAAGTGGCTTTTGGAGTTATTGCATATCGACTGCGTACTGACATCCATCATCATCTAGAAAGTAATGGGCAAGCAGAGCATACTAATCAGACTGTGGAGCAATATTTAAGGTACTTTATCAGTTATCAACAGGATCATTAGGTCGATTATCTTCCATTAGATGAGTTTGCCTATAATAACTCCGTACATGCTTCCATTGGCCAAATTTCGTTCTTTTTGAACTCTGGTCAGCATCTTCGTTAGTTCCTTAGGCGGTGACTGTCAATTCTAGTACCAAGTCTCGACTTGAGAAACTCCAAGCTCTTCAATCAGATCTTCCGGGCACGGGAACGCTATCGGCATTATGCCGATTTGCACGACAAGAAGCTCCTAAATTTTTCGTAGGGATTTCTCTACCTCACGTCCCTGCAACAAGCTTGACTATCATCGCCTTGCTCCTTACCAGATCACGGCTCAGATCAGCGATGTGGCATTCCGGCTCAAACTCGCTCTAGTTTTTTGGCTCCATCCAGTATTTCATGTTTCTCTATTGGAGCCCTACACAGTTAGGATATGGTCACATGAAGATGTCAACAGGGACTCTTTCCTGTCAACATGAACGCAACGATAGAAACAGGGTCACATGAAGATCCAAATGCACTATCCGTTCTTGCCATTCTTGTTCTGCCCGCTGATTTCTAAATTGCTGCCAAGTACCCTGAGATCTGCCACGTGCTGATATCCAAGAGATTCATGTTGACATGAATCTGTCCAACCAAGGAGAGACCCGGTGGGATGGATTGATGTCAATATGAAGAGATTCATGTAAAAAAGCTCCATGTGACCCCTTTGTTATCAGTTTTTGACGTCTAATGGAAGACGTTGATATCTTCATGTGACCCCACCCTTAATACTTTCTCGGATCATGTTCCTCCGCCGTCAACACCAGTGGAAATTGATGATCGTGAAGAGTTCGAGGTTCGAGAGATTCTGGACTGCAATCGGCAATTGTATTACTTTGTCGATTGGGAAGGTTACCAAGTGATAGAGCCTAAGAACCTGCTGAGATTCTGACTAATGCTCCTGATAAAATTGCGGAGTTTTACTGACGTTACCCGAATAAGCCAAGTTTGAAAACTCCGGCCCCAACTCCGAGGACTCATTGCTGTCATAGGAGGGGGATGGTGTGACGACCATACAGATATTCGTGTGTACAAAAGATGGTTGTCACATGAATGCACAAGGGTAGTTGCACAACACACCTTTGCCAAGTGCGCTACCAATATCTGTTGAAGATATTCCCTCACATTTTTCTTATATGCGAGGCTGTTTCCAAGAGATTCTAGAATATTCTAGAATTTACATGCATGTGCGACACTTGGCGTGATCTCATCCATTGGAATGATGCAATCCTGACCGTTGGCCTAAATATATAAGGAGGCACCTCCTTCTTGTCAAACCATTCTGGTTCAACGCTAGTCTTGAGCCTTCTAAGCATTCGTCTTGCTTGTCTTCGGGCCATTGTAGTCTTGACTCTTGTTCATATATTAGATTCTTCACTGATCTTGGCATATTTCCTCTATATTTCTTTCGTATTCTCCAAGTATTTTCCTTATTTTCGCATAGGTTCAAGATAGCATCAGGCCCTTGCAAACATGACATGCAGGCTTATCAATCCTGAGCATTTAGACAACTTGTATGACTCTTTCATATCAATTCCAATACATCCATTTTGTGCAGATGTGGGGTCGTTTAATCCCGAAATAAACAGGGCTATAAAATGGAAAAGAGCCTCTGATTTGGAGAACATAGAGTACTGGATTCTGAACGGGAACCATACCACCACCGTAGCGCAGATGTTGTCAACCAGGCTTCTGAATGGCTGCCGGAGAGAAAGGAATTGGCAAAATTGAGATACGCCAAGAGAAGATGTCGTGTATTTGCAGGCAATTTGACACCTATTTAGTATGTCAAGGTCAGTCAAGAAAGCAATGACATCATGAAGAAGACCATTCACGAGGGTATCTTCTTCGAGCGGGTGCAGCAACTCTGTAACCAGTGGGCCATTTATGGCAAACCAAAGAAAAGCGCAGTCACAGGCTGGTCCTTATGCAATGAGTTTCTCTTTTACTTATTCCTTAATCTGGCACTCACCTTTGGACAAATTGGGTGGGCGCCCAGTTTAGCTTGTAGTGGGCATCCACCTTCTAGTGCAAGTAACTGGCATAAGTCAAGGCAAATTGCGCATCCACCCGGTTCGGCCCTGCGGGTTCTTTATTGGCCCTCGCAGGTTGAAATTGGGAGCCCATGGCCAACTTGGGAGGGCGCCCGATTAGACCCCCGCGGGAAACTGATCTAACAACTTAGTATAACTCCAATGGATGTATTAGCATGGGGACCACACATGCAAACTGGATGGGCGCTCGATTTGATACACTGTCAGATGTTCATAAATCTCCACATGGTGCCAGGTGGCTAATTTTTCTTTAGACAATAAGTGATCAAGCATCCACCTATCTCACTATCTGCATCTGTGTGTTACGAGATTGGGTGGCCATAGCCAAGCAAACTCTAAGGACTAGGTCCATGCGTGACTATGATTACTTTGTCTACCTGGAGGAAGAGACATGGGCTATGTGCAAGGATGTGGCCCAGTTGTTTTACGAAGATCGCCTAAAGGATGAGGAAGGAGAAAGAATCGAAGTGAAGGATTGTCTATGAACGTTCACGAACAACAACTGTTGTTGTTTGAAGTCGATGCATCCAATGGATTTGCAGAGACTGCTGGGCGAGATCAAAGCAGGCACCATCTTTCTTAAGGACAGCAAATCCTATACAGGAAGGAACATGAAGGTGAGGGCCCCCGAGCTGAAGAACATTGGCATTGTGAAGAGCACTCTTCTCAAGTACCTCAAAGATATGAAGAAAGAGCAGTTTAAGAGTATGGCTAACGTCAGAAAGATGCATCCCATCTATCACAGAGAACTTAATGCTTATATTTACAAACAATGTCAGCAGATGGACAGAGAGTCGCAAGGAACGTGAGAAAGAGACCCTTCCAGAAGCGATAGTTGCCAAGGTGATTCAGTATCTTCTTGGACCAATGGACGAGGGCAATAAGAGTTTCATGCGTTATCAAGTAAGTCCTATGGAAATATGTGTTGATGTAGTCAATACATCAGCACTCTTCGTATGCTGTGATTTCAAGAACACGAGAACTTTTAAAACCATGGAGAACTATCAAAAGTTCCTGGATCAGATAAGCATATTGAATGACTAGCAAATTTACTGAATCAGTATATGCAGTATATTCATCTCACAGAATCATCTCAATGAGTGCTTAGCTGCCACGAAGAGACGGTGGTAGTCGTGTATGGATCTGAGCATATCAAGATTCCAACACGAAGATTGCCTCGACACCTAGGGTGCATGAGCTTCAGATTCTTGTGCTATTGATGTACATGGCAAGAGAGCAAGCGGTCATGCCAGTCTTGAATGATCTGAACCTCTGTTTCACGAGTGCTGACCATCCTCAACAGCATTCAAATTTTCTAGATCATCTCAAAGAGGCAGATGATATCGAAAAGAATTTGCTGGACATTGATTGCGCAATAGGTAATAATCTACTCAAATTGGGCGCCTGCCCTATTTCATCATGCTTGTTGGTTGGACTGATTGTATATGTCTCTTGCAACATACTGGCTATACCATCCTTGGTGCGACAAGGGTGTCGGCAATGGGGAAGGGGCTCTGGTGCCGAATCAATTGGACTTGAGGATGTGCACATCTCGTACTCAAGTTAATAATGGAAGGTTGCACAATCCTTGATTTCTTTTCTGGTGGTGCATTCAGCAGGGCCGTGCTATGCGAAGGGTATAAAGCCTTGGGCTTTGAGAGTGATGAGGTGCGATGCGAGAAGCTCATTCCATATTTGACCAGCTTGAAGTAATGTTGGATGAGAAAAAATCGAAGGCTCGAGCCCAACAGCAATTACCCTTGGGAAAAAAGAAACATGCTGCATCCAAGGCCCAAGAAACACTTATGACCCCAGCACAGCCAATTCCTTTCTCTCAGAAAACAATAGAGGAAGCACAGATTATGCTTCAGTTAAGTAAGAGCTCCCTGGTCGAGCAATTGAAAAGCCCATGGGCTTCTGAATCACAGCAGTTTCAACTTTTCAGAAAGAAGAAAGAAAACATTAATGCTCTGGCAGGGACCACCTTGGTGTGCACCTAAGATGTCGTTGAGAGTAGTTCCAAATTCCAACAGCTAGTTTTACAGGAGAGGCTCCCGGAGCTCAAGACCTAGTCCAGAAAACTCAAGAGCCTGCTCACGAGGAACCAAAACAACAAACCGAGAAGTCACCTCCACGTAAAGTAGACGAGGAGGGAAACGAATCCCTGGGCTCTTAGGAATTCATGGAGAGGATGGCAATCATCAAGGACACTGCAGAGCGCGCTCAATCACTGGTAGAGAAACCCGATGAGCATGAAGAAGAGCCACTCGAACCATGAAGAGATAAGCAAAGGCATCTCGAAATTGGGCGCCGCCCAATTTCAACTTGCCCAAATGTATAATGTCTTTGTATTTTGTATGAAAAGAAGAAAATACAACGGAGAAGGCCATGAGCGCAAAACAGCCCTTTGTCTTCAATAAAGATCAGGCCAAATAGTAAGGATATCATTAGTGCAGAGAGGCTCATTGATTTTGCCATTTGCAGAATACCACTTAAGAAGAAAAAGGTGGCGTCGAGAGACCACATAGTCCAGATAGCTTGTAGGGGTAGAAAAATCCCTAGGAATATTGACGGCTAGCTGAATGTATGTCTCATGTTGATTTTGAGCTTTTTCTGCAGACTGGATTGCTTGCTTCAGCTGATGCTCCATATCATGGATCTTATTATCCTTTACAGCCAGAAGGCGTAACTGATCTCGGATCTTCTTGTGAGAGTGCGTGGCCTGTGATGATGACGGCCCTTGAGTAGATAGTTGTAACTGAAGACTGCCAATTTCTATATCATCAATCAGCTTTTGTTTATGTGCTTCCACGAGCTGGGCTTGCAAGGCCGTGACCTGTATCTGAACTGCTAGTTAACCTTCTAGAGCAGATATGCGGATATCACCTTGAGCCACAAGATGAAGCTGATGAGTGTAATCATTATGGAGCCCTTTGTACAGTCAGCAAGAATTTTATCTTTTTTATTGAGTCGTGCTAGAAGTTCTTGAATAGTGGCTTGGAGTTGAACTTGTTGATCTTCTAAAATGGCACGCATGTCTTGCTCAGCTTTCAAAGCCTCACGGGTCTGAAGCAAGGCATCGTGCTTACGCTGGAGGCTATCTTCCAAAGTTTGAACTTGAGTGTTGGCAGCCTGGAACTCATGGTGAACAGCATCCGTGGAGTCCATGTACTCTTTGACACCATTCATAAATTGCTCCTGCGAATCTTGAAGCCAGAGCATACATTCAGCTACAACCTGCTCGTATTGATATAGGGCACGTCGAGACTGAGGAGGCAGGAGAGGTTGAACTTGCAAAGAGGGTTGTGGGATGATGGAGGCCGTGCGCTGAGAGACTTGTTGAGAATAAGAATTTTCAATTTCTGTGGACTGAGAAGACGGGACATTGATGACGCGGTGAGGCTCTTGAGGAGGTGGAGATGGTTGTTCTTCAGGACGTTGACGGGAGCTTTCTTCCTGAAGTTCTTTGATGGGAGGAATGGTGGAAGAAGGCTGATGACTGGAGGCCTGAGAAGTGGCATCGAGATTTGTGGGAGTTAACTGACTGGGTGTAGGAAGACATTGGTTTATAATAGCTTGAAAATGTGCACCCGTGGCAGATTCAAGGCCAGAACCTGGAGACTGGCGAATTCGATCAACTTTATGAAGGAGATGCTGGAGCATGATTTGAGGCCAATCGACAAAACTCGTGGAATGGATGGCCGCAATGGCAGTGTGGAAGAAATGTTTGTTGATGTGGGTGTTCTTTATGGAATAACCATAGAACTTTCACCACAAAAACTTAACAAAAGCTTCATGGGGCTTTGTAATATTTGTAAGTTTATGGGTAGTGGCCGCATAAGGAGTTTGGCCATAAACAGTGATATCATGATTCTGCAAAGCAGCCCAATTTAAAGAAGGGGTTCTTCCAGGCAATTGAAATAACTGAGCTAGAAGACTATAATTGATGGTGATACAATTTTGATCCACCATAGTTTGATAACCAGCATCAGTCTAGACGAGATGTGCGACAAATTGCCGAAGTTGAGGAGGGTTAGGAAGTTCTTGCTTTGAGAACTCAAATAACTCTGTCTTTTCTACGACCTCGCGGCTGGCGCCGTCCAAGGGATCTCGAACAGTTGCAGTGGAAAAAACAACGGATTCAAAGAGCGCCGGATCCATTGGTGCACTGGTCTGAAGAGTCGGAAGCTTAGGAGAAGCAGCCATGGCGATGAACAGAGAGAAGTTGTGGAAGCGGAAGACGGAGAGCGAAAGAGTTGCGAAAGCTTGGGACGTCGTGTGGGGTACGAATAACGATGATGGACGGTCGTGGTATTAAGGAAAAATAATTAAGAGAAGCAACTCGATGGTGGAAAGTTTTAAGGAGGGAGGGTGGCAGGGGCAGCAGTGCCTAGCAATGGTACCATGACGAGGTTTGCGGCTAGATAGTAGAATCTTGGATTAGAATGTGCATTGCATGCAGACACGTCAGCAGAAGTGCGATTGGGCCACATTGGCGACCCCTTAGGCGGTAGGACTATATAAGGCAAGCAAGGTGCGAGAGGAGGGCACCAATTGGCGACGATGGAGATGCAGTACACCATGCCCCGGAATTGCAACGAGTGGATTACCTGCAAAATGAATAGTTTGGACATGTGGAAGCTGCGAAACCGCGGCATCCCCATGGATGGTTGGTTGTCTGGATCAACCGATCATTTTGATCCTCTGACTAACCCATAAGAGGTGGTGGTTCACCTGCACTGGGATCCTGATCACTGCCTCTACCACATCCTACGCGTGACCTCGGCTCCAAATCTGGAGTAGACATGCGTGTTAACTTAGGATTTTGTACATAGGGCTAAGCCCATAGCGGATAAATATGGGTGATGCCCAATTTTGTTGTTGTTGATGCCCCATATATATAATATAAAGATGTTGCTAGTCACTCTTGTGTTTCTGTGTCTGAATGATCTTCTGTGGTGTTTGTATGAAAATTTTTGAGGCAAAAGCCATTAACCAGAGTAGGTAATGGAGTGCCATCTAATTCAGCAAGTTGAAACACACTGGGTTGCACGACTTTAAGAATTTGATAAGGACCGAGCCAGCGAAACTTCAATTTTCCGGGAAAGTTTTTGTATATAGAATCATAACGAAGAACTAAATCTCCTTCCTTGAATGTCTTTTCTTTGATATGTTTGTCATACCAAGACTTCCTCAATTGTTGCCCAGCGAGAACCCAAAGATAAGCATCTGTGCGAAGTTCATCTAACTGTTGTAGTTGATAAACTCGTTCCTGAAGTGCTGCAGGGGGATTATAATGAAGTGATGGAAGAACATATTCAAAAGGCATGAGTGCTTCCTGGCCATAGACGAGTTTAAATGGTGTTTGCCCTGTAGCAATCTTGAAACTTATGTTGTAAGCCCACAAAATAGTGGGTAACTTGTCCTGCCAATCTGCCTGAGAAGCATCACAAATTTTCTTCAAAATGTTGATAAGTGTTTTATTTGTACTTTCCGCAAGTCCATTACCCTGGGGATAGTAGGGAGTACTCTTTTTATGGTGAATGTGCAAATAATCCGTTAATTCTTTGATGGTCTGATTGACAAAATGAACACCACGGTCGCTGACAAGCTCTGTTGGATAGCCAAAACGCGTGATGACATATGTATAAAGAACCTTAGCCATGCTGGCAGCAGTATTGTCCGGAAGTGCACAGGCTTCCGCCCACTTGGTGGCATAATCTGTGAGAACCAGGATATAGCGGGCACGGATGTGCCGCGCAGGTGGATCCATGGGGCCAACAAAATCCATTCCTCATTTGCTGAAGGGTAATGGCGTGGCGACGGGCGTGAGAGGAAGAGCATCAGGGCCCGTGGGTCGGCCCACATGCTGACAAGCGTCACAGTTGCGTGATTGAACGTGGACGTCCTTGAAGAGCGTGGGCCAAAAGTAACCAGCAAAAAGAATCTTGCGGGCCGTGGCATCACCACTGAAGTGTCCTCCACCAAGGCCTTCATAGGCTTGGTGAACAATTTCTGGCACCTCATGAGGAAGAACACACCGACGTAAAACCATGTCCTTGCCACGCTTGTAGAGATGCCCCGCGACTAGGGTGTAGTCACGGACTTCCCTAAGGAACTGTTGACGGCGTGATTGGAGCTTCTCAGGAGGGAGCGTAGGGTCTTCTGACGGGAAAGCACCAGTGAGGAGATATTGCTGATAGTCATGGAACCAGTGAGACGTGGCCATGACCAAAAAGAGTTGTGCATCTGGAAAGACATCTGAAATACCCGTGGACGGGTCGTCCGTATAGATGCGTGAAAGATCGTCGGGCACAACATATGACTTGCTAGCTTTGTGAATGATCTCAAAGGGAGCAAATTCTTGTAGAAGCAGTACCCGATGGGCAATACGTCCCGTGGGCGTGGCTTTGTTAATCAGGTAAAGAAGAGCTTGACGATCAACAAAGAATTTGATTGTGCTTCCCAACAAATAATGACGGAATCTTTGGACACAAAAGATGAGAGCAAGAGCTTCTCGTTCCGTGAAAGAATAATTTCGCTCAACAGTGTTAAGCTTCCTGCTAGCATAGTGAATGGGCTTATCCGTGTGAGAAACATATTCTTGAGAGCGTACAACACCAATTGCAAAGGCGGAGACATCAACATGAACATGAAAATGTTTGTCCCACTGAGGTGGAACAAGGACGGGAGCTTGAGTCAGCAATACCTTCAGTTTTTGAAATGCTGCATCCGCCTGGAAATTCCAAGCCCAAGAGGATTCATCACCCGTCTGGGGTCTGCTATGGCAGCAAGTCCTGGAATGAAGGTTGCATAATAATTGATTTTGCCCAAAAATGAGCGTGTCTCCTTAATATTAGAAGATGCATGAGCCTTGAGTACACAACTAATCTTCGCGGGATCTGTGGTGATGCCTTCTTTACTGACGACATGGCCAAGAAGAACACCTACAGTGACACAGAAGGTGCACTTTTCAGGGTTTAAACTGATGCCGGATTCATCACACTTTTGGAAAACAAGTTTCCATTTGTCGAGATGCTCCTCTATAGAGCTGTATGCAGAAAAGTCATCCTGAAAAATTTGAAGGAAGGCATTGTCCTTCATATAATCTTGAAAAACTGAGAGCATGATGCGTTGAAAAGTGGATGGCGAATTGGATAAGCCAAAAGGTACCCCTTTGTGGGCAAAAGTGCCCCAGGGCGTGGTGAAAGTTGTTTTTAACTGATCCTCGGCTTTAATAGAGATTTGATTGTACCCCGAAAAGCCATCCATGAAGGAGTACATTTCATGGCTAGCCATCTCTTCAAGAACCTGATCTGTGAAGGGTCGGGGGAAATGATCCATTTCTGTGGCCTGATTTAATCTCCGATAGTCCACGCAAACTCTGATTTTTCCATTGTGCTTGAGGGCAATGACAATCGGGCTCACCTACTCAGAATGTTTAACTTCATAGATCAAGCCAGCAGCAAGAAGTTTATCAATTTCGGCCTTGACCCGGTCACGACAATTGGGGTTGAGCCTGTACTGTCGTTGCTAGATCGGACATGCATCTGGTTTGGTGGGAATGGTGAGTCCCCCCAATTCTTTTTTGATACCTCTTAAGTCTTTGTAGCTCCACGCAAAGATATGCTTGAATTTCTTAAAGAGGCTAATGGCACGGGCTTTATAAGGTGGTGGGAGATTTGCAGCCAACCGGACAGGTTGGTTATCTCCAAGATCAACGACCTCTACTTCAGGTATTTGGATATGCGGGACGACCTCCGTGTCCGTGATGGTGTGAGCCAGAGGTTGGAACACGACGGGTGATGAAGCACTTTGCGTGGTGAAGAAGAGAGGCTACTGAGAAGCATCCAGCAGTGGTTGCTGCATTACGGCAGCAACATCAACAGTATCATGAGAAGTGTCGTCGTTGGAAAAAACATCAACACGCTGATCCTGTTACAGGGAGCCAGATAAGGATCCAGTAGAGTGGCAACCGCGTGGTCCTGATTAAGAGTCATGTCACTCCACGGGTCAGCATACTCGGGATATGAAGACAGAGGGAGGCCTGCTAGAGGAGCCTGGACCTGATAAGTGTTTTGAGGCTCGTCTGAATCACTGTCAGAGAGAGACGGCTCAGCGTGTTCAACCGAAATAAGCTTACCAGTTTCAAGATCCATGGTAGCATTCAAGGTGCCATCAGTGATGACAAGTTGATCAGTAGCCCCTGCTTTTAGCTTGACGGAGGAAAGATCGTCCAACCAACATTTCATAATCACCAGGGTCTTCTCTCGCTCTCCAAACTCCAAAGGAAATTTAAGATCTTTTATACTGATGTGAAGGAGAGGAGTGATGCCTTGAGGTCGCGTGATATGCCCATTTGCAAGTTTGATGTTATAAGGGGCACGGTATAGTTGTTTGATGCCCAGTTATCTCCTCAGTTTGTCTGTGATGATGTTGACAATGCTACCGCCGTCAATCTGTACATGATTAATCTGTTGATTGCCCACAGTGGCATGGACCGTGGGTGTGGAAATGGTGACAGACAGCACCCACCAAGACCGTGGGTAATGGCAACTGTTCCTCGAGGGCAGGACACAGCTTGAGAATAGTGGCAAGACTCAATGGAATTTTGATTTTAGCCAGCTCTTCTTGTAGTTCCAGGAAAACATGAGAAAGTGGATCTGCAGGATCCAACGGTGCTGGAGTCTAAGGCATTGCGGCCGAGACCTCCTTGAGGAGTTTGACTTCAGTAGCAATGTTGGGGTAGTGCTGAGTGCGTGGGTGTTGTGACGTCGATGGCGCATGTTGACGCTGTTGCGCCCATGTTGTGACGTGGACATTAGCAAGCGTGCGTCCTTTAACAGCTTGCATAAGTTTGAGAATGCTTTGGCGAACCTTTGGCATGACATGAGGCATAAACTTGTTGAGATCAGGGTCAAAATGGACCATTATACTACAGCAAAAATGGATTGCGTGTCCTTGGGGATGATCATCAACAGGCGTGACGCCCTAGTCTGGCTGGAAACCAAACCTTCCCAATTTGATTGCTGGACCGGAGGATTCAGAGCTTGATAGATTTCTTCCTGAGCTTGTTGATCAAGAGCGATGGAGGATGAGGCCGCTTGTTGAGGTTTCTGCTGTTGAGATGGCCGTGGCAGCCTCTTCAAAATCGGGTGTGGGCCCTGTTTGCCATTGGCAACCCATAATTGATATGCAGTGAGACGTACAGAAGCTATTTGATTTGTGCCTGGGAGTTGAACATGAACTTGAGGAAGCTGAGGGCACGCCATGGTGGTATGACCCCATTCTTGACAATGATAGCACTGTGCTTTCGAGTGATCGAAGGGGTTGCGTGGATTTTGACTCCGAGGTTGTTGTTGTGGCTACGATTGTGGATATTGTTGAGGAGGATACGACTGTTGTGGTGGATATTGCTGAGGCGTGGTCTGAACTTGAAAAACCATTTTTTGTTTGAAAGGAGTGGGATGTGTATAGGTACATTCTTCTATATTGTGATTACACATATTACAGCGCTTACAGTGAGGAGGGTTATTGGTCGAGTTGCAGTCATTTGCAAGACGACCCTGATATTTACAGATGTGACACCAAATCTGACTGCATTGAGGAGGCACAGATTGTTGAGGTTGCACATCATTATGAGGAACCATCACAGAGGCATGAAGGAAAGGTTCGTGAGGGGAACACCCCGTGAAGAAACGTTGACAGAGTGATTGACCAATTCAATGGCTTGCTCCAAGGATTTAGGACGCAGATATTCGGTCATGAGACGAATAGCAGGAGGGAGACCCTGCAGAAACGAGACGAGGATCTGGCTCTGGGTGGGATACTCCTTTAGCTTGCTGACCAGAATTTGTAGACGGTCCGTAAAATCCCAGGCAGATTCCGTGGGTTGTTGCTGGATATTATTCAGCTGCTTCAGAAGCTGCTGATCATTGTCCATGGTGCCATAGTGAGAGAGAAAGGCAGTCTTCATCTCCTGCCAATTTTGTTTCCAATGACTTTTGTTGGCCATCAGCCATTGGTGAGGGGCTCCTCGCAGCATGGTGGAAAAGATGCGAAACTTGAGTTGAGGTTGAGTGTGGCCATTGAGAATAGCCAAGGCCTCCTGTGTTTGGGCACTTTGATCTAAGGGCTTCCCTTTAGCGTTGCCGAAAATTGGGTATGTGAGCTTCAGATTTTGAACAGGTGACGAGGGCGGAACATGTGTGTACAGTGGTGGAGCGTATGTGGGAACATAGCTGTGGGGTACAGCCGTGGGCTGGGAGCAAGGCGGTGGCATTGGGACCGTGAAACCTGGTGGGCCCGAGAGAGTGGCATCCATGGGCAAAGCGCCTTGGGTACCATCCTCATTTAACTTGAGATCAGTAATGTTGTACACAGGAACCGAGTGCTGAAATGAAGGTGAAGGCGGAAATGCATGGATATGAGGCGGGCCAAAGGAAACATGAGGATAAGGCAGACCATGTGGAGGAGAAGACGGTTGCGAAGGCAGAGGAGTGTGGCCAGAAGGAATATGTATATAAGTGCTATCTGGAGTTTGAAAGAAATGAGGAGTAGGCTGTACCGGTATATGATGAGGGGACTCTGGTTGAGAGCAGTGCTTGCACACACGGGAAGATCCAGGGCGAGAACTAGCACGAGGGGTGGGCGGCGTCGACTGAGCACGTAAAAACCTGCAAACTGAAAAAAGCAATGGTTCATGTGCATTCTCCTCCGGCCTTCTCTGTCTACTCTGGACGTCCGATATCCGCCAGCAATCCTAGCCCCAAACACCTACTTGCTGCAAATCCACCAAGCTTCACTAGCTCTAGGAAGAGGGCTGAGCATGATTTCGGATCACTCTCAACTGAAAATCCGCCTCTTCCTTTTCGGCCCTGCAATCGGATGGCCGATTGTGGTCAGAAGAAAAAAAAACCCAAAGCAGCCTGTTTCCAACCAGACTGCTCCCAACGCAGTCTCCGAGCCTCCAAGCCCGGCTTCTCCTGCGCAGATAGCAACGCCAGAATCAATCCCCTTTCAATCAAGCCCTTCAATCCCCCTTCAATCCGCCAGAATCAAGCTCGCCTTCTCCTGCGCCAGATTCGGCATTCTGATGCCCCCTTCAATCCCTGCTCCAAACGGCTAGCTCACTCCCCCATTTCCTTCAAATCCACGAACTCCCTCCACACACGTTTGATCCCCTTGATCAAAGAAGCTCAAAATCCCCCTCTTATTCTTGTCAGAAAAAAAAATTCAAAAGATCACCGCACTTTTACAAAGCACGCCATCCATGGCCACGCCTGCTCAAAAAAGAAAGCAGCATCCTTTCTTATCCTTCTACTTTCGAACCATGCATAGAAACAAGAAACAAAACACAGGCCGTAGCCCATTTTTAGAATGCTACCTTTATTTCGGCCAATAAATAAGCAGCTCAAATCAGCTAAAAAATACGCTTTCCATACGATTTTTCATACAATACCATGCCAAACCATGCGTGAGATACGGTCCACAATAATTGGAAGTTTTTGTGGTACATATTGTAAATCTAATACTATGTATTGACTTACAAAATTCCAGAACATTGTGAAAAAGCCTCAAATCCCAAAAATTCTGAGCCATCTCCTGAGCTCAATCTAATCCATATGGCCCAGTTGCCCCTTCGCGGATTAGTGCTCCAGTAGTCTTTGAATCGTCATTTAATTCGCATCTTCCCATCCATTTCCTTCCTCCTAGGATTGATGCAGTCAGTCGGGATTTTTAATAGGAGAAATGGCAGCGTTGGCGCTTCTAGCCGCTGCAACAGGTAACAGCACGGGGTTTCAAGCTTGTCATTTGTGTGGAAGAAACCTGGCAGGTTTAGGCTGTTTTAAAGGTACTATTAAGATCTCTGTAACACGTCATATAATTATTGGAGGAAGTAAATGGATCACAAAAGGGATCGGGCATGTGGGTTCTCTTGAATTTGAACGAAATGTCAGAAAGAAGGGTGGATATGGGAACGTTTGGATGAGGCATGCCTCAGAAGATGGAAAAACAGATGGTGTAGTGAGTCAGGATAAGCAGAGACGCCAGCAAAATCCAGAGGTAGATCCATCATTGCCAACTTCAGCCGCTACGGTCATTCAAAACGGAAATGAGGATCGTGGTGGTAAAGGTGCAGAAAATTCACCCAATGAGCACAATGAAGATAGGAGTAGATCAAGGGATGATCAAGGATGGAAAAGGAGGCCTAAATGGGGATGGAATTTAAATTGGATATGGGGATGGAAAGGAGGCACCTCTTCACACCTGCATGAGATTGGGGCCTTGCTGTTGCAATTAGGAGTTGTACTAACTTTTATGAAATTGCTAAAGCCTGGATTTTTATTTCCACCTTCCCTTGCACCTGTGGAGAGTAATGTACAGTATGTTAATGTGGCCTTTAGTGACTTTCTAAACCTGGTAGATCGCAATGAGATTGATAATGTCGAGGTGGATGGTGTTCATTTTACATTCTCAGTGAAATTGCCTCAGAGGGTTCAGTCTGCCCACCAGCAGGATTTGCAGTGGAAGGGAGAGGGAGCAGATTTACTCTCAACACAGATAATAAAGTCAATCCCTGTTTCAAAAAAAATTCTGTATACCACCATACGGCCAAGCGATATTACAACCCCTTACCAGAAGATGATTGAAAATGGTGTACAGTTTGGAGCCCCAGATAAGCGTTCAATGGGTTTTCTTAACTCATTTTCGGTGAGTACATGCTACCAAATGATGAAGGAAACTATAGAATTTTCAGTTCATAGAATCCATCACACATCTGCAAAGAACAGTACATGATATTTGCAAAGTTTCACGTGCCTTGAATAATAGATGATGAATCCCAACAACCACCTTGATTACAACCTGTAAAGATAATGTAGTGCCTAGCCATTTTTATGCATATATATAAGCATATGATTTCTGCATTTACTAGTTAACTCAACTTATTTAGGCTAGCTCCAAATATGCAGATTGCTCTCCTGTATGTGGGTCTTGTTGCTGGCTTACTGGCTCGTTTTCCAATAAAGCTCCCACAGGTTGGTTCTTTCACTGTGTTGTATTTAGTCAATGATGGTTGGTACATTGGCAAATGATGGAATGCTTATTCATCATATTCTGTCTCAGCGACCAACTGGTCGTTTACGAACAAAGGATCGCAATTTGGGTGGGAAGCGCGAATCTGGTGGATCTATAACATTTGCTGATGTAGCTGGAGTTGATGAAGCAAAAGAAGAACTTGAGGAGATTGTGGTAAATTGCACTTTGTTAATGAATTTGCTTTGTCTTGTTATTTCAATGAAGTTTCCTATGGCAGGAATTCCTGAGAACCCCTGAACGCTACTTGAGGCTAGGTGCCCGACCCCCCAGGGGAGTATTATTAGTAAGTGTCGCATATTGTATGTTATGTGTAATATTTGTTCCATACTCCAGGAACAGATCCACCTGTTTCTGGCCTGTTCACTCTGCTACTTGAATTTTGATACCATGATACATCAATAACATATTTGGACCAAACGGTATCCATCAGAATCTATTATGCAAATATCGTGCTGTACAATTCCGGTTTAATAAGCCATGCCAAATCGATTTATTGTGATTTGCGCGGTTGTTTTATTCGTCCAGTCTTCTCCAAGTCTCTCCTTTTAAATTAAAATTTAGATAAACAGCTTGAAGCCCTTCTTTCACTTTTCGTGAATACAGAGGACGTGCATTAGAAATTGTCCCAGAAACTGCAAATGCATAGGTGAAAATTTAGTCAGAAACGGATTGACTGGTGCTTGTTAATGTAATTTATTTCAAGAATCTGAGCATTGCATTGCAATAACATGAGTCCAGCACACATGCATTAGAAATGGCCACAAGAAACTGCAAACGTGTTGATGAAAACTCAACGCAAATAGCACTTGGAACTTGATGACTGCTACATTTTCCTGCTTCTCAGGATCCATCTTGCTTGGAATAACTGTACATCTATATTAAACAACCAGATTTATTAACCCAGGGATTTTCAGGTTGGCCCACCAGGCACTGGAAAGACACTGCTTGCAAAAGCTGTTGCTGGTGAAGCTGATGTTCCTTTTATAAATTGCTCAGCAAGTGAATTTGTTGAGCTTTATGTTGGCATGGGGGCATCGAGAGTTCGTGATCTTTTTGCGAGGGCTAAAAAGGATGCTCCATCTATTATTTTTATTGATGAGGTTTGTGATGCATAATCTAGTCATATACATGTCATACGTGGATGGAATGTGGTATTTACTTATGTAAGGCTGGTTTTCTTGAGGCACCGTTTCTCAAGTATTATTTGAATGAGATAAGGAAAGCACATGCCATACTGCTGATAACAGTTAGTGGAAGAGTAACATGCAAGTTATCAGACTGTACTACGAGACAGCACTATGAATTAGAGATGCAGATGGTGCAACAATATGCATCCACCATCATTGAGCTGATTAAGTGCAGATATTTAGACTGGAATAAGTGGTTGATGGGTTTGTCATACATTGGACTTTCTTTGAGCTGTCTAGCAATGCGTTCAATTCCATATTGCTTCTTGTCAGCATGTTGTACATTTTGCAGTTTTCAAATGTTGTTATGTAGTTCCTTATCTTTACGTAGTTTCTGGTCACTTGCAGATAGATGCTGTTGCCAAAGGACGTGATAGTCGCCTTAGAAATGTTAGCAATGATGAACGTGAGCAAACTCTAAATCAACTGCTCACGGTATGCCACTAGTCCCTGAACTTTTGCAAATAGGAGACAGATTCATTTGTTGGTACAGCTGTTGCTGCAAGTATAATTGTTTTGGATTTTCTGAAAATATCAGGAAATGGATGGTTTTGAAAGCAATTCAGCTGTTATAGTGCTTGCAGCCACCAATCGTGCAGATGTATTGGATCCTGCATTAAGACGTCCTGGTCGTTTTGATAGGATTGTCATGGTAAGGTGGTCTCTCGGCTTTGGATACATTTTGTTGGGCTTGCATTAGGAAAACATCTGAGTATACCGGAGAAGCCAGGTTTCTAGACCAAGCCATAATCCGTTTTTCTCTTCAGGTTGAACCTCCTGACAGGCAGGGAAGGGAAGAAATCTTGCAAGTGCATACTGTAAAAAAAGGACTGCCTCTTGCAAGCAATGTAGATTTGAAACTGGTTGCTGCAGCAACCTCAGGCTTTACTGGGTAAATATTCTCCCATAGTCATATTACTCAAGATAGAGTTCAATCTGCCATTTATCTGTGAATTTTCATGCAGTGAACTTCTTAATTTAGGGCGGATCTGGCAAATCTCGTAAATGAAGCAGCACTGCTAGCAGGCAGGGCACATAAGCTTGAAGTTGGACATGAGGAGTTCACACACGCAGTCGAACGGGCCATAGCAGTACGTATTCAGTGTAGAAGGAATCTTTATTTGTACATTTATATCAGCTTACATCTGTACATCATCAAGCAATCACGACTGGGTTGTGGAGGGCAAATATTGTGTCCTTACTGGCTAGCAACTAGTTATTCTTTTTCCTGGGCTGTGTTCTATTTCCCCTCTCACCTCCCTCCCTCCAGTTTGCAAGGTGGGGTTACAGTCTCTTGATGTGCACCACAAATTTTGTGTTACTTGCCATGGACTTCCAGCTGGAATCATTGTGCAACTAGTGGCAGCTGACAATTGGGCTTTCTATAACTAATTGCGGACAGAGATCATGACCCATCGTTTTGTGGTTTAGACAAAATCCAGGTGTGTTGTTGCAAGTATTTGCACTAAAGCATTGCCCTGCCTTTCAAATTCTTGGTGACATATGCCCCTAATGATCGGCTGATTACAAACTCTTCTATGCTGTAAGAATAAGAGGGATTTCGAAATGCATTTCGTTATAAGTTATTTATCCTGTATCTCCAGTTTTGTTACTCAACACTACAATAAATTTATATGCTTGTTTATGCTAATATATGCTCCAACAAGTCACCCAAATTTTAAATTTGCAAATGTATTTAAATTTTCCAAATGTATAATAATTGGTCCGTAGGTGTTATTTGTTAATTTCAATGGTAATTGTACTATATCACTGATATTAAATGTTATGTTCTATTTCAGGGAATAGAAAAGAAACGATCAACTCTACATGCCAGTGAGAAAGGTGTGGTTGCTCGTCATGAGGTTGGTCATGCTGTTGTTGGGACTGCAGTTGCGAAT
The DNA here is from genome assembly GCA_021234155.1 of Isoetes taiwanensis. Lineage (NCBI taxonomy): Eukaryota > Viridiplantae > Streptophyta > Lycopodiopsida > Isoetales > Isoetaceae > Isoetes > Isoetes taiwanensis. Next base: position 15,925,521 of record JAJEKV010000024.1, read on the forward strand.
CTTCTCCCAGGGCAAAATCGAGTGCAAGTAAAAAAATTTCTCCCATAATAGTACATATTGATCCAAGAGAAGAATCTGTATTTATGGCTGGTCTGCTATGTAATATCTATATGACAGGGCTGATTTACATTTTTCTGAATCCTGTCTTTTCATTTGTTGAACCTTGGAATGGCAGAAGCTTAGTATTTTGCCCAGAGCAGGGGGAACTTTGGGCTTTACATACATTCTACCTGCAAGTGAGGACCGGTACTTACTATTTGTGGATGAATTACGTGGCCGATTAGTTACTCTACTTGGTGGTCGTGCTGCTGAAGAGATTGTGTATTCAGGACGTGTGTCAACTGGTGCCTTAGATGACATCAAGCGAGCTACAGATATGGCATATAAGGCAATAGCAGAATATGGTCTACATCCTGTAATTGGCCCTATTTCACTTGCAACACTTTCCGGAGGAGGACTTGATGATTCTGGGGTAGCATTCCCGTGGGCGAAAGATCAGGTAACTTCTACTTCTTCCTCTGTGCCAGGCTGCTTCATCTCATATCTGAAAAACCCAGTTGTCATTTTAGAAGATTTTACATATTTCAAGATCATATGACAATCATTGTACAGGGTCAAACTGTAGACCTCGTGCAGCATGAAGTAAGAGTGTTATTGCAATCTGCACTTGCAATGGCACTCCTGGTTATCCAGTCTAATCCCTCAGTTCTTGAAGGTCTTGGTGCTCAGCTTGAAGGTGAAGATACACCCTTCAATATTTAGCATGATACATTCTTCATGCAGTGGATAAACTAAATTATGCCATGCATCCTTTATGAATATGCAGAAGAGGAAAAAGTGGAAGGTGAAATCTTGCAAAATTGGTTAGACTTGGTCGTAGCCCCATCAGAGCTTGCAGCTTTCATACGGGGGACATAAATCTGATTTCCTGTGGTATTGCTGATCGCATGGTAATTTGTTTCTTCTCATTTTTATTTTTTATGTAACCAGCTTCTATCCATGCAGGATATATATGTACATATTCAGAAATTTGCAGTCCATCAAGGCATATGTATATTGCTCAAGCATATTCTTCAACCTACGATCCAATCTGTTGGATCAATTTATAAATATAAATATAATATATATAAAGTATATACTATTGTACAGAAATATGATTCGTAATAAAACTGCTCAAACAATCACGAAATGATGTAAAATATGAACTTTGGATAAATTGACAAATGCTTTAAAATCGTTACTTTCTTGTTGGATGTTCTTTTGACTGCTAAAAGACTTGTTGAAAACTTTTGCTTCTAATTGAATGCTCGTTCGACCATTTTGCAATTCTCACTAACCTACAAATGTGTCTCCTATGTGAAGTTAGTTAGAAGGAAAAGAATGGAGCAAAATATAGGTTTTGAAGAAGCTGTAGTGGAGAGGAGGGGTCCTGGACAGGAGGGGTCCTGGACGGAGAAAGATGAACGTTGGTCGCATAGTCGAGTGCCTGGGGAACCATGCGAGAGCTGGTCCCGATGGCTTCTTGGAGGCTGTTCTCCAGGGATTAGGCTTTCTTGTTGATGTGACAGTAGGTTCTTTGGATGGCATAATTAATCAAACGTACAATTCTAGTACTAGGGTAGGATTTAGCAGATCAACTCTGAACAATTATTCTCTTTGTATTCTGTGTTTTGACAAAGTTGGAACTTTAAGAGTTTCGACTCATAACTCTAGTTATTTGGCCGCTAAGCGATTCCCCCGCAATCTTTTTCAAATTTCGGTGCTGGAAAGATTTGGGATTGAACCCATCTTGCACTGGATTCGCCCGGCCTATCCAATCAAGGATGGATATCCAGCTATCCAATCAAGGATGGATAAAGGTTTGTATAAATATTAAATAAGTCCATTAAATTAATTATTTGGAATCTCCAGGGAATGAACAATATGGTTAAAAGGGAACGTCTAAAGAACACAAATTCAAGAACACAAATTCCATGATTCTAGTCATGAGAGAATTATTTCCAGAGTCCTTCCTCCGAATTTCAAGGTTTGATCCATAAGTGCTAATGACTCGTCTGCAGGAATTGCTATTGCCTGGAACCAAAATATCAATCTAGAAGATATTTATATGGTCCACGATAATAATGGGAGGTGGCAGATCTTGGTTGATAATATTGACTCTTGTAGAATAGCTTTTACTAATGTTTATTCTTACCACAACCCCTCTGATAGGATCTTAGTTTGGAACAAAATCAATCAGAGCCTAGGTAATTTAAATGTGGATGAGTTTGTGATTGGTGGAAATTTTAATATGGTGACTGATAGATTTATGAAGAATAGAAACTTTAAAGCTCTTTTGCCCCAGAAGAACTGTGCTTGGACTGGTCTTTTGGCTTCTCACAACCTTATTTTAGCCAGAACAGAACCTAATGCTTTCAGTTGGTCGGATCACGTCATTGATCCTATCTGTTGCCTTCATGATAGGTTCTATGGAAGTGAGGATTTGTGGACCATGTGTAGCAGAGTTGAGAATCTAAGAGGCTACACAATCTCGGATTATTTTCCTCAACTGATTACCATCCTTGGCATAGATAATAGAGATAAGAAGAAATCTTACTTCAAGATGAATGTTAGTTTGTTAAAGCGGGGGCACTTTATGGTCAGGCTGGAAGAAATCATTAGTAGCCATCTAAGACAAAGTGGAGGCACAGTTCGGATGTGGTGGTGGATCAACCTAGCCAAGCACATCAAGAATTGGCGTTAAAGAATGGGGCAAAAATATTTTTTTATTATAACCAAGCCTATTTGTAGGATTTAAGGAGAAAATTGGGCCAAGCCTTGGCTGAGCAGCAGGACATTATAAAGATTCAAATCGAGAAGGAAGAGATTAGGATTGCCAAAGGTTGGAAGATAAAAGCAAAACTTAAGGAGCTTAAGGAAGATGAGAGGTGTAACTCGAAATACTTCTTTATTAAAGCCAAATCTAGGGTAAAGAAAAACTAGATCTTTGAGGTCAAAGTGAGAGACAACCTCATCTCAGGAGATGGTAATCTCAAAAAAGCTGCAGTTGATCATTTTATTGATATTATGGATACTAATAAGGACTGCTCAGATAATATCATGGATAAGTTTATTAACATGCAGAAGAAGGTTAGTGATGAACAGAATAAGGTGATCACTAATCCCTTTGAGAATGATAAGCTTAGGGAAGTGGTTGTATGGAAAATGGAAAACCCTCGGGACCTAATGGCCTTCCAGCTGAGTTTTTTTAAAAAGCTTGGCCTCTTTTGGGGGAATACATTACTAAGATTGCAAATGAGTTCAGAAAAGGGAAATGTTTGGATGCACGGATCTATACAAGCTTTATTGCTCTTATACCTAAGATGGACTCTCCTAGCTCCTTCTCAAAGCTCCTTCTCTGACTATAGGCCTATCTCTTTGTCTAATGTTATTTACAAGATAATTTCAGGTGCTATTGCTGCAAGATTGAAGAAGATCCTTGACTGTATCATCAACAGCTAAAGATTCTAGACAAGAGATGGCTCTTCTAAAATCAGACATCACCAAGGCCTTTGATACGGTAAGTTGGAATTTCCTTTTTAAAAGTTGCAGGGCTCTGGGATTTAATGAAGATAGTATTGGAATGTTCAAAGCCATCCTTAAGAATTCGAGGTCTGCTGTGCTGATAAATTGTGAGTGCAGCCCCTTCTTCTCTATTCAAAGAGGAGTCAAACAAGGTTGCCCTCTTGCTCCCTTTCTTTTTTTTATTATTATGGAGGCTCTTCATAGTAAATTGGATGAAGCCAAATCTACTAACTTAATTAAGGGTCTCGATCTTTTTGATAATTCTCGGGTAGACCAAATCCTTAATGGTCACTTTGCAGATGATACATTCATCCTGATCTCTATGGACCACAACTCCACCATGAACACTCAACAGATTCTCAATGATTTTGGGGATGCTTCAGGTTGCAAGGTTAATCCAGCTAAATCAGCAATTCAAGCAAGAGATTAGGATAAAGGAAAGCAAGTGGCTGACCTTTTGGGCTGTAAGTATAATTCCCCCAATACTAAATCAAAGATCCTAGGAGTACCCTATGCCATTAGATGTAATGCATCAGACTTCTAGAGCAACATTATAGATAAGTTCTATAAAAAGGTTGATACTCTTAACTCTAAATATCTTTCCAAAAATGGTAGAGCTATTATTGCCAACTTTGTGATATCTTCGTCTCAAGTTTATCAATTTTCAGTTATCATGGCTCCCAAAAAGGTTTCTAATAAATTGCAGAGTATTATTGGCAGGTTTATAGCTTGTGGTCAAAATAGAAGATGTTGGCACCTTGTGTCGATGAAGGAATGCTGTAAAACAAAGAAGAATGGTGGTCTAGGCATTATTAACATTGAGAAGCAAGGTTTTGGCCTTGGCAGCAAGGCTTGTCACAACAATATCAGGCATCCGATTTCTATTCTCATATAGATGTCACCCCTATGGATGGAGATCTTTAAAGATGGAGCTTCCTTACTCGATTTATTTCCCCTTCTCTCTTCCTAACAACACTCCAGATATTATTAAGAAATGGATTAATGCTTGGTTGGAGGTGAGAGACATGTATACATGAAAGGTGGGCCTTTCAATGAAGCAGTCCGACTTCTAGAATCCAGCCTTAATCCTTGACAACCCGAAAATGTGCCTTGCTTGTCACTTTCCTGACCACGCAAGGTTATGGAAAGCAAAAGGGATTATTTTTATTAAGGATCTGTTTGTAACAATGGGATTATAGCCTATAATAATTCTGTGCTTGCAGGGGAGGATGATCAAACAAAGGTCCTTTATGAGGCTATTTTGACTCTCATCTCCCAGGGCACCTGGTCCAATGTTGAGAATTCATGGCAGCATAATGGAAAGCACGGCTATACAGTTAGAAAGGCTTATAAATTCCTTATGAGCAATCAGGAAATAACAATCCATCAGAAATGGGGTATTCAGCCAGATAGGGGTAGATGTAATTTGAAATTTATGTGGAATAGCCCATCAACCCGAAGATAAAGGCCTTTATGTGGCAGCTATGGCACAAAAGTTTGGCAGCCAATAATAAGAGGCACAGATTATCAATGAATAACTCTGATATTTGTGACATGTGTCTAAATGTTAGGGAGGATGAGAATCATATGTTTAGACAGTGCTTGTGGTCAGAGTGGATTATGGAGCCTGCTTCTAATATCTTTGGTTTCGATCTTGTAGCCTTAAATGGGGTGGATTTCTTTATGCCTTCTAACCCTTGTGACTAGAGAATCTACATTTTCTATGGAGAATTTAGAAAGGCAGAAATGCCTTCATTTTTAATTGCGAAATTACCCCCCCTGAAGGGATAATTAAGGAAGTTCAATATAACATTAATTGGATTCATGACATTAACAACTGACTTTGTGGTACTTTCAGAGGTTCTGTTCATGCTGACGTGTAAAATCAAGTGGAGCAGAATCAATCTCAAGGCAAGCAATGAATGGATGAAGATCTTTGCAGCCGCCAACATTATGGAGCACGGGGAGCCATGTGGATGTGGTTGCTGCTGTGACCAGAATTACAATGTACGAAGGGAATTGCTCTGCAAAGCCAAAGATTCCAAGGGTAGATTCAACATGGCGAGGGCGAAATCTTGTATGTGCATCTACTGCACTTTCCATCTGGTGGTCAAAGGAAAAGCAAGAAAGCGCAAGAATCTCAATCTCATATCTTATCATTAGACATCCTATCTTCAAGAAAATGGATAAGGAAAAAACTTTAAAGATATGCTGATCTCTAATATTCGTTAGTCTGTCTTTTTGTTGGTGATCATATGAGAATTTTCTTGGAATTTTATTTATAGGGTTATACTTCCCTTGAAAAAAGTTTTTATAAATTTTCCAATACATATAATATAGACATATAGAAAGCCTTCAATAAAAAAGAAAAAAAAAAAAGAAAACTTGACTAGAAGCATGGATGAGTTGGGCATTGCATGTCAACTTGATTAGAAGCATGGATGATGAGTTGGGCATTGCATGTCAATTTGATTAGAAGCGTGGATGACCTGGGCATTGCATGTCGGATGCCTTGCAAACATTTAAGGTACCTATTTCTTAGCTTATTTTGCTCTTCATGTCATGTCGGGTGCCTTGCAAACGTTTAAGGTACCTATTTCTTAGCTTATTTTGCTCTTCATGTCGGGTCAGCAGAGCACTCAACATTTAAGGCACCTGCTTCTTAGCTTTTTTTCCTCTTCATGTCCGATCAAGAGAGCACTCAATGTTTTGGAGGTGGGTTTTATTTAGATGAAGCAAGATCACTTTCCTAGCTTTGTGGAACGTTATTTTGTACTAGGTAATTTGATGGGCAACGGGGTTTTATGCCCTGTAAAACCACGAGGTGGCCGACAAGTGGCAGCAGCCACGAGTTGCCACTGAGTGGTTTTGCAGGACATACAACCCCCCTCTAGTTGGGGTGCAATTACATCGAATAGAGGAGCTTACAACTAAAATTTTACATAGAATATCATTCCATGTTAGAATTTACATGTAATTATAGAGTACTTGCACCAATCATGCATTACAATGCTTTATTAAATAGTAGGACCTTGTTCTTTCTCAACTAAAAAAGCAACGATATGGGGTTTGAGAAGTTTTTTGGAGCTCTAGAAAATGATATTTATGTGAACTCTTGAGCTTTAAATGCTGAAGGTTAAAATAATATGTCACTCAAATGCTGAAGGTTAAAATAATATATGTCACTTGGCTAAATGCATTGTCCATGACAAGAGGATTGAAATTTGGTAACAAAACAATTACATCTTACACTTCCGATTAAACTACCCTTGAAATCCCCTTTTGTTTGGGTGCATATTCACATGAGAGGCATCAAGAACTGTTGGATGGATATATTAAGAAGTTATGCCTCGATTTGGACCATAGATTGGGATCCTTATTTGTGTGCATATATTATACAATTGAAAGGGCGTAGAGAAAGGACTCTCGTTGCCCTACGTAACCCCTTGTGTGAATATCTAGTATAATAATGGGAAAACTACCAAAATGCCCCTATGAGTTTACGTAATTACCAAAATGCCCTTATGAGTTTCAAAATTACCAAAATGCCCCTGGCTCAAATAAATACACTGTATAAAATAAACATACAATCAAATTACCAATTTGCCCCTACACATCAAACCCCTATACACCAAACTTAATTACCAAAATGCCCTTACATACCCATTTTGATCAATTTACACCAAACTTAATTACCAAAATGCCCTACACACCAAACTTAATTATCTAGATACCCCTAAACACCAAACTAAATTACCAAAATGCCCTTACATACTAATGTTATGCAATCTACACTTAATACCTCAAGAATAGAAGTTTGAATACAACAAAGAGATTACATAAGTCACGTTTATCATTGAATAGGAGCTCTACAACTACGAGCATTGTGTCCCTTCTCGTTACACCTTCCACAATGTTGTTCCCTCTTCTCTACACCTTCTGCTCCTGTGCGTATGCGCTTGGTTTTTGGACGTCCAGGCGGTCTGCGTGTGGCTGGTGGTAACATGCCTCCAATAACATCATCGTGTGCTAAAATCACTGGGAATACTGGCTCCTTGTAAGTATCACAATAGGACTGCAATGAATATGCTATGTGTGCATAAGATTGCACACGCTCTTTTCTAAAAAGAATAGCGACTGCTGCATGTGCACAAGGTAAGCCCAAATCTTGCCACAATCCACAGGTGCATGTCCTCTTATCCACATCAACAAGCCTAATATGTGTCGGAGTATGTATCTCAAAGACAACAAATTACCCTATGAGTTCATGTAATTACCAAAATGCCCTTATGAGTTTCAAAATTACCAAAATGCCCTTCGGACTATACCAAATACAAGCATGCATTCTCAACGGTACAGAAATCGCGCCAAAAAGAAGAAAAAGGAGGAAAGGATGCGGCCAGAAGGAAAACATGCGGCATTTGATGTTCTTGAACAGCTCGGGTTATGAATTTCTACCACAAGCACGGGTCTGCACGGTTTCTGCAGTCAAATTTGTTGGATCTTGCGCCAGGATTGAGAAATCGAGGTAAGTCTTCTGAAAATTCGAGTGTTCTTTCTTTGTTTCTAGAATCTTTCTTGGTTTCTCGATACTTTGCCCCTGCAAAGGCTCCGCTTGGACATACCCGGTTGGCTGAAAAATCGTTGAAGCAACCCAGTTGTGATTCACATTCTGCCTGTTCCATATTTCTGATTCACCGTAATTGCAATTTCAGACCAATGAGACGCCTTCAAAACTCCATGAATTACCTTCAGCTTTTCCTAGTTGTCTATCAATGCCTCTAAGCTATTCATCGGCCAAAGATCCTTTGTGGTGGATCATTTTTTTATGTGTATTAACTTCAGCTTGAGCTTCACGAGAAGATAAGCTGTTCGCAGCCTGTTCTTGACCAGGTAAATCTGGCTGGGAAGAAGGAGCTAAGCCTTCATCAAGGAACTCATTTGGCACCACTACATTAAGATCCATGGAATCTGAAACAATAGAGCTTGAAAAATTCAGAGAGCATGAATTTTAAAGAAGTCCCTTTAAAGAATTAAGTCAAGAATTAAGTCACAGTTCTACCACTGGCACATGTCTTATTGTTGTCTTCTTGTTGTCATGCAGTGAGTTTTTGCATTATATGATTAACTTTCAGCCCTGTTTATCTGCTTTAGTTCCTTTTTTTTCAGCCTTGTTGTATATCTGCGAGACAATCTGGCGGGATGAGAAGTGGTAGCTAACATTGGTAAGTACATTGTTGTTCTATTATTTTATAAGCACATGAAATAAGAGGGCCTTTCTTTGGCCCTATTGTACCTTATTGGTGTATAACTATTTGAAACTAAAAAATCTTTATTGTGTGTTTGATTATTTAAACATCAATTATCCAGAGAGATATCATGTCTTTGGCCGAGGGAAGCCAATTCGAATCCTTAAAGGAGCTTCGACGAGCAGTGAGGGATGATGCAATCAATTCTCACGTTGAGCTAAAGGTGATCAAAGCAGATAAAAGAAGGTAAATTTCTCCATGTGATTCATTCAAAACCTTTCTTTCTACATTTTTGATATATATTGCTTTTGCTAGATTTACTATTCAATGCAAATCTCCTGGGTGTCCGTGGAGGTTGCATGCATCTTGTATTCAAGGTGGTCCAGCATGCCAGATCAAGTCAAATAGGGAAGAGCACAATTGTGGTGGCACGCAGCACTTGGGAAACAAAGAAGCAAGCTCAAAATGGTTGGCTGAAAAATCGTTGGAGAAATTCAAAGATCATCCTGCTTACAAACCAAAGGAACTCATTGCTGACTTGCGTCGTGAAAAAGGCGTTTCTATCTCTTACAGGGTAGCGTGGAAAGCAAAAGAAAGTGCACATGCTCAAATCCATGGGGATCATACTGTTGCATATCGGAAACTTCGTAATTATTGTGATAACATATTGGAAGCTAATCCTGGTAGTGTGGCATATGTTCAGGAAACAGTTGAAGGTCGCTTTCTTCGTTGTTTTGTTGCCTACAATGCAAGCATAAAGGGGTTTGTGCATTGTAGGCCTTTCATTGGTCTAGATGGAACTCATTTGAAGGGGAGATCTTCTGACAGCTACAGGCATTGATGCACAAGGTGCTTTATTTCCAATTGCATTTGGAGTGGTAATAGCAGAAAACGATGATAACTGGTGTTGGTTTCTTCAAAGTTTAAAGGATGCTCTTCAATACACAGGTGCACTAACATTTATTTCAGATAGGCAGAAGGGTTTAGTGGATGGTGTCACTTTGGTGTTTGGAAGTGATACAGCACATGGATATTGCATGCGCCATTTAGCAGACAATTTCAGGAAAGCATTCAAAAGCACTCAGCTAGTAGGGATGTTGTGGAAAGCTGCATATGCAACTAATGCTCAGGATTTTGATGCTGTCATTGGAGAAATACGAGCTATAAATAGTAGTGCAGCTGATTGGATAATGAACACTGCCGACCCTTCACATTGGGCTACATGTAAGTTTTTGGGGAAAAGGTTTGGACATTTGACATCCAACATTGCGGAGTCCCTAAATGCATGGTTGCTAGAGGCTAGAGATATGCCTATTCTTGGGATGTTGGAATTGATACGCCAGAAAGGAAATGTCATGGTTTTATGAAAGAAGTGTTAATGGGGAAGCTACTAGGGATTTGCTTGGACCAGCATCATATAATGCATTGGTTGGACCTGTAGAGCAATCCATCAGAGGGTCTTGTGAGCGTGGAAGACTATACCGAATTTTGCCATCCACTAATGTTGTCTTTGAGATACATACTCCGACAAATATTAGGCTTGTTGATGTGGATAAGAGGACATGCACCTGTGGATTGTGGCAAGATTTGGGCTTACCTTGTGCACATGCAGCAGTCGCTATTCTTTTTAGAAAAGAGCGTGTGCAATCTTATGCACACATAGCATATTCATTGCAGTCCTATTGTGATACTTACAAGGAGCCAGTATTCCCAGTGATTTTAGCACACGATGATGTTATTGGAGGCATGTTACCACCAGCCACACGCAGACCGCCTGGACGTCCAAAAACCAAGCGCATACGCACAGGAGCAGAAGGTGTAGAGAAGAGGGAACAACATTGTGGAAGGTGTAACGAGAAGGGACACAATGCTCGTAGTTGTAGAGCTCCTATTCAATGATAAACGTGACTTATGTAATCTCTTTGTTGTATTCAAACTTCTATTCTTGAGGTATTAAGTGCAGATTGCATAACATTAGTATGTAAGGGCATTTTGGTAATTTAGTTTGGTGTTTAGGGGTATCTAGATAATTAAGTTTGGTGTGTAGGGCATTTTGGTAATTAAGTTTGGTGTATAGGGGCATTTTGGTAATTAAGTTTGATGTGTAGGGGCAAATTGGTAATTTGATTGTATGTTTATTTTATACAGTGTATTTATTTGAGCCAGGGGCATTTTGGTAATTTTGAAACTCATAAGGGCATTTTGGTAATTACGTAAACTCATAGGGGCATTTTGGTAGTTTTCCCATTTTTAATATACAAAAAGAATCGTAAGGTCTTGGGCATGATTTGGGAGAAAATAACTTAAAATTTTGAACTTTGATTCATATGATTTTAACTTCTATGGAAAGATCTCATTGTCTCCTCATGCTCTGCTACAATGCATTTGAAGGATACATTCCCATTTTGGTTATCATAAAAACGTTAGAGCAATTTCCATAAAAATACCCCCAAAGCTAGGAGCATTTTGACAATTTCAGCAAAACATAAGAGGAATGCTTCAGATATGAGAAAGGACTCGATGGTTGAGGAAAATGGATAACTACATGCCAATGGATCTCAAAATGGAGGGATCTGTGCAAAAAGGGCACTAAATTCGCCCAAATTCGGCATCATCCAGCACCAAGCTTGTCAAAATCCATTTCCACTCAATCTGATAACAACAATATCAATTTTTTTCAAGGATGTCCTAAAATGGTGTACACAAGGTTTGCATGCCCAACAAAAAGAAAATTATACTAAAAAGAGAGATGTACACAAATTAGGCCCTTTTCCACATCAAAAGCAAACATGACTGTCAGATACCTTTACGGCAGTGTTTGTGACTCCCAAGTTGGATTTGTGGTATATGTTACGAAGAATCCTTCATCACTGCTACAAATAAGGCATGTATCATCCTCTTAATCCAAGCTTGGAGTATGATTTGCGACAGAAATGGAGCAAACAAATGAATTTTGATTGATGGAAGAATGGTGTCTTATTTAATGGCGGGGTCTCCCTCAAAAGAAAATAAGATTGCTTTGTTGTAGGAAAGCCTCATGAGACATTCTTAAACTTAGGCCCTTTTTCTACAGCAGTCTTATTTTATGGCTGTCACATTTTTATAAGACACCGTTTTGAGCTCCACGTAAGCTCCATGTCATACATAAGACACGTCCTAAAAAATCAGTTTCCCATTACTCAAATATAAGACATGTCCTATCAATATGAGACATGTCCTATAATCTAGGTTTTCCACATTTTGCTTCTTCTGCAATTTCAGGGGAAGAGCTTTCTGCCTTCCCCTTAGATTTTGAAGCAGAACCACAGTCTTTTGAATCAATGGCACACTAGTCATCTTCATCAGCTTGGATAAGATCTTCTTCAACTTTCTTATGTGCAGCAGAGCAGAAGGTCGATGGAGAATTCCAAAACTAGAAGCTGATTCCAGAGGCTAGAATTAACAGAATTGAAGCAAAAATTTTTGTGGGTGGGAGGCAAAAGGAAGAATGAAGAAGAACTGATCGAAGAATTTCGGAAAAATGAGGGCAGGGATGAGCACAGAGCAGCAACCATTAACAGCTCTTGATCAAGCTCTATTGATGCAAAAATATTGATCATGCTCTTCCTTTCCTCTATAGTCGAAGATCCTCTACAGCCAAAAATCATGCTCTTCCTTTCCTCGACAGCCGAAGATCCTCTACAGCCGAAGATCCTTTCGCCTCTGTGGACGTTAAAATATCCTTCCTTCCTTCCTTCCTTCCTCCCTCCCTCCCCCCCTCCCTCCCTCCCTCCCTCCCTCCCTCCCTCCCTCCCTCCCTCCCTCCCTCTTCCTTTCCTCTACAAAAAAATCCTATTCTGGCCCCTTTGTAATTTTCTGTGACCCGCTCAAATCTGGCTGAGCCAGCCCATATGTGATCTTGTTTGCATTCCTGGGTCACGACAGAGTGCCGAAACAGAGATGTCTGATCTAGTTGCACAGATCCGGAGACACAGATCTGATGACAAACAAATAGAGTGCCAGTTGCACAGATCCGCAATTTTAAGACGTCCTAAAATTGCGGCCATTGGTACTATTGTCTTAGCAAAACCATTGGTATGTGTAAGTCACTAAAAATAAAATGATATCTGCAAAAAGCAAAAAGCACGCAAAAGATAAGAAGAAGAAGAACAAGCAGAGAAGAACAGAGGGCCATGACCAAATTTATGCGGCCAAGAGAACAGCAAAGGGTTTGTGCAGAGAGATTAGCCGGGCAGGGCAGGTTAAATAGTTGGCAGGGCGATGGTGGTTATTGCAATGTAGAAGAAGCTCTGGCAGTGCTATAGCAATGGCAGACTTAGGCCATAGCTATGACAACATAATAAGATAAGAGGAAGATCTTTAGATAAATTGCTGCGCTTTCTGAATTTCAATCCATAAACTACTTGAGCAAGAACCCTTAGGTTGCCAGAGTAGATTTGCAACTGTAAAACTTGTTTATGCAAACATTATATTTGAGAAATTGCTACAAAGATCATTTGTGGTTTTTTGTGGGTTCAAATTCCACTGCTAGGGTAGATTTGCCATGTAGATGGTAAGTCTGGATTGTTTAAGATTAATACAATTCCTGTTATTTATTCCTCTTGGATGCAAAGAATTCTGATACTTGATTGCCGGTGCCGGGGCAGGACCAACCAAATCGACAAGCACCCTGCTTCATTGAATTGGAGATTTTGATGATAAGAGACGAGCTTTTTTGTAGTGCCGATGGTTGAGTGAAATCAAGGTCAAAGCATGGAGCTGGGGGACATTTTTGCACCAGCCAAGCACCCCTTAAGCACCTAATGCTGAAAATTTTACTTATTTTTATCTTTTTTTCTATAACTCTGATGAAGCTGAAATTTTGTATTCCAAGGCGTAATATGAATGCGTTTTGGGTAAAAATATCAAAAAAATGAAAGAAAAATATTTTTCAAAAATACAAAAAAAAAAGCCCCAGAAAGCACCCACTAAGCACCATGTGTCGCTGACACAAAAAATGCCCCCCACCTCCATATTGGTCTTTGGAAAAGTGTTTATCTTTGGAGATTAAATAGTGGCAGGGCAGGCTATGTTTAATCAAGGATTTTTCATTGGGCATATGCATGCTACACCCTGCCATTTTTGGAACCTGCCAAAGTACCTGCACTAGGTACTTTTGGATTGGGTACTATTTTCTTGTTCTTTTGGTCAAAACTAATTCAAAAGTTCAATATAAAATGTCAAAAGCATATCAATGTTCAAGGTTAAGATAGAGATAATATTATTGGAGGCCAAAATGAATGTATTCAATTTAACATTTATAGTTATTGAGATATTATAAAAGTACCCAGTACCCAGTGTTGGGTACTTTTTTAGGTAGTTTTATGGTTCCTAAATGGTACTTTTTTTGATAGGGTGTAGCATGCTTATGCCCCATTAGGTCTGGGCCGAGACTTATCTACGGTCTACTGTTATGAGCCAGGTTTTTGGAGCAATGTCGCCAATGTCCATGGCATTGAAAAGTGCAAGAGACTCTTGGACTGACGATTCCGAGATACAAAAAAGCAAACACTTTTTCAACTTTGGTTTATCCAAGTAATGTACCTGATAACAATGATGATATGTTCTATTATGCATCTAAGAGGACGATTAGGAGTTTAATATCCTGCGCATGTGCCACAGATTGCAGATGTAGATCTATTCTGGGTGAGTGTTTATCTTTGTTGTTGTAAGAGTGAAACCGACTATCGAATCTAACATAACCGTGGGTAGTTTCCAAAGAGCTGGAACCAGATGAAACTATTGTGTTCTGTAAGCTGTTGCCCCTCTAAGAAAAAAATTGTGCATACTATTGTATTCACATGGTGCCCACAATTTTGGAAGATTTCAGACCCATGCAAATGGAAAGGATGGGCCTCGTTCTGCAGAGTTAGAGTGTCTTGAATACTAGCCGAACATTAGCCCCATAAGGAATCTCTATAACCTTAATACCCTTATCTGACGCATAGCCAACGTTCATGCCGTGAATTCCAGTCCAATATAGTCATAGCTATAAGGCCGACCAGTTTCCCCGTGATCCTGCAGGGCATGCTGATCCAGCATGTTGTCAGTATGGGCGCAAAATTCAAGATCTGCAAGAAGAGTTCAACTCGACAATATAGGCATGCAAGAGCTTCCCAAAATGGTCTCATAAAGTTTTCTTTCTCGTACCATTAAGAAACAGGCCACTACACACCAAATAAGTAGCTCAAACATGCACAAAAATACCATTTTAAATATAATACAATACCGGAATCATAGTTCTAACCACTGCGAAAATACTCTCGTGCAATACAAAATAAATTGTGCAAACTTGACGATACTATTGGCAATTTGCGAGTGGGACACTGTGGGACTTCTAGTGGAGAAGTGGGCTTTGTCGTTCTTGAAAATACCTTTGTCCACCCTAAACCGTCAAACATGAGGTCTTATGGTTTAGAGAATACCACGTGGCAAAGACGGCGTGTTGAGACGGACAGCCTTTCGTCACAACCCACCTTTCAGCTACCCTTTCCATTTCATCCGCCGGAGCTTGGCCTCTTGTTCTCTCCCTTTCCCCTTATCTCTTTTCCTCGCCGTATGCATGTCGGGATCGTTTGAATGCCGCCAATTGCCCCATCGGCTCTCCATTCCGGCGATTTCCTTCGACTTTGTTTTCCTCTTCTTCATTTTTCCATATAAATTACCCCCTTTTAAACCATCAAATTTATCATTTGAACAGATTTGGGTTCTGCTGAACTTCATCTAAACTTTCGTGTGCTCGAAACCTTCATTTTTGAGCTATGGCTAATTCGAAAGTCAGATCTTCAAGCACAGGTCAGTGTTTTTGTGTCCCAATGAACACAATAGAATGTATGCTATAATTCATTATATTAGATCTTGGTAAATATAACCTTCAATCTCAACTTGGGTAATTCTTAACTTCTCATCACAATTTAGCTCAAGATGAAGTTGTTGTTGCAGACAAATCTTCAAACAGCACATCTTCATCCGTGCCCTCTGTTATTGTTATCGGTGCTGGTATTGCTGGTTTGGCTGCGGCTCGGGCACTGCACAGAGCATCGTTTAAGGTACTAAATCTTGTAGGTGATGATTGCAGAATTGTTCTGCCATAATGGCTTTCATTAGCCGAGATGTTTAGTTCATAAAGGTTTATGAAGATGGTCCAAGCAAATTTTCAGGTTCTCCCATGACACTTATTTGATTAGCTGAAGAGTTGGAACTTTTGTTCCAGGTGACTGTGTTAGAATCAAGGGACCGTGTTGGAGGTCGAATTTACACTGATTATTCTTTTGGATTCCCCGTTGACATGGGTGCATCTTGGTACTGTTTATGGCATTCAGAACTTTTGTCGCATTTGTGCTTGTTATTTTGTTTATTTACTGCTTAATGTGGTGGTTTATGTAGGCTTCATGGAGTGTGTAAAGATAATCCATTGGCATCAATAGTTGGCCGCCTGGGGCTGCCAATGTACCGTACAAGTGGAGATAATTCTGTGCTATATGACCATGATCTTGAAAGGCAAGTCTTCCCACTCAGTGCTTGTCTCCTATGGTTGAGCTGCATGTTGACTTATGCAATTCACTTTCACATTTTAAAGGAAAAAAGTAAAGAGGCACTGGTTGCCATAGTAGATTTAGCCTGAAAGATACCTAGAGTCTGTTGGGAAGTGATTACTCGTTTTGGTGAATACATGACAGGTAAAAAATAAATGACATACTGGAGTAGTAGAGTTAGCCTGAAAAGATGGCTGAAGATTATGCTTTTGGTCATTGTAGTTTGGTGAGTCCAGGGATGATCCATGCGCTTTGAGTAAATATAATTTTGCGATGCTTAATAGATATGTATACTATGAATATGAGATATATATTGTGCGAAACCATTTGGTTTGTTGGCCCTTCACGATGGTGGATGCCAAAACAAGTGACTCCCACTTGAGCTGTGGTTTTTGCAATAGAAAAATTAGTTTATGGTATTTGGTTATTACTTTTCTTGGATGGATATAGGTACCGTGGATTTGCTATTTGTTATCATTAACAGAGGCTGGTCTGTTCACTACAACGAGTGTGACAACCACCACTGGCTCTCAGAGGTGATGCTTCACTTGTCCTATTTTATGTGTGCTTGGATAACATGGTCCCAAGTAACCTGTTGCTTGCAGAACTAATTGGTTTGTGGGGCAGGGAACATTTTTTATCTATTTGATTTGGATAATTACTAGAGTAATGGGCAATGCATGTTTTTATAACACAGCTATGCACTTTTCGACACGGAAGGTCATCAAATCCCAGGAGAAGTGGTATCAAAAGTTGGGGAGACCTTTGAGGCTTTGTTAGAAGAGGTATAATTGTATATTCAGTCTAGTAGATTAGCGGAATAGAGCATTTCCATTCAGTTTTCTCAGACACTTGATAATCAGACAAAGAAGATTCGAGAAGAGTATGCAGAGGATATGTCAATTTTGAAGGCCTTTTCCATTGTGCTTGAAAGACGTCCAGATTTAAGGTTTGTGATGAGATTTATAATGTTTCTTAAATATTTAATGTCAATGTTCTTGTTTGCTTTTATTACAGAATGGAAGGTCTAGACGACCGAGTTTTGCAATGGTATCTATGTAGGCTCGAAGGATGGTTTGCAGCTGATGCAGACCAGATATCTGTCCGGAATTGGGATGAGGTACAGAGGGTTTAATACCATTTGTGATTGGCTGTTTTTCCCTATCTAATTTTTTAATCTGTTGGCTTTACAGGAAAATTTGCTTGAGGGTGGTCATGGACTAATGGTTAGGGGGTACTGGCCTATAATCTTGTCTTTGGCAGAAGGTGTTGATATAAAGCTAAATCACAGGTGTGAAGTTATATGCCATTTTAGTCCCTTTTATAACACAAAAACGAAAGGCCTATAAAGATGGTTGCTGTTTATTCATCAGAGTAAAAACGGTTGTACATCAGCTTGGTGGTGTTCGCATAATAACTGAAGATGGAAAAAACTTTGATGCTGATGCAGCAATTATTGCTGCTCCGCTTGGTGTGTTGAAAGCAAACTTGATTAAATTTGAGCCTCGCCTTCCAGAATGGAAAGAAATGGCTATTGCTCAACTTGCAGTTGGCAATGAGAATAAGATTGCTATGGTCTTTGAGAATGTTTTCTGGCCGAATGTGGATTTTCTTGGGGTTGTCGCCACAAGTACATATGGCTGTAGCTATTTTTTAAACTTGCACAAAGCAACAGGTCATCCTGTGCTGGTTTATATGCCTGCTGGGCGTCTTGCGAATGACCTTGAAAAATTCTCCGATGAAGCTGCAGCAACTTATGCATTTCTGCAGCTGAAGAAGATATTGCCAAATTCAACCAAGCCTGTAAGTAGTTTTTGCCTCGGAATTTCTTAATTTTGAATTGCACACTGGTTACTTACTTTTCATTGGTTCAGCTTCGGTATTTGGTTTCTCATTGGGGTTCAGATATCAGCTCATTAGGTGGTTACAGTTATGACGCAGTTGGAAATCCTCATGAGCTATATGATCAGCTAAGAGCTCCTGCTGAAAATCTATTTTTTGCAGGAGAAGCTACTAGTAGGCATTTTCCAGGTACAGTCCATGGTGCATTTGCTACTGGGACCCTTGCATCTGTGGAGTGTCGTAAATATCTCATAGAACGATGGCAAGAGTTGGATCTATTTCAGCCAGCCATGGCAGAGGAGATTACTTTAGATTCAGTTCCATTAAGAATCTCGCGGATGTGAATATATTACTGTGGTGAATTTAGGTTTCACCATGATCATCTATTTCTTACTATCGTTTTAGTATAGAAGCATAGAGGGAAAGTTGGCCTGTGTACACATTCAACCCGTGACTTGCTTGATATGAATTGGAGACATGTATATCAGTATTATTGTTTTTACAAGAAATTTATTTGGCAGTTAAGGCCGCAGCTAACAGTTCTCTTTCTCAACCCCCATGTGTATATGGAAGTGAGTTGGCAAAGAGAACATGTTGGATATTTATAACTATATATAAGATTAGTCGATTTTACTTTTTTGGAATGCTTTTTCTGGTGCAGAATTAGCAATTAAAACAAAATATTGGAAGCCATTTGTCTAGGGTGCTGCTTTCGCCAACCAAGTCCGTCGCCATGCCAATTTTTCCTCATGTTTGATGCAAAGACTAATCTTTGCAGGGCTTTTTCTCGCGAAGTCTATGGTGGAAAATTTGCTTTAGCTTGAACATCTTGCAGAGTCTATCTAAACACTATCTAGTCATGTACGCCTTGATCTAAACTTATGTCAATGGTCATTCAAAAACATCATTGAAAGCATTCAAAAACATCATTGAAAGCTAGAAGCTTATGTTAAGTTGAATCGACAAAACTTTTGGATGGAGGAAGATGCTATTATGGTAAGTCTAGCTGATTTGCATTTGTCTTTTTTTATTGCAATATAGCAAAAGGTTCAATAGAATAGGGGTGTAAGCTACATCAGATCTGAAGACTTTGTACTTTGCAAATGCTGCTGAAGAAAATCAATGCCATCATCATCAGTTCTTGCAGCCTGTTTTGTGCACTGGTACAATTCTACATTCTCTTCAAGCTTTGGGTAGACCACTTCTCACTGTCATATTCATTAGTTCGATCACCTTCTCCACTAAGCATTTGTCTGCCATTTAACCAACTCAATAGATAATCCCATCAAGTCTAATGCTTTCCCGTTCTTCATTCTTTTGAGTTGAGCATATACAGCTGCACTTGTTAACAGGTTCACTTTTATGTCTGTTACTTTCATAGTCCCAACATCTGCTCTAAAGTAAATGTTCTTGACCAGCATAAGGAGGTCTTCCACATCAAGTTCCGCAAAGTTTTGCCCAAACAGACTTTGGATTGTCTTTGAACATTCTTCCAAGTTCTTGCTATTTACATAGGTGAAATTGGCTCTTCTTTTCTTGTATAAACCTTTTGTACCAATTCGGTTTTCTCTTGCAGTTCCTTAGCAGCGAGTCCTTGGCCTTCTTCATCCCACCAAAATTGTATAAGAATCCTTTCGGTCTTTGTTTCGTGGTCCCAAATGAGGAAATGGCGGCATCTACCATGATGCGTGTCAAGCAATCTGCGTCTCTATATATATATAAAACCTCGCATGTCCATACAGATCAGCTGAGCATGCTCAAGAACAGTGGCAGCCGTAGTACCATCTTTTATGCACATTATTACCACGTTTCTTTCAGAGTCACAGGCTTTTTTTCTGCATTATGATGTGGTTAACACAGGCTATCATAACTAGAGGAAGAATACCTAGAACATGATCTTTATTGTAATTCTGTCTAATGTAGGTAGTATCCATGCCTGCAATTTAAAGCAAACGCTCCTCTGTAAATTCGGGATATGCTGCATGACGCAGGTCCTGGAAGCTTAGGTACTACTTCTGTGTTGGAGTTCACATGGCGTATGATCTCTCTCTCCATCAGAGTTAGAGTCCTCAGGTCTTGTTACGGCAAGGAAATTTTTTCCAAGAGAAATCCTTGCCCGCGTGTACTATGCCGATCAGTTCTGCCCACACCGTGGATTCCAGACCCCCCCCCACTGACCACGATGGCTTGCTGCTATGTGAAACTACTCACAACAGACTGGATCCTTCCAGAGAATCCTCCCCGGATGAACGTTAACCGGCTGGCCAACCTCAATCCGACCTTTGGCAGTAGCAATCTGCCTTGGGGCCACAATCACAGCCTCAGGTTGCAAATCCGACCCTATGGTCCAGTTCCTGAACCAAGAAGACATCACCAGCTTGCAGAATCGCTCCTTCCTTCTCAGACCCAATCTTCCGTAACCCATCCAATTCCTTCTCCAGGCTTTATAATCCCAACTCTGGAGTTCAATGGCAGTCCCCTATGATCGAAATCGGCCAGCTTAGCCTTTGACCCGATCCAAATCCGTTCTCTACAGCTCCACTAATAGATCTGGCAGCCGGATCCCTGATACGATCTATTCAAACCTGTTTTATAACAGGTTTTGCCCCAACGAACCATTTGCCACCATGTGTCCATTAAACATTACCCATTTAACATAGCTAACTAATTATTTTCTCATACTAATGTTTTAACCCTTAGTACTACCATTACAACTTAGCTAGCCATATTAACATGGATCTTCCACGCCTACGGACCCTGCAAGCTCTTTCCGCACTAATATTTAGTAATATTAGTGTCCCCTAGCAAACCATTACCCGCTGCTAACAATTATTACCACTTATCCCGCATTCCGTCACCATAGACTGATTACAGTCAACATGGCCTATTAAATCACAACTGCCTGGCAATCGCGACCAACAGTACCCCCATGCTCATGGACGTCCGTCAAGGGCCCGATTCTAGCTATGCCCTTGGGAGCACCTGTAACATTCCTCCCCCTCCTTTTGGACCTTGCCCTCAAGGTTGATCCTTTAGATGAGGGAACTGCTGCACAAATTCCTCCGTCTCCCAGGTGGCATCCTTAGGAGACTGGTCCTGCCACTGAACCAGATGTTCCACGGCATCTCTATTGCGCAGCTGCCGAACTCTTTTATCCAAAAGACATTCTGGCGTTACAAGGGAGTTTAAGACGATCGGTATTGTGGACTAACCACATTAGCGGTATCCAGTATAGCCCTTTTTAGCTGACTTACATGAAACACAAGATGGATCCCTACTTCATGTGGTAAGTTCAACTCGTATGCTGTTTCCCCAATCCTTTTAGTAATCCGAAAATGTCCAGCATACCGCAGAGTAAGTTTGGGCACCCGACCCTTAGTTAAAGGCCGTAAAGTGTTCATTCTTAATGCCGAAGGATAAACGACCCGTAGGAAAATATAATCACCTTCCGCATAAGAGATATCACGTCTATGCTGATTAGCAGACATTCGTGCCCTATCTTGAGATTTTCACAACGCTTGCTTGCCGCAGGATTGCATCCATGTCATGGAGCATGTGTACTGCAACTTCAGTTCAGAGGTACTTATGTATACCTGAATAAGCCCTTGGGTTTCGGCCCATCATAGCCACAAAGGGAGTCATCCAAATTCCCGCATGATGGCTATTATTATAAGCGAACTCTATATAGGGTAAATAATCTTCCCACCTAGACTGCTTTTCGTGGACAAAACTTCGCAACATATCCTCTAGGATCATGTTTATGCACTCAGTTTGGCCGTCCATCTGTGGATGATTTCCACTACTCATGTATAATTGGATCCTTAATCCTTTCATGAGATCCCTCCAGAAGTGACCCGTGAACTTAGTGAGTGCCCCGATCACTTACAATGGACAAGGGAAGTCCGAAAGTTGGGAATATGTGTTGCATATAGGCAACTGCTACGTCATGTCCCGTAGCCTCCCTTTTTAATGCTATAAAAGTAGCCAACGTTTTTTCTCCCCCCCATTTGAGGAGTTCCACGTTTAGCCCTTCTGCATCAATAGCTTTATTATTGGACGTCTTGGAAAGATATGCTCGGACTGCTGTGGATGAAAAAAGGTCGACCCTGGGAGCTATTTTAGGCATGCAACTGACATCCTCTTTTTCATACAGGGATTTCACCAAATTTAGAAGAGATGTATTGTCCAAGCTAACTTTTTGGTGTGTACCTTGCATGGCGTTCCAAAAACTTTTTGGATTTTCGGTGAGCTGATTAGAGAGCTATAGTACCTTCTCTTTTTTCTCCTTATAAACTGTTTATACCAATTTGGTTTACAGATACAGGAACGTGGAAGTTTCTTCCTGGCATTTTGGCACTCCACATCCCACCACGAATTGCAGGGATACCCACGATACCCAATCATTGTATCTCCGAGATATTTGTATCTCCACGATACCCAATCATTGTATCTCCGCGATACTGATGTAAATTTTGTCAGGCCTACTGCTACAACTACAATTTCCATTCTTCAAAATTTACATCTAATGCACCATACTTACGTAATAATTTAGTTTTCATTCCACACGAAATTCAACATACAAATCAAATCTTGCAAATCAAATCTTGCAAATCTTACCCTAAAGGTATAAAGTTTAACTATGTTTACCCCAGAGTTCCCATTTGAAGCCATCTCCGTTCTTTGGCATTAGCCTTTGCCCGTTCCTCATCTTGAAAGCTTACACCTTTCTTCCGATCATCGGCAGCTTTAGAGGTCTCAGGTATATCCTCTGGTTTGGGACCCTCAATTGCATGCATTTGTACACCCCTTTGAGGTTTAGGTGGCTCAACCTTTGTGATTCCCCCTTCTCCAAACGGACAATCCCTTAGGTAATGCTTTCCTCCGCATCTATAACAACCTCCCTTTGGTTCCCTAGTTTCCTTCCTCGGTCTACCCTGACTTTCCTCTTCCCGCTTCTTTTCAGAACCATTACCGTTGCCGTTGTTTTTCCTCTTCTTGACGATTCTGGAAGTTTCCTTACTTCCATTCTTTTCTTTGCTACTCTTTTCATCCTCCTGATCATCTGAAGTGTCTTCATCCCAGAAATCAAATTTCCTAGTTTTGGGATCTATTTTCCGTTCCACTGCAGATGCTAGTTTTATGGCTTCATTTAAATCTTTGGGGTGAAATATCTCCATCTCCGCATAGATATCATCCCTACATCCGCTGACATATTTTCTCAGAAGCTCTTTCCCATCAAGATTCCTTATTAGTGCCGCTAAGTGAGTAAATTCGGAAGTGTAGGACTGAATACTCTCTGTTTCCCCCTGCTTCAGACGATCCCATTCCCTACGCAGCTCACTGTGATAATTAGAGGGCAAATAATGTGCATCAAATGCCGTTTTAAAACTTTCCCAATCAGTGATCTTGGAATCACATTCTCATCTGCCTTGCCACCATGCTTGGGCTTGATCTTTTAGATAGGTATCCATGGCTTGCAGTCTTTCCACATCTGTTGCCTGCACACGTTCAAAGAACTTTTCCCACTGACTGATGAAACTGACAACCTTGACAGGCTTTGTCTTTCCCCCTTTGAAAGACGACATGTCTACTTTCTCTAACCATTTTCTCAGCTTAGGTGGTGGTGGCGGAGTTACTGGTGGAGGACCATTAGGCAGAGGAGGTGGTTGCGAAGGTTGCAAATAAATATCTGGAAGGAAGCGATACAGAATAGACAGCAATTCCACTTGCCTGTCATACTCTTGCTGACTGCTAGGCATAGGCAAAGCTAACTGGGATGCAATGTAGCTGGCATTGGACAAGGCTTGCTGGTATTGTGCTTCGGTAACATGGAAGCGTTGGGCCATTGATCAGGTAGGAGGATCGGCTCGCTCTGATACCACTTGATATGAATTAAGGATTCTTAGAAGTGTTATCCACTTGATTCAACAGTAGGATAGATAGAAAACAAAAGAAATAACTTTCAGAGTCATGTAACAGCTCTATTCAAATACAAAAGGACTTGGTCTCCGCAACCAAGCTCTGGAGCATCCAGTTTCCACCCAACCGGATCCAGAGATTAAGGCAAATTCCAAGGGCTTAGAACTAATGAATTCCAGTCACATCTTATTCCTACTCAAGCATGTGACCTCAATTCACATTGATTACAAGCACAAAGGTTCTTGGGGCAGCCGAAGTTGGGCTTGGGTCTGCTCTTTGATGTCAACAGAAGATCTACAGCCGAAAATTGGGAGAGAAGCTTCAATGGGTCTTCGCTTAATGAAGTCCGGGAGCCGCAGCGGCAGAGAGCAAGGATCAGAATCAGATGCTGGATTCAGCAGCAACAAATCTCAAGCTTTCCTGCAGGTCGGACTCTGAAAACGGCCGTACTGGGGTCGGATTGCTGAGGCCGGATCTCCAATAGAGTCTTCTTTCTTCTCTATCTGTAATAGCCACGTTTCTCCTTTGTGTCAACCACTTCCGCCCTTTTACAGTTCGGGCCCTATTTCATTAAAAAGCTACGTGCTAATTCTGGTGCCACAAAATCGCCCCTTTTGGTATTTTTAATTGCATGGATACTTTGTGTTTAAATATCCCTATACTTTAGCTTCAATGGTGGAATATATTCTCTTGCCCCATTTATTAATTCTTGAACCCATTGATCCATTGGTCCTTACGCCCCATTGCCTTAATGTTCTGGACCACTCCCCCTAGCATGCTCCATATCAAGAATCTAGAAGAATCTAGGGGAATCTTGATGGAATCTAAGGGAATCTTTACATGATCTAAAGGAATCTTTAAGAATCTAGGGGAATCTTGATGAAATCTTATAGAACTTAAAGGAATCTTCATAGAATCTAAAGGAATTCAAGAGAATCTACATAGAATCTTGGGAAGTCTAGGTGAATCTTGAAACGATCTTTAGGAATCTAGGTCAATCTCAATAGAATCTATGGGAATCTTAGAGAAATCTTTGAGAATTTAGGGGAATCCAAGGGAATCTTCATAAAATCTTCAATAAAATAGGGGAATCTAGGCGAATCTTTATCAAAATTGAATGAATCTAGGGAATCTACATAGAATCTGAGGAATGTATGTGAATCTTGGAATAGTTTTTGGAAATCTAGAAAAATCTCTGTAGAATCTTAAAAATCTAGGGGAATCTTTCACACTGGTTTGTTTTGTAGGGTCGGCTTCACATAATCCTTCATAGGGTGGATTTGGTGTTGCCAATCTTTAGTCGTTAGACCAAAAGGGAAGGAAAAATCCTAACCATTATTTTTTTAATTAAATTGTAATTTTATATTAAAGGAGGTGAGGTGGCACTGTCATAAATAAAAAAGTAATGAGGTAGCAAAAGCATTTTACAAATGCACTTTCTAGGAAGCTTCCTGTTTTGTAACGACCTTCAAAGGCCTGTAACTTGTAGCAGAGGGGTTGCCTGAATGTGAGGCCCACATCTTTGGATTCCTCTCGTCGAGAGCTTTCCAATGAGTGATGCTTTGGCATCATTCTGTCGCAGTTGGAGTCAATGTGATCGAATTCTAAGAATCTTCTTGGAATCTTAGAATTTTATGGAATCTACAGTAATTTATGGGAATCTAGGGGGAATCTCCATAGAATCTTTGAGATTTTAGAAGAATCTCAAGAGAATCTTGGAGAATCTTTAGGAATCACAAGAATATCTTTGAGAATCTAGGGGAATCTTGATGGAATCTTTGAGAATCTAGGGGAATCTTGATGGAATCTTTGAGAATCTAGGGGAATCTTGATGGAATCTACATAGAAACTTGAAGAATCTAGAGAAATCTTGAGATCTTAAGATCTTAAGGAATAATGGAAAATCTGAAGAGAATCTTAAGGAATTTATGGAAATCTCAAGAGAGTCTTTGAGAATCCAGTAGAATCTAAGAGATATATCTCTATATTTGACTTCTAGTTGGATTTGTACAATCCCTAACTCGTACAGGCCCTACATAGTACAAAGACTTGTATATATATATAGACTGGCCTAACCAAGCCTCTACTTGACTAGACATTCAAATAGCCTTAACCTAACTAAATAAGACTACTGAATTTATTGGACCCTAAAGAGGGAGCCCTTAGAGATCATGTAATCCTATAGTAACTTAACCTTAGACCTATAGTCTAAAAATAAGGACCAGCCCAAATCATTTAATAATGCCATTATTCAACCCTGACCATAATGCATGTTTATATTTCCAAATGTAGCAAAGAAATTTTTTTCACAACTTGCAATATGCTGTACAACATAATTGTTCCATAATTGCAAAATATTTTGGAATAAAATGCTGAAGAGGACTGAAAATATAATTAGCAAACCTAACAACTTACGTATTAAATACCATCACGCTCAATAAGAAGAAAGGCAATAACCAAAGTATGTAAATTACACAAGAAAAACCATGCCATTTTAATTCTGCTGGACATAATCAAATGTGAGCAAAACAAAATAAAATAAGAGATCAAGCAATTCGAACAGTCCATACATGAGCTCCATAAATGAATTACCATAAATTACTTCAAGGTGCTCCAAACATGTTTACCAAGCAGTAAAAAACTGCCATATCCAATAATATTCAAAACACCAATAAACAGAAAGGATTAAGAGTTTACCATACAGTTACTCCATTGAATAGTCATACTTGAAAGGATCAAAATCTTACCAGAAATGTTGTACACAGTATAAATACAGTAGTACATAAAAAACATTCTTCAATCATTCATGCTTCCATGCAAAAGACAGACCTAGATGCAGGAGAAGAGAGCTCGGTTACCTGCAGCAAATAGAACTAATTAGCCTTAAGAGGGTAAAAAATCCTACTGCTAACAGGTAAGCAATGAACCCTCTTGGCATTTCTGCCCTTTACCCACAGTTTTACTTAAATATACTCTTACCAGATTTTATAAACCAATGGATTATAACATTACATCTTAAATTCACTACACTCTTACCAGATGTTATAAACCTATGGATTACAACATTACTTCTTAATTTCGAATGATCAATTCGTGCAGAACTGTAGTAATCTAATAGCATGGTAACCTGTTATGCCTACAAATATTGTGACATTCAATACTACAACCACTAAGAATCATTTTATCATAACAGTGAATACTACATTAAATGGTTAGGACACCAGCATTAAACAATTCAATTGTAGGAACCTGATTTGGTTGCACTCCATCATCAGAATCTTCCTTGATTTCTTCAATTTCAGAGTCTGCAACAAACTCCACATTGCTGCTTGGTGTATTACCAGATCTGGAGATATTCCCACATGCATTCAGAGTAGGGAGGAATTTTACAATTCCAGAATCACCTTTATCCCTATTTGGATCTAATCCATGGGCTCTGCACATTTCTAACAATTGAGCCTTAGTAGGCTGCGGGCTACTATGCTCTAAGCCATTCCTTCTAAGGAATTCAATGAGTTTAGATCTGGTCTGCCCTTTATTGCACGCACCCTCAGGTCGGCCAGCTTTACTCATGCCAAAAACCGTGTTCATAGTAGAGGGATCTGCTCTTATTATATAGCATGGAGGCTAAACCAGATTACCAAAAACTAATCTGTTCTAAGCAAATGTTACAAGAAGATTAAGAAAAAAAGGATCATAACAACTGGTTACCTGTCTTGATCAATCCGAGATGTCATATGTCGATATTTTGCATGTAACAAACTACCAAAAGGTCATCCATGGTTCGTTAGGGATCCGTCAGCACAAATCAGCTCAAGGCTGTCGTAGACGCCACACCATCGCTAGGGTTTGCTTTTCAAATTAGGGTTAGCCAAAAAAAACTTTTTAATATAAGTACCATTGGAGAATGCTAGTTAAGTGTAACATATTTCGAGCATATGTTACCAACATTTTGTGCCCAAATTTACACCATAAAAAACCACAGTAATTTTACCCCTTGGAATACTTGACCCTATCATCCCCCAACATATAACCTATGCTACAACTACATGTTCGTATTGCCACCAAACTTTGGCTTGTAATTATAGTATTAATATGACCAATTCTTAATTTAAATGCTAGGGGGTAGAAACTGCTCCTCAATATCTATCCATCATATCATTATTGTAATAATCATTTCAATTCCCAAATCATACCATAAGGGTTAGGATATCCCCAAATTGGGGCAAGTGTGTTCAACCTTTTTGTTGCACAATTTGATGCTCACTTGGACTTGCAAGGATACAGGCCATTAATGCTCCCTTCATATTAACCTTGTCCCAGGGTGGACCATGCTCCAGCCAAAAAACCTTTTTAGCTCAATGTTATCAGTCCTATGCTATAGACTAAACCAGTCCATAGATTATAAGTCCACATTAGGTGTCCAACTCATTATGCTATGCCCAGCAATTAGAAGTAGCTTAGATTAGAGTAGATTACAATAGATTGAGAATATATATATATATATATATATATATATATATATATATATATATATATATATATATATATATATATATATATATATATATATATATATATATATATATATATATATATATATATATATATATATATATATATATACCTCCCTACCTAAAGAATGCGATAAGGTCCCATATGTTAACAAAAGGGATTGGAGGATCCCTTTGCTAGCAAAGGGACCCTCCTGCCAACTACAAGTAAAGGGAATAGATTATAGAGGGTTATATGAGCCAATGGTGGAGTTTTTTATGAAAAAAAGTAGTAGTGATAAAGAAATTTTAGAATAATATAATACCCAAAAATTACTTACTAACAATGATGGTACCCTCTTAGGCCTTACAAATAGGCCTTACACAAGCAATAAATAGAGTAGATATATCATAATTACATTAAATCCAAATAAATCTTCATTTTATAAGCTATTTCCCGGCCGAAGCCGCCTTTCAACATTCCAAGTCCATATTTCCTTCCTATTTTCGGCTATGGCGACAGTGTTTTTAGTAGACGTCAAGTTCGGTCATTTGCTGGTGAGCAAAAAATTCTGATATATTCTTTCATGACTATTTCCGTTATAGAGATATAAGTCTTAACCGTAATCGAGATTTTTCAGGAAGCCGAGGGAGTATTGCTCGCCCGAGATCAGTATATTGTTGGTATGGGACCAAATCAGAAGGAGTATTCCATATATATAGCCACTGTGGGTGGCCGAACATTCTTCACCGAAGGCTGGGAGTCATTTCTGAAGGGAAACAACATGGTAGAAGGGACTGCACTTTTATGTAGTTTGTCTAACCATGGGACTCGCTTAACTGCCCAGATCTGCGATGGAAACTATCGCGTGAAACCTATTGGTAACTGGCAACTTGGAAGTTCCATCCGCGACAAACCTACTAAGAATCAGCGTGGTGTCAAAAATCAGCATGGTGCTACTGAACCAGTCAAATGTAGCGAACTAGATACATCCGATGATGACATTTCTGACGAAGATGAACCACCATCTCATAAACCATTTCGTGTCACACTACTCAGAGCCAATATAAACCGAGGCCTGGTATATTTATATTTAAATTCCATGCATTGTGTTAAGGTTCTCAGTAGAGATTTTTTTATTATTACTAGGTACTAGAGAATGAAAACAAGCGGCGAAGTCCACCAAGGGGATATCTGAGCCAGTGATTCTTGGACCAGAAACCCAAAGAGTTCCCCGGTAGCCAAAAAGTAGCGTAGAAATTTGCCTAGGAGGGGGTTGGAACAGTTTTAAGAAATTGTTTGGTTTAACCCTTGGAGATGTTCTTGAATTTACTTATAATGGAAACATACTAGAGTGGGATATGAAGATCCTGAAAGGTGCTGCACTACACCGCGTTCGGAAGAACAAGGCTTAGCTTTTTTTTCAAAAAAGACATATGATTACCTTATGTTAAGATATTGTCCATGAGCCAATTATTTTTCACAATTGGCTTAATCTTTTGTTGTTTTTATCCACTTTATATCTATAGTATCAATGCTTTTTGCTTTGCCTTTATACCTTGATATTTAGTCTGGTTGTCACAGGAATACCTCCTACAGGATTTTTCTTATTATTCACCATACATTTGTTAAAACAATCAAAACAGAATCAAAAGGAATGACTTATCAAAAAAAGTTTCAATGTTAGGTATTCCATTGCCAAGTAAATTAAAACCAATTAACCATGTCTATAACCTCTATTACTGCCTTATAGAATCATCCTAAGTGTTTTATATTCAAACTATATCCATGCAAGCCATTGGCTGAAACAAACTATAATTGAGGTCCACTGAACCTTTACTAGTCAAAATAAGGCCAATATGAACCAAAAAACCAAATTGTAGCTGTGATATGATCATACTACTACCCCTATATATCCAGCAGTCACAAATTGTAACACATTTCTCATATCCAATTAGTATCTTTTGTCAATAACATCCTAGTGATCAGCTATTACAAAATGCTGGCAAAAAACCATCCATATTATCAGAAGATGCTTATAATATCTATGTATTCCGTTCCAAATAAGCAGACCAATTATCCTGATCCTTAGTATCCAGACTAGTCCATAATAAGCAGACCAAACCCTCATGCTGATTTGGATTTGTAAAGCTCAAACATAACAGTGGCAATATCATATCTGAGTCCTGGGAAATGTTCGTGCTTTAGAACTTTGATAACTTTAAACCATACATCATCTTTTAAAAGCCATTGTTGATGAAGCAATTCATAAGTTCCAACACATCGCCAAGCGGCCAATTGGATTGTTTGTGCACATAAAGCAATGGTCATTTGTGATATAATTATATTGCAAGCATTAATATATGGCCTGCAAGAATCGTAGCATGTATGAATCTTGATACCTTAAAAAGGTAGATTATTTCTTTTATCAAACTTCATAGTATTATATAGGCCAGTATGATGTGCCATAATTTCAATAGACATGTTTAGGAAATCAACTTTCCTACCAATACGGTCTCCCTTCTTACAATATACTGTTTCATCTTTGATGACCAAATGCTCCAAGTCATATATATTTGGCTCTATATTTTTTATTTAACAGGCCAAGAAATCCTCCGATAGCGGGATTATTAATGCTTTGAAAATCATCAATATACCTGAACGTAAACTTAAAGGCAAAGCGGCTTCCCATAGCCTTCCTTCATTAATAAGCTTAGTAATAAAGTCCAATTCAAGTGTTTGCCAAATATAAGTTGCACCATCCCCGGGCTTGAAGCAAACCCCATAGGAATACCTTTAACCTGTTTAAAAATACCATCATGCATAAGAAGCCAAAGAATTATTAAGCGACCATATGTTCAAAGGTGCAATGAAGAGTTCCTTATCTAGCTTTTTCCATGCTTTACTTTCAGGGGCTTTGTTCTTCCATTCCATGGTAATTTTACCATTACTTTGAATTTGGTACCAGATATCACATCTAGAATGACTTTTCCTTTGGAAACTCCAGGCCATTAAACTAACCTTTTCCATCACATTGCAGATCCCATACTCCCCATAAAGAGGGATATTTTCATAGCATTTGGTAATGTCTGCCACAAAGACATCATTAATTTTTGCAGGGATGTTACATGCAACATCATATATAGAATTAACTACCCATGCAGCTTTAATATTATTTTTTTGGAAAATATTGGCTTTACTACACCTTTCAAAGCAAATAGAAGGCCATATATCAAGTATCAGGTTCAAACCAGCTGCCACAATAGATGCAGTGATGGAAAAAATTGTATCATGCGCATTTGTTATCCATCTATATTCAAACTTATGTGCTTTAAAGATCCCAAGGAGGTATGGGAGTTCCAAGCTACCAATGTGACCATCCCCCAATAGATTACCAATCTCTTTGGACCTCAAAATGAGTTGATCTTTACCGATTGTCTTGCTGCAAAAAATCATTACTATTAAGTCCGATACTAGCTTCCATTCGATATGCAATGGGCGGATAAAAGCTGGATTGTTGGTCGCCTTATCAACTCTGAAATATACTGGGTTATTAACTAACCATTCCATATTTTTCATAACCCTTTCATCCTCAATCGAATTTTTTCCTGATCCCGTGCATTGCTTTCCACAAATAACTTAGCTAACCATTTTATTTCATTCATCAGATCCAATTTGCATTGCTGTATAGTAAGTTCATCAAAAATCATGAATGAGAATCTGTGCACATGAAAAAACTGCTCAATTGTAATCTCAATTTCCTCCATATACTTTGCAATAGTAAAAGGACAGTCAGGGATGAAATTTAGCCCAAGTGCAAACCAATTTCTCAAGCCCTTGCAATGTATAATATTGATATCCGTAGTACGGATATGTCCAATTCTTGGATCAACAAATTTCTGCAACCTTGGTATAGAGCATACACAAGCTGGCTGACCATCATTAGTAAAGACCACTTTGGGTTTATAGAACATATCTTTAAGATTACTAATATATCTCCACCCGAAAGTTGTGTTTTCCCATGCATCATAACCAATACTACCAAGATGTCTGCTAATAACACTTTTGAAAGCACTAGTATAGCTGATTTTATCCACAACTTTGGAAAAATAGGTAAGATGCACATACTTTTTATCTATTTTTTCCTTTAATACTTGTAGTTTAATCCTTCCATCAATCCTGTTGCAAAGAACTCTTCTTTTCTGTTTAAAACAATATCAATGCTTTAGCAACATAAAATATTTTATTGAATAGTAGCAAAATTTGGGAATAAATCCCATAAAAGAAAAATTTGGGGAATAACTCCCATATAAAAATTGGGAAAGATCCCATATAGATTGGCACTAAGGCCTGAACAACATGCAATGCATGCACAGTCAAGCATTCAGAACTATATAAGCCGTATATAGTATGAAAACCATACTATATTCATGAATAGGTCTATATATGTTAGTCAATCTCGGCCGTTTGTTTAATAAAAGACGAGGTGGCGATGTTATGGTCGTGCGATTTTTTATGGGGGCATGCATGGGCATGCATGTGGGCCTGCTCCACATCTCGGCACTGCATGATTAAAAGGGAAATTTAATCTTGGCCGTCAAAGAGTAGGATGGAATGTGCTAGGAAGGTGTGCAACCATTTAGCAATTAATGCCCCCTAATGATGTGGCAATCGTAATTTAATGTTTCGTTAATGTGTGTTTAAATGACATCGAAAATTTTGCAGCCGCGCATTACTCCTCTCTCTCCAGCAACAACCAGCCGCCATGCCAAAAGGATTTGCAATCGAATTCTTCTTCAGCTTTTAGTCTAATTGTCGGATCTGCCGCTTTGGCATTCTGCTCCAAGGCCACCTCGACTGTCCATTTCAAGGCTGCCATAGCGAGCTGGGTCGGGTTATTCTTTTCAGTTCGATTTATCCTCAGCATTGCGATTCAAGTAAAGAAATGCCCGTAGGTGCGTCTTCCCCTGTTATTGAGCTGGCGACTCTTTGCAGAGTTTAAATTCGCCCAAAGTGTACTGGTCTGTTGGAGTGCAAATGGAAGGTAAATTTGCTGGAGTACAAATTTGCTGGATACGCCGCCCTTCCGGGAGCAAAGCTAGAGTGATGAAGATAACTAGAACCGTCCGAACCTGGCGTTCCCTGCCTAAACAAGGTAAGAGTTATGCTGAGCTTGATTTTAAACCCTCAATTTAGAGCTTAATTTGGTCGCACGTGCCAATAGCCCAGTCCGGCAAACCCAGCTATTTGCCATAGCTCCAGGCTTTGCTATCTACAAGCTCGGTCTGTGTTTTCCAGAATATGGGAAAAGAATCTATCGATTATGCTCAATAGTTTGTAGTTCCTAGTTTTTTTTTGCTGATTCGCCTATTTTGAATCTATCTTAAAGCTTCAACTTCGGAAATGTGAATCTAGTCTCTGCCGCTGATTTCTAAATAACCCAACTCAGAAAAACTGGTTTCTTTGAACGTTTAGAGCAGACACAGAGGCAAAAGAAGGTGTCAACGTCGCAAAATTATCAAGTTGAGGCTTGAATGATCATCAGAACAGAGTTATCGAAAAGATTTTTGCATCGGCAAAGTTTGGGGAGATTTCGCAAGCAAGCAGAGTTCGCCATCTGGATCATAATATACAGCACCAGCACAATTGTACTTCAAACCTGTATTCAAAGGCATTCACGGAAGCACCGCCATCTGCATTAAGCAAATAGCTTGGGTTGGAATTGCAGG
The DNA here is from genome assembly GCA_021234155.1 of Isoetes taiwanensis. Classification (NCBI taxonomy): domain Eukaryota; kingdom Viridiplantae; phylum Streptophyta; class Lycopodiopsida; order Isoetales; family Isoetaceae; genus Isoetes; species Isoetes taiwanensis. The sequence continues at coordinate 15,959,892 of JAJEKV010000024.1, forward strand.
CCAGGCCCTTGGCGTTGGGTTCAAACGCACATTGAATTATTAGGTTAAAATCATAGGCCAGGCTTTGAAATCACTCCATAATAGAGCCAGTTGGGTTAAGCCAGTTGGGTGATTCACCGAGGGGCTTTAAAGCTCACAGCAAGAACCGAATGATATGTATGGCTATGGCCTCTTCGAAACTGGCTTTTCTGTACTAATCGGTTCATACCTAAGCAAAGAAAGAGAATATTATGAGCACCCATTTGAGAAAAGGGATAAGTACACGGATTTAGCCATGCATCACCATTGTGCTCTTTGTTTCAGAGATAATGGTAAATTTTCCTCCTTTTTGTTTCAGATGCAAGATCAGAAAATAGATATAAAGCTGCATAAGCCATGGTATTTATGATGATGGGCATGCAATATCCTGCTTTTGTGTTCAAGTAAGCAAGCATTTTGCATTTCATTTTCAAAGTCCTGCTTTGTTTTGCAGATTCTCGGGCATGTCAAGCTTTGTTGGAGTTCGTTATTAGACTGAACCTAGGACCTAGTGGGTAAGAGAGATGATTTTGTCTTCTTTATTTTTTTTTAACTCACTTCCTTTGTTGCCTAAGATAATATTTCTTCGCTCTAAAGTGATCTTCTGCATCAAAATCTACCTATTTGGCATTAAGCATGACCATATTATGGTTTCTTTTTCGCAGGTTTCCATTGAAACGTGGATTCAGAGACGAAGACAGTAGAAACTGCTTCAGCTCCTCGCCAAATATCGAATAAGGTTGTCCCGACTTATAGCAGTAGCTTGGATACTTCTGTTTTCGCAGTTCTTTATGTCATTTTTACTCATTTCTACAACGTTTGAGGTTAGTAGCTGATGAAACATGGCATATATGTTGGATCTCTATACCGATAAAAAATTGGATTTGTCTTGACTTGAGAAGCATGAACAATGGCTTTTTCCAGCAGAAAAACGTTCTTCAGATGTCCTATCTGTTACTAAATGGCCTTTGGGACCACATGATCCTCCTCCTGGAATCAAGGATAGGGTATTTTACTTGGAAGGTGAGAATGTGCATACATGCATTAGAAAGGTGTGTATGGATATACATGTTTTTCTACAGGTTTACATTATGATGGAGTTTTCTACAGGTTTACATTATGCAAGAACAATGAAGCTAAGGCCGAGTGAGTAATAACGTTTGTCTGTATAACAATAAAAAACATGTAAAGCATAGGATCCTCCGTAGACTTTGCCAATTCTAATTTGCTTATTATGCTACAGATATACAAGACAGGTGGCAGAATTTTTTGAATATGTGAAACGAACAAAAGAAACTGAGTTGCTCAGCAGCAATGGCACCATGGATCGTCTGCTCAGGCCACGACCAAGGGGTTTGGTTGGACCTGATGGGTCTCCTGTGGATACTGAAATGAACAGGCGTTTTGTTTCAACGGGACTTTGTGCCATGTTCCTTATAGTCTTAAGTTTCTGTTTTTAATGAATTTGCTATGGAGCTGTGTCTTTTGATGTGCCTTTTGTTGCTTTTGGCATGATAAAGATGTGCTTGCCTAACATACAGGAGGGACAGGAGGGAAGATGATATTTGTCCTGTATATTTGAATAATTTGAGCATTGCAGACAACTGTTAACCGGCATGGCTGTTGAAAATCAATTTGGTACAGTAGAGATGAGTGACTAGCATTGTGCCATCTGACATGGCTCAATATAAAAAGATATGCGGAGCATATTTTCTGTGACTATATTAGTTGCCTAGGTGCCTATCTTCTAAATTTATTTTACAGTGATTCTTCGAGCTATTTAGAGGTTTCCTGGATGAAGATTCACTCATGCCAATTTCTTTGCCAAGTAGTTAGATTAGTCCAGACACCAGATCCAACATAATTTTGCATCAGGGAGAGAGTAGTCAAGATCTGCCACTTCTTGAGAAATTTATAATTGGCTATGATTCAGCTAATCATGGGCCATGGAAATTGTTGGACTCCACTTTACATGTTGCTTGAACTTGAAAAGTTTTTTTGAAATTGATATAGGTCCTCGAGCAGAACTGGGTGGCTTTGCTTGGAGCAACCTTATGTTGCAATAATTTGCCTACAAAAGTGGTACAAATAGGATGTGGAAAATATTCTTGTGACAATTTTAGGTAACTTTGGTCCTTACCCTATGCTTGTGATTAAAAAAAAGGATATGTGATATGCACAATATGAAAGAGGCCATAAATATAATATTTTTGAGTAAATTCAATTGCTGGAGCAATTAACCGGATTTGGTGGTTTACTCATAACTTCAAGCCATGTGATAGACATTTTCCTTGAACCTATGGCTATATAACAAGGCACCCAATCCCTATAATAGTTTGTGAAGCAATTTTCCCTGTTGTGTTAATGAGAGCTCATAACAATGGACTTCAAATATTTGTGGGTGTAAGCTCGGATGGTTAAACCCCTTGTGGATTATTAAGCTGTGGCCCTGAACCCATGGCTTTCCCTAACCAGTTTATGCTTGGTGATTAAATTTATACAGTTTGGAAATACATGTCTATGTAAATGAATTATTGAGTGAGCAATTTAAACTAACTACTATATCCAGGGGAACTTGACGAATAAGGCACCTAAACTTTATGTTGTACTAAACTTAATATGTATGCTTTTTGAGATCTATGCTCTCAGCCACGAATAATAGACCATTGCCATAATTGCATCCACATACATGTATTGCAAAATATGCCTACACAGCTAGGCCTTTAGTGGTAACTCACCCATTTTTTACAATGGGTTAACAATTTTTTTCGTGACCATATTGTTGCCAAACTTTCGTGACCATGTTGACCTGAAATGATCATGAAGCAAAGACTAGCTACCAAGTGAGCTTCCCAATTGCACATGCACTAGCAAAAATGATTAGGCTTTTGATCCAGTAGAGTTGTACTACAAACAAATATGGGTGATGGGACTAGATGCCAGCTCCGGTTTGGTGGTAATAGGCAGATAACCGCAAATAACCACATCAGTTGTAGCCAATGAGTTCAATACCAGGAGTCTTCTTAGAACCATCGAGCCTCGCAAAGTCTATGGTAATCTATGAGAACCTAGAGAAATTGCAGGTGAATCTTCGCAAAAAATGAATGAATCTAGGACTAGATAAACGAGTTGTTGGAGCCAATGTGATCATATTCTATGAGGCTTCTTAGAATCTTAGAATCTTATAAAACCTATAGTGATTCAAGAGAATCTAGGGGAATCTGCATGGCATGTTTACGAATCTAGAGGAATCTCAATAGAACCTAGGAGAATTCTGGGGAATCCCAAGAGGACCTTAGACACTTTCAAAGTCTCAGTATGATCTATGGCAATCTATGGGAATCTTCATAAAATATTGGAGGATCTAAGAGAATCTTGATAAAATCTAACAGAATTTACATAGAATCTCGGGTAACATACGTGAACCTTCAAAGAATCTTTGGGAATCTAGACGATCTTTATGGGATCTTCGAGAATCTAGGAGAATGTTGGTGGAATCTTAGATAATATAGGAGAATCTTTGTAGGATCTAAGTGAATCTAAGAGAATGTTTATAAAAAACTTTGAGGATCTTGATGGAATGTTTTAGAATGTAGAGGAATCTTCATGAAGTCTAAGGAGATCCAATATAATGTACATAGAATCGTGGGAATCTGGATGGATCTAGATCAATTTTTGGGAATCTAGAAAAATCTCGAGAGAATTTATAGGAACTCATGGAACCTTCATAGGATATTTGAGAATCTAAAGGAGAATTTTTGTGTAACATGACAAATCTTGATGGAATCTTTGAGAATCTAGGGGAGTCTTGATGTAAACCTTGGAGAATCTAAGGGGATCCTCAAAAAATCTAACAAAATTTAAAGGAATTTTTATAAAACCTTTCGAAATCTAAGTTTTTTGCTGGGACCTATATGAATCTTGGAATAATCTTTGGGAATCCAAAGGAATCTGAAGAAAATCTTAGTTAATCTATAGAACCTTTACAGAATATCTAAGAATCTACGGGAATCTTAATAGGATCTTAAACAATCTAGGAAAATTTACATATCGTCTTGGAAAATCTATCTGAATCGTGAGAGAATTTTTGAGAATCTAGGAGAATCTCGGAGGAATCTATGATAACCTAAAGGAGTCTTCGTTTAATCTAAGGGAAATCTTTAGACGAATGTTGGGACAATGTAGGGAAATCTTCCACACTGGTGTATTTTGCAGGGTCGACATCATGCAGTCCATATAAGTAAGATTTTGGTGCTTATTGGAAAAAGGGGTTTTCTTCAAGAGCTTTTACTTAGATGAGGAGCAATTCTTTTACAAAGTGGGAAGGCAGAAGAGGATTCCATTGGAGGCAAGAGTTTAGAGATCGCATAAAGAACTCCATCAAATCTATTTTCTTATCAGGTGGTGTTGATATGGGTCCTCGCATGCTACGGTGGCATAAATGACGCCATTTTTAGCCCTAAAATCAAACGCTAATTAACGGGGTGTAACTGAATTTTTAATTTTTATTTTAGCACTAAATCCCGCCCATGGGATCCTAAATTGTCAAACCTTTCTTCCTTTCCCTCTTTCTTGGAGTTTCTTAGATCGGATTCGGAAACATAGCTACTCCCCATCGAGATCCTCGTACCCTCCTTGGTCCATTCCTTGCAATATTGTAACACCTAAAGGAATATAGTCAATAACCTGCAACCTCTTCTACAACCTGATCTGTAAAGGGTAGGGGAAAGTTCACCCTTTGTGACAAAAATGGATAATCTGTAGTCAACTTTAGCTTTGCCATGACATGACTATATGACGACACTGTGATGGGTGCCATGTAAGGCCCTGCCACAGTTTTGCTCATAACTTCTAGCTCGAGTGTCGAATTTGGGTGTTTTTTAATGCTTTCAAAAGTCTGGAGATGTGAGCTTTCCATCGGTGTATAATTCATATAGTTTTATTGAGTCCAGCTTTGCCGAATTTGGGGTTTTCCGATTTTGGTTGTCATGACAAACCCGAGTTTGCCAGTTTTTGGAACGCGTCCTTCAGCCATGGGTGCCCCCAAAGTGGTAGGTGGTGCCTCAATCTCTTCTTCTGTACATGATGTGAACTCTTCCCTGCCGCTTCTTAATTGACCAAATAATTCTCGCTTTAATCCTCTTGCTTTTGACTCTACTCATGCTTTTGACTCTTCCCTCCTCTTTTCAAATCTGTCCCTCTGCCTACTTCTCAAGTAGAAGCCACCATATCTACTCCTAGTGTTACCTCTGTCTCTTTTCCATCTGCTTGTGCTGGGCCTCTACTTGCCTCTTCTGCTCCTTGGAGTTCATCTGATACAGTGGCTAGGACATCCTCTACACGATCCAGTGATTGGATCAAACATGATATGGCATCTGATGGGCAATTTGCTCGTGTCTCTGTTGCATTGAATATCAGATTGCAGAATAATAAAAAGGAATTAAGCTCATATCTTAACGAATTGCAAGCGCAAAGTGATCGTATAGATGTTCAATTGCCTTTTGAGGGTGTTTTCTATGAGGCACATGAATGTTCAAATGCTTTTATATAGACTGGTCTACCAGTTGTTGAGATTGATCACATTGTGCATTTCCAGTGTGTTCAGAATCTTGTGTTCCATGCACTTGTGTGCCATTTCACTGGGCGATTCCTTGATCTCAAGAGAATTGGATTTTGGCTAAAGCATCATCTTCAGAGGTTGGGTCTCCCTATCATATATCTTTGAAGGTGTTGGATAAAGATAATAATTTTTTTCTAGTCATGTTTGACTCATCAGTTGCAGTTGATAAGCTTGTGGAATGTGTCGTTGATCCTTTTTGGGGACATTATCTTCTGTACCAAATTCATTCTCCTAAATTTCTGCCAAAGTAAGTCTGGTGCATTGCGCATGCCTTATTGGTTTGCATTGGAAGGTTTTCCATTTGAATTGCAAATTCCTGATTTCATGACTGTTATTGCAAATGGATTGGATATGCATCTTGCCCATTCTATTGTTAATGGTCCTCGAATCTGTGTGTCCCTTTCCAATTGTGTTTCTATTCCACAGTCGGTGGTTAAGAGCGGTCCTCTTTTCTTCAAGTGCAAACTACATCCGCTTAAAGGACTAGAGCTTGACAAGATGTTTCCTAGTATTGAAATTTTTGCTACTTATAGATCTAGGCAGACTCATGTATCTACCTCCCCAATTGCTTCTACACCATATCAGATAGCATCTGATTTAGCTGCATGTCTTGTTGTATCATCTTCTGATGTGTCTTCTTTTGCACCAATCTACCAGTATTACCATCTCTCGTGTCTTCTCCTCAATCTGCTTCTGCACCATCACTTCCTTCTAGTGGATCTGTCGCTCAGATTATATCGAGCTCTGTTAGTGAGGAGCAACATTCTCGCCTTCAAGATATTGCTCACAAACAAGAACTTCTGGAAGCAGAATGGTCTTCCCCATATATAAAGAAGGCTGCATGCCAGAAGAATAGTTCAGCTCCTCCGATCCACCCAGTAGCTCTAGTATGTACTACTATCATTATTGTGGATGTCCCTCCACATGATCCCGTGGCATTCAGACACCAGAAGACAAATGCACTTGCTCTTAATAATTCTATGGATGTGCGACTTCGGCATGGTTAAGTTTAATTGTATTGAAGATATATGTGTATTATTCTTTTCTCTATCTTAAGAAGAAATTAGTTTTTCTTCCATTATGTTATCATGCTTAGACATGTGTCTTTGCTCAGTTGGGTCTGTTTATGCACTGGGTTTTTATTCCTGTCTCTGCATTATATCATGTATTGTTTGCGAGTGATTAATAAAGTCTGACGTCCTTTAAAAAAAAAAACTTTAGCTTTGCCATTATGCTTTATTACTATGATGATCAAGCTCGTCTATTTCAAATGTAGAACTTATAAATCAAGCCAATTTCAAGTAGTTTTTGAGTTTAACTTTTATTCAAACACATAATTAGAATTAAGACAATATTATTGTTGGTAGAACATGCATGTCTTAGGATTATGGGAATGGTGAGTTTCTCCAAGTCCTTGTTGATCCCTTTTGATCTTTTTAGCTCCATGTAAAGACATATTTGTACTTTTTGAATAATGCCAATGCAACTGCTTCGAACTTCTAATGAAGTCTTATAGCAAATTTGATAGTTTTGTGTGCTATTCAAGTCCACTATGTCAACTACAATTGTCTAAATACCAAAGGCAATATTTATATGTGTACTTTTAATGCACATAATTTGCATGTAAGTTGATTGCACATAATTTGTTAATGCATAAAGATGGCTAGTGTGTTTTGGGTAATGGGAACTTAGGATCAAACTACTCATAAAGTACTCTTATGCACATATTTGATAATTTTGATGCATATAATTTGCTAGCACATTCTTCTAATGTGGTCAAAGAGATTAAATTGCTTAAGCCTTTTGGAGTTTGGAGCTTTTTTAAACTAGAAAATCATGAATACATATGTCTTTCAAATGGACAATATTCTATTCAACAAGAAGGAATTTGGAAGACATTCAATGGTTATAAACACTGAAGAATGATCTTGAAGGGGAAAATGAATGGGAGATATCTATTTATGCAAGTGAGTAAGAAATACAAAATGGAGTAGAGTACATCTTTACTTCCATTTGACTTGACTGAGTTATAGATTTTGGGCTATCTACCTGTTGCTCATTAGAGGCAAATAATTTAAAGGTGGAAGTGAAGTTCAAAAGCTAAATGATGCTAATATTTTGTAAAAGCTACTTAATGCAATGACAATTGCAAGATAATTGATGATTACGACAAGGTCTTGCGATGCCCTAATTGCAATGGAAGTGAGCTCAAGCTATGTACGCTCTGTCTTTAGCACCAACTTGATCAAACCATTTATTTGACGCACATGATTGGTTAACAGACACTTCAATCATAAAGTGTTGATATGAATAGAGGGTCCAATATTTATGAAGGGCAAACAACAAGAACCCTAATCCTTTTTCATTTAGGAAAAGGAGTTTTGACAATTGTACCCAACCTATTGTATGTGCTTAAGATATTAATCTTCGACCATGTGACAAACCACCTATCCTATAGGCACTAGAGTGTGAATACCATTTGTTTTGTTTTTTTTTTTTTTGAAGGACGACAAGTTTTATTCACCAATCAAAACTATAGGAATATAAAATGCAAAGATGGAATTATAACTCCAGCGGGCAAATTGATCCAACTGAGCACAACCACTTGTCTATACATAAGAATAAATCTGAAGGTAAGTGTGCCAAACCAGTACTTTCTTCTCTTGATTAAGAGAAGAAAATTATAAGCCACAACAATCTTGCTCTGCATCCACTGAAGAAGAATCTCATCTGCAGTATCCATGCCCTTAAAGAATACCATTTGAGTTGACGTTTTAAGGACATACAACCCAAAGGCATCAAAAGGCGCCACACAATTTGTCTATATATTAGGAAAACCGTAAGTGTAAATAGGGATTGATATCCTTCAAAACAAAAAGCATGTCTAGGACACTTGGTTGCTTAGAGGAATCACAAATAATATCGAAACATAGTGGACTTAAAAGGGTAAAGGAACACTTCTATGATAGACGAGTTTTTCTCTCTCTTTTCCAGTCTAAGTGTGGGTATGCTAGAATTTTCTTCATGTTCTTCATCTTCAAAGGCATTGGGGAAACAACAAATCTTAAACTGGACATTTTGGATCAGACGGACAGTTTAGAGATGGGTGCTGTGGTGCATGGGGTCATTCAAGGGCCATGGTCATGGCCATGCCCTCATTCATCGTTCCCCCTCATAGCCCCTGTTGTTTTACCCTTTACCCCTTAACTTCGTACCCTTGCCGTAATCGAGCTCCGATCGCGGCCTCCTTCGCACCCATTCGCTTATGCTAGGTCTTTATGCGTCCATGGCGTTCAACAGGATTTTGGGTCACACCGTTCTGCTCGATTTCGAACAGGTAGCATCTTCGTTCTCGGATTTTCACTCATTGCACCTATATTTTGAGGTCCGTGTAATAATCCCGAATTGTTCTCAATTCAATCCATTATAAGAGTTGCTTAGCTGCCATTAAGATGCCGATCAGCTAGTGCTCAGCATTAGGGATGTAACAGAGGGTTTAATTGCTGCTATGCCGAGGAAATATCCTCCAATTTGAGCATTTAGGGACTGCTCGAACTGGCTGAAACTGAGAATTGTTTCTAGGGATAGGCCCAAGTATCTCTGCCGTGATTATAAATTCCTAACAAACTGGTATTACATCTGAAATTGAGCTCGATGGAGTATGCCCCACTCGTCGTGGGCACATTTTTTCCACTTGTAGAGATGCAGGAGTAGGAGTAAGAGACACTTTCTTAGATATAATGTGTTAACGAGAGACCATTGTGCCTGCCAAGATTCTAAGATCTCGTAGTAAATTCGTTCAATGGGCTGTCATTAAATGTCATTGTTTACTTGCATCTTGTTATTTAAAGCAGGAATGTGCCTAGAAATAGATATTAGGATCACCCATGTCAATGCCACAATGAAAAAGCAGGTAAGTACCATAGCAATTCTCTAGGTAGCGATTTAATGAATATGTATTATAATGAAGTACCTTAGAATTCATCATAGAGACTGTTAAAAAATGAGATCATCTAGAAGCTACAGATGGCCATCGGACAAGAGTACATTGTGATGCACATTAGCAGGAAGCTGTATGTTAGCTTATGAAGTAGCTAACATAGTAAAAAAATAGTGAGTCAAATATGGCTTTGTCATCTTCCAGAGTCTCTTTTTGTGAAAAGGATGTGGCATGTTGAAGTTCATTGTTAAGTAGTAACTTCTGTTGGTTTTGTCCACCAGTGTACAATGTGCTTTCTCTTGGCTGTGCACTTCTCAGGCAATTGGTAGATTTTTTTTGCCGCCTGCTATGGTTCTTATTTGTTACCGGATTAGATCATAAGAACCTTCTATGCAATTGTGTTCCATTCCAGTGTATGTCAGTATGGTGTCTCCATTATATTATCTATATAGTGTGGTAAATTTACGTTTTTATACTGCAGTCTCTCTGCTGGTCGTTTTATAACCAATTATGACAAGCCTGGCTTTCCAAGTTGCAGTCTTAATCTGGACCCCATAAAGAAAGAATAGGTTCTGGCACTACATTAGAGATCATGAAACTATGGGAAGAAGAAAACGGGGAAAAACGGTGTAACATGCTATCTTAAAAAAGCTGAAAGTGCATGATATTTGTAAGTAACAATATTTAGACAGCTTTGACTTATTGAGATTATGTATTAGCTTTAGTTTAACTCTCCTTATTATATTCCCAGGTCAATGAGTGCAAGATAAAGTTACTTGTTGCTAGAAGTTTCCATTGGCAGAAAAGTTAATAAACCAACAACAAAAATGCTGGTTACAATGAGCTGAAAATCACCACGGGCACCAACGGGGTGCCTTCTATAAGAGATGGCCGGAAATTTCAGATTTGAAGTGACTTCAAGCAGTCCCGAGGGTTCACAGTACATTTCAAGCGTTTCAAATGGTCATCGTGGTCATGCGCCTGGTGGTTCTATAGTTGACAGATCTGTTAATTTTCGGGAACCTCACGAAGGACGAACACAACCATTATGTGCAGGGAGCTTCACCCCATCTGGGGGTGCAGGCTCTGTTAGTTGTAGTGGTGCTTCACATGGGGACCTTCTCCCACTTTCACAAGTACTATCGCTGGATTCTATACCTCTTGTGGAGCAACGGCTTTCTCGTCAGATTGATCTTAGGAGAGCAATAAATGCAGCCATAGGATCCACTCTCGATGACCCATTGCTGGGAGGAGTGCCAATGAAGTCATTGGATTCACTTGGTTCGGAAGAGTTAAAACGTGTGAAAGCAAGTATCCATGAAAACTCTGCAAAGGCAAAGTAAGTTAATTTACTGTAGTGGGATTTTACAACATTGCAGTTCCTTGGAGGGATGCTAAGCTCTATTCCCCCAATTGTTTTGTGATTTCAGAGAACGGTCACGGTCTCTTGGAGAAGCTATGTCAAAGCTCGAGAGATTCCGTAACTCCATGCAATCTCGAAAACGTTCGAGGTCGGAATCCAGTGTTCATGAACGGCAAGTTGTCATGGCAAGTGAACGCCCTCCAACTGCGTCAAATACTGCAAAGGGTGCAGGCCTTCCACTTGTTACAGATACAATGGGAAAACCAGCAGATAAGAACAAAGGTGTTGTAAATAAGCGGTTACGTACGTCTATGGCTGATGCAAGGGTAAGCACATATCTTTTTGTGCATCCTTTTTCTTCACTTAAACCATTTCTTGTGGAGCTGGATTCTTCGTTAGAAAACAACAAATGTATGAATGCAAATGTTTATTTCCTGCATAAACATTATTTTGTTATGTTACATTATGAGGCTTGTGTATTTCCCTGTGGGGTTTTAAAAGCAACCGTGATAGCTTAACCTTTCATTAAAGATGTTGACAAGGCAGCTGCGTACGAATTTTACCTAAAACTGTGAATCAAGAAATAGTCTGTAACCTGACATGTTTTGTGCTATTGCTGTACTCAGATGGAGGGACGTATAGGTAATATAGTAGTAAAAAAGACATCGGCTTTTCCAGATAGAGAGAAAGAATCTCCAAGGCAAGCTAGTTTTCCTGTGCCCATAGTGGAAGATAAAGGGAGGCCTATGCCAATCATGAATAATGAGTTGGATAAGACAAAATTGAAGGGTCGAAGGTCAGCAATAAAGGCAGATGCCACAATGTCAATAGTTTCAAACGGAACTTCAGAAGCAGACCGAGAGCCCAAATGGAGTGGCCATGTTAGGGATAATCGGAATCGTCCAAGTGAAGGGCATGGCTTGAGGTATAGCATTCTTTATTCATTCATGCATTTGAAGTGTTAAGTATGCGCATCTCTTACTATGTTATATTGTTTCTGCAGATCTGGTCCAGTGCATGGTATCACATCACAGATGAATGGTTTAGTATCACGTGGAATGAACAAAGTTGAGATTGAAGGTCCTGCTTTGAATTCTGAAAAGGGAGATCGTATTTTGACTGATAAAGAACGGAAGAATGTTGTCAAGTATGGATAATCTATTTGATTTTTCTGATTGCTTAATTTGTTGGTAGCATTAAAATTAAACTGCTTTTACAGGCCAATATCTCAGGATGAATCTCTTCCCTTAAATACTGCAACTGCTTCGAAACAGAAAGTTGCACGTGCTCCCCGTTCAGGACCAGTTGGAACATCACATACAGCTCGGATGCCATCTGTTGATGCTAAAGAAAAGGCATTTTTAGCTGGAAAAATACAAGCCACCGCACCAGCTAACCGGAAAAGGCCAGCTCCTTCTGGGTCATCATCACCTCCTGTTGCACAATGGGTAGGGCAACAAAAACCTACAAAAATGGCACGGATAGCAAGGCGTGTTAACCTGCCACCGCCTGTACCAGCAGCCGCTGGCCATGAAGAAACAAGCATTACACCTGAAGTATTACCTGAACGTGATGTTACCACAAGCATTCCAGCAAAACCAAGTACTGTGGGTGGTGTTTCAGGATTAGCAAGAAGAGTACCAGCACCAGGCATGAGTTCACCAATGCAAAGCAAGCCAAGGAGTGAAAGGGTCTCTCCCGCGCCATTAGTATCTGAAAGTGAAGAATCAGAGGAAGCTGGAGAAAGTAAAGTAAAGGAGAAGTTAAAAATACCTGCTCAGAAAATGGCGGCTCCCTCTATGCCCCTAAAGAATCCCCCAATCATAGCAAAGGAGGAGGTGGCAGATGGTATACGGAGGCAAGGAAGAACACGGGTGCTTAACATGCCAAAGGCTGCTGCAGCAACAGTGCCTATGGAGAAGGCTGATGTTTGTGCAAATGCTAAACAACTTCGAAGTGCTAGGGTTTCTGCTGAGAAGCCAGAGAGGTCTGAGATATTGTATAGCTGGATAGTGCACAGTGTGTCTGCCATGGTATAAACCTTTTTCTTGTTTAACAGGCCTGGACGTCCAAACCTAAAGAAAGCAGCGGTGGAGCGTAAACCTCTTACAAGGTTTAGGAAACCAGTTGGAAACAACAATGCAGAACTTTCAGGTTTCTATTGTGTTGGATCAGTTATCTATCTCCAGCTTACATTCATGCTTATTTGATGTTAGTGTTGAAATTTATACATGGCTATGCTTGTAGGAGAATCAGATGATGATCATGAAGAGCTCGGAAATGCAGTTCGTGCGGCAGTTGATGCAAATGGTAATGTTTGCTTTTAAGAAATGAACCCAAACCGTCCAGAGAATTATTAGAACTCACTTGTATTCACTTGGCAGCCACCTCTTGTTCAAGCGATTTTTGGAAGCAAATAGAACCATATTTTGCATACGTGACCCCTGAGGATCTTGCTTTTCTGCGAGACCTGGTGAGATTTTTTCCTTATGGGTCTACGTTTGTCTTTTGGTTAGCTTTCAAGCCCGTTTTTGAATTTATTGTGGGCTTTCATCAAGTTCTGAAATACGTTTTTTGCTTTTGTTCTTCTTCTTCCAGATGGATCTGAAGTGGGTAAATGAACTTGCTTCAACACCCATGCTTGAAGGAGCTGAAAAATCAACAATTCATCATATTAATGGCAATACGGAGAGTGATGGGGCAGTTGAGAGGAATGAAGTCCGCAGTGGAGGCAAAGTTGGCAGCAGTGGTGGGTGGTTTGATAAAGTTTTTCCACTTTCACAAAGGCTGCTTGCGGCATTGATAAATGAAGGAGAAATTGATGAAGGAGAAGTATTTCGGGAAGGCAGCAGTTTCAACGGAACAGAATCTGCTAACTCCAGGAATAAGGATTGCGATGCAGATCTTGAAGGGAGAAGAGTCGTTGACAGATTTAATGACGGGGTTCTTTCAAATGGCTATGTAAACCATAGTATGATGGCAAATGAAGATATGAATGAGGTGGATGACATAGTTGTATCATCAAAGGCTTCATCTGGAATATGTGATGATAGCTATCTTGGATGTGTCAGCAATACTGGTAGTAGGGCAGGAGGCCTGGTAACCAACCAGACAACATGGGAGTTCCAATATGAGCAAATGACATTAGATGAAAGGATATTGTTGGAGCTTCAAAGTATTGGTTTGACAGTAGAACGTGTGGTATGTACCTGCTTTTGAAGGCTTTACCTTACTAACGATGCCACCATAGACACAAAAGACGATCTGTATAACTTATTTCTTTTGCTACTGCAGCCCGATCTTGCTCACAAAGACGAGGATGAGATATCTTCTGAAATTTGCAAACTCCAAGATGACCTTAATATGCAGGTAAGCTCATTTATCATTGCCAAAGGTCAAAAGATTTACAATCTTGAAAGATTTTAGGTTGAGTATGCTATTCGGTTTGCAAATTTATATTTAGCTAATGAAATTTTTGCAGGTTTCTTGGAACCGGCAGAGGGTATGTACATTAGAAAAGGCCGTTATTTCGAGAAGGGAAGACGAAGAAAGGTAATACTTGTCTTCTCAACATTTACAATATTTGCATCGATGCGATAAATTTTGTCTTTTCAATGTACAAGGTTTTCATCCTTAGTGCGTTGTGTTTCAGGGAACGCGAGCGAGGTGCTGTGGCTAAGCTGGTTGAGATTGCTTACAAGAAGAGGGTAATTTTGCTCTCAATATTATAGTGCAAGAACATACATTATGGCCTAAGTTAACAAAATAAACTTCCATAATTATTGAAGCGGGTATTTATATTTGGTGGAACATTCTATTACAGGGATACCGAAGTGGAAATTCAAGTTGTGGTGGTAAAGGCGCTGGAGCTAAGGGTTCACGTGTGGCAGCCCTGGCATTTGCAAAAAGGACACTTATCAGAGCCCATAAGTTTGAGGCTGGCGAAAGTTGTTTTTCAGATTCATGTTTGAGGGATCTGCTCTTTTGTATCACTCCCAAGGTTCTTGACGACAATACGCAGCCAAATGCACTAGTTGATGTAGAAGTCTCTACACAACCTGCCAGTGAAGCAGTTGCCCTGGCTCCAAAGGCTTCTGGTAAGTAAAGCTCACTTAGACTCAACGGATGTTAAAAATAGGGTGTTTTATTTATAAATCTTCTGATTTTTACCACTTTTAATGCATACAGCAGCTTGTGGACAAGAAGTCCCTACAAAGCTTGTACTAAGGCGTGGTGCTGATGGGAAGGAAAAGGTAGAGAAAGGATCTCCTGAAGTTTTACAGAATGGACCGACTACTGAAAGAATCAAAGCTAAAGAGGCAACATGGCCTTGGGCCAAGGAAAAGGAAATTGTATCAGACGAAGCACCCTGTTCTGCAAGTATGCGGGATGTCAGCTGTATTGGAAATGCTGGTTTTGGTGGAGTAAAGGGGAAAAGAAGTGAACGGGAGCGTGAGTGTAAGGCACAAATCAAGGAAAGTACAAAGAAGAATGAGGGTGATCGAGGTCCTCGACAGGGAGTAGGGACCATCAAGGGTGAAAGGAAGAATAAAACAAAGCCTAGACAGAAGACTGCACCATTGTTTAAGGACGTAAATGGAATTATTGATAAGACGGCGGAAATGCCAAGAGGGAAACCTTTTGCCCTAAAAACTCCAGATGCAATTGAAATTCCGAGTATTAGAGATGAGGAAACTGCTGCGCATACGCCCATTAGTAATCAGCTGACGGTACCAACTGAAGGAGCGCTTGATCTACTTCCGCTTCCTGATGATCTTGTGCCTGGAGAGCACCTAGGGTGGCTGGACTTGCATGACGAAACTTTGCAAGATCCACAAGGGGAATATCTGATGGGTCTTGATATTCCAATGGATGATCTATCTGAACTTGGCATGATGATGTGATCTGCTCAGCAGAGTGTGAAGTAAGGAATCAAGAGAAGCCCTTATTTGTGGCTCTGTTCCCAAATCTTATGATGAAACCCCAATTGTACCAGCATTGTAACCCCATCGGCCCAAGCGAGGCTGAATTATTTGTAATACCACGACTGTATCTTAGTAGGAGTTAGACAGATTCATTCGAAGAATGGTTACCCATGGCATGCAGAGAGCTGCCATAGCAGTATCACATGTAACAAATTGAGCCACACATGTTCCATACGCCACCAGTAACACATGTACAATTGAGGCTTCTTCAGTGTCCCACTTTGCAGCATCACCCTATGGAATGGGTTTCTACCCAAATTGGGTAGCAAGAGGGAAAATGGTCTTTTCAATCATCTAATAAGTGCTGCTTGTACATTTATCATATTCATTGAGGTCAACTTTTGTTTTCAGCCATTGTGCAAGTAAATTTTGACAGAGCAAAAATGGGTTGTACTTTGTTTTACTGCCTTTCCATGAGGGGAACATTGATGGTTTGTACCAGCTTATCTCCAGGTAGAATTGTAAGCTGGCTGTTTGTAAAGTATTATTAAGAAGCTTCAACTAGGTTCTGGCAAACCATGCTTTGTATATTTTATTTAACATGACAGTACTTTCACGCAGTAGTTTCTTTTCGCAAGTTTCATGGATTGCAATGAAAAACGTATTGCTGCCATTTGGTATGCAAAAACGGACTGGCAAGGCCCTTGTTTAAAGTCAAACGTGTGGTACCAAAAGGATGTTGAAGACAATACCATGCCCTCTATATAGTCTATTATTAAGACAAACACAAGCAACGGAACACCGTCGAAGAAGAAAATGACACGTTCTACTTTGTCTAAATGACGCTGGAAGACGTGCTCTTAGACTTAGGATTGAAGTTGTCCATGTTAATTAGTACAGCAAGATTTTGATTAGGTTTGAAGTTGTCCATGTTAATTCTGTTGCATGACATTTCAAGCATCACAATGGTATAAATTTCCTTTATGAACTAAGCGTATTATTACGAAGTTCGCAAATTTCCACATGCTATTATAATTTACACGTCAGCATTATACAAGCATGGCCATTCAATGGACCACTTCCAAAACTTGAGATTTGGACCATGTCGGTTGTATAAGTATATTTAGGCAAGGTGCTGGAATAACCTTTGCGGAATTGTTCCGCAAAAAATTGGTGAAGGCAATACATTCGTTGCACTCATGCTCCTATCAATTTTTTCCTGTGCCGCAATCTGTCTAAGATGCGGTTCCGGGCGTCAGAATTTCCAGTATTATTTTTCACCTCAGTGGACAGCATTGGTGTTATCCGAATAGGATGTGCTTCAGTATTAAAGACCCACTGATCGAGAGGAATGACATTTGATGGGGAAAAGAGGAGGTAGAGATACTTAAATGTCTCTGCCAGAAAGAAACTCTGCATCTTGTTATCTTTCTCTCCAGTTCTGACCTGCAAAAAGGATCAAGAAGATGAAATCAATGAACCTTCTTCCTTCTGTGGCACATTTTCATAAAGACAAGAACAAGAAACTTACATCTCTAAGACCAACATAGCCTGAATCAGTACGACTCTGAGATTCAAATGCCTGAAATATGTCCCAGCCCCAATCGCGATATTTCGCATCACCAGTTTTACGCCAGAGATACATTAATGATTCAACTGTCTCCGGCCTTAATATATTCCAAGCCACTCCAACTTGCATATCCTGAAACAAAGTTGATTCACATGCATCACTATGTCAAACTTATGTCGTTCCAACTTGCTATCCTGAAACGTAATCAATTCACAGGTTGAAATTCCACTCTAAATACGTCTTTGTACTTATCTCTTAATTATCATATAAATATTGCCATCAATAAAAAAAAAAAACAATGTTAAATGCAAACGCATGAATCATCGTAACAGCTTTTTCAAGCAAGTTGCACAATACTCAAGTCAATTGTTTAGTGAACAGCAAACCTCCTGATCTTTTCGAGTTGTGTATGCTCATCCAATGGAAAGCAGCAAAGCTGGTTTTCAAGTGTGTTGGCAATCAGATGTAAGATCTTGACAGCCAAGTCTGTATGTCAATCATCAATTCTATAATAATGCCAATATCTGATTGCCGATAGCTTCCCCAAAACTTCAGCGGAAAGAAATTTCAGCAAATGAAGGCGATTCTAACAAGCTGAAGGATCAATCACATGTTCTCAGCTTCATGCTTATCTTCAGCTTATGGAGTGTTAGAAAAGATTAATTTTAGTGTTACCTCAGGACATTGGGCTCGGACTGCTGAGTATTGGAAGGTTGAAGTTTGTGTAATGTTTTGGCCTAACTGAAGAATGTAGGAGGTAGATAATGGTGGTGTCAAGATAGTATACATGTTAAAATTATGTCAGGCATTAATACACGTGTGTGTTAATTCCAACAATAAGGTAGAATTTGAGAGGATCCCTAATCTGCGCAATTGCAAAGATTTTGCTAATCTTGACCCAGACCTGCTGGGAAGTCTCCACTACCATGCAAAGAAATTTATAGAAACTCCAAAGGGTGAAACTAGACCCATAACACATGGGTTTTCAACTCTTTTCGAAATTTGTAAATAAATTAGCCGGATGTAGGACCTTCTTTAAGATGTTTCAAACAGTTGTGTTATATGGAACAGATATCGGGGCCAGTCAGCCGAATGTGGAACAAGGTTGAAGGGGTGCTTAAACGTATCTTGCAGACTGAAATCTGGGATATGCAATACTGCTAACAGAAGCTGGTGCGCTGCCGTTAGAAGCAGAAGCTCTATGCATGACTTTGTCATATCTCTAAAATCAAGCAACTGTATGCATATATGCTAGAATGAAAGAGATACACGATATAGCTAGGCTACGAGTAAACTGGATGCTGAACTATAAAGCATGACCATGGCTTTATAGGAGAGCCATGTCAACAACATACGTGGCATGCCTAGTCATCTAAGAGTAGTGACATACATGTCATACGTTAACATCCCCTGCAACATACGTGGCATGCCTAGTCATCTAAGAGTAGTGACATACATGTCATACGTTAACATCCCCCCTGATGACTAGCATGACTCAAAAGATAGAAAACGAAAGTAGAAGTACTAAGACTAAGTATCCCCCCGGATATAACGCTGCATGGAAGGAATTCAGCATATGAAGCAAATTCAACCACAGAAGTAACCATGGCTGCCACTTGATGTTGGTCTTAAACCATAACATCCTGCCTCTGTACCATTCTCTTTTCCTGGAAATACAATGGTATAAAGCTTCTTCTTTTGTCTCTGTAATAAATCACACTCAGCCTTCAACCCAAGGTTAAACCCATGTAAGTGCCCTGCTGAATTCTGCAAACATGTACAACTAACAACACTCTCAGCAGTGAATGTTTTTGTATCCTCTATTTGACAATTTTAACATCTTTCAGCCATGAAAGACAGCACTTGTAACTCATAATACTCCATAGGTAACTCAACAGTGATTGCTTTAGACGCTGCGCTGCTAATGCACGTCTGTCAGAAACCAGATCATCTCTCTTTGGAAACTCAGAATTGTGAAGATCAAATAGAACCTGATTTCGTTTACAACTGTAGCCAATTTTCAACATCTTGTTCGATTCGCCAACATCAGTATGAGGAACATACCCCAAACACTCAGTCAGATTAGAATGATTCTACATCCTCTTATCATGTGGACAAGCAAATAGAATATGTAAAGTTATGTAAAGTGGCAGCTGCAATACATGATAATTAACCTGGAAAAAAATAGACGAAAATTCATCTCTCTGTACATCAAGTTCCATCAACGGAAACTCAAGAACTAGTTCCTCTTTTGCTTCTATAATGCCTTGTATATTCCCTGCAGATTGTTCTTCAGGAAATTTCTCTATGATTTCACTATTACCATGAAGAAAAGTGTTGTCTAAAACTTCATATTGCCATTCCATATGAAATAATAGTGATTGAGAATTATCTTCATGCTGCAAATCTAAACAACGTTCTGCACATTGCTTTATTGCTACATCACCAAGTGAAAGAGAAGGATTATCAGCTATTCTGCAAGAACATACTAGCAAATTATGTTTAGGGTTTTCTGCAACCTCATAGCAGATATCTTCCGCCAAATAGATACCATCAATATTAACATCCGGGTTTTCATGAGTGTGCGCTGCTGCGACTTCATCAACGTCTTCTATAACAAAATTTGACCCTTTATTAAGAAACAATTCCAAGGCTAACGGATTCTGAGATCTTGAGATCATCCATGCAAGATATTTTTTAAGTTCTGCTCAACAAACTTTTTAACTGTTTCTGTAGCAATTTCTGACATCATCTTTGGAGTTTCTTCTGCATGATCAAAGTACTACGCCTAGAACATCATGCCAAAGTCTATCATGTGAATGAGAAACAACATCAGAAATATCTACAATTTGTGGTACTGGTAGAGAAAAAATATTTAACGCAGACTTTTCAAAATAACCCCGCTCAATTTATCGCTGCTTCTTGTATTGATTATCCTGCCCAAATTCAGATCTCAAGTAGTTCCAGAGCTCTTGGGAACTATAAAATGTAGTTTGCCAAATTTTGAGACACAGAGGATGATCTACGGTTAGCTTTATAGTCGTGGAAACAAAATTATCCACATCAAGAGTAATCTCTGAAAGATGCTGTCCTCTTACAACATGCCACAGGCCTTGTGAAATTAATAACCAGGTCATGTGAAATCTCCATTCTTCATAGTTTTGACTGCTTAGAAACTTATCTTTCAGAGGAGCTACAATCTCATACACCCCCTCCCTAATCATCATAAACTCCTCCTGAGAGTCCTGATAGAGTGCTACACAAATCTAATCAGCTCCTTTGTCACAACTACAATTATTCTGCAGTTTGATCAAATTATTGACAGATACTCTGCTCTCTGCTCCATACCCTCTGCGTTCTCCGCAAACAAAGAAGCCGCTGTCAACATGCAACTTGATGCACTTTTGGAAGGTCCAAAAATAGCTTCCGCCTCATTTGGATCACCAGAAATACTCCCGACCAATCTTGGCCGCAATAAACCTGAGATCCGCAAATACGTCCTAGCAAAAATATCTGACTCCTGGTTTCCTAGATCCGATCACAATTTCCAAACGTCAAGCATCGTCATGTATCCGACTAGAAACTGCACAGCTCACGGTCTTCTCCAAACATCAGATCTGAGCACACTCCAGATCCAAGCCTTTCCACATTCAAATGGAAAAGCTTGCAAGATAGAATGAATCTCTGCAGAGATTTTCCGAGCTATCACATTCTAGACCCGTTCTAGACCCGCAGCACATTCTAGACCCATTCTAGGCCAATTCTTGCAATAGATGCAAGAAAAACCGATGCCAATTTCTCTGATCAGACCCGATACCACGTTCTGATCCCATCTGCTATGCTCCGGCACTCATCTCATCCTGCATTCCTGCTCTGATACCATGAAGAATCCCTGTATGCATATATGCTAGAATGAAAGAGATACACGATATAGCTCGGCCACGAGTAAACTGGATGCTGTACTATAAAGCATGACCATGGCTTTATAGAAGAGCCATGTAGCAACATACGTGGCATGCCTAGTCATCTAAGAGCAGTGACATGTCACATGTCATATGCTAACACAAGGTTGGTGATTAAATGGGCTAAAAGATGGGGGAAGTCAGAGGTTAGCTTAGATGGGTGAAAAACAAAAACCGAGAGAGCAGCTTGCAAGAGGAAGAAAACCTCACTCTATTCGCAACAGATAAAGCAAAGCAACATTATAGAGAAAAGGTTGCCTCACAATAAAAGAGAAACATCATCAGGAGAGATCCTCCTCATCATCTATTGAAATCATATCTCTAATGAATACAGCCTTCTTTAGGACTCCTGATCTCTCTCTCTCTGATGCAGCAAAGGTTTGATTTTATTGGTAGAACGAGGCATCACGCTTTTTACGGCAAGAGTTGCATTTCTCGCCACATGGAGCCATGATCAAATAGATGACATTGCAGCTACTACAAATCAATAGAGAACACCTAGCCTGGGAACTTTTAGGCCAACATCTAAGTCAAGGACATGTGTGGCCTTCAAGTGCACATTAGCGGGACCAGTCATAAAGACTTAAAACATAAAGCCATAGAACTTTTGAACCGTCCAGGTAATTGACAACAGAAGTCCAAAGTTAGGTACAAGGGACTTGATTCAAGAGAAAGTGCTGATGCATATGCAAAAATCAGATACTGTCAGGAAATAAATCCTATATTAGTATATGATGACCAGGACACATGCTGGCACCCTTATCCTTGAGGAAACTATCTTAAGTTAGAGATACAGCTTACGCAAGCTAAGGATAGAAACAAGTCGATCAGATGATCCAATTTACCCTAAAACAGGCCGGTATATTGTTTTTGTAACACTAAACAGCTTAAAGATGAACAAGATGTGTTCTTAGAGTATGAAAGATTTCAGCATGACTGACACAAATATAAAAGTACTTCACTGCAGCACCCTCCCAAGGAACTGGGAGAGTTATGAAAGATCATAGGTCGTTTTCATTGAAATTGATCACATAATGTACTTGTCGCTATGCTAAGGGTCATACAGGGCACCAGTAAATTTCGTTTCATTTCATTTCAAGGGCTTATATAGACTCCTGGACTCTCTGCTCTGGTATGATAATGTCATCTATGTGCTGAGTATGATGATAAACATTAGAACATCCTAGCCTTCTGAAAACCTTCCATTCCATATATGTACCAAAGATGTGGATAATTTGCATGTTGTCCTGAGTCAGTCGCTAACAATATAACTCATCTCGCGGACATAGAGTTGAAATAAAAGCTACAAAAGATTCAACCCAGAAAAACAAAAGCGGGAGCTAGAACCATCCTTCCTCGAAGTGGCAATTAGCTAGATCCTATTCTATTGAGTGCCCAGAGATGAAGTACGCAACAGCAAGACAAAACTTTGTGACATAATTTAGCTTGGATTGATGTTTCGTACTTATGAACTTTCAGTTTGTTAAGTTGCAAGTAGAAGTGCGTCTGTATTATGTTCAAATAGAGATTAACCCAATGCACTTATTACTATTACATATTAGTTAATAAAATCTCACTTGAATGGATTAGGCCATGGATGACGATTTGGATAATGGGACATGGGAAGAAAGTGGGCACACTTGGCAAAGAACATGGCTCTAGAAGCTATGGGTGTCCATCAGCTCCTAAAGCTTGATCAAATGCCAGAATTATTTTTATCTAATGGTCCACGTGCAGCAAATTTAAACTCGGCAATTTGTCCAGTATGGTCAGCCCTAGGGCTCACATTTGTACCAATATGGGCATTCTCTAGCTGGAAAGAAAAATCTTAGATCCCATTATGTAGGAAGAAGTTGCTATTTCTTTGTATATTCATGAGACATTTACAGTTGCATTCATGTCATTGTCCAAAACTATCATGCGCATAGAAAGCCTTGTTTTGCAGTTGACAATCAAAACTTCCAAACGTATATAAAATGAACAATAACAAAGAAGAATTCTCACCTGACCTGTCCTGAATTCATAATTCTCTCCAGCCAGTTTAGTTGGCGTAGAATTATAGAAGTTATAACATGTTCTTCCTAGCTGCACAAAAGGTATTTATGGCACCAACATGAAAATAAAATTAGACAATGACTCAGTCCCTAGAGTTTAAACACAAATGGCCTCCCGAAATTAACAAAAAAGAGGATGAGAGACTATGGCAGATAAAAGTATGATATTTCATCATTCAAACTCAATTGAGCTGAAATGGCATCTCACCTCCTTAGCCAGATCTAGATACTTCTTGTTCATTTCTGCATCTTTGCCATCAGCTCCTAATACAAGCATCCCTGGAGCAAAACATGCAAGCTCATCCATCTGTTATGGACCATAGACAAGGCATTAATAGTGGATGTACATGGAATTTATAATTCTCAAATCTCCATAATAAATGCACCTTGTCAATATATGAGTTCTGTCCAACCCGTTCGGCAATGTAGGAAAAAGAAGAGGGTGTTGACTTCTTAATTAATGTCATCAAACCGTCCATAGATTGTTCCCACATTTCTCTAACGTCAAAGAACCACATTAGGATAAAAATTGTGAAATAAGAATACTTTCAGCACGGTTGACCAACCTGTATTCTCTTACTGCTTCAGTTTTGTTTCCGAGGATCCACACTTTCAAGAGGTACTCATAAAAACTGCATAAATGGCATCATTTGTAACAACCTTTTTACCAATGTCCTGATATATAAACATCTATATGTACCTATCTCCCATTGCTCCAAATGTTATTTTGGATGTTGTTGCTTCTCCAGATTCAGGACTTATATATATTGGAACAAGACCATCCTTTGGGAAAATTTTCTTGATTTGTTTAATTACATTCTCTACCTGCACAGGAAGACAAGCACTATTGTATCGTTATGCCATTGATTCTGCATTCCACATCCACCAGATGAAATTGAAAAATGATGGACAATGAGCCTGTAAACATCAGCCTATGCAGCTAACGAGTTAAACTCTCATTCAAGATACATGTGGGAAGCAAAAGTTGTCACTGAAATACGCCCTAAAAGCTATCTTCAAAGTTCTGGGTTTTCCAATCTCAAAACTTAAGGAGGGTGTGGAATGGCACTTAAACCCATAATCTGTCCACTGACTTTGACCTATGTGAGGGCCATGCATGCTGAAACAGGAACCACTTTAAGTGGAGATGGTATATTCTATTTCAACTCAAAGTGACTCCCCATGGCTATCTTGAATCAATTGTATCTGAAAAACCGTATGTTTTCACCCACCTTGTACCTGAAAAACCATATTGCTTTCACTCACCCTTTCATCGTGTTTAAGACGTCTTTCAGCTGTTTTATTTGTTCCTTGATTTTGACCCTCACGAACTTGGTAATATCACAAACATATAGATAGATGAGGTGCCGGATCTGCTTTAGCTGATGAATGCATATCCATCCTTCTATATGCGGATGATGTGGTACTTATATCTTCTTCTCCTGAGGGCCTTCAGCATCATTTAATGGCACTTGAGAAATTTTGCGCTCAAAGAGAGCTTAAAGTGAACTTGGACAAAACAAAAGTGATGGTTTTCAATACATCACGTGCTTGCATGCATCGCAGCAGCTTCTTTTTCATGAATCAACAAGTGGAAGTGGTCTCTCATTATACTTACTTAGGGGTGCAATTTAAGGGTCCCGTCTTTAGCATGAAAGACGCAGCATATGACAGGCTCACAAAGGGATATGCCTCGCTTGCAATGCTAGAGAAGAAATGTTTCAAAGCAGATTTTCAGGATGTCCCAGCAAAGATTCATCTTTTCAATACCTTAGTTAGACCAGCTGCTCTATATGGAGCTTTGATGTGGGGAATGGATATGACAGCCAAAGAATGGGGTCATATAGAAAGACTGCAAATTTATTTTCTGTCCAAAATGACTATGAGCAAAGCATCTGTGCCACATTCAATCATATTGGCAGAATTTTCAGCCACTCCGCTCCAACTGGACGCAGCATTCCAGTTAGTCTCCTTTTTGCATAAAGTGCACCAACTCGGGTCCTCGCAGCAAGGCCAATGCAGGCTTCCATGGATTGCTCTCAAGAGCTCCAAAGATCTGGCTGAAAAGGGAGTGCAGGAATGTTGATATGCAAAAGCATCGCAATGGGCTGCTTCTTTAGGATTTGGCTTGGGAAACCTGCCCCCCTTTCAACATAATGTAGCTGCAGCTAATACAGCGGTAAAACCTGGAGCAAAAAAGAGACTTGAAAAAGAGAAGAACCAGCTCATACGGCACGATCTAGAAATTTTATACATATCAAGGACATGGTTAACCCCAAGTGATCTTCCTACCAAGATGCAATTTTACAAAGATCACTTCCTTGAGATCAATGAAGATGGTTTCATCGAGCGACCAGGATATTTGAATATTCACCTCGCACATAAGGTAAGACATGCTATCGGTCAGCTCAGGGTCTCATCTCATCAGCTCGAGATCGAAGCTGGTCGTGCTAGTAGACCGAAGGTGGAGCGCTCGAAAAGAATCTGCAGACTATGTCACTTGAATGTAATTGAGTCGGAGGAACATTTCATCTTCACATGTCCAGTCTATTATGAAATACGGGGAAGATTCCATTGCCTATTTCGGGAACCTACCTCCCTCTCCAAACTGATCGCCTATGAGGATCAGAAATGTATAGCTCTTTTTCTTCACCAAATGACTGTGCATAGAAGAAATCTATTAAAGGAGCAAGCTGGGGGAAGAGCGGGACATGAAAACGATCCTACGCAAAGACTGATCACTTTCTTTCTCATTGGAGGTGATAATGATAATAAACGGAAGGCAGGTTCTCTCCCTGGACCATCTCATCCAATCTCTCATCCAATCTCAAAAGGAGTAACCATGAAAGTGTCGAGAAGAAGAAAGCGGACGGTAAAGGATAAACATAAGCAGTCCTTCAAAAGAGAAAACAAGTCTGACATTACTTTATACTTTGAGCCCGTGGCCAAGAAGACAAAAGTTTCTTAATCTCATTGTTTTAGTTTTCTTTTTCCTTTTTTATGCAATATCTCTAGGTGGCTGCAAATGCGCCCCTAGCTGGACATGATTGATGTATATTTGGTCTCATAGACCCAAGCGGTCTCTCGTAGACGTTAATATAATCTTTCTTTCTTTCTATTACATTATCGTAACATCATACCTCATGGATAGAAACTTACTTTCTCCTTATACCTAGGATCTCCTGTGCGATGGGAAAGTGCGATAAACTCAACCTGCTCCGTTGCCAAATCCGCTAATACACTAGATCCCTGTAAGGAAACCAAACTGCCAACTTGAGCCTAGTAAAGGATGCTAACTAATGATATTATCCCCGTGTTCACGCAGAAAAATAAAAAACTAAGTGGATTTTGACCTAAAAGATGAATGCTTCTAGCTGTTCAATTGCTAAGGCTGTCCTATCCTACTGTTTCACCTGTTTGATATTGATAAATCAGTACATACCCCTGTCCAACCCGGGCTTCTTGGGTTTCCATAAGCCAGATTAATTGATCCATATGGTATTCCACTTGGAGAATTCCAAGCCGGCAAGAGTTTGTCTGCCAGTTGTTGTACTTTCTCCAAAAACATTTTCTCGCCAGAGAGGTCATAAGCACTTAGCAAACCTCCAACAACTCTGAAAAGTAGGCGCAAGTAACCGCTTAGCATCTATACAATTCTTCAAATGACTACAACAACAAAAAATGGAATTTTACCAACACAAACTAGGGCTTCTAGAGAGTGATACAAGTTGTCACAGAAAAGGTGCCCAAGGGAAAACCTGTCATCATGTGCTTGAGTGTACACGACCATGGTTGTGCCTTCTTACAAATAATTATCTTAAAAGAAAACGTCCAGCCTAATAAAGTACCTGATTGTGGTCTCAAAGACACTTGCATCATAATTTTTGTTGAAATCTAAAGAGCTCGCTACCCAGCTGTTGAGAAACAGAAAGTTAGTGTGGAAGCCTTTCCCACTTCTGAAAACTCTGAGTTAAACTTACTCTCGAGCTTTAGCAAATTCGTCATGTAGACCCATTATATAAAGGGTATCTAAGGAGTCAACGATGGTTGCTCCAAGACCACCAAAGTCATCTACTCCGTTTTTGGACAGTGGCTACATATGAAGATCAGTCAGTATTTTATGACTTGAATACATACCATAAAACGTACAAGTTTTTACATGATGAGGCATTACAAGATAACCTGGATGAGTTTACTGAGAATTGAATCTTAATATTTGTTAAAATCCATAGTAGAACTGTCATGGTTATGCCAGGCCTTTCATTGTTTCTATAAACAAACGGACCAAAGAATAAAATTTTGTTATAAATGACATATCAGCACATCTATGCATGCGTCAATTTCTTCATGCTTGTGTGCGTTAAAGCTTTCAACCATACTTGCATTCCTAATGTACATAAATACATGGAAAGCCAATTCTCAGCAGAGATACATATAGATAGAGACAAAGAAGTTGAGTTGTATTGCATGCTACAGTTTTGCACTTTAATAAAATGACTAACATTTCCTAACCTGTAATTCATCATGACCCCATGCATATTTCTCATATGATCTCCAAGCATGTAACATAGCTTCCTTTATTTTCAGGCGCCTTTCCTCCGACTGCGCATCATTGCTGAAGTCTTGCAGATCTGTGTCCTTACTCATAAAGCTTGATTTTGTATCATCTGAAACTTGGACATCCCTTTTTGGGTAATCTCTCAACATTTTTCTAAGTGTTTCAATCTGCAAAAAGAGAACACAGCTTTAGTCACCATGAGTCATTTATCTTCAAGGAAAGAAAGATTATATTAACGTCTACGAAAGACCACTTGGGTCTATGAGACCAATTACTACAGCAATCATGTACAGCTAGGCGCATTGCAGCCTCTTAGATATGTTGCATAAAAATGAAAAGAAAAACTGAAACATTAAACTTAGGAAACTTTTGTCTTTTTCCTAGCGACTGGCTCAAAATACAAGGTGATGTCAGACTTGTTTCCTCTGTTAAAGGACTGCTTATGTTTTCCCTTTGTTGCTCATTTTGTTCTTGTGACGCTTTCATGGTTACCCCTCTTGGGATCAGATTACATGGCCCAGGAAGAGGACCTGACTTCTGTTTATTATTATTATCACCTCCAATGAGGAAGAGAGTGATCTGCCTTTGTGTAGGGCCATTTTCCTGTCCAGTTCTGCCCCATAAAGGAATAGAGCTATACATTTCTGAGATGAGTTTTGAAAGGGAGGTAGGTTCCCGAAACAGGCAGTGGAACCTGCCCCCAATTTCATACTATACTGGGCATGTAAAAATGAAGTGTTCCTCATACTCAATTGCATTCAAATGACACAACGTGCAGATCCTTTTCAAGTTTAGGTGTACTTGCACGACCAGCCTCAATGTCAAGCTGATGATATGAGAGAAGTGATCTCCATGAAATTGCATCTTGGTGGGAAGGTCACTTGGAGTTACCTATGTCCTTGATATGTATGAAAATTCCAAATTGTATCGGATAAGCTGATTCATAACTTTTTAAAGTCTCATTTTAGCTCTAGGTTTTATCGCAGTATTGGTTGCAGCCAAGTTATATTGAAAAGGAGGCAGGTTTTCCAAACCAAATCCCAAAGAGGGAGCCCACTCCTATGCCTTTGCATACCAACATTCTTGGACTCCCTTTTCTGCCAACCTTATTGAAGCCTTGAGGGCAATCCATGGAAGTCTGTAGTAACCCTGCTGCGAGAACGCAAGCTGGTGCAATTTATGCAAAAAGGACACTAACTAGAATGCTGCATCCAATTGCAGAGGGGAGGCTGAGAATTCTGCTAACATGATTGGATGCAGCACAAAGGCTTTGTTCATAATCATTTTGGACAGAAGCAAGATTCGCAGCCTCTCTATTTGAGCCCATTCTTTAGCTGTCATGTCCATCCCCCACATCAAATAAAGAAGCTGGTCTAGCTAAGGTATTGAGAAGATGAAGATTTGCTGGGACATCTTGAGAATCCACTTGGAAACATTTCCATTCTAGCACTGCAAGCAAGGCATATCCTGTTGTGAGTCTTGCATATGCTGCATCTTTCATGCTAAAGACGGGACCCTTAAATTGCACGCCCCAAGTATGTATAATGAGTAACCACTTCCACTTGCTGATCCATAAGAAAGAAAGGGGTTGCGATGCATGCAAGCTTGTGGCGTGTTAAAAACCATCACTTTTATTTCGTCCAAGTTTACATGATAGTCTCTTTGCATGCAGAATTTCTTAAGTGCCAGTAAATGGCCCGTAAATGATGCTGAAGGCCTTCAGGGAAGGAGGATAAAAGTACGACGTCATCCGCATACAAAAGGATAGATATGCACTCCTCAGCTAAGTAGACCCGTCACCTCTAGGTGCTGCTACAAAGCTTTCCAGCTTGACCAAAGAGTGTAGGGCATAAGGGGCAGCCTTATTTAACCTCTATTGTGCTGCTTATTTCATCCAAACAGCCTCCGGGCACTTTAAATCTGGAGTGCCAAAACGGTCCATATTACTTGCTGCAACAATCCCAATTCCATAAGTCTATAAAATAGGCATTTCCGTGGGACCATACCAAAAGGCTTTGCAGAAATCCACAAAGCGAAATACACTTTCATTTTCATGGCTTTAGCTTCCTCAATGATAGACCACAAGCTAAAAATATGACCTATTGGTTTCCTGAAAAACGCAAAAGAAGAAAAAGAGAGAGAAAAAAAGCAATGATTTTTATTAAGGTCTATAGGAGATCTTAGGGGTATAATGTGTATAGTACCTGAAAACAAGCTAATAGCTTTTGAACGCTATTGTACATAATGAAAATGAAAAATATATGACCGGGTCAGTTTTAAAACATCTTTGTGGCTCTTAATTTAGTCAAGATGTAGTTTCACACATTTCAGGTCTTTGTACCTAATTCAGTCAAGTATGCCTATGAAGTAGTTGAGCTGCCAAGACTGACATCAGCCTGTTAATCTGGCCAACACATAGATTTCTTGATCAGAAAATTAAGCTGCCCCAGATCATCAGCCAATTATTCCATAAAATCAAAAGGGCAAGTTCATCCTGACCACAGAACAGTCTTGAACTAGCAAAGATCGTATCCATTCAAGGATATTTGCATTAATAAAAGGATATCCACATGATGGCATGAGAAAGCTAGAAGATGTCACTTGCCTGTGAGGATAGTTGCTGCTTCTGATTCTCAAGCTCTGCACGCTCAATCTATGATAAATCCACCAGTGGAACACGTAAGAAACCATCCTATCATGTTTGACAGGCACTTAAAAAACGTTTTATTGTTGTCCATGGGAATGCGGCATTGGCAGATTGCGGTTGTTTTCTATAGCTTTGAAGCATAGTTTTCATGTACATCCAATCAAGAACTCAATGAGATAACTATTAGTATATCCAGCTAACCTTGTGTGCAAGCCCCATTTCATAGATCCAAATATACAAAAATCTAAAATTTCGAATTGTCATGAAATTTATAAACAAGTACCTCATGGTCCTGGATCAAGCTCCTGCGATCCCAGATCAAAAGGCTGACGCACAAAAGGGAAGCGAATAGCAAAATCAGACGTCGAGGACGGCGAAGATAGTATGAAGGTCTTAATAATCGCCATCCTGACGAATTGGACCTCGCCATTGCCACTGTCCGATGCTGCTCTTCCGGATACTTGTGGCAGATCAGCGGCGCAACCCCCTGGCTTCGGCGGCGCCGCTACTGGGGTGGCAGACACGGCGTTGACTAACACCTTTTTTCCAAGAAGGAAATCCCTAAGTTATTTCGAGCAGGATGATCTTATTAACTCTATATCTTGTAACAATGGGCGCCCATAAGCCTTGCGGGGTAAGGGCCTGGCGAGCCTGTTCTGCACCCCGTGTAAGGGCCTGCGGGCGCCCATTCGCCTACGTGAAGTTAGGGGTGAGACAGATTTCAACGGAACGCAATAAAGTTACCCTGGTCATGCTGATATGGCGCAATCCCAACGGTGGGTGATTCCATCCCGTAGAATAACCCACGGTGATGATCGTGCCACGACCCATAACCAGGGTAACTTTATTGCGTTCCGATTTCAACCGTTTGATGCAAGAAGGTGACACGTGCACTCCAGTTTGGCACGCCGCACGCGCGATGAAGTGCAAGCTATTATTGAATGTTGTAGTTGGCAAAATTTGGGGAAATCTGGCTCCTCCCTAACCTTACGTGGAAAAAAAACTAGCGGTAATGCAAGCTTGAGGAAGGGGATGGGGGAGCAAAAGAAGGGTTGTGGGTAGATGATGAAGCTGAATAGATATGATTCAGGGTTTAGTGAAAGTGATGATTTGTCAAAGTGACACGAGGAAGTGTTGTAATATTGATTTGGAAATAAGGGGGATGGCCAAATGGCTCATTCATTCATTATGGTTATTTGGTTGTGTTGGTTTCTCTTGAGTGCAACTAGGCTCTAGAAGTAACCAGTACTTCCATGAGCCGTAAATTACTATTGCAAATGCTACGAAAAAGCTCCTTTTTCACTTATAAATGCGAGATGCTAAATTTTTGCATGTAATTCAAAAGTGATGTTTCTGATATGGAGCAAGCACGGGGGAGTGGTCCACGGCGAATGGGTTATTGGAATTATGGCAAATACTATGTAAATGTTATTCCTAAGGCCACCAAATAATATAAAGGGGCATAGGATAACATAACATTTGGATGTGAAGAACCATTGATATTTATGGAAGGGGTCGAGGAGATATTTTGAGAAAAAAAAGCAACTGCCTGCGAAAAAAGGCTAAAGTCGCAGAGAGATCTATAAATAGAACCTCAACTTCAGTTGGACATATTAGCGACACCACAAATCTGCAATTGTTTTTATGATGTGTGGCTACTTGGAGTAGCTAGATTAGTCTGGAAGGCCAATAAGCCAAATGCTAGAGCTTTGTATTTGCCATAGCACTTGTGTTTTGCCATAACCCAGTGGATCCGGTTGGGCGGTTAATGGTGCTGCCATATCAATTGTGCATGAATAAAGTTTCTGTAGTCCGGTGTTCTATTATTTTGTTATGGTTCTATGATTTTTGTGTTGCCACAACTTCCCAAATATATATGAATTGTATTAAGTGGTATCAGAGCGGAGGTTTGCGATTCTTTTGGGAACCAAAGGGCAATGGGATCACTAGTGGAATTTGGACTCTCTAATCTGTGAGAGGAGATTATCATTTTGGGGTTCACAAGAACAGATTATCTTAATGGAGTAAAAGCCCTTATGCATGAAGGGAAATCACATGATTAGAGCAGTTAATGGAACTGAGGTGGATTTGGTGACGACTGCTACAAGTGAATCTGGAGCATCAGTAGTAGAGAAAACTTAGTGCTTTCGTGGAGAATGCTCGAAGTATATGGACCGACTTGTTGTGAACGAGTTCGGACTATTGGGGAAACTTCTATGATCCTTTGGGGATTATGGAATAATAAGGGTGACTACTGGGTTATCGTGGAAAAGCTTGTCATGGAGACAAGTAGTTTATCGTGGAGACGAGTTGTCATGGAGACAAATAGCTGGTCATGGAGACAAGTAAATCACTGCTGCAAAACTTGGAGCTCTGCTTTATCATAATAGCCAAACTACCCGCCATAACCTCTTGCCATCTCTATAAGTTCATCTTGGTCGTTTGAGCCTGTGTAAATTCCAACCTTTAAGCCTGAGTATGGAGAACCGCAAAAGCATCATGCTTAGGATTGCAGAGTAAGATCGTGGTGATCTGAGAGAATTGGTCGTGGGGGTCATTTATATAAATATTTGACTTGGGAAGTCATCTATATTAACACTTGACGTTATTTGCAGGTTTGCTTAGTGTTAAGCATTGGGGAGGACACTTTACGTAGAAGCTGTCAAGGATGTGGACGTAAAATTTGGATGCGGAATCTCAGATTGTTTCCTATGGGACAGGCTTATGGGTAAAGTTCCTAAGTTGAATTTCTTTATTTGGAATAAAGGATAGATACTTTTGTTGTGTATACCCATGGTAGATTAGTGACTACAATTGCAACGTAGCCGACTTGAACATGGTATACTAGCTTCTTGGTAGACTAGTGATTGTGTCTGCAGCACAATCGGCTTGAACAAGAGAGCATAAGATGTATACTTTTGAAGACTAGTAGTTGTGATTGCAACACAATTGGCTTGACAAAAGTTGCATATGTATCTTGGAGATACACTGTATCGTGGTGGCGATACAATCAAGTAGTACCGCGGAGGTACGAAAGATAATAATATACCACGGAGGTACAAGGGATATATCGCACTGTGGAAGTACGCGGATATCCGTAACAACTTCTGGAGTTTTGCATGGATTATAAAACTTTCAGACTGGTGATGACCATGGAAGATCCATTGAGAAGGGATGGATTGAAATGGAGCGTATCTTGGATGATCGCGGGGTGAACCTTCTTGAGAAGGGATGGACTGAAATTGAGCGTATATTGGACGATCGCGGACGATCTATCTTGAGAAGGGATGGATTGATATGGAGCAAGCACGGGGAAGTGGTCCACGGTGAATGGGTTATTGGAATTATGGCAAATACTATGTAAATGTTATTCCTAAGGCCACCTAATAATATAAAGGGGCATAGGATAATATAACATTTGGATGTGAAGAATCATTGATATTTATGGAAGGGGTCGAGGCACTATCATGGAAAAGATCATAGATAATGTCCATATGATAGGTCATATAATTTAATTAAAGGCAAGGAGATATTTTGAGAAAAAAGGCAACTGCCGGCTAAAAAAGGCTAAAGTCGCAGAGAGATCTATAAATAGAACCTCAACTTCAGTTGGACATATCTCCGCAACCAGAGCTCCGATTGAAGCTATCTTTAGCTCTTTGGAACCGGCTCAGAGTCTAGTTTCCGAATTGGGTAGCACATTCTGTAGTTCATCCATATGAGAGAGTAATGGCCGAAAATGTGACAAGGTGTCACAGATCACTGCCATAGCAACACCACAGATCTGCAATTGTTTTTATGATGTGTGGCTACTTGGAGTAGCTAGATTAGTTTGGAAGGCCAATAAGCCAAATGCTAGAGCTTTGTATTTGCCAGAGCACTTGTGTTTTGCCATAACCCAGTGGATCCGATTGGGCGGTTAATGGTGCTGCCATATCAATTGTGCATGAATAAAGTTTATGTAGTCCGGTGTTCTATTATTTCGTTATAGTTCTATGATTTTTGTGTTGCCACAACTTCCCAAATATACATGAATTGTATCAGTTTCAGGTGGTAACTACAGCTGTCAGTTTTGCCAAAGTGGATTAATTAGAGGTACATGCAGTTTAAATACTGCTGGTTAAGGAAATTGCTTGTCTGTTGGAGTAGTAGTGCCTAAAGTACACAATGTCATTACAGATTGTATTCATTACTAATTCCTCACTATGTGCAGAAATAAAAAAGGACTATTTGATAATGTTGTTACCTCACCTTAAATGGCATCTGCAATTAGTGACCTGCGATTAGTGATCTGCTGGACAATCCTGCTGAATTCAAGAAACAAGTTGATTCTGGAGACTTAAGTGTGATAGCAAATGTATACAACAATTCTTTACAAAGGTGGAAAGAAGCTCCCTTCTAATGTATCACCAGCATCTAGTTTTTATCCCAAGCTTAAAGTGATGTGAGCTAAAAGTGCAATTATCTTCTTATTGTGATACGAAGATAAATTCAATTCTCAAAACTAGTAAGCAAGAAGAAGAAACTGAAAGAGAAGCCCCATCTAGGTGTCTCCACTAAACAAACACTGTACAATATGCTAAAGAAAAGCCCATCTGAGTGTCTCCATTAAAACAACACAATGTACAATATGCTAAAGAAAAGCCCCATTTGGGTGTCTCCACTAAAAAACACAATGTACAATATGCTTTTGAAAGAAAAACCCCATCTGGATGTCTCCACTAAAACAACACAATTTACAATATATTGCGTCTTTGAAAGTGTAACCATTATAGTCGGGATTAAAAAATCTCGCCCTTTCGGGTTTTCGAGGAAAAACCCTACTATAATAGAAACACTAAACAAAGATCTGTAGCTGAACATATCTTAGCTGAACATATAACGCTTAAATGAGTTGATAATCATGCTTGAAAAAAGCTGATAGTCATGATTCTCCGATCCTTGAATATATATACCGATACTTGTTTCTTCTACACAAGGCTGATAGAGTTGGAACGACACTTGATTCTCCCACAACACAGCTGATAGAGCAAGCCTGCAACCACAAATCACGAAGCCATACCAGAAGCTCACAAACTATCAACTGCACATGAAGTGAGACTATTACATCAACCACGATGCTTAGCACAGAGCTCACAATCTGCAACCCTCCACTGACTCGAGAGCTACAATCTCACAACCAACTAACGTAGGCACGAGGGCCTTCAATCTCACAACCAATCACTGGCACGAGGGCCACAAACTCACAACCCTCCACTGGCACAAGGGCCACCATACACAAACCATCTATACGCAAAAAGGTCACAAGATCATAACCAATACTTGGCACAAGAGACTTGAAGGCCTTTTATAAATAAGCATATTAGTGTGGGCAGTAGCTGGGAAGATCAAAGTTTGCAGCAAATAGATGAATCGGAAGACGCAGATGTGTTGATGAAGCGGAAGAATGGAAAAGGGGTATATGGAGGGAGAAAACCTAAGTAACTAGAAATCATGAAGAAACACCATAAGCTCATGAATCATCAACCTGCTGTTAAGGGTCTCTCACTCCCTTACCATACATAAAACAGAAGCACTAACAAATCAACCGGGCCAAAGAAATAGCTGACACTCACCAGAGGATCTGCAAAGAGGGCATCCACATCTTCCATAGTCAAATTATCCATCATAGCTTAGGTTCTGGAAATTGTATCAATGCATCATAAATGGATGTAAGGATTTGGGTTCCAACGAAACAGCCTACAACCATTTCATTCTAGCTTGTGATTGTGATGTGCAACATGCTTACAAATGCCATCCTAATTTCAAGAACTAATGGAAACAAACACAATTGGGCAAATGGGCATGATTTCCATTAAGCAATAAGTCACAAGAATACAACAACATAAAATCCTCTCTCGCAAGCATCCTTTCCTCTTACAAATCAGACCTTAAATAGGTCGAATTCCTGCTTCAATCCGCTCCCAACTGCTTCCCATAAACTGCTACAGAACCTTCTAGAAGTATCCCGCCACGGGAGACAACTCCCCATGCTTGCAATTGCCTCCATGTAGGCTAAGTATTTCTAAAACCATTGCCTTACGTACATCAATTTCCATTTGCCACTTTTTTTGTATTTTCATTTTTATTTTATTTTTTTGGATTTTCTAATACAAGTACATAAAATGTTTAAACAAGTCCTTGACATTTTAATTTATCTTCGAACTTCAACTTAATTCACCTTTCCCTGTAGAGCTTCTACATGGTCGTTTATAATGACTATCATATTCTGATGGCTCATCTTTGGAGTCGTCTTTGAAGTCCTCTTTTTGATCCATACCTGTGTCAACAGCTTTATCATATTCTGCTCCCCTTTTTTTTTTAAATCATATCCTCGTAGACTTTCGGCATTGAAAAGAAGATCCACAAGTAGGACCCGAAAAAAGAAGCCGGAATGTAGAGGATGCAGGTGTTGAATTTAGGAGTTTTTCTAATTTCAAAGGCCGTTGATCTAAGGGATCAAGGGGCCAAGTTAGCCCATGTTGGTCTTTGGATGATGTATTAGACAGGTGGATAGCTTAAAAATCCAGGGATTATTGCACGCAGCCTGCTAACAAGAATGCATCAATCTAAAAGGCAAAAATAAGTATGTGGGGGGGAACTTAGATGTGGTTTTTTTACCGAAGTGTTTTGGGTGTTTTTTTCAAAAACTTGAGATATTCCTTTCACCTACATGCTTTCAAATAGTTACAACCATTGACACATGTAGATTAAACATGCATATAGCAAATCGAATAGTTCATTGTAAAGGCAGGAAAACATAGTAGCCAAAGAGGAAAGAATAGAGCGATCCCACAGCAAACATGGTAACCACGAGGCTCCAACAGGAGAAAATGGGCTACCCATGCAGCGGTCACTATCTGAATCGCTTCTGGATAGAATGAATAGGTTACAGATGGAGATCCTAAGAAATTTCAAGAAAAGACACAGCACCGAGTTCCAATGCTGTGTTAGTCGACTTGTGAAGGTAGGGGCTCATACAGGAGGAGTAGACAAAGAGGCAGACGCAATGAGGAAGCAAGAATAAGTATATTACATTCTACAGCTGAAAAGGGAAGTAATCAGATGCAAGGCCCTGGAAATAATGCTGAAAATGATGGAGCTATGGCTGAACAATGATCTCAGGTGCCATTTCGAGAGAAACTACCACCTCTTCCAACAGAAAAGGGAAGCACATGTGCTATTATTGCTGGACAGGATGCAGCACAATGCAGAAGAACACGACAATCTCTTGGCGATCTTCGGCAACAAACTGGACTACTCAGTCACACTGGAAGACATGATATGCGAAAATGAAAGCGGAACATTGCCGCAAGGATCAATATAAATATATCGTATGCTTGTAGACCAATGTTCTTGTGAAACCAAGCTTGTAATTTTTTTGTTGATACTATATTTTAATAGTTCATAAACTACAAAGTTCAAAAGTATTTGCAATCATAACTTGCATGCGTAACAAATATCGACTTATGATGGCAATTATCAATCCATGTCATTCCTCATCTGCCTCATCATCTACATAAATACACCGTCTTATCCTCTTTTTTGCTGGTAACAAAATTGGTGATTCAACCAGCTCAATGGCTGCATAAGGTGGCATCATACTGTTGGCAATGGCAGATCAGTTAGTTAAATATCTGCAAAAAGAATGAAAGGACATAAAATAGTTAAAAATCAAATACCAACTAGTCATCTGGTTCATCCACATCCTCGGCCATAATGTCTGCCTCATCAACATTTGCAGAAATGTCTTCAATGGCATGTTCTTTAACAATTTTATCATCAATGTTTGCGTGTTTGTAAGACAGTCGATTGTCTTTAACATCTTCATACATGTCTCGGTCTTGCTCTAGGCCATAATAATGTCTACCATGAATTGCACATGCCTCCATAAGTGAACCAACACCCGGCATTAGATCCAACACCAATGAATTTGTCGGGGAAAAGCTAGATACAATGAACTCCATGAAACGGACTGATTTCTCAAGATTGGACCTGTCATTTTTTTTCTTGGACATAAATAACTTTTCTTCATCTGGCAAGTAATGCACAATTGTCGATGCATGCTGATTAAGGTCTGCACTGCTGAAGACATTTAGAGATCCTTGGTGTTTTCAGCCCTGCACTAGAATACACTGATAAGCAAAGGTGATTATTGTTAATTGTACCAAGCTCATCTATAGTAACGCCGAAGGGTGTGGAACTGTATATATGGTACAGTCTCCTCTTTTGCAAATTTCTTTTCTTTGCATTGAAATCGATATTAGATAGTTGACCATCTGTGCATATGACTATGAAAAAGCGATTGTCATCCATACATAAATTTGCAATGGCAGTGATGTTCTCAATGAAGGTGGAGTCGCATGAATTCCATTGTGGATTTGTAGAATGACCACATGTTAGGTATTGATTTGTAGGAAGATCACAGAAAACGATGTGGCAACCCCAATCCCTGTTCTTCCCATTCCTTTTATAACCATGATCAGCTAGCTTATTCTGTTTTCCAAATTCTCGAAGTACTTTGAAAATGGATGTCTCTGATTCTGAAGTGAAACTTGCAGTCAAAGCAAATGCACTTGCCCATACATAACGTATAGAGCAACTACCATATTTCTTTAGATCATTCTCAGCACGATCACGATGTCCTGATATTTGAGAATCCTTACTAAACCTATTGAGGATGACATCTTGGCTATCATGCATATGTGCCAAGTTTTCATCATTCTCTTCATCTGATATGACAATATCACGTCTATGCGGCCTGTGTACAAGATCCCACCGAGCTGTGGAATCTATGGCATCATTGAAGCACCAGATAAGGGGCCGTAGTGATGAAGTGTGGAGTGGGATCTCGCCTGAGCATAAAAGGCTACGGGGACTCTTGTAGTGAGCTAAGCCTAATAGTCGGTCATGTAGAGGGCCGGGTATGGGTCTGACACTCCCTGGGTACGAGGTGTGACCCGTATGGGGCATCTTGTACTTTGATGATAAAGTTAGGGGAGTAAGTCGGGTACGGAAGGAGATGCTGATTGATCTCCTCTAGCTCACCCATGGATTCACTGCGACTCTGGAAGGAGACACTTCTCTGACCTGCCTCATCGGACTGGGGAGATGTAACCTGGAGTAGTCCCGAAGGGTGATTCCTTGGGACTGCGTCTTCGGAAGGCTACAATGGCGCCATAGCTTGATTCAGCTCGTCTGCAAAGTGTGCACAGGAGGGGCGGATGGAGTGGACAACCCTAGCCACTGTTCTATGCCAGCCAACGCCATGTTATACCTCTGTCTGCTGATCTCTTGAGACCGAGCCGTCAGTCCATCCTCACAGGAGTCTGAGCCGGGATAGAACCTGGGGTTTGGGGTGTTTTCCTTAGGACTAGATGCATATTCTTTGTCGTTAGTACTTGGATGGATGTGCCACCCTTCGTGGTGGTTATTTATGTATGATTTATGTTGTATGCTAACATGTATTCACGCTTCCGCGACTTAGGAGTCCCATTGAAGGCGTGGGCCGAATGACATCTCCGTGTCCTTCACCCGGGCATCTTTCTATGGATGGTTACGGAGGGCCTGCTCATGGTGAGCTGATTGCCATGGGAGGGGGAAGTCCCTGTCTGTATACGTCCGGAGCGCCGTATATATTTAGGGAGCGTCACATTCACTGTGAGGTAAGATGCCATATGGCATGGTAAAATTTGTATTCCCCCTTAAACACATTTTAATAGAATAGACTCAACGGTTAACTAGAAATTATGATTGTGTAATTCACGGGTACTTGCAATGTGTCTTGTGATCATTTATTGACTAAAGGCAACCATAATGAGTTGCACTGGAGAGGTGCATTGCAGAGAAGACATGAGATTGGTGAACTAACTTCATTCCATGGATCTATAAGCTGTGAATATTGTCATCTGGCACCAACTTGTGTGGCATGATGTTTGGTGTCCATGTACTATTGTTTGCCTAACAGAATTACAGAAACAAGACTAGCTATCCATACTGGGGAGCACGCACATCCAATTAAAAAAGCAGAATGCAGAAGTCAAGTGAAGTGGATGAGGGACTTAGTTAATTCAGACACAACCTTACGTCTTGGTGGGCCAAGACATAAACAGAATGAATTAGCTATGGATGAAATTGTTCGTTCAATTATGGGGTCATCGGAGGGAGATAGTGTTGAAAAGATGGATGCAAATCAAATAAACGAGTTATTGACAAGGTTGAAACCATTATGCAATCAAAGAAGATATGATATTGATACTATGTGAGAAACTATATTAACAAGTTAATTGACATGAAGAATCTTGTGTGTCTAGGTTAAAGAGATGGATTGATGATGCGAGGAGAAGAAATAGGCAGTGTTCAGATGATATTTCAGGATTATTGGAGTTAAAGAAAAGAAGCAAATATGAATATTTCCATGGATCTAAGTTCCCTTACCAGCTTCATGATCCGCTTAATGAACGTTGTTACATTTTCAAAATGTCTACAACTGGTCCTGGATCAGGAGTTGATTTGGTCAATAGGATGAGACCTAGTGGTGATCTTAAGAACAGTTGGGTACATTTTGATCATGTCAAACGGATTCAAGGGCGGACAACCTTAGCTTGTCATGTGTATGATTATAAGTAAGCGGATTGTGAAAATCAAATGATATAAGATCATTATTAAGTTTCTAACATGTTTGATTTAAGTGCAGAATTAAAGCCCTATTGACAATTGCAGTTTGTGACATGAAGACAGAAGATGCCGAGGCACAGAAAAAGTTTTGGAGGAAGCTTAATAAGGTTATGATATCAAAAGGGTTTTCCAAAGCTGAGTTTTTTGGGTTTATGGCAGACGAAGCTCAACCAAATTGGATTGCAGTTCGGGAAGTTTTCTTCAATGGGGAGATTAGACCTGAGAAAGAGCGTTCTTGTTACTTCCATTTCGAGCAGTGCATGCATGGACATACAGAAAGACACTTGCCAAAGGAATATTGGGATGCCCATAAAGATTTGTGTAGAAAATGGCATCAATCTGCAACTGAGGAGGAAGCAGATAAAATATACCACTCAATCATGGATTGGTGGGTAGGCAAGACTTCGGATAACCATATCAAAGTTTTGAGTTCTTGGCTATCATGGTGGCATCATAGGGTTAGCAGATGGGGTAGGTTTATGGTCAATAAACAGAACTGGCAGACAACAATACATATTCCACAAACAAACTTATCAGAGGCAAAGCATGGGAGTTGGTTAGCAGCATCAGGAAACACAAACAATTTTTCCTTGTATGATGCCTCCCTCTTTGATCTCACAGAAGCTGTTCTTCAAAGTACCAAATACAAATCATTTCTGGACTGTAACTACTTAGGGACTGGTCCATTGTGTGTCAGACCTCTTTAACATATTGCAAAATCGTCAAAGCAGTGGTGCTAAGGCTAAGGAGGTAACCAATGTTATAAATTTGGAGACTAAAATGGCAGGCTTTGAAGAGCATGATAGCGGTGCAGGAGGTACCTTGAAGACTATATACAAAAGGCAACATTCCATAGACACAGTTTAGAAGAGAATTCAGTGCACATGTCTCTTTGGGCCATTCGAAGAACAGATGCAGAGGTCCGGTGCAAAAGGCGGAAGTCAGAAAATGGAAAAAAATGTAACAATCCAATCAATGTATATATACAACCTACAGCTGCTCCTTGCTTTTATGGGTTAAGGGAATTTCGGGGACAACGGGTATCACAAATGATGTGGTTTTGTCCTAGTACTGTTGAATGCACATGGTTTCCAGATAAGTCTTTGGTGTGTCCTCCACAAAGACCACCGTTATGGCCTGTTGATAAAGATACTGATTTAACCAATGAAGAGATTGAAAAACTTGGAGCAGCGGGCTTCTTATTGGGTGGTAGATCTCAATCTAGCTTAACAGTAGCCAACGCAGCATCTAGTATGCAAGCACGTAGATCCATAATGGCAGGGTCTGCTAGCTCCGTAAAAAGCAGAACAAAAATGACAAGGAAGGGGAAGGTTGTTAATTACAGGAAGAAAATGAATGAAGAGACGAAGGTGAGATTTGAGCAGTCAAAGAGAATGAAGGTGGATTATGTGCAAGAAATGACTTACTTGAAAAATAAGCATGTGGACTATGTAGTGAAACGTGAAGATAATACATACATTGTATCCATTAAGGAAGAGCCATAATGCAGTTGTCCAGACTTCATCCACATGGCAAGGATTAACTCCAACATAGCTAGTATAGGCAACTCCCTAGGTTCACGCAACCAAGAATTAGATTGTTCGAAATTTTGTGTGGGGCGGGGATGATGAAGGGGCGGTTGTTAAAGTGGCTTGGTGGAAGTGTCTCCGCCCCCGGGAGGATGGGGGCTTGGCCATTCTGGATTTGGCACTGCATAGTAAGGTGTTGGTCTCCAAGTTTGTTTGGAGCATTCTGCAGGATGGAGCATCTTCTCCTGGTGCGGCACTGTTATTGCAGTCTCTTCGCCATTGTGTGGCATTTGGGAAGCCATCTGTGCATGTGGAGTTGCCCTGGGCACTGTTGTATGGTCTCCGACCTTTCCCACATGCATCCCCTTTTCTCACATGGGTGTTGCGGGCTTGGGATCATGTGTGTGTGCTCTTCCACCTAGATTATGCCTCTGTTTATCACCACTCTTCTCCTTTCTTGTGGGTTCCTCTACCCCCTGCGCACTTGCCCTTGGCTGCCACCGTGCATGCTCTCGACGCAGTTCGCTGGAGGCGAGCTCTTTGGCTCACTTTGGAGGATTGGTATTGGGATGGTCCAGCTAGCCGTGGGAGTTCTTTCGAGCTCGCTTTTGCACGAGGGGCAAAGTGGCCTGCTATCACGGGAACAAGTGGCGAGGAGTATTCCGCTGCACATACCTATAGTCCCTCGGGATGATGTGGTGGTGCAGGTTTGGAAGATTCATCCGGATGTTGTGTCTTCTTGTTTTGTGCGGTCTTGTTACCGGGTGCTGGCTATTCATGACACACTGCCCCCGAGAGAGCAAGTGGTCTCTGCGGCTTCCGGGTTCTCGATGGCGCTCGACTTGGGCGTAGACATGGAGCTCACTTCCCCACCGAAGGTTAGGGTGCTTCGTGGCGGTGGTGCAC
Organism: Isoetes taiwanensis; assembly: GCA_021234155.1. Taxonomy (NCBI): domain Eukaryota; kingdom Viridiplantae; phylum Streptophyta; class Lycopodiopsida; order Isoetales; family Isoetaceae; genus Isoetes; species Isoetes taiwanensis. The sequence goes on from JAJEKV010000024.1 coordinate 16,003,700, forward strand.
CGCATGTCCCGGTGAATGCCCTTGTGAGTCGGGCTTAGGCGGGTGTGAGCCCTCTCTCCCCCTTGTTGTGGCCTTCATCGTGAGACTCCGTGGAGCATTGTGCGGTTTTATGCCCTCACTTGCGTGGCTGCCTGGGATTGGGTTAGGGTTCGGTTTGGTGAGATTGACTAGCCGCCAGACTTCTTTGCTTCATGTGTATCCCCGGTGCTTGGCATTCTTGCGGAAGCAAGCCTTGCATCTGTCGCGTGGCTTGGTTGGTGTGGCTGATTTAGAAGCGGCGGCGGTTGTGGATCTTTCGGGGGATTCGGCGACTGCGGCCTCTCGATTCCTCGACTTCGGTACAAGCTATTTCAAAGCTTTCTGGTGTTCCCAGGATTGGTAGAGCGGAAGTTTGCCATTTGGCAGGACTTCTTGGGTGTTGTAGATGGTGATGGTCGGTTTGTACAGCAGTAGAGTTGCAGTTTTTCTGTGAGTTTGTTATGGAGTGTCGAGGTATCGCTGTCTCTTTGAGGCAGTTCTCCTTCCTCCTCACTTGCTTTGTAACATTACCATTCTTTTAATATATTGACGACACAGTTCTTCAAAAAAAAAAAAAATCAGAGATTCTGCAATATTAAAGGTTAAGTGACCATACCTCTGCCCCTTGAACTTTGAGTTTGCCCAATGAACAGGATCGGCTGCAGCAAGAATCCAAATGGTAGCTTGAGCATTAGCGGCCCGCATTTCACTGGTCACCTCATCATATTCCTCTACAGTATTGGCACGTGCTGCATTCCATAGCAAATGAACAAGTGTTGTACTCTTGAAGACCCTCCTAAAATTGTCAGCTAGATGATGCATGCAATAAGCATGGGGAACTTGTCGCCCAAAAATAAGCTCAACGTCCTTCATCAAACCTTTCTGCCTATCTGAAATGAAGGTAACTTGTTGCATATGATGCATACAGTGAAGGTAACTTGTTGTATATGATGCATACAGTTCTTTAAGTTTTGAAGGAACCATATCCAATTATCATCGTTTTCATCATTGACTACGGCAAAAGCAATTGGAAATAATCCATCATTTTCATCTATTGTGGCTGTCAGAAGTATACCATACCGTCCCTTCAAATGTGTGTCATCCAAACCTACGACTGGTCTGCAAGAAGCGCAGCCCTTCAAACTAGCATTATAAGCAACAAAAATTCGAAGAAAACGATCCTCACAAGACTTCTGAACAAATGCTATGCTTCCTGGATTTTCCTTCAAGATTTCTTCACACTATCCTTCCAATTTCTTATAGGCCTCTTCGTGGTCACCATGAATCTGAGAATGCGCAGTTTCTTTTGCCTTCCATGCAAGACCATAAGAAATTGTTATACCTTTTTCTCTTCTAATATCACCAATGAGATCTTTGGGCCGCAAATCAGGTTGTTCTCGAAATCTTTCAATAGTGTGATTATCACCAACGAGATCTTTGGGCTGCAAACCAGGTTGTTCTCGAAATCTTTCAATAGTGTGATTAGCCACTCTGTGCTAACTTCTTTGTTGCCTAAATGAGCTGCTCCAGCACAATTATGCATAGCTTGAAATTTTTTAATTGCGTAGTGGGGGCCATCGTCTATGACAGATGCATGGAGACGCCAATTGCAATTCTCAGCACCGCAAGTCACGGTGTATCTACAATTGCAAAGAGTTCATTGACAAAACAGAATTTCTTCAAATAAAATCCAAAAATCAGGCATTGCCCAATGAATCGTGGTCTCAAAAGAAAACAGAACTAACCTCAAATCCGCTGTAGAAATTGCAAACTAGAACTATTTTGAAATGAATCGCTGCCCAAAGAATCGTTGAATCGCTGTCCAAGAATTTCCAATGATGACAACCTGAGATTCCCGAGAACAACCTAGTTTTTTCCTTCCAACCCTTCCAAGAATCGTTGAATCGCTGCCCAAGAATCGCTGAATCGCTGCCCAAATATCGCTGCCCAAGAATCCCAAGAATCGCTGCCCAAGTATGCAACAAAAGCGACCTGTTTTTCAGAGCATGGATTAGGATGATGCTTTTAGAAGATTCGTTGAAGCAAAAGGCATGGATTCGTTGAAGCAACCTAAAGCCCTGCAGCAATTTTGGAGCAATTCCGATGCCTTCAAGGCAATTTCGATGCCTTACAATTGGATTTCGATGCTTGCAACTGGGATTTCGGTGCTTTCAATGCTTTTTAATCCCGCATGTAAAATAGGCGATGATCCAAAAAGGGCGCCAAAAAATCCGTTGAAGAAGGGCATTATGTTGAATACTAAAAACAGAAGGGCATTGTGTAAAAGTTCAAATTATAGAGCAACATGTACGTTGACCAAGGGCATTTGGTGAAATGATAAAAACTTAAGGCATCTGGTGAAATTCAGCAAAACATAAGGGCATTTTGTAGTTTTTCCCTTTTTTGTTTCCGTTGCAAAATTTTCTGGCACTACGTCCATGGTGATCCCAAATGCCATAAGTTTTTCTCTTGCTCTTCCTTTTGCGTTTGCTCCCTTCTCCTACACTGCCTATTCATATGTTCCTGGTGGTAATGGCATCCCTTAGAAGCCCTAATCCATTTCTTCTGCCGGCTGCAGCTATGGTGTCTTTGTCTTCTATGTTTCTTTTGGCTATCACAAGCATCAAGCGGCTGCTTATGGGTGCATGATTTGCTAGGATTGGACCGTAAGTGTTAAGGTAAGAATTGATTAACATATTGAGATCTCTTATGTCTTGCATTGATTGATTATCTCAAAGCTTATCATTTAAATTGGTTTATTTATGGCAGATATTCAGAGGTTTGCATGAGATATTTGGAAGTTTGTATTCATATGTGAGCAAAGCGACTCCATTGTTTCTCAAATCGTCGAAAGAGCCGCATAGATAAACGCAAACAGAATGCTTGATGACATCAAAGGATGGATGCAAGGTACCGTTGCATTTAAGTTTGCATCATGGAGCTTGACATCATCGATTTTTAGGTCTTCCCCTTACCTAAAATGCATGTTCATGTGTACAGAATTGTTCAATATCCTCTGTTTCGATGGAATGCGTTTTAAAGCGTGAATTTTAGTTGTAGTAAGATCTAATTTAAAGTAAAATATTTAGCATTATAGTCTTGCAGAATTTCAGTGAGAGCTTTTGCACACTTTTATAGCTATGGAGAGTCAAGTGGCTTTAAAATTATCTACAACATATGAACGTTAGAAGATAGGATATTAGGAGGAACATGTGCTGAAACAGCAGATTCTAAAATTCTGGATTCCGCTGAAGTTCGTCCCCATATACACAATTATAGGTGCAATGATGCAAGGGACGTTTTGATATGCTTAACTTGACATGAAGTCACAGTTCAACCCTTCTACAAAGCTATAGAAATCAGCTTAAGGATCACAGGTAAAAAGAAAACCATCTACATCAAGTACATCAAAAATTGACACAATATAGCCCTTGATCTGACACAGAAGTATTATGTATGTCTTGAGTTGCTGCGAGGTACTAACTTGACAAGAAATGACAACTGTGATTTAGCATCAAAATAAGAACAGGTGGGCTACACCTATAGATCTAGCTTTTGTGTGTTGGCAAATTGGGATCAACTGCCACCCTAGCTATTAAGCAGTAATGAAGTTCATTTTCATATGCATCTCATATCTTCGCAGTAAATAGATAATAAAAAGAATGATCGGCCAGTTTGAACAATTGGCCGATGTTAAATGGAATGATGATGGAGCTTGGCATCATTGATTTTTAGCTTTTCTGCTTGATTTTTGCCACAAAAAAGGTATGAGACAAGCTGTTGTAAGTACTTGATAGGCATATATACAAGATGCAATAATGCTAAAACATGCACACAAAATTTGGAAGCATGGACGATAAGTATGTTTCCTATGTCATTTGCTACCATTTTATATTGTAACTTTTATAATTATTTTGTGATTCATTTTTCATATTGTAGCATTTGCAAGGATGGTAACGGCATTATGTTTTCCACCATTTACCAATGAACCTGTTGAACAAAGGCATGCAGCTTTCGCATGTGTCTTGCTAGAGATTCATGAATCTAATTGTGGGTCGGTTGTTTTGCATAACATGAGCCTTCTTTGCAATTATGGTTGTTTCTGCTTTCTCTTTGCTTCCTGCTTGGATCTTCAAGAAGGCAAAGTTCTTATTTTGGTGTTAGCAGATCATCATGGAGTCTCACCTAGATGCTAAACTTTGGAAGAAAAAAATTGAAAAGAAGGTTTGTAGTTCCTTTTCTCATTCTTGGACTATCATAGTTCTTAGTTCCTCATAATGTTTTACCTAGCAGAAGCAAGTTCTATAAAAGCCCTTAGTTCGAACTACTCTCAAGATGATTTGGACTATTTTTTGACTGCTCATTCCTATGCGACAATATTAGACAATGTGATAATGTTTGTTATGACAATCTTAAAACAAAAAGAAAAAAAAAGACACCAGAGGATATATTAGATCCTTACAATAGCAATAGACCATGTGAGATTGTTTAGGATAGCATAGATGATTCAACCTTCAAACTTGAAAAGGTTGAACGACTCTGCCATAAGAGCAGAAAAAGCCACAATCTAATCTGGAAAGTTATCAAATGATCGCTACAATGCATCAATAGCTTCTTTCAACTTCTTTAATGCAAGGGGAAATGTGAGATGTAAAAAACACAATAGCATTCTATAGTTCTAATATGCAATTCATATGCTAAAATATAAACGTGTACAATTGAAAACGTGCATATAGTTCTCAAAAATCTAAAGCACAATGTACATAAAATTCCAGTTACAAGTTTCCAAGGCTAACTACATCAAGTTATCCGGCCATTTAGGTTTTTTTGCTAGACACCATTGCTATAAGTACATAAAATACACCTACTTATGCTCTTTCTGCTTTAGCATGCATTTGGTCATATTATGTGTGAGAAAAGACCTCATCTCAATAAAGACCACCCCCCGTAACCCCCCGCGTGAATATGTAGCATAATAACAGGGGGTTTTCTTTGTGTTTTTGTACGTTTTTCACTAACGTTTCCCTATGATTTCATGATGTATTCAAATGGATGTACTAATGCGTACATCTAGAGTGAACAATTTCTGAGCCATTGATTTTAAAAAAACCCTTTTTTTGTGCGTGTGGTGCATAATGGGCACATGAAGGGCCATTGATTTTAGCCTTTTTTTTCAATGGTCAACAACCAATGGCTCACAACAAAAGCCCTCTTCTTGTGTGTGTGGTGCATAATGGGCACATGAAGGGCTTGAAGGGCGCATGTAGTGCAGTTTCCCCGCCGGCAACACATTTCTTATCATAACTTTTGATCCAGAGCTCTGTTTGAGATGATTTTTATTGCTTTGGAAAGCTCTCTCTGAGATCTTTTTGATAGTGTATGATATGGATATGTTTGTTTAAGTTATCTATGCTAAAACAGCAATTTTTCTTTCACATCCTACCAGTTGATTAATACAGGATTGCGCTATTGGATATTGTTTTATGGCTCATTCCGAATGAGGCTTGCAAAAAATTACCATGCATTTTTAGATTTTGAGGCAGTTATTAAGCAAATTCCAAGGCTTCTAGATCCTTGTGCTAACAAGCAGAAAAGTTTCCCACTTTGGTTTCTCACCACAAGAATCCATGGAGGCCAAAGGCTGCTGTTAAATTCCAGTTGAAAAATGTTTGTGTATGGATGTTGCAAAATGACTTTCAGAATAATGGGATCAATATGCTCTATCTTTATGGTAACTTTTACTTATGTTCTATTTGTTTTATTGTGATCAAATTCAAAAGCTACAGGTGATGAAAGCCTCAAATGAATTCTAGTTTTTTTCTGGTTTGAATTCTAAAATTTTTGTCACACCGGGGGAGGGGGAGGGGGGGGGATGACGTCCCTAAGGCCCCGAAGGGGCCATTTTTTTTTTTTTTGCAACACAAACCATTAACATCCAACATATAAAAATTAAATCCCCCAACACATAACAACCATTGACATTAACAACCAACACATAACTACCATTGACATTAATATGTGAAGCAACAAGAATTGAGATTTGGAATCATCGTATTCTAGTTTGAAGATGTAATCTTGAATCGACTTTGGATTTAAATGTGCACAGAGGATCTGGAATACATTAAACAAATCTGGAATAGAGGACAAAATATTAGAGGCTTGAGCTAGAGCAGTGGAAATGTAAGGAAAGATAATTTAATCGAACTACAACAGGCTGAATGAGCTTATTAAATATGAGCCATGCATTAATAGGAGCCATGCATTATCTGGGTCCCCAAATTATCTACAAATAGAAAAATGCAGTTCACATTAACATTTTAGTCTCTGAGCCACTTTCCAAGGCAAAATCCTGACACGGTTTGATGCTTTTGTGCATCACCTTTAAGAAGAACATCAGAGTTTCCCTTTCTTTGCTATGTTGAACATAAGCCGCGATAACTGTTATCCAAGAGAATATATTTTGTGCTTCCACGTAATGTCAATCAGTCAGAAATGTGCCGCAAAAGTGTAGATGACTCTTGCTGCCACAATTCAGAATTGCTTCTAGACGTTTCTTATACAAACATGGGACCTTTATAGACAAAAAAACCACCATGAATATGGTTCTTCTGCACATTTGTTAATCACAAGCTCGAATGTCAACCTGCAAACATGGAGTTAAATATTAGAGAGCTTAATCACACCAAGCACATCAAGCAGGTTGGCAACAATGATAGAGCCAAGCAGGATCAAGAACCAACAATGTTATTCCTTTTGTGCAATGGGACAAAATGAACCACGTAATATCAATCAGTCAGAAATGTGCTCTAAAAGTGTAGACGACTCTTGCTGCCACAACTCAGAATTGCTTCTATCCTTTGCCTTATTACATGTGCCTCTTTGCTTCAAACAGATAACTTGGCACATTACGAATCCAGCATTTTCTCATTCAAAGCCTGTTTTAGCCAGATTAGAGCTTTTTGCAGATTGATGCAGACATATGGCAACTATAAAACTTCCAGCTATAAATCGAGTTCACAAAGGAAAAGAAGAGGATATTTGCTTTAATTCACACCTGATGCAATTCCGTAGCTTTTCCAGAAATGCTCTACACGATTTTGTCTTGCATAGCGGGCAACCTGACATCAGATTATGGGATGCCTTCTTCAACTTTCAATACAAAGGCACAAATAAGAAATGACATTTCCGGCCACTCTATTGGAGGCTCCTCTGTCTATGAACCACGAACGCCTTCACTTTGTTTAAAACCATCCAACTCTACCAATAGTTGATTGAGAGTCATTTTCATGTACTGCTGGTCTTTGGGATTACGACTCCCACCAATTGCAACAATATCCATGAAAATAATACAAGGAGATCGCTTTTTTATAGCTGCAAAGAGATCATGAACACGCCTTCAAATTCACTCCCACTGCAGTAAAAAAATGGCACTCCTGCTTCACCAGCAATAGCCCGTGCTAGCTAGCATTGTTTTCCCTGTCCCTGGAGGACCAACAAGCAAGACACCCTTGGGAAGCTTTCCTCTAAGGCGAGTGAAACGCTGAAGTTGCAAACAGTTAGACCAAACGAGGAGAAAAAAAAGAAGCAAACTAAAGAAACATCTGCACCATGCATCCTTTACCTTGGGATCCCGCAGTGATCCAGACCCGTGAACTATTTCCTCCAGCTCAGCCTTTGCCTATCGTTTGTCTGATACCTCTCTCAGATCCAAGAAGCTCCTATGTTTCCACCTATTGCCAGAAGAATTAAAGCAGAAGAGAGCTCTGGTAGAGATAGAGTCGGCTGCAGAAGGGTCGCTATGGTTAGTCGAATCATGTTGAATTTGAAAGGAAAAGCAAGCAAACAAAGGACGCTTACAACCACATGATTTCTCCTCTTCAACAAAACCAATGGCCGCTCCAAGCCTCACCAAGACTTGAAAGGACGCTGCAAGATCCTGCTCTCGAGGCTGCTCCAAGCCCTTGCCTCACCAAGACCATCAAAACCACCAAAACTCAATAACCCTAAAACAACCTTGTTCGATGCTTGCATGCTCGATTTGAGATATTTAGTGAAATCATAGTTGTAACCATTGGAAAATGCCACTAAAAATAACTTGATAGTATATGCACTCTAGATGTACCGATTAGTATGTCTCATCAAATACCATCATCAAATCATATAAAAACTATAGGAAAAAACGTATAAAAAAAAAAAAAAAAACCTCTGTTATTATGCTAGATATTCGTTGACAGGTTCCCAATGTTTGCCCAGCAACGCTGGGCACTATTACTAGTAGTTATAATATTGTGAACAGTGAAGGGAGTCTAGGAGGAGGATGCGCGCTCATGACTATGGCGCTTAGGACTGCTGGTGTTTTTTCCTTGTGGCTTGAGCATATGGGCTCCGTTTTTTTGTATGATCTTTAGCTCGTTGGAAAGTTTGTTTCGAAATCTCTCCACGATATCAATTTTGTTAGGGTTTGCTAACAGATCTAAGACTGGATTTGGGCAAGCTTGATTTCGGCCACTTTCGGCAAAGATGGGGAAGACTGCCTTATCCAAGGTGGTGGCAGAACATTGTGCTTCATAACAAATCTCTATCTGTCTGTCTGTCCGTCTGTGTTTTTTTCTTTCTTTCTTTCCTTAAAACATATAAGTTGTAAATAATGTCCATGTCATTTTTCTCTTGTTTCCCATACATTTTGTATTCAAACATCAAAGTGGCGATCTTTCTGAACAAAAATAATGTACTTATTTACTTTTCGATGCTTGCAACTATCAAAATATTATAGCATTTTTTTTTAGGTTTTGTCCCGCTTCCTTCTCGTGAACAGGATATGTGTTATATTCACATGCCCTCTAGCTTTGGTGGAATCTAGGCCAAATTGAAAACATGCTTCAAAATGCACATTCGAAGGTATTTAGAGCGAATGAGCATACAAAAGAGCAAATTACTTGTGAAGGTAGGGGCTCATACAGGAGGAGTAGACAAAGAGGCAGACGCAATGAGGAAGCAAGAACAAGTATATTACATTCTACAGCTGAAAAGGGAAGTAATCAGATGCAAGGCCCTGGAAATAATGCTGAAAATGATGGAGCTATGGCTGAACAATGATCTCAGGTGCCATTTCAAGAGAAACTACCACCTCTTCCAACAAAAAAGGGAAGCACATGTGTTATTATTGCTGGACAGGATTCAGCACAATGCAGAAGAACACGACAATCTCTTGGCGACCTTCGGCAACAAACTGGGCTACTCAGTCACACTGGAAGACATGACATGCGAAAATGAAAGAGGAACATTGCCGCAAGGATCAATATAAATAAATCGTATGCTTGTAGACCAATGTTCTTGTGAAACCAAGCTTGTAATTTTTTTGTTGATACTATATTTTAACAGTTCATAAACTACAAAGTTCAAAAGTATTTGCAATCATAACTTGCATGCGTAACAAATATCGACTTATGATGGCAATTATCAATCCATGTCATTCCTCATCTGCCTCATCATCTACATAAATACACCGTCTTATCCTCTTTTTTGCTGGTAACAAAATTGGTGACTCAACCAGCTCAATGGCTGCATAAGGTGGCAGCATACTGTTGGCAATGGCAGATCAGTTAGTTAAATATCTGCAAAAAGAATGAAAGGACATAAAATAGTTAAAAATCAAATACCAACTAGTCATCTGGTTCATCCACATCCTCGGCCATAATGTCTGCCTCATCAACATTTGCAGAAATGTCTTCAATGGCATGTTCTTTAACAATTTTATCATCAATGTTTGCGTGTTTGTAAGACAGTCGATTGTCTTTAACATCTTCATACATGTCTCGGTCTTGCTCTAGGCCATAATAATGTCTACCATGAATTGCACATGCCTCCATAAGTGAACCAACACCCGGCATTAGATCCAACACCAATGAATTTGTCGGGGAAAAGCTAGATACAATGAACTCCATGAAACAGACTGATTTCTCAAGATTGGACCTGTCATTTTTTTTCTTGGATACAAATAACTTTTCTTCATCTGGCAAGTAATGCACAATTGTCGATGCATGCTGATTAAGGTCTGCACTGCTGAAGACATTTAGAGATCCTTGGTGTTTTCAGCCCTGCACTAGAATACACTAATAAGCAAAGGTGATTATTGTTAATTGTACCAAGCTCATCTATAGTAACGCCGAAGGGTGTGGAACCCAGATATATGGTACTCCTCCTCTTTGCAAATTTCTTTTCTTTGCATTGAAATCGATATTAGATAGTTGACCATCTGTGCATATGACTATGAAAAAGCGATTGTCATCCATACATAAATTTGCAATGGCAGTGATGTTCTCAATGAAGGTGGAGTCGCATGAATTCCATTGTGGATTTGTAGAATGACCACATGTTAGGTATTGATTTGTAGGAAGATCACAGAAAACGATGTGGCAACCCCAATCCCTGTTCTTCCCATTCCTTTTATAACCATGATCAGCTAGCTTATTCTGTTTTCCAAATTCTCGAAGTACTTTGAAAATGGATATCTCTGATTCTGAAGTGAAACTTGCAGTCAAAGCAAATGCACTTGTCCATACATAACCTATAGAGCAACTACCATATTTCTTTAGATCATTCTTAGCGCGATCACGATGTCCTGATATTTGAGAATCCTTACTAAACCTATTGAGGATGACATCTTCGCTATCATGCATATGTGCCAAGTTTTCATCATTCTCTTCATCTGATATGACAATATCACGTCTACTTTTTTTGTTTTTGTTTTAACTTCTCCTTGCGTTTTCTTTTGGTTTTTTTCATCTCTGGACTTGACACATCCTGCGAATTTGATGGATTAATTGAGTCTATATCTGTTTGCGGACATGCTGCCCATGTATCATTCTCTTCCTTTGGATACTCACTGTCTGGAAAATCTAACCACCAAGGACACTCTTCAATTTCAAATTCTACTAACCTTGAATTGAATCTCTTATTCAGATTGTCCGAGTACATCCATCCTTATCATCTGTTTGCTTCCATGGTAGGACAGAACTTGGTACTTTGTCCACGTACTTCTTATGAATAGCATGCTTGATGTACCTGGAAATGGCATGAAAGAATAATTTTTAGTGACGCATTAAGTATTGAATTTAGATCAATAAGATTCAATGTTCGAGTACCTGAAGACTGTTCTTTTGGCACAATTGAGAAGATCATGTGCTTTATCGTAAGAAACGGTGTGGGACATGTGTTTCTCATTGTTGACGAATATCTTCTTCCTGTACTCCATTTTCATGTAATGGAACCAAGTATGTACTGTTTCTGTAGTGTTCTCTAAATGAACAAATTCAGGCTCATCCTCTTGTATGGCATTTAGAAGCTCCTTGCTTTTTTTTAGTACATGCTCCAACCAAGTTTCCTTTTTGATCCATTCATGAAAATCCCTATCATTACCTGGCATTCTGTAGCTATTCATGAGGTTTGACTCAGTAGTGATAAGCAATATCCAATTGTTTCTAACATCATTGTCTACTGTTGCCTTGGCCATATCATATAACTTTTCTAGTGTCAATTTAAATCTTTTGTGCTCACATCTTTGGAGGTCACTGCCTTAAGCCATGTTGGTCCCAAGCTGGGGCAAACAATTGCTAAGTATTTATGTAGCTTATCTTCTTCTAACTTCTTTCTCGAATTTTTCTCGTGCTTTTAACGCTGGCATTTTTTGTGTGTGGACCTTCATCAACAATTCAATGTCATTATCAATATTGGCCTGCACATACTTGTTGTTAGTTCACACAACAAGTAAAATATTATTTGCTTGCCACATTTAACGTACCTTGTATAAGATCTGAGCTAGCACTTTCACTCTCCAAGCACTTTCACTTCTTTAGCTCTAGCTTTTGCTATCTCTTCTTCTGTCACTTCTTTGGTAAACATTCTTAACTCTCTGGTTGCCACTTTGTGCACTGCATACAAAATGTCCTTGAGTGTCTCTCTTACAAATCCTTTCTCGTTCAGTCTACACGGAAAAAGCATTGAATTAGTACAAATACTGGCAAACAATTTATGACAAGCTCAAATTCTGATCTCACTCATTAATTCTTCTCATTGCAGCTATGAGTTCAGCTTCTCTTTTTCTATCAACCTCCACAAAGGTTGCTTGAACTCTGATGTGCATGTTCGGGGCATATGTGTATCTTTCAGAGATTTCCTCCATCTATGCATTGGTACAATGGTTCCCGTCCTAGCACAAAAACATCTTACCTGATAGATCATACCAATGTGGATAAGTGGACAGTTCTTGCTCAAAGTTTTCGTTCTCCACTTGCCAATTATCATCCCAAGAACTGATCAATTCCTCAGTAACTGGAGTTTCTTTACCCTTGGGTCCCTTTATGGACAATATGAATTGTCCTTTTTGCATAATATAACCATCTCTTCTTAAAGTATCACGCAACTGTTGGCAGTTTGGTGTAATCATTCTCACAGCCTCGTGTATTTGTATTCTGCATAATGGAATGAGGGGTGGAGGAGATTCCCTGTTTATCTCTAACTCCTTTAATGTCTGTGATACTTGATTCACAATGAATGAAGCTGGCAGCTCGTCATTATCTCCCTTACATTGTTGTGTGGCCCCAACACTATCTCCTCCTTGTTGTTGCATGACATCTATGGTTTCTCCTTTCCCTTCATCCGAGTTTACTACATTATCATCCTCCTGATTTCCACAATTATGGGGAGTAGCCACATCATGATGAGGTTCATTAGCATCTAATATAATGCATCATAGTTAGTACTATGCCATGTCTGTGCCAACATCAATAGCCTCTGAGATCATCTTTCGGTCAGTAATGATAGATTTTGACTGGGCAATAATCAGAGATTGAGAACTGTCTCCTGAGTTTGTTGTTGTTGTCTTATGTTTTCGAGGCTTTCTTGGTGGAGTTCTCATGCGCTCAAAGACTGGACCTTTATAATCAAGATTCTTGCGGGTGAAGTACATCTTGAAAATTCCTAGTCTAGAAGCACTAACAGATTCAACAACCACAGTGCTAGCTACATTGGATTCCACATCTGTCGAACTTTGAACATACATAAATTGCTAGGAAGTACATTGAAAGTTCTAGACAAATCTGCTGTACTAACCTCACATACTCCATTTTGGAAAGGAAGCAACAATATTTGTTGTAGACCAGAGGCTTTCACTGTGATGTTCCACGTATTTATATGGTATACGTATAAATATACTGGCACATCACGTAGTAGGGATACGCCACCATGGGGTATGTTAACCTAGGGGGTTGACCTAAAAGGGATTAATTTAGCTAAATTAATCAAACCTATTTTTGTCTTCCTTCCTTCCTTCCTTCCTTAATTAACCTAATTAAATTAATGACATGCCACCTGGCCCAAATCAATTGGGCAAGGCAGGGTTTCCAATTGGGGCACCCAAATTAGGGCTTTTGGGCCCCAATTTGAATTAGGAGCAGTTGGAGATGGAGGAGGAGAAGCAGCAGCCAGGCACCCTTCAGCTAGTCGAGATGGAGCAGCCGAAGACCAATTTGACGATTAGTCAGTAGGTTACCTTGTTGATTTATAGCATAGCGCCTCTCTGTGGTGTGTTCTCTCTCTGTTTTCTCTGTGGTTTACCTGTTAGGCTCTCTATAGTCTCTGTATATTAGAAATAGGTAGAAATGTTAGCCTCTCTGTGGTGTGTTCTCTCTTTGTTTTCTCTGTGGTTTACCTGTTATCTCTAGTCTCTGTATGTGCTTTGGTTGATGGTTTAGTAGTTCTTTGCTTAGTTAGCACTCCGGAGATGGGGGATTACGGGGGGTAGAGACCTCTGAGCCCATGTATTGTAGTATGCTCCTAGATAGAGCCCTGTATTATTCCCATTAGATGCGGTCTGTGTACAAGATCCCACCGAGCTGTGGAATCTATGGCATCATTGAAGCACCAGATAAGGGGCCGTAGTGATGAAGTGTGGAGTGGGGTCTCGCCTGAGCATAAAAGGCTACGGGGACTCTTGTAGTGAGCTAAGCCTAATAGTCGGTCATGTAGAGGGCTGGGTATGGGTCTGACACTCCCTGGGTACAGAGGTGTGACCCGTATGGGGCATCTTGTACTTTGATGATAAAGTTAGGGGAGTAAGTCGGGTACGGAAGAAGATGCTGATGGATCTCCTCCTCTAGCTCACCCATGGATTCACTGCGACTCTGGAAGGGGACACTTCTCTGACCTGCCTCATCGGACCGGGGAGATGTAACTCGGAGTAGTTCCGAAGGGTGATTCCTTGGGAATGCGTCTCCGGAAGGCTATAGTGGCGCCATAGCTTGATTCAGCTCGTCTGCAAAGTGTGCACAAGAGGGGCGGATGGAATGGACAACCCTAGCCACTGTTCTATGCCAGCCAACGCCAGGTTATACCTCTGTTTGCTGATCTCTTGAGACCGAGCCGTCAGTCCATCCTCACAGGAGTCTGAGCCGGGATAGAACCTGGGGTTTGGGGTGTTTTCCTTAGGACTAGATGCATCTTCTTTGTCGTTAGTACTTGGATGGATGTGCCACCCTTCGTGGTGGTTATTTATGTATGATTTATGATGTATGCTAACATGTATTCACGCTTCCGCGACTTAGGAGTCCCATGAGCTGATTGCCATGGAGGGGGAATTCCCTGTATGTATACGTCCGGAGCGCCGTATATATTTAGGGAGCGTCACATTCACTGTGAGGTAAGATGCCATATGGCATGGTAAAATTTGTATTCCCCCTTAAACGCATTTTAATAGAATAGACTCAACGGTTAATTAGAAATTATGATTGCGTAATTCACGGGTACTTGCAATGTGTCTTGTGATCATTTATTGACTAAAGGCAACCACAATGAGTTGCACTGGAGAGGTGTATTGTAGAGAAGACATGAGATTGGTGAACTAACTTCATTCCATGGATCTATAAGCTGTGAATATTGTCATCTGGCACCAACTTGTGTGGCATGATGTTTGGTGTCCATGTACTATTGTTTGCCTAACAGAATTACAGAAACAAGACTAGCTATCCATACTGGGGAGCACACACATCCAATTAAAAAAGCAGAATGCAGAAGTCAAGTGAAGTGGATGAGGGATTTAGTTAATTCAGACACAACCTTACATCTTGGTGGGCCAAGACATAAACAGAAAATGAATTAGCTATAGATGAAATTGTTCGTTCAATTATGGGGTCATCGGAGGGAGATAGTATTGAAAAGATGGATACGGATCAAATAAACGAGTTATTGACAAGGTTGAAACCATTATGCAATCAAAGAAGATATGATATTGATACTATGTGAGAAATTATATTAACAAGTTAATTGACATGAAGAATCTTGCTGTCTAGGTTGAAGAGATGGATTGATGATGCGAGGAGAAGAAATAGGCAGTGTTCAGGTGATATTTCAAGATTATTGGAGTTAAAGAAAAGAAGCAAATATGAATATTTCCATGGATCTAAGTTCCCTTACCAGCTTCATGATCCGCTTAATGAACGCTGTTACATTTTCAAAATGTCTACAACTGGTCCTGGATCAGGAGTTGATTTGGTCAATAGGATGAGACCTAGTGGTGATCTTAAGAACAGTTGGGTACATTTTGATCATGTCAAACGGATTCAAGGGTGGACAACCTTAGCTTGTCATGTGTATGATCATAAGTAAGCGGATTGTGAAAATCAAATGATATAAGATCATTATTAAGTTTCTAACATGTTTGATTTAAGTGCAGAATTAAAGCCCTATTGACAATTGCAGTTTGTGACATGAAGACAGAAGATGCCGAGGCACAAAAAAAGTTTTGGAGGAAGCTTAATAAGGTTATGATATCAAAAGGGTTTTCCAAAGCTGAGTTTTTTGGGTTTATGGCAGACGAAGATCAACCAAATTGGATTGCAGTTCGGGAAGTTTTCTTCAATGGGGAGATTAGACCTAAGAAAGAGCGTTCTTGTTACTTCCATTTCGAGCAGTGCATGCATGGACATACAGAAAGACACTTGCCAAAGGAATATTGGGATGCCCATAAAGATTTGTGTAGAAAATGGCATCAATCTACAACTGAAGAGGAAGCAGATAAAATATACCACTCAATCATGGATTGGTGGGTAGGCAAGACTTCGGATAACCATATCAAAGTTTTGAGTTCTTGGATATCATGGTGGCATCATAGGGTTAGCAGATGGGGTAGGTTTATAGACAATAAACAGAACTGGCAGACAACAATACATATTCCACAAACAAACTTATCAGAGGCAAAGCATGGGAGTTGGTTAGCAGCATCAGGAAACAAGAACAATTTTTCCTTGTATGATGCCTCCCTCTTTGATCTCACAGAAGCTGTTCTTTCAAAGTACCAAATACAAATCATTTCTGGACTGTAACTACTTAGGGACTGGTCCATTGTGTGTCAGACCTCTTTAACAGATTGCAAAATCGTCAAAGCAGTGGTGCTAAGGCTAAGGAGGTAACCAATGTTATAAATTTGGAGACTAAAATGGCAGGCTTTGAAGAGCATGATAGCGGTGCAGGAGGTACCTTGAAGACTATATACAAAAGGCAATATTCCATAGACACAGTTTAGAAGAGAATTCAGTGCACAGGTCTCTTTGGGCCATTCGAAGAACAGATGCAGGCAGTAAGGTCCGGTGCCAAAGGCGAAAGTCAGAAAATGGAAAAAAATGTAATAATCCAATCAATGTATGTATACAACCTACAGTTGCTCCTTGCTTTTATGGGTTAAGGGAATTTCGGGGACAACTGGTATCACAAATGATGTGGTTTTGTCCTAGTACTGTTGAATGCACATGGTTTCCGGATAAGTCTTTGGTGTGTCCTCCACAAAGACCACCGTTATGGCCTGTTGATAAATATACTGATTTAACCAATGAAGAGATTGAAAAACTTGGAGCAGCGGGCTTCTTATTGGGTGGTAGATCTCAATCTAGCTTACCAGTAGCCAACGCAACATCTAGTATGCAAGCACGTAGATCCATAATGGCAGGGTATGCTAGCTCCGTAAAAAGCAGAACAAAAATGACAAGGAAGGGGAAGGTTGTTAATTACAGGAAGGAAATGAATGGAGAGACGAAGGTGAGATTTGAGCAGTCAAAGAGAATGAAGGTGGATTCTGTGCAAGAAATGACTTACTTGAAAAATAAGCATGTGGACTATTTAGTGAAACGTGAAGATAATGCATACATTGTATCCATTAAGGAAGAGCCAGAATGCAGTTGTCCAGACTTCATCCACATGGCAAGGATTAGAGGATTATTCATACCTTGCAAGCACTTGTTGTACGTATACAATCAAGTGTTTGGAATCGATCCAGTATCAGACCCTGCAGTGATCCAGCCAATTCTAACAGAAGCTGTTCGTTATAGTGAAGTTTATGCATTGCTAATACTTCATTAAGTTGGGTAACAGATTCAGTAAAGTTGTGATGTAAACTGGTTCCATTTAAAACATCAGCTTATGACTTTTGTTTTAGGAAAACTTATGGCCATGTGAATTGCAAGAACAAATATAAAGAGTTATAACATTTTTAGTGCAGCAAGGAAAGACGTTAGTAATATACAAGGAAATTGTAAGAAAATTTCTTATATTCAACTTCTTTGTCCAGAGGGCTTTACATGAGATCAAAAGGGCCTTTCACAATTCATATGAACCCGAAGGCTTCAAAGCTTTTCACGAAAAAAGCCCGGAGGCTTGCAGTCATAGGGTTTGTCCAGAGGCATGTACAGTTCTTCCACAAAAAAAAAAAACTCGGAGGCATGTACAAGAAAAAAACAAAAAAAAAAGAAGGGCTAATGTGTCTCCTATGATTAGATGGTTTTCCTGATGTTCAACTTCTTTGGTCACGACCACGCCCCATTGGTTCCATGAATATCAACAATATTTACTCTTTGGCTCTTTTCCTCCAGCAGACACCATGCTGTCTCCTAGAAAACTCCGAGCACGCCGATAACAATTTCTTCGCGAAGTCCGTGACTATACCCTGCAACCATGGTTGCAGTGCATCTTTATAAAAGAGTTAAGGATATGGTCTTGCACAGTTGCATCCTTTCTCATGAAATTTTAGACATTGTTCGTCAAACCCATGAAGGCTTATATGTTGGCCATTTGAGTTGTGCTAATATGACACGCAAAACTCCTCTTGGCATGATATTTTTGCCCATGTTGTTCAAAGACACTGACGCTCATGCCCGCACCTGTGATGCATGCCAACTGGTAGGCCGACCAACGACCTCTTCTGTTAATACCGATCGCCACGTCCCTTCTCTTTAGTAAATGGGGACGGACTTTATTGGTCCTATTGACCCTCCCGCTCGGAATACACGTGTTGGGTACATTCTTGTTCTCACGGACTATGCTACTAAGTGGGTTCGGCCCGATAACACAGCAGCCAGCACGACGCGTGCACTTTTCATGCACACGTTTTGGATTACCTGCGTAACTTGTTAGTGATAAAGGAGTTCATTTTCATTTTGTAAATCATACCATTAAGGAACTCAAGGACTATCTCCGCATTCATCATAGGAAAAGCACATCGTATTATCCTTAAGGCAATGGCCTTGCTGAAAGTACCAACAAAACTTTTGTTACCATCCTAAAGAAAATTTGTGACGTTTTTGGGCAAGATTGGCATAAAGAATTGCCTATTATTTTATAGGCTTATAACACAACCTACAAAATCGCTATAGAGAAACACCTTTTAAGCTAGTTTATGGAAGAGGCCTTTGAATATGTGCTACCGACTCTTTATTTCCAACTCGCGACAGTTCACGACCCACCAGCTGCTCTATAGAGACATGCGTATCAGCTAACGACTTGATGAGATTCATCGAGATGCCTATCTCCTGTAGTTGCTGGTAATAAATTGAAGATCCTGGCATGATCACAAGATCAAGGACAAAAAGTTTCAATAAGGTGACTTAGTTCTACTCTATGTTCCAGATACAAAAATCGTCTTGGAAAATTAAAGTTTCAATGGTTAGGACCTTATGAAATTGTTAAAATGGTCCAACCCAGTGTTTGGATGGCACCCCATTACCATCTCTTGTCCATGGTTTTTGACTCAAATCCTTTTATACATATGCAAATCAAGAAGCAACAGACACACAAGATAGCTAAGAAAAAGGCTATTTCATTATATATTCAAAAACATGCTTTATAAAAGAAGCCTAGTTTTATATATTCACAAATTCTACTGTAATTCAATTGTCCCTTATTCAAGATTAGGCACCGCACAAGATGAAGGATGAAGGATGTTGGATAGGCATATTCACCCCTTATTCCTTAATCTAAACCGTACGTAAAGTTCCTCGTTTGTGGGGTATGCAAGTACAAAATTTGCTATACTGTATAACAAGATTTGCAAAATACTATAAGATTTCAAGCGGAATACTATATGGTGTTGATTTCGTACGTGCAAAATACAATTATGAGGGCTCTCGCTGCCCTACGTCACCCCCCGTGTGAATATGCACCCAAACCAAAGGGGGTTTAAGGGGGATTTTAATTTAAATGTGTTGGACCCAATGGTTGTGTTAATTAATGTCAATGGTAGTTATGTGTTAGTTGTTAATGTCAATGGTTGTTATGTGTTGGGGGATTTAATTTTTATATGTTGGATGCCTCATAATTGTATTTTGCACGTAACTAGAATTCATTTGAGGCTTTCATCTGTAGCTTTTGAATTTGATCACAATAAAGCAAATAGAACATAAGTAAAAGTTACCATAAAGATAGAGCAGATTGATCCCATTATTCTGAAAGTTATAAAGTTTGCAATACAAAGGAAACCCCCTGTTATTATGCTACATATTGTTACTTCCGCTACAACTATTTCTTGGATGCTCCATCTCTAGCTTAAAGGTAATGCATGATTCACCTTATGGTTCGATTAAAGTTCCAAACCTACAATATAAATGCATTCTTGTGGCCACTTTGACCGATTCAAGGTGACATGGAAAAGGGCGGAATAATCCGCCTGTTGTGTGCATAAGAATCCGTTTGTTGATTGAAGCTAAAGGCTGGCTGCTATGAACAATTCGGCAGCCAGGAATATCCAAGAGTTGGAAGCAAACATAGGGCCTAAACTCTAAACTCTTTTTGAATCTGCAGCAAATCTTAGGAAGGAAACAAAAAGGGGTTTTGCAGCACTACATTGTAGAATCAGGAAACCAATACCTTGTAAAAAAAATTTATGCTAACTGAAGAAACATTAAAAAACAAATACCTTTGTAAGTGTGAGCAAAAAACCCATCTCGTGGTAGTAAAATCCACTCCGGCAATAAGAATCCAAGAGGGCAAGTACACATGCATATGCACACATGCACACACATGCACACATGCACATGCACATGCACTTGCACATGCACAATACACATGCACATGCACATGCACAATACACATGCACATGCACATGCACGCACATGCACATGCACGCACATGCACATGCATGTGCACATGCACATGCATACACATGCGCAGTGTCCATGCACAAACACTGCGTTGTGCATGTGCACATGCATGTGCATGTGTGTGCATGTGCATGTGCGTGCATGTGCATGTGTTCATGCACAAACACATGCAGAGAAAGACAACAACCCTCGGATTGTTCCAACCAACAAAAATCAACGGCCCATAAAGGGTGCACTCTAGAAATACTATTTAGTACACCTCAACGAATACAACAACGAAATCATAGAAAAACCATGTGAAAAAACGTATAAAAATCTAAAAGTAACCCCCTGTTATTGTGCTACATATTCACATCGATATAATCTGATTTACAATTGGGATCTTCTGCGACCCCCATTAGCCAACCATCTTCCTCGATTCTTCATCTTCCAGATGTCTATATGGTTCATTTGGCAAGTGAGCCATTCCAAGCACTGGTAGGGCATGGTGTTGTGCATCTCCATGGTGCTGCTACTGAATGCTCTTGTTCTCTAAAACCGCCTGACATGCCTGCTCCATGGGCACAAGGAATACCCTCTTGTTGCCATCTCTGCAAGAGCACATTCTCATCCTCAAATCAACAATCCTAGATTTTGATGACAATATCTCATACTCAAATTCTGATGCTGCAATAATACGGTATGAGCGTCCACGATCACATGCTTTCTTCACATCATGCTCGGCACGAGGAGTTAATGCCAAATGTGCATACTGGCCTGCCTCTATTATGAATGAATCTGCTTTACGCCGGCGGTCGAGAAACCATGTCATTAGCTTATGTCGGATTAACTCCAACATAGCTAGTATAGGCAACTCCCTAGGTTCACGCAACCAAGAATTAGATTGTTCGAACTTTTGTGTGGGGCGGGGATGATGAATGGGCGGTTGTTAAAGTGGCTTGGTGGAAGTGTCTCCGCCCCCGGGAGGATGGGGGCTTGGCCATTCTGGATTTGGCACTGCATAGTAAGGTGTTGGTCTCCAAGTTTGTTTGGAGCATTCTGCAGGATGGAGCATCTTCTCCTGGTGCGGCACTGTTATTGCAGTCTCTTCGCCATTGTGTGGCATTTGTGAAGCCATCTGTGCATGTGGAGTTGCCCTGGGCACTGTTGTATGGTCTCCGACCTTTCCCACATGCATCCCCTTTTCTCACATGGGTGTTGCGGGCTTGGGATCATGTGTGTGTGCTCTTCCAGCTAGATTATGCCTCTGTTTATCACCACTCTTCTCCTTTCTTGTGGGTTCCTCTACCCCCTGCGGACTTGCCCTTGGCTGCCACCGTGCATGCTCGGACGCAGGCCCGTTGGAGGCGAGCTGCTGTGCTCACCTTGGAGGATTGGTATTGGGATGGTCAGCTAGCTTCGTGGGAGTTCTTTCGAGCTCGCTTTTGCCTGAGGGGCAGTGACCGGGCTATCTGGGAACAAGTGGCGAGGAGTATTCCGCTACACATACCTATAGTCCCTCAGGATGATGTGGTGGTGCAGGTTTGGAAGATTCATCCGGATGTTGTGTCTTCTTGTTTTGTGCGGTCTTGTTACCGGGTGCTGGCTATTCATGACACACTGCCCCCTTCAGGCAAGTGGTCTCTGCAGCTTTCGGGTTCTCGATGGCGCTCGGTTTGGACGTGGACATGAAGCTCACTTCCCCCACCGAAGGTTAGGGTGCTTCGTGGCGGTGGTGCACCGTATATCGAGGTGAATGCCCTTGTGAGTCAGTTTAGGCCGGGTGTGAGCCCTCTCTGCCCTTGTTGTGGCCTTCATCGTGAGACTGTGGAGCATTGTCTGGTTTTATGCCCTCACTTGCAGGCTGCCTGGGATTGGGTTAGGGCTCGGTTTCAGGTGAGATTGACTAGCCAGCAGTTGTTGCTTCATGTGTATCCTGGTGCTTGGCCGCTCTTGCGGAAGCAAGCCTTGCATCTGTGCGTGGCTTGGTTGGTGTGGCTGATTTGGAAGCGGCGGCGGTTGTGGATCTTCGGGGGGATTCAACGGCTGCGACCTCTCGATTCCTCGACGAGATACAACAAAGCTTTCGGTGTTCCCGAGTTGGTAGAGCGGAAGTTTGCCATTCGGCAGACTTCTTAGGTGTTGTAGATGGTGATGGTCGGTTTGTACAAAGAAAGAGAGTTGCGCTTTTTTACGTGAGTTTATTATGGAGTGTCGAGGTATCGCTGTCTCTTTGAGGCAGTTCTCCTTCCTCCTCACTTGCTTTGTAACATTACCATTCTTTTAATATATTGACGACACAGTTCTTCAAAAAAAAAAAAGAATTTAGAGATTCTGCAATATTAAAGGTTAAATGACCATACCTCTGCCCCTTGAACTTTGAGTTTGCCCAATGAACAGGATCAGCTGCAGCAAGAATCCAAATGGTAGCTTGAGCATTAGCGGCCCGCATTTCACTGGTCACCTCATCATATTCCTCTATAGTATTGGCACGTGCTGCATTCCATAGCAAATGAACAAGTGTTGTACTCTTGAAGACCCTCCTAAAATTGTCAGCTAGATGATGCATGCAATAAGCATGGGGAACTTGTCGCCCAAAAATAAGCTCAACGCCCTTCATCAAACCTTTCTGCCTATCTAAAATGAAGGTAACTTGTTGCATATGATGCATACAGTTCTTTAAGTTTTGAAGGAATCATATCCAATTATCATCGTTTTCAGCATTGACTACAGCAAAAGCAATTGGAAATAATCCATCATTTTCATCTATTGCTGTGGCTGTCAGAAGTATACCAAGATACCATCCCTTCAAATGTGTGTCATCCAAACCTACTACTGGTCTGCAAGAAGCGAAGCCCTTCAAACTAGCATTATAAGCAACAAAAATTCGAAGAAAACGATCCTCACAAGACTTCTGAACAAATGCTATGCTTCCTGGATTTTCCTTCAAGATTTCTTCACACTATTCTTCCAATTTCTTATAGGCCTCTTCGTGGTCACCATGAATCTGAGAATGCGCAGTTTCTTTTGCCTTCCATGCAAGACCATAAGAAATTGTTATACCTTTTTCTCTTCTAATATCACCAATGAGATCTTTGGGCCGCAAACCAGGTTGTTCTCGAAATCTTTCAATAGTGTGATTAGCTAGCCACTCTATGCTAACTTCTTTGTTGCCTAAATGAGCTGCTCCAGCACAAGTATGCATAGCTTGAAATTTTTTAATTGCGCAGTGGGGGCCATCGTCTATGACAGATGCATGGAGACGCCAATTGCAATTCCCAGCACCGCAAGTCACGGTGTATCTACAATTGCAAGCAATGATAAATTAGCAAGTTCAGTTGTAGCAAAACATTACTCAGCATTGGCATTAAGCACAATAAATCACACAATAAATCACATAAATGGAGCGAGCGCTCATGTGATGAAATTACCTTGTCCTGTCAGCCATTAGCACTTTCAATTCCACATGGTTCAGTATTGCATGGTCTTTTACGGCTAGTCTCAATTCCTTCAGTGAAGCAAAGGTTGAACCTTGTTGGAGTTCCATAGCTAAACTAATAGATGTAGGAAATCTCTATAAGAATTAAGGAGCGTTCTGCAAGTATAAGAGAGTTCATTGACAAAACAGAATTTCTTCCAATAAAATCCAAAAATCAGGCATTGTCCAATGAATCGTGGTCTCAAAAGAAAACAGAACTAACCTCAAATCCGCTGTAGAAATTGCAAACTAGAACTATTTTGAAATGAATCGCTGCCCAAAGAATCGTTGAATCGCTGTCCAAGAATTTCCAATGATGACAACCTGAGATTCCCGAGAACAACCTGGTTTTTTCCTTCCAACCCTTCGAAGAATCGCTGAATCGCTGCCCAAGAATCGCTGAATCGCTGCCCAAATATCGCTGCCCAAGAATCCCAAGAATCGCTGCCCAAGAATCCCAAGAATCGCTGCCCAAGTATGCAGCAAAAGCGACCTGTTTTTCAGAGCATGGATTAGGATGATGCTTTTAGAAGATTCGTTGAAGCAAAAGGCATGGATTCGTTGAAGCAACCCTAAAGCCCTGCAACAATTTTGGAGCAATTCCGATGCCTTCAAGGCAATTCCGATGCCTTACAATTGATTTCGGTGCTTTCAATGCTTTTTAATCCCGCATGTAAAATAGGCGATGATCCAAAACGGGCGCCAAAAAATCCGTTGAAGAAGGGCATTATGTTGAATACTAAAAACGGAAGGGCATTGTGTAAAAGTTCAAATTCTAGAGCAACATGTATTTGGTGAAATGATAAAAACTCAAGGCATCTGGTGAAATTCAGCAAAACATAAGGGCATTTTGTAGTTTTTCCCTTTTCTGTTTCCGTTGCAAAATTTTCTAGCACTACGTCCATGGTGATCCCAAATGCCATAAGTTTTTCTCTTGCTCTTCCTTTTGCGTTTTGCTCCCTTTTTCTACACTGCCTATTCATATGTTCCTGGTGGTAATGGCATCCCTTAGAAGCCCTAATCCATTTCTTCTGCCGGCTGCAGCTATGGTGTCTTTGTCTACACACTCTGGGAACAGTGTATTACCAAGCGGGTGGCTGCTGGATGGAGAGCACTCTATGCAATGCAAAACAATTGTTTTTGCGCAGAAATTCATGATTGGCCACGGAAAGCCCACTTGTTTCGGGCTTTGGTAGAGCCTGTTTTACTGTATGGTTCTGAAGTGTGGGGGGCTGCCATTAGTGCTAGTGCTTGGGAGAGCTTGGAGCGGGTGCAAAAGTCCTTTCTCACTTACAGCCTTGGAGTTAAAAGAACGGTGCCCTATGCTATTCTTTTACAAGAGACAGGTTTTTGGCCTCTTCAACATTCTGCCATGAAGCGCCATCTCCACTATATCCCGCAAGGTGCACCACATGGACGATGTTAGGTATCCCGTTCTTGCACTTGCCATGGCTGAATCTCCTCGGCGTTTGAAACGATGTTGGAAAGAGCATTGCACTACATGGTTTGCACGTTGGGCTGTAACAACGAGAGCACCGCCTGATGCTTGCCGCGATCCCGAGCTTTTGCAACAATATCTTAATGGTCGCTTTTCTCAAAAGATATGGGACGCAGCTTACTTTGGCCCAAGTGAAAACGGGTCATTATCATGCACACATAAATCCCACTTTGGCACCAGGGCCCCAAGCTTATTTGCTTGCTTCATTGTCCGGAACAAGCTTGTAGCTATTGCATCAATTCGCACGGGGTCCCACAGTGCTACGGATTGAGACAGTAGATGGGAGCGCCGCGAATTGCCGCGAAGCGAGACTATGTGCCTGTTGCCGATTCTGAGTTATTGAAGATGAAAGCCATACTCTTCTGAGTTGCCCTGCTTTTGAGATAGTCCGGAATCATTTTTCGACCTTAGCATTCCATTCCACGCTTCCACAACTTCTCAGCGCACCATCTGTGCATGACTTGGCATTATATATACTTGAGGTTCTAGATAAACGTCTGCAATTACTGAGCCCTCAGTAGTCATTATCTAAGCTTGTCTAGTATCATCATTACTGCAAAGGTTTTTCCCTTGAAAACCTTTCGAGGCAGGGGTTTTTTAATCCTAGTAGTAATGATTGTACTAGCCCATTGTATGGGTTCCATGACCTATTGGTCTTCGTGGACGTTAAAAAAACTATTCTATTCTATTCTATTCTATTCTATTCTTCTGTGTTTCTTTTGGCTATCACAAGCATCAAGCGGCTGCTTATGGGTGCATGATTTGCTAGGAATGGACCGTAAGTGTTAAGGTAAGAATTGATTAACATATTGAGATCTCTTATGTCTTGCATTGATTGATTATCTCAAAGCTTATCATTTAAATTGGTTTATTTATGGCAGATATTCAGAGGTTTGCATGAGATATTTGGAAGTTTGTATTCATATGTGAGCAAAGCGTCTCCATTGTTTCTCAAATCGTCGAAAGAGCCGCATAGATAAACGAAAACAGAATGCTTGATGACATCAAAGGATGGATGCAAGGTACCGTTGCATTTAAGTTTGCATCATGGAGCTTGACATCATCGATTTTTAGGTCTTCCCCTTACCTAAAATGCATGTTCATGTGTACAGAATTGTTCACTATCCTCTGTTTCGATGGAATGCGTTTTAAAGCGTGCATTTTAGTTGTAGTAAGATCTAATTTAAAGTAAAATATTTAGCATTATAATCTTGCAGAATTTCAGTGAGAGCTTTTGCACACTTTTATAGCTATGGAGAGTCAAGTGGCTTTAAAATTATCTACAACATATGAACGTTAGAAGGTAGGATATTAGGAGGAACATGTGCTGAAACAACAGATTCTAAAATTCTGGATTTCGCTGAAGTTCGTCCCCATATACACAATTATAGGTGCAATGATGCAAGGGACGTTTTGATATGCTTAACTTGACATGAAGTCACAGTTCAACCCTTCTACAAAGCTATAGAAATCAGCTTAAGGATCACATGTAAAAAGAAAACCATCTACATCAAGTACATCAAAAATTGACACAATATAGCCCTTGATCTGACACAGAAGTATTATGTAGTCTTGAGTTGCTGCGAGGTACTAACTTGACAAGAAATGACAACTGTGATTTAGCATCAAAATAAGAACAGGTGGGCTGCACCTATAGATCTAGCTTTTGTGTGTTGGCAAATTGGGATCAACTGCCACCCTAGCTATTAAGCAGTAATGAAGTTCATTTTCATATGCATCTCATATCTCCGCAGTAAATAGATAATAAAAAGAATGATCGGCCAGTTTGAACAATTGGGCGATGTTAAATGGAATGATGATGGAGCTTGGCATCATTGATTTTTAGCTTTTCTGCTTGATTTTTGCCACAAAACAGGTATGAGACAAGCTGTTGTAAGTACTTGATAGGCATATATACAAGATGCAATAATGCTAAAACATGCACACAAAATTTGGAAGCATGGACGATAAGTATGTTTCCTATGTCATTTGCTACCATTTTATGTTGTAACTTTTATAATTCTTTTGTGATTCATTTTTCATATTGTAGCATTTGCAAGGATGGTAACGGCATTATGTTTTCCACCATTTACCAATGAACCTGTTGAACAAAGGCATGCAGCTTTCGCATGTGTCTTGCTAGAGATTCATGAATCTAATTGTGGGTCGGTTGTTTTGCATAACATGAGCCTTCTTTGCAATTATGGTTGTTTCTGCTTTCTCTTTGCTTCCTGCTTGGATCTTCAAGAAGGCAAAGTTCTTATTTTGGTGTTAGTAGATCATCATGGAGTCTCACCTAGATGCTAAACTTTGGAAGAAAAAAATTGAAAAGAAGGTTTGTAGTTCCTTTTCTCATTCTTGGACTATCATAGTTCTTAGTTCCTCATAATGTTTTACCTAGCAGAAGCAAGTTCTATAAAAGCCCTTAGTTCGAACTACTCTCAAGATGATTTGGACTATTTTTTGACTGCTCATTCCTATGCGAATGTTTGTTATGACAATCTTAAAACATGTATGCACAAAAAAAGAAAAAAAAAAGACACCAGAGGATATATTAGATCCTTACAATAGCAATAGACCATGTGAGATTGTTTAGGATAGCATAGATGATTCAACCTTCAAACTTGAAAAGGTTGAACGACTCTGCCATAAGAGCAGAAAAAGCCACAATCTAATCTGGAAAGTTATCAAATGATCGCTACAATGCATCAATAGCTTCTTTCAACTTCTTCAATGCAAGGGGAAATGTGAGATGTAAAAAACACAATAGCATTCTATAGTTCTAATATGCAATTCATATGCTAAAATATAAACGTGTACAATTGAAAACGTGCATATAGTTCTCAAAAATCTAAAGCACAATGCACATAAAATTCCAGTTACAAAAGTTTCCAAGGCTAACTACATCAAGTTATCCGGCCATTTATGTTTTTTTGCTAGACACCATTGCTATAAGTACATAAAATACACCTACTTATGCTCTTTCTGCTTTAGCATGCATTTGGTCATATTATGTGTGAGAAAAGACCTCATCTCAATAAAGACCACCCCCCGTAACCCCCCGCGTGAATATGTAGTATTATAACAGGGGGTTTTTTTTGTGATTTTATACGCTTTTTAGCATGGTTTTCATATGATTTCACGGGCGTATTCACGTGGACGTACTAAACAGTATTTCTAGAGTGCACCCATTTGTTAGCCATTGATTTTAAAGAAGAGGGAAAATCGTGTGGTTGTGGGGCTTTTATTGTTTGCATGTTTTTTTTTTATTGTTTGCATGTTTTTCTAGGGTTGTGGCAGATTTGTGCAGAGTTGGATACGAAGCAGTTTTTTCATTCATCCACAGCAGGTGTTCGGTATGCAATGCATTTCCCTATTTTGACAAGGTGAAAATTTTGCAGCATCTAGGATCCAAGTGCAAATCTACGGTCCTATTCTTGCCTTCCAAGTTGTTGCAGATATAGGAACAAAATCCGGTGGTGCCCCCTCAAGAAAGCTGAGCCGGAAAGGGGATGGGTCGATTTTGGGCTCTTACCAATCTAAAAAGGGCCGAAGTGAAATTTAGGCAGAAAGGTGCTTCGCGGCACACGCGGACCTATCAATTGCGGGATTTGAGAAGGTCGAACTGTTGGGTGCCGATTGCATAGCCGAAAAGCTCCATACATTGTTGTTCCGCTTGTTCGTTAAATGCATGGCGGGATGCCATATATTCTTGTGTTTGGCATATTTGCGAGGTTGAAATGGCGAGTTACGCACTATTCTCGCAGGAGGCTACAAGAAACAAACCTAGTCCGTGGATGAGCTATGCGAGGGCAATGAAGTGCAAAAGGGTACATCAATTGTTGGAGCCGTTCTTGAAGCTCGATGAAATTGAGTGCATTGGTGTTTTGTCTACTCACCGTTTTTTGAAAGCAATGGCCATAAAAATGCAAATGGAAAAGTTCAGCCTACTTGGAAGCTTGTAGATGGAGCTTGTAGGGAAAGTCTAGCTTTTGAGGTTGCATTAAAAGAAGGGATTCCATACTCTCTAATTGATAGAGCAAACAAAGATTTACAAGGCAAATTATGTGAAGTATGGATTAAAAGCGGTGTCAAATCCTCGTTGGCATAGTTCCCGACGAAAAGTAGTGTCCGAGCTTGAAAAGCAAAGATTGCTAATTCTTCAAGGAGAAGCTATAAATATAAATTGTGTCGCAAAGAAATGAGAATAAACAGAGGCATCGGGGATGGCAAAAAAAACAGGGCCCACAAGGTCAAGGTTACCACGCACCATAAGTAAGGAAGGTAATCATATGATTCATGCATGACATGGTTTAAGTACTAATATATGTCTTATGACAGGTTTCAAACATGCAGAGACTCTTTTCTTACAAATAAGCCAGGAGAAGCTTGGTGAGATTATTGCCCAGATGCCATCATCACCAAATGTGTCTACACTAAATCGTCGTCGTCAGATCATTCCTCGCCTCTGTTTCTTCTTCTTTCGCATTAGCTGTAAATGATGGAGTTTTGCTTTCAAAAGGTGTGAAGGTTGGGATCAGACAGTGAAAAAGTAAGCTTAACAGGTAAGATTCGCATATTATGGCACTGTCGAGTTTTCTTGGCCTAAATCACAGTTTTTCCGAGTTAGATGGGCATCATGCGGATTTCCAAAAGATGGGCATACTATGGATTATTTTTCGAATCTACTAATGCTTCCATAAAATGGGTTTTTGCTGGGCTCGCTGGCAGATTTCTTGGCTGATAATTTCACCCGTTTATATTACCAGCAAATTAGAAGGCAGTAACCAGTATCAGCCATATGCTAAGGAGGGCTCTCATCATCATGCATCGGCTGCCTTGAATCTAAGGTTGCACCCATCTAGGTTATATTAACGAGGCACAAGAAGTACTTGAAAAAATGGCGGAGAAGGATTGGGTATCATAGAATGTGATTCTTGCAGGATATGCTCAACATGAATTTCTCCTCAACGCAATTGAGCTCTAAGGAAATGCTTGGTCATGATTTGATTTTCTGAAATGCCACAGTTTATACATATGCCAGGCATGCATGGAGAGCTAAAAAAAGCTTAAATTATTTCTCAGCAGATGCCGAAAAGGGATGGGTTTAGATGGACTACCATATAACCCAATTACTTGAAGTAAGAGTTTTGTTTCTTTATTTCCTGTTTTGTAACACTCTAATGCAATTATGGAAGTTCATCACGTTTTATGCTGCTTGTTCGGAGAAAAATGCATGATTATCTGGTATTATTGCTCTTATGGCATTATCAATGCATCTTGAATTAGTTAGAGAAGTTTTTTTTGCTGGTTCTTTGAAATATTGCAGCAACACAAATATTAGTAATGGTCATAAATGGCCATGCATTTAGAACACAGGTTGCGCATTGAACAAAAAACACTTAAATTGCACACATGTAAAAATTGACTCTTTATATTAGGCTTAACTTATTGTTTTGAAGAATCAAATTATGTATGTATGCCATTCTAGACTTGTCTTCTGAAATTGGATTACATGCTCAAAGTGTTTCTAAAGTTGTTACATGCATAAGTGTTTCTAAAATTGCTACATGCGTATATGCCATCCTTAGTGCTCGAAGGCTTGTATTAGGGCCCGAAGGGCCCAAAATTTTTTTTAATATAACAATTAACACACAACTACCATTAACATTATTAACACAAATCATTGCATTTAACACATTTAAATCCCCCTTAAACCCCCTTTGGTTTGGGTGCATATTCACACGGGGGGTTACGTAGGGCAGCGAGAGCCCCAAAAATATATTTACAATACATGTACAAAATTAACACCATTAAGTACATTCACTCAAATCTTATAGTATTTTGTAAACCTTAATATACAGTATACAAAAACTTGTACATGCATACCCCACAAACGAGGATCGCTATGTACGGTCCAGATCTTGGAATAAAGGGCAAATATGCCCATCCGAAGGCTCTCGTTGCCCGAAGTAACCCCCCGTGTGAATATGCAGCATAATAACAAGGGGTTTTCTTTGTGTTTTTGTACGTTTTTCACTAAGGTTTTCCTATGATTTCGTGATGCATTCAAATGGATGTACTAATGCGTACATCTAGAGTGCACCATTTCTGAGCCATTGATTCTAGCCTTTTTTTTTTTCAATGGTCAACAACCAATGGCTCACAACAAAAACCCTTTTTTTGTGCGTGTGGTGCATAATGGGCACATGAAGGGCCATTGATTTTAGCCTTTTGTGTGTGTGTGGTGCATAATGGGCACATGAAGGGCTTGATGGGCGCATGTAGTGCAGTTTCCCCGCCGGCAACACATTTCTTATCATAACTTTTGATCCAGAGCTTTGTTTGAGATGATTTCTATTGCGTTGGAAAGCTCTCTCTGAGATCTTTTTGATAGTGTATGATATGGATATGTTTGTTTAAGTTATCTATGCCAAAAGAGCAATTTTTCGGCCGGGTTTGGTAGGCTTTCACATCCTACCAGCTGATTAATACAGGATTGCGCTATTGGATATTGTTTTATGGCTCATTCCGAATGAAGCTTGCAAAAAATTACCATGCATTTTTAGATTTTGAGGCAGTTATTAAGCAAATTCCAAGGCTTCTAGATCCTTGTGCTAACAAGCAGAAAAGTTTCCCACTTTGGTTTCTCACCACAAGAATCCATGGAGGCCAAAGGCTGCTGTTAAATTCCAGTTGAAAAATGTTTGTGTATGGATGTTGCAAAATGACTTTCAGAATAATGGGATCAATCTGCTCTATCTTTATGGTAACTTTTACTTATGTTCTATTTGTTTTATTGTGATCAAATTCAAAAGCTACAGGTGATGAAAGCCTCAAATGAATTCTAGTTTTTTTTTGGTTTGAATTCTAAATTTTTTGTCACACCGGGGGAGGGGGGGGGGGATGACGTCCCTAAGGCCCCGAAGGGGCCAATTTTTTTTTTTTTTTGCAACACAAACCATTAACATTTAACATATAAAAATTAAATCCCCCAACACATAACAACCAACACATAACAACCATTGACATTAACAACCAACACATAACTACCATTGACATTAATATGTGAAGCAACAAGAATTCAGATTTGGAATGATCGTATTCTAGTTTGAAGATGTAATCTTGAATCGACTTTGGATTTAAATGTGCACAGAGGATCTGGAATACATTAAACAAATCTGGAATAGAGGACAAAATATTAGAGGCTTGAGCTAGAGCAGTGGAAATGTAAGGAAAGATAATTTAATCGAACTACAACAGGCTGAATGAGCTTATTAAATATGAGCCATGCATTAATAGGAGCCATGCATTATCTGGGTCCCCAAATTATCTACAAATAGAAAAATGCAGTTCACATTAACATTTTAGTCTCTGAGCCACTTTCCAAGGCAAAATCCTGACACGGTTTGATGCTTTTGTGCATCACCTTTAAGAAGAACATCAGAGTTTCCCTTTCTTTGCTATGTTGAACATAAGCCGCGATAACTGTTATCCAAAAGAATATATTTTGTGCTTCCACGTAATGTCAATCAGTCAGAAATGCGCCGCAAAAGTGTAGATGACTCTTGCTGCCACAACTCAGAATTGCTTCTAGACGTTTCCTATACAAACATGGGACCTTTATAGACAAAAAAACCACCATGAATATGGTTCTTCTGCACATTTGTTAATCACAAGCTCGAATGTCAACCGACAAACATGGAGTTAAATATTAGAGAGCTTAATCACACCAAGCACATCAAGCAGGTTGGCAACAATGATAGAGCCAAGCAGGATCAAGAACCAACAATGTTATTCCTTTTGTGCAATGGGACAAAATGAACCACGTAATATCAATCAGTCAGAAATGTGCTCTAAAAGTGTAGACGACTCTTGCTGCCACAACTCAGAATTGCTTCTATCCTTTGCCTTATTACATGTGCCTCTTTGCTTCAAACAGATAACTTGGCACATTACGAATCCAGCATTTTCTCATTCAAAGCCTGTTTTAGCCAGATTAGAGCTTTTTGCAGATTGATGCAGACATATGACAACTATAAAACTTCCAGCTATAAATCGAGTTCACAAAGGAAAAGAAGAGGATATTTGCTTTAATTCACACCTGATGCAATTCCGTAGCTTTTCCAGAAATGCTCTACACGATTTTGTCTTGCATAGCGGGCAACCTGACATCAGATTATGGGATGCCTTCTTCAACTTTCAATACAAAGGCACAAATAAGAAATGACATTTCCGGCCACTCTATTGGAGGCTCCTATGTCTATGAACCACGAACGCCTTCACTTTGTTTAAAACCATCCAACTCTACCAATAGTTGATTGAGAGTCATTTTCATGTACTGCTGGTCTTTGGGATTACGACTCCCACCAATTGCATCAATATCCATGAAAATAATACAAGGAGATCGCTTTTTTATAGTTGCAAAGAGATCATGAACACGCCTTCAAATTCACTCCCAATGCAGTAAAAGAATGGCACTCCTGCTTCACCAGCAATAGCCCATGCTACACACTCACCCCGGTTTTTGGTCCACTGTTGAAAACATCAATTTTGGTAGGTCTACATGTCCCGTTTTCAAAGAATCCTACATGTGGATTTGTGGAGGTATGGTTTTGTTCGATAATAGTGTTCTTTTTTCAGTGGACTAAAACATCCACTGTTGTTTTGTAGTTTCTTCTATTGTGACATGTCATTTTATTATACAATCCACTGTAGGAAAGAATACTTGAATTTCTACATGTCTAATAATTCTATTGTCACATGTCTTTATAGATGTAGGAAAGAATATTTGATTCTCTACATGTCCTATACTTCCATTCACATGTCTTTATAGTAGTAGGACAGAGTACTTTATTTGCTAAGGCATTGTAGGAAAGAATACATGAATTACGACATGTGTAATACTTCTATTGTCACATGTCTTTATAGAAGTAGGAAAGAATACTTGATTCTCTACATGTCCTATCCTTCCATATCACGGGTCTTTATAGTGGTAGGACAGAGTACTTGATTTGCTACATGTGATGCACGTGCACGATCACATGTCCTTATACTAGTATTCCATGTAAGACAAGTTACTTCAACTACTTCAATTACTTAACACCTATTTTTGCATAACAAAACCATCAAGAATTTGATTTGTATTCCTTGAGGGGGTGCAGGACCGCTGCAACAAATCCCTAAGCATTAATGTCATAGGACCACGCAAAATCCTAACAATATCCTAACATTTTGGATATTGTTAGAGAAAGACCATTAAACCACGTCTACATTTTTGCATAACAAACCATTAAGAATTGTGAGATGTATTTCTTTATAGAGGAAAGGACCATTGCAACAAATCCCCAAGCATTAAAATGGCAAGACCATGCAATATCCTAACATTATTCCCCCATTTTGGATATCGTTAGTGGAACACCATTAAACCGTTCCTACATCTTGGTATAATTTAGACCATTAGGAATTTGAGATGTAATTGTTTATGGGGAATAGGACCATTGCAACAAATCCCCAAGCATTATAAAATGGCAAGACTACGCAAATCCCCCCATTTTGGATATCATTAGTGGAACACCATTAAACGATGCCTACATCTAGTTGGTACTAAGGTCTGGTACTAAGTTGCATTAATAGGAGCCATGCATTATCTGGGTCCCCAAATTATCTACAAATAGAAAAATGCAGTTCACATTAACATTTTAGTCTCTGAGCCACTTTCCAAGGCAAAATCCTGACACGGTTTGATGCTTTTGTGCATCACCTTTAAGAAGAACATCAGAGTTTCCCTTTCTTTGCTATGTTGAACATAAGCCGCGATAACTGTTATCCAAGAGAATATATTTTGTGCTTCCACGTAATGTCAATCAGTCAGAAATGTGCCACAAAAGTGTAGATGACTCTTGCTGCCACAACTCAGAATTGCTTCTAGACGTTTCCTATACAAACATGGGATCTTTATAGACAAAAAAACCACCATGAATATGGTTCTTCTGCACATTTGTTAATCACAAGCTCGAATGTCAACCGGCAAACATGGAGTTAAATATTAGAGAGCTTAATCACACCAAGCACATCAAGCAGGTTGGCAACAATGATAGAGCCAAGCAGGATCAAGAACCAACAATGTTATTCCTTTTGTGCAATGGGACAAAATGAACCACGTAATATCAATCAGTCAGAAATGTGCTCTAAAAGTGTAGACGACTCTTGCTGCCACAACTCAGAATTGCTTCTATCCTTTGCCTTATTACTTGTGCCTCTTTGCTTCAAACAGATAACTTGGCATATGACGAATCCAGCATTTTCTCATTCAAAGCTTGTTTTAGCCAGATTAGAGCTTTTTGCAGATTGATGCAGACATATGGCAACTATAAAACTTCCAGCTATAAATCGAGTTCACAAAGGAAAAGAAGAGGATATTTGCTTTAATTCACACCTGATGCAATTCCGTAGCTTTTCCAGAAATGCTCTACATGATTTTATCTTCCATAGCGGGCAACCTGACATCAGATTATGGGATGCCTTCTTCAACTTTCAATACAAAGGCACAAATAAGAAATGACATTTCCGGCCACTCTATTGGAGGCTCCTCTGTCTATGAACCACGAACGCCTTCATTTTGTTTAAAACCATCCAACTCTATCAATAGTTGATTGAGAGTCATTTTCATGTACTGCTGGTCTTTGGGATTACGACTCCCACCAATTGCATCAATATCCATGAAAATAATACAAGGAGATCGCTTTTTTATAGCTGCAAAGAGATCCCCCAAGGCAAAAAAACAGCTATGGTGGAAACTTAACCTTGTTTGTATGAGAAACTTACTTTAAAGAGTGAACAACACAAAAGAGGGGAAGTAAGGCTTCAACGGTAAAAATGCGGGGGAAGGTAAGCACGTGTGGCACAGATTCCACCTACTTACTGCCATATGAAATAAAAGCTGGAGGTAGGAATCTAACAGGTCTAGCTGGCAGGTACGGATCTGACAGTGTCTTAATCCGACAGACTGGGAAAGCTTGGAGCCAGTGGTCTTACGAAAATTTTTCACCTTATCTGTAACGCCATAGTCATGGCAACTTTTCCCATTCTGGTGCCTTCATGTGTGAAGCTTTGGCTATGGTGCTGCCTCCACGCAACTGCATGCCATTCAAGCGTTTGCATGCCTGATTCTGTATTTTGCATGCCTTTGCATGTCTTTGCAAGCGCATTCCGGCGTCTTGCATGCATATCCGTTTCCCTATAAATCAGAGAAATCAAGTCCAGCTTAGATTTCCAATGGAGAGAGGAGATAAGATCTGGGTGCTAAAGATCGGAGCCCTCGAATACGGTAAATTGATTCTTCACCGATTTTACTGCATGTGAATCTCTGAAGGAAACTTTGCAATAACTTTATTCCGCCGCAGAGAGACTCTGAAGCTATGGCTATGGCGCTATCTCCAACTGTTATTCTGCTCCATGCAGCTGCATGTGCCCGATCATTGCATGCCTTCGGCACTTTGCATGCCTATAAATCAAGATCTTCATATCCGGTATGTTTAATGTAGAGCTAAGGGATCCGGCGCTTGCTATGATATTGCTATGGCCACAACAGTCTGGGGGTGATACAACCGGTATGACCATGATTCTGAAAGCCTTATGAAAAGATATGATCAAATCAAAACTTATGTCTGTGAATGTTTTGAATGTGAACATGCGCCGGAAAACGAAGCAAAAATGGAGAAGATCCTTAAGATGTTTATCAGCAGGATGCTTGCACAAGAAAACTCCGGATTCGAGGCAATGGCTGTGCCGATCACCACAGCTAAGCAAAGATTTAGCTAAAACTTCCTTTTCGGCCAGGCTTTCCGACATGAAACATGGGCGCAAAGATGCCTGATCTTGCTAAAGCTCCCTTTTGCCTTGTTTCTAACTGTGATTTACTATTCCAGATAAAATACCAGGGCTATTTATGGGTGATGGGGTCCGGCACATCAAATAAGGTGGAAGGAACAAAGGGGAAGGGTTACTGCATGGCGTAAGGCATGCCGGAATGCATGTCAGAAAGCAGGATCGATACACAAGAAACTCCAGCTTTGGATTCTAAGCCATGGCTGTGTCGAACTAGGCTTCAATTTCGTCCAGGCAATCCGACACAAATATTCATCAAATTCGAGCTTTGGTCTGCCATCCCAGTTAACCGGTTGGAGCATCCGCAATCCAGAAGGCAGGTGACTGCCAGTTTACAGGGGACAATGGGTTTGGAGCAGTCACCAGCATATCCTAGGTATATTCCAGCATATACTCAGGATATGCCAAAAACCCACATAAATGAGGGTTTGCCCCCTAGGGGCAACCCAAAAAATAAATAAATGAGTTTGTGGCAACAACTTTTGTTCGGGGCATGTCTTGTGCTTCTCCATCTCCAAGCCAGGGCAGTCTAGCTCCAAATTTAATTGGTAGACTTTTGCTCTGCTCTTTACCTCTCTATTTTTTAGTTTTCAAGGAAAAGAAGAGAATTAACAGAGATAAAGCGGCCCTTCCAGCCTTCAAGGCCAAAATTATAGAGTTCTCAAAAGAGGCATTTTAAAACTAGATTTTTGGCTTTATTCCTTGCAAATAAATAGAATATAATTGAATTGCATTAGATTTTATCCTCCATGGAGACCAAATGATCTATGGGACCCAAATTAAGAAACAGAGAACAACCAGCCTATTACTATAGTGGAAAACGCCTTAGCACTATAGGCTTGCTGACAAACTATATATATGTACATGGTTGTGTGATAATCGGGAGCATAATTAAGCCCACGTGTCCAATATCTCTGAACATAAGATGTCAAGACTCCTACAACACATATAGCAGTTTATTAGATGTAACTAACCCCTCATAACGTGTCGGGATATATCCAAACATTGAGCAACACTGAAGAGTGTTGGTCTGCATGTTCAATAACTCCAAGTTAGAAGCATTAGCAGACCCTCTATTCTCACTCTTCTTGGGCTCATCTACATGTCTCAATATTGATGTGGTGTGCTTCTGTATAGAGATAATCACCCTATGCTTTTTCATAAGTAAATGCATAGCAGGTACTGCACTATGGACCCCTAGCATGCGTAGATTAATCTAGGTTTTGTAGTGCAATGCTTTTACCAACTCTAAAGCATTGTTATCCCAAAGCTTAGATTAGAAACATGCATCTAGATACTGTTACGTGATTGTGATCGTCGTTGTTTTGCACTTGTATGCACCCCTACTTCTATACATTCAATCTAGAGAACCAAGTGCACTAGATACCCATGACCATTGTGTAGGCAAGGTCTAAGGTATGAGTTGTGCATGCTTACCACTTTCTGAAAATAAAAAATGTGACGCTCTAGAGTAGCTCTTTGAAGATGTAAAAACCTGGTCTCTTGTAGGTGCATCTAATATGGACTGTGGATTCGACTTCAAGTGCTCACGTCAGAATGGCTTTTTGAACCTCTCCAAGTCATAACAAGTAGTAAGTGATATCATTGGTTCCCATATCTCCGCTCTATACAGAAGCACCGGCTCCACCAACACTCTAAACAAGTCCGATTGGTGTGACTAGTCATAAAGTTCTATGACAGTTCTTCTGCATTGCATAGCTCCAACCTATTATTACTTGCTATCTAATACAAGTATCCTAATATGTTGTTGGAGTGAACTCTACTTCCAGATACTTGTACGTTTATACTACCTCTACTGACTTCGGTAAGTGAAGATAGGTTTTCTCTGTTGTATCGAAGACGACACCAAGAGCACCTTGGTTTTAGCCAAGTTGACTGCATTCTAGTGGCTTGACAGAAAGTACTTAAGGCATCCAGATACTGCTACATACTCACTGGGCTATATGTTCGGAGGTCCATGTCATCTAGATATATTAGATGTCTGATGATATGGTGGCCAAGACTCCCTGCCCCCCATCTCCATGTTGTGCCAATCCTCAAGCTGATCAATGTACAATCTAAACGATGTAAGAGATATTGGGCAGCCCTGCCGAACTCCAATAATACTATTGATAATCCTATCTGAAATGGCATTCAAGCTAAGCAGGTTTCATAAAGCCTATAAGCTACATTTTTCATTTCTTGGGGGATTCCTAATCTCATCAACCTTCCCACAGCTTCTCTCTAGGAAAAGAGTGATTGGTTTAGAGGCGTCCTCTTTTATGCTAAATAAAAGGGTTTGTTTCTGCCCCATCCTGGTAAAATTTATAACTTGCATTGCTTGATTAATGTTCCTATATCATGCAATCTTTCTTCCACGGGAATGAACAAAGTAGGTATTCCATCTAAAGATGTGGGCTACGAGTTCTTAGAAGCAAAGAGGAAGATTTATCGAGCTGAGGCTACCATTTCTAGGGAAG
Organism: Isoetes taiwanensis; assembly: GCA_021234155.1. Lineage (NCBI taxonomy): Eukaryota > Viridiplantae > Streptophyta > Lycopodiopsida > Isoetales > Isoetaceae > Isoetes > Isoetes taiwanensis. The sequence goes on from JAJEKV010000024.1 coordinate 16,043,459, forward strand.
CACGAAAAGGTCGCCAATAAATCAAAAAGCAAAAAGTTTTCCTAAACCAAACCTTCAGAGAAAATACAGATCTCAATATGCTATAGTGTGCAAATCAGCAACGAGAAAGATGAAACCTGATCTAACTGCCTAACAGAGAGCAGATCAAGTGATATGAACTTTAAATCTAGTCATATCAAATCTCTTCTTCCTTATTGTCTCTTTTATCAGCTATGTCCATTTCTTGATGCCTCCTATTTTTTTAGGCTTGTTCGAGTTTTGGGAGACAGTACGAACCTTATTTCTTATCAATCATTTTCCATGTCATCAGTTGAGTGCTCCTTGTTGGTGGATATATGTGGAATATAATCCTTCACTTTATGCCTCAGTCCATCCATAAACTCAATAGCGTTGGAGGTTAGCACTTGACAGTGGCGCCATGGTCTGATTGTCGCCAAATAATAACGTGGCAGGTCTTTCAAATCAAATTCTTTTTGTCTCGATGGGACAAACCCATTTGGAAAAAGGTTTCTGGTATTGCTCGAAATCCTATTGATGGCGGAGGCATGTGAATTACCCACCAAATTATTCATGAGCATAGGCTCGTGAACTCTATGTATAAGTTGCTTATCAATGTTGATATCCTTCTGCCATCCATTAAGTGGTCCCTTCAGCTTCTACCTCCTGGTTGGAGACGTATGTGGACGGGCTTGGATAAACTGCTTCATCCTAAACTGATTGTGCTTTGGTGGCAGATTCTTCATAGATGCCCGCCTGTTAATGTGTTTATTCACAGGATTGGTCCTCGAGTGTCAGCACCTCTGCCCACTCTGCAAGCAAAGGGCTGAGACATTGACAAGTCAGCAAGTGCTCTTGGCTTTTTATCTAGATGCTTGGAATAGATTGGGGTTGATGCAGGGTAAAGTGGGCCATTGTAGTTGTCCCCCCTGTCCCCCCTAGAATAGTTTGAAATGTAGGTCAAGTCCCCCCAAGAAGAGTTTGAAATATAGGTCAAGAAGTGGTTAGACGTAGGCATTAATACTAAAAAAACTACCAAAGTGCATTAATTAGGAAATTTGTTCTATTAGCTAGTTACAGAGCAAGAATCGTGGTAATTACTATTTCTGGTGTATGGAGGGAAATGCAAAATTGGGAGCACGGCAGGATCAGGTTGCTCGATCCAATTGCATTACCTGATCAATTGCATGTTTCTCAACATTGCATGACCTGATCAATTGTGAATCCTTCCTAACATTTGGCATTGGCAGATAGTTTAAATTGAATGTGTTTTTCTTGAAGAAATGGAATCGGAATCAGGGATTGAACTATTGGAATCGGATTCGTGGTCCGACTAGCAAAGACCTGAAAGGCAAAAATTTCAGGAAGGAGGAAGAAAAGAACAAGAGAAGAGGAAACCGAGAGGAAAAGACGCCAATGCCAGAGAAAAAAAGAAAATGAAGATGCATTGGTTTCTCAGTGTAATGCATGTTTTGGAGTAGAAAGAAGCATAGCCACGCAGAGGAGAGTGGGTGTGAATCTGGTGGAATCATTCTTGAAGCAGTCTAAGCATATGAGTGTGCAAATGAAAAAAGGGATTCTAAATTACTTTATTCAGCATAAGGCATTGGATGGAATTGTGGGAGATGATCTCAGGGACTTAAAAGCAAAGAACCAAATGATAAGTAACATCAGGGAGTCTATTAAGACCGTGAAACAGTCTACAAATTTGGATTGTTTGGCTGCCAAAAAGAGTTGTTTGGCTATGGCAGTTGGTGGAGAAAATGAGAATTTGAGTAACAGAAAAATTGGAAAGCTACTTGATGTTCATCCAAGAAATATTTCAGCTGCTAAGAAAAACAGGGAAGAAATTGATTGCAATGGAGGAAAGTGGGTGTATTATAAAAGATCTAAAAGGTGTGACTCTATCTCAGATTCAATTATTACACTTGTACAAATATTTTGGACCTCAAACACTAGAGTTTCTCCAAATACTAAGGATGTAAAATTTAGAAGACTAGAACGAAATATTAGAGAGGAGCATGCAAAGACATTATCCGAACAATCTCAGGTTGGTATCTCTTCTTATCTCTTCCTTTGAGATTTTTATAGTTGAGGTTTTCAATAACAGTTTGCTATAGTGGTTGGATTAAAAGTTTATATCAGGTATATCTCTTTATAGTTCTGCTGCATCAATTATTGAGCTACAATGGTTTACAGTCTAGCCATAGTGGCTTGTCTTTAACTATAATTTCATTTGTGCCCTTGATCTTCAATGGTTTGTTTTCATTTGTGCCCTTGATCTTTAACTATAAGTGGTTTGTTTTCAAACCGAGTTTATTCTTGAAGATATAGTGGATTTCAAACCATATTCACACATAGGTTGAGTGCAACTATATAATGGTGTGAGTGTTTCAACATAGTTCGGGTGCAGCCATAATGGTGTGTGCTTTAAACATAGTTGGAGTGCACTCTTGGAACTACAGTGGTAGTAGTAAGTGGAAGACTGTAGTAAGTGGTATACAATAACAGTTATGGTTTGTTGTAGTAAGTGGTATACAGTAGTAGTTATGGTTTGTATTCCTATGGTTTGTAGTAGTAAGTGTAAGACTGTAGTAAGTGGTATACAGTAACAGTTATGGTTTGTAGTAGTAAGTGGTATACAGTAGTAGTTATGGTTTGTATTCCTCTTTTGTGCTATACTTTGAGAGTTATTTTGCATGCTAACACATATATTCTTACAGATGCAATTGTACGAACGGTTCAAAGAAGAATACCCTGAAGCTAAGGTAGGAGCAAGATCTTTTCAAAAGTTAAAACCATGGTTTGTGGTGAAGCTAAAAGACTATAATACATGCTGTTGTATTCATCATGTTAGGCTTGGAATGCTGCTTGATGCATTCAAAACAATGAGAAGGAAGCATTCTGAACCTTGTGAATGTACTTGTAGTGTATGTGAACCTCACCATACGTGCACTTGTAATGCTCACGCGTTAATATTCTCTTCAACACATGAGTTATGGAGGTGCATTGTTTGTTCAAAAGAAGTTGATGATGAGTTCCATAGGAAGGACTGCCTTTATGGTACTTGTCAGAATTGTGGCATCTCCAAGTTGCATATATGTCCTCTTGAATTGAGTGATTCAGAGCTGAATTGGGAGTATTTGGACTATGAGGGTGCAGGATTGGGCAAGAATGGGAAACCAAGGAAGATTCTGAAGCATCAATACAAAAAGACCACTTCTAGAGAATTTGTGGAGAAGTTACGTGATAGATTAAAGAGGTTTCCTTTGCATAACTTTAGGTACAAATGGCAAGACAAGCAATTTCGTGAGCTGCTGGAAAATCTACCCTCAGATGTAGTGGTCTCAGTGGTGGATTTTGCCGAGAACTACACCTTCAAAGAACGTCTTCAAGTGCAATCTCAAAGATTGGTGCAAAGATTCGGTAACAATCCTTGTTCACATTACTTATCATGTGGATGAAAGTGGGCAAGTCGTAAAAGAAACACACTTCTATATCTCTGATGACAAGAAGCATGATACTCTCTTTGTACAACATTGTTTTAAGATGTATTTCAGGTACATGGAGGCCAAAGGGCTGAAACCCAAAAGGCATTGGGTCTGGTCTGATGGAGCTGCATCACAATTTAAGGCAGCTCGTCCAATGTATTTTGTTCTCCGGTACTCAGTTGAAACACAGGTACAGATGATGTGGAGTTATTTTGGTTCAAACCACGGTAAAGGCGAGCACGATGGCAAGGCTGCAGAACTGAAGAGGTGGATTAGAATGATGCAACTCTTGTTTCCTGAGATAAAGCTTGAAAATGCACATGACGTTGTGGAGGCAGCTACAAAAATTTTTTCCCATGGAATTTCTTCCACTTACTCACAACAAGATACTGTAAGAAGATATTTTTGGGAAGTTACAGATGTTGACAGGTCTAAGGCGTGGGGCGCAAACACAATAAAGGATACGAGAAACATTCATTGTGTTCATGCCTTCAATCTTCAGTCCAACACAATGTTGCATACTCGCAAGTTATCATGCTTTTGTAGTTGCTGCTTGATGGACATTGGGATAGATGTGAGAACAAGGCATACGTTGATGAATGGGAGTTAGTGGTAGTAGAGCCTACCAATTCAGCTGAACCTGATATGGTGGAGAGCCGGAAGTCTCAAAGAGCTCTATTCTCTATTAAGTCAGATGTCTTAGCTAGTGCTCTTAAAGTGGGTGATAACTTTGCAGTTGTTGCACCCAAAGATAATGAAGAAGGATCTGATTTTTGGATGGTGAAATGCACAAGAGAGATGTATTCTATTGAGTCAGATTTTGAAAAGAATGGTGTATGGTTTTTAAAAGGTGAAAGTGTCCTAGAAGGCATATATTATAGAAAGCTTCAAAGAACCCGATCATCATACGAACTTTGTAGGAATGAAGAAAAAGCCATAGTGTTTGCAACACAAGTCTGCGCTATTCGAGTTTCCATGGTACGAGCTAAGTATCATGTCAAAGGGAGTTCTGAGATATTCACACTTGATGAGAATGATGCAGAGAAAATCAGAGATAATATGCCTGATGTGCTAAGTGATGAAGAATGAGTTGATAAGATGAGGAGCAGTATACTTGAAGCTATAAGACAAGCAGATTAAAGGGTCTGCAAGGCCAGAAAATAGATTGATGTAACTTTTTTTTTTGTTGTTCATGTTTGATTTTTCATAATCAAGAAAACACTTATTTGAAGTCAAATTTTGGACTTAGATTGTACTGTTCGTTGCATCTTGAATATGAGATATGATTCATATGGGAATATCAGACTTATATCCCTGCTCTATTTTGGAAATATGAGAATTGTGTATTTGTGTATCTATAATTGTGTCCCATTGCTGAAATTTCCTTACTGATGTGTTCCATGTACCCAGGCCCAAAACTATTGCCTTGTTGCTGTGTTCGAAATATCTTAGGCATAAAACCATCAGAGTTGTTTATGTCCTAATTGTATTGCATCTGACCTGGTTGTATTGCAGGTTTCGGCCCTGTAACAAATGAACCCTAAACCAAATGAATAGTAACATTCGAGTGTTTATATATCCCACAATCATGAATGAAAAAAAAAACCATTGTTATATAAACATTTGCATTTTTATTTGGGTTGGATTGGGTCTTCATGGGAAGGGGAAGAAGAAAGCCCTTGCCATGAAGATCCATTCCTTGATCAATTCCTTTTAAAGATTTTCTTAATTGAAACTTGTGTTGAACTTGTAGTCATGGTGAAATAGTTAAGGTTGTTTAACCTAAAAGAAAAGCAATATTGAATAATTTGACGGTTCAATGGTCTAAGGGCTTCATATTGTACCAAGCCTGTGGGATATATGTTGAATCCAGTCAATGCAGCTACAGTAATAGGGTCAATCCCTGAAATGCATTTTAATCCATCTGGGATGGATTTACTTCTTGTAGATTCTGACACAGTGAAATGCCTTGTATAAATGCCTTGTATAAATGTCTTGTATACAGTTTAGATTTACAGTTTAGACAGATTAGAATGATGATGACTAGGATGGCCTGTCACTTGGATTGTCACATGGACTACCACATGAAAATCCCTTTTGGATTTTCAATTGCAATACTTGTATGAACATCAAACTTCAAAAACAATTCTAAGGTTCCATAATTCTTGTTACCATAATAAACTTAATTATGACCATTGCTTTGCATAATGAACATTGCTATTTATGCCTTGCAAAATTGTGACCATTGCTTTGCCTATGAACATGCACTGCTTTGCAAAATTGTGACCATATTAAACATAATTGTGACCATTGCTTTGCACAATGAACATGCTAGTTATGCTTTGCAAAATGGTGACCATGATAAACATAATTGTGACCATTGCTTTGCATAATGAACATGCTAGTTATGCTTTGCAATATTGTGACCATTGCTTTGCATATGAACTAGCACATTGCTTTGCACATTTTAAACCATAAACTCCATGAAAATTAACATATGTGGCCATAAGGGTTCAAGGTTCACCATAAACTTCATGAAGTTCACTTATAAGGTTTATGGTTCAATTTTGATAAAGTTTATGGTTCATAAAGTTTATGGTAACGTCATAAAGACTCCCAAATGTGACCATTAACAAATCAAACCAATAGTTCACCAACATGCAACCAACAATAGTACAAAAAAAAAAAAATTCAGTTGACGAAGGCATTGATTGCATGGCACGCCTTTTTAGACAGAACAGTGGATGTCGTATGCATGCACTCCATTGCACTCGATTGGAATCGAGCTCTTTATCTTCCTTCCAATTCCCACCACAATCGTAACGAGAATGGCCAGAATCAAGATCACCGCCAGAGTTCCCATGGACGAATCTGTGAGTTCTAGCCAGCCGGGCAAGAGGATCAAGTATGTCGCCAGATTTTCTTGTGTGGAGGTGGAGCGCCTAGTTCGAAAAGGAGCTGTAGTTTCTGAAAAGGTTCAGCAGTGGCTAGACCGTCTTCATTCAGACCATGAGCGCCTTCTGGAGATGGTGATTCAAGCTAATGGCAATGACCTGCATATGGAGCTCAGGATGCCGCCTCCTGGACGTGCCTAGGATACCCCTGTGTTTTTTTTTTTCAATGTTGTGCTTTTGTTTTCTCGACCATGTATATGAATCTCCATAACTCTATCTCCATAACTTATGATGCTACCTCTTTTTTGTGATGGAACATGCCTGCTATGAACAGGTCTTTTGTAAATTCGTCCAAGTGACGGTTGTTTTTGGGAGTATATAATATAAACTTCAGCTTTCAATGTCATGTATTTCTTGTCTATTTCCTTCTGATACATTAGAGATCTTGTCTATTTCCTTTTGATGTAACTTCTTGTCTATTTCTTGTCTATTCTTCAATGTTTTAAATATATTCACCACTCTGAGTTTTTTCAGAAACTCTGAAAGTTTTTGGGAACATGTAATCTAATGTCTAATTGCATGCATGCTGTGTGTACATTCTTTTTATCTCCTTTCTGAGTATATCCTTTCTGTATTGCTCAAGTTTCTAATAGTATACGAGTTTCCATTGCTCAAAAATGTTATCTGTTTTTATTGGTGCCAGACTTTCTAACTGTCATTGAACTTTAGATGCTAAAAAACCCATCTGTTTTTCGTGCCTGGGTCCCTAATTGTTAATATGGTTCCATTGCTAAAAATTCCCATCTGTTACTTGGCGCTTCTAAAGTTCCAAATTTTGTCAACTAAATAACTACCTGATTAAGATTAAAAAGTCGAGTAAACTTGGTTATTGAGCAAGCATGAATATGAAAGCCTTTCCAAACCCAAGTTACATATAAGACAAGATACATAAACCAAAAACACCGCCAAATTCAGGTGTCATATCAAATCGATTCTTGCAAAACAAAGAAAGTCTTGCATGAACAAAGTCTTGCAACCTAAATCCTTGTCATATTTCGAGATTACATACCCGATATCAAATAAGAATACCGGATATCAAATACAAGAATCAAAACACAATGATATTTTAAACCATTCTTTTTGTCATCAATTCAATTATTGAATCGAAATATCATCCAACCAATTAGTAATAGGATGATCTCGAACATAGTCTATAATGTGATTTGAGTCTCTCAAGCCCTCCAACCATGGCTTCAGTTGGTTCAATAGAAATGACCTATCCTGCGTTACGGATGGAAAGAGATTGGTGTGATCATAGTATGAGGGCTATTCTTATGCCCTTTATATTGGTGATCATCAATCATCAAGGTATTCGATGTGTTATAATATCCTCCAAGCTCTTTGTCCTTGTATACTTTCTGCGCAAATTTTCAAGATTATGTTGACTTTCTCGATACTTGAAACCTACCTTCATGCACTTATCAACACCCCATTCAAACACCAACTTCTTCTTCAATTTTGCGGGAAATACCTTCTTGGTGATTGACTTCAAACTTGCAACATCCAAATCGCACCACATGGCAATGTCAAAGTGTTCACCGCACCAGCTCAAAAACTCTATTGCATCCGACCTTAAAATAACGAGCTTGCTCTTTGATAGATCTTTGAGGCACTTTGTTCCTTCTTCGGGAATGCAAGTTGGGATCCCTCCCTTTGTCTCATACATTTTACCAAGCACTCCATTGAAATCAAATATAATTAGCTCTCTCGACAACCTGATTTTCTTTAAAGGAGGTGGAGGAGATGATCTGAGAATCTGTTTCAAATCTACACTTCCCACCTATCACTTCCTGCTTGATGCAAGCATAGAAAAACACATAAGAAAATACAAGCTTCAAATGCATTTCCCTAATAAATCATAGCATACCTTGCCTTTCAAATGACATATTGTTTGCAATCTTGGTCTTCTTTGGAGTTGCATCTTCAATTCTATTTGAGGCTGCACAAACTCCACAAAATATCAAAACCATTAGGGAGCTCAATGGTTAAATTTCTAACTTGATTGCACTCAATTAAGCATATGTTCCAAAATCAATGAAATTTAGCAGTGATTTAGCTAGATTAGCATACCATTGAGCATTACACCATCACACATTGATGAACTTCTCATTTCCAAACGCTTCTGCACTCTTTGATCATCAAAAGTAGTCCTCTCTATTAATGCACAACAGGATGTTTGATTAGATCATGATGAAATTTCAGAATCAAGTTATTAAAACCATATTATTAGAACTTACCTATTGACAATTCCCGATCTCCAATGGTGGCTTCTTCTGATATGGGAAAGCTCTCTGCTACAACTCAAAAACTTGTGTAAATAGATGCAAATATAAAGTGTGGACTCTAGCATTGGACTCGAAATACCTTTCTCGTTGTGGGGCAAAACCTCTGCATTGGTTAATTTGCTTATATATCCAGTCGATGGAGTAATAAACGGACCTGTTGGAACACCATAGTACAGTTTACCGTCTACCATTTTCTGTACTATAAAGATTGCTTGTACATAAAGATACATAACACTTACTTGAGGCATATAGATCTGTTTCGATTTCTTTCCCAGTATGTTGCAGCTCTTGAACATGATTAGGGCCATGAATCTTGGCTGTTACAGTCATCTCTAAATCTTACTTGCTAAAACCAAACAAGTGTATGCATGCCTTCAAAAAAATTACCTTTTGTTTCCACTGAGAGAATTTTTACCTCCTCTTCTACATTTTCTTCATTACCTTTCCCATTAACATGTTCTTCTTCATAATGTGGAGATGCTTCTGCAATGTTTAATTTGCTTACATGTCCATTTGATGCAGTGAGAACATAGGCTTCTGAAACATCATCTAAAACATTAAGCAATGGATTAGTACATAAAGTTATCAAGTGCTTTTGTTGTAAATAATGTCGGTTACCATCTGCAGAACATCCCGGCTGCACATGTGAGGTAGATCTATCAACACCAAGTGCTCTAACCCAGGTTTCAGACATTGCATGGCCGCAATCAACTTGGCAGCATATATTATCATAACTAAAACTCATAGATAACGTTAGTAATGATAGAAGCAATCATGTCAAGTTCAAAGGTCACCATACCTTATCAAGGAAACCAAACATTGTAAGTGATATTTGTGATTGCACTCCGCTAACAGTATTGGTAAGCGTTTGCCATCAAACAACAAAACTCTTCCACAAAATGGGCAAATGTCTGGATTAGCCTCAATGCATGATTTTGAAGGTAAGTTTGGCAATTGGGGATCTAATGATATCCCCCTCTTCAGTGTTTTTGGCAACCTGATTGCAACCTTTTCAAGCGAGGTTGCAAAACAGACAGTTCCTCAAGATCAGTCTTTCTTGAATTCTCTAAACCTAGAAGCTCATCATTTGAACATAACAAATCTGGAATTAAGCAGGCCATCTCTTGTTCCCTCAAATTTATAACTGCCATAACTCCAGCACTAGCTTCTTTTGTCATATCCTTCATCAAAGTAAACCATTTCTGCCTCTCTTCCTCAAAAGCTTCTTTTTTCTCTCTCATTGACTTGCATGCATTATTTAGTTCTCTGCATCTGTCACTGGATAAACTGATCCTTGATTCTATTTTTTTCAACTCAATCTCTGTTGATTCCATCCATTCATGCATAATCCTGTGTGTACCTATCACATGCAACACATATTTATCAGCATACTTGGATACAAATGATACTAATTCATGACCATACTAAATGTAAGGAAAACGGGTAACTACAATCCACAGTACATACATGAGACAAAGCATATCTCAGGCTACAAACTATGAAACAACATATCTCAGGCTACAAACTATAGCAACATACTATGAAACAAAGCATATCTCAGGCTACAAACTATAGCAACATACTATGAAACAAAGCATATCTCAGGCTACAAACTATAAAACAGCATATCTCAGGCTACAAACTATGCAAGATACTATGAAACAAATCATATCTCAGGCTACAAACTATAGCAACTATCTAACTATCTGCTAGACATCTTTAACTACAAACTATAAACTACACTATATAATCTTTCAAGCTACATAATGTAAGACAAAGTACAACTCAACTATACACACAATCGAGCCACAAACCATAATTTAGGCTACAAACCATGAACCATACATAAAACCATAATTTAGGGCTATAACCAACACCTCAGTAGCATGAAAAGAACATTGAACTTGGAATCACCATATCAAACCATAATTTAGAGCTAAAACTAGCAAACATTTCATGCAATCACCACACCAAACCATACACAAACCCGAACAAGCTACAAACCCGTAAGCAATTTATGTGGGTTTGTAATCTCACTATTCTCGTGACAATACAAATCACAAACAAAGATGGAGCATACAAAATAATCTAAGACCTATTTGCTATCTAAAAATGGTGAATACCTCGGGCAACAATAACAAGCAAAGATGCTTGATCAATTTTAAAATTGAATCCAAATTATACACTTTAAGTAATTCATTGTGAAAAAAATAGAGAAACACTTACTTGAAACCACGTCAATTCCAATTTGGCTATGAATTGCTGCAAGTGTAAGATAATTAGTGGCTGTATGATCTTAAACAAACTCAAGGTAAAAGATGTGAAGAAAGGATTACCACTTTTTTTGTTGCAGACTTTTTTTTTCGCATTTAGAAGTGACATTAAGTCGTGGTCCCACTGATAATTGAGTGCTCGCATGATTCTTCTCTTGTAACCTATTCTCGGAAAAACTGTCCTCCTTACTCTCTAACTTTTGTGACCTTGAATTTTCAGCAGCATGTGCTTGAAAAGATAACCAATTTATTTGTTTCCCCTTCATCTCTTGAAGAAAATAAGCAACAAAGAAAGGTTTGTGGAATTAGACCTCCCTGAGCATGTTCTCTATCAACATACACTTTCCTATAAAGATTCATGAACTCATTCCTCTTTGATAATTGGAGGTTCCTCAATTTGTAACAAGACTTAACCTTGTCTCCCCAAAATCAGTTTATTTCATTCTGTTTATCAAACTCCTTTTCCCCCTTATATAGATCTGTATATGACAATCCATCTGAGCTTAGTTCCTTTGAAGCTGTCTTTTCACTACCACCCATGATTATTTTCTCCACCATTCACTTCTTTGGTCTACAAATCGTTGACCTACAATAATAAGTCTCGATTCCTTTCATGATCTAGAAAAAAACTAAACCTGGCTAGGGCATGAACACCTTGCTGCTTTCCTTGAATTAGCCTCTCTCCTGTTATTCTTAACAAGCAACGAGATACTTTCTGTGAGCCGAGAATGTCCGAAAGCTTTTACATAACATAATTTGGAGATGTGAACTTGCCTTCCGTCCCTGTTCCGTCCCTGATCGAATGAACATGGAAGAGCTTCTCCGGAGGTGAATTTGCATCGTAACGAAAGTGGGAATTTTGAAAAAATTTAAAAAAAATCGTTTCTTCCCACTTTTTCCCACAATTTTCCGTAAAGAATCCATTTTTGGAGGTATCCAAAAATGGAATTTCTTTCAAAGCATTAATAGCTCGTATTTCAAATTTTGAGGGCATATTTACTACAATTTTCAACTTCATTTTGTGGTTTCAAAATGCACATTTTTGTGCCACCTTATCATGCATCAATCCATTGCAAAGCCAAGCCTTTCACTTAGCGTCAAGATGGTTGTTGTGGTCTACCGAAGTGCAGGAGATTATGTGTTTTAAGGGCTTGGATATCCTAGCTACTGAGTCCTTCAGGACACATAAGATAGATTCGCTTGCTTCTGCCAAGCGATAGTTGATCTTTGAGATTTATTTGACTGTGATGTCTTATGCATAGGGGATGATCCTCCTCAGTGGATCATGATTATTCTTTCATATTTTAATCCCGCCTGTGCGTGTTGTATCTATCTTTAGCTTGGATTTTCAATATAGTTTGACGTCCTTCAAAAATTATATTAGAGTTGTGAATCCATCTCTCTGGCCCTCTTCCAACAGAAACCACAGGCTAAGAAGATTTTTCAAGCTTTCAGCTACTGGATCAAGGATGGGGAAAGTAATTCATAGATCCAGGCTGCCAAGACCCCCAAAACCCCCTAATCGAGGAAGTTTCTCTTTTGAATAGTCAAACAAAAGAACTTTTGTACATAGCCAAGTTAGAAGTCAATCTCGATGGATGACATCACATGATAAGTACTATAGTAGAGCGAGGCACGTAATTTCGCCCATCATGGTGGTGGCAACTTGTAATATTTTACGATGCCTAAATTGTAAAATATATTAGATGACAAAGACGCATTGAACTTTTATGTCCACATAGGGGTAAATAAACTTTTATGCATCTACACAAATATGAACCTATACATTATGACTTTTTAAGGGTTAAAGCCCCTCCCCATGACATTTACTCACCATCATGCCATGTTTTGGCTCACATTGCATCGCCTTGTCAATTCTGCTTGATAATAGTGATGGAAAAAAGGCACTATTTGAGCCAAACATGGGTAACTTGCCTGTTTTCACTCCTGTATGTTATATATTACTAAAGAAAGTAATATAAAACTAGTGGTTATTTATTCAATTAAATTCTATGTTCGAGTGTTATATTTCTACTAAAAGTGCAAAACATCACATTCGATTATCTTGCAAGGGGATAAAATGCTTTTTGAATTATAGTACGGATATATTAAAGAAGCTAGAACGTTTTAGACAATGAGATGTGAATACCAAGAAGAACCTACTAATGATTTCCTCCTTCTAGTAAAGATATTTTTTAATGAGCTACGTTGTGACATTAATATTGGCTATGATGAAGGCCATTTGGTATCAAAAATGCATTCCTATTATTACACTTGCAACTACCATTGGCAATTTGTGTTAAAAGGCTCATTGAGATAGTCTTTGGTTGACAACAATGCAGGGAGACTGTTTTAATTAAATAGCCGCTGCACACATTTAAGCGCGACAACTTAGGAAGAAGATAAGTTTCCTTTCATATGGGGACAAGAAATTCGCAGTTGTCAAGATGCAGACGTGAGCGATGGCGCAGAGGGAAGGAAAGACTAATGGTACTGTAGTATAAGTGGAGAGGAAGATACTTTTATCTTGTGTGAAGACCAACCGGATAAGTAGACATAAAATGTTTTAAATGAGGGGTATGAAGGGAGTGCAAAGGGGGAGGGATTTCAAGACGGAATGTGCAAGCAGCACGTTGGGGTGTCAACATAACGGTTAATGTCCAAGGGTACGAAGGGGGAGCCAGTCAGAAACACTGTTGGGCAAATTCCGGGGTAGAGAAGGTTTGTTCCGGTTGAAATTAGGAATTTTCGGTTGAGCTTGCGCATCGCAAGAAAATTTCCGATAGATTTTTATGCATATTTATATAAGGATAATACAAATTTCCGATTGGGAACTGCAAATATCCGGCTATTTATTTTTATGCATATTTATATAAGGATAATACAAATTTCCGATTGGGAACTGCAAATATCCGGCTATTTGAGGAAACATTAATTTTCTGATAGGGTTTAGAAAGTTTGCCCAACATTCAGAAATGGAAAAAAAAGGGAATTTTAAAAAAGAAATAAGAAAAGAGAAAATTAAATAGTTAGAATATCGTAAAAAAGACTGTCTAGCTATCTATCTTCTGACTACTAGACTCAAGAGGGAAGTGAAACGTTCTTGGTAGAAGAAAGGGATCAGTGTGTATTCTGCTAGGCAGAGGAGGGCAGTGCGGGTGATTTTGAATTTGGGGCATGGGCCGCCACTCATGCTGTCAGAAGCAGAAGCTGAGGAAAGGGCTATGGTCACCAGAAGAGGATGAGAAGCTGGTGCAATGCATTGCCAGTTACGGCCATGGCTGCTGGAGCAATGTGCCCAAATTGGCCGGTATCATCATCTTATCCATCTTTTGTACAGCCCAAAAGGCCCTTCATTCTAACATACCCCTTCCGTCTGTCAATGCAGGTCTGGAACGCTGCGGAAAGAGCTGCCGATTGAGATGGAAGAACTATCTCAGACCAGACCTCAAACGCGGCGCCTTCTCCTCTGCCGAAGAGAAGCTTATCATCGACCTCCATGCCATCGTCGGAAATAGGTCTTCACTTAACTTAATTCGTTGTTGCAGCCTCCAATTCAGTTGGGTTCCCTTCAATTCATGTTTTTAGGCTTACCCCTGTGCTTTTTCCTCCCCAGATGGTCTCAGATTGCTTCCCAATTGCCTGGCAGAACTGATAACGAGGTGAAGAACTTTTGGAACTCTTGTATCAAAAAGAAGCTGAAGAGGCTTGGGATTGATCCTAAAACACACAAACCAATTGGGTCGATGACGCAAAACCAAACAGACCAGCAGGCAAATGGAGCATCAGCAGATTCAGAGTCTCCGGAAACAAGCACAGACCTGAACCAGCAGCAAAGCCAGGGCTACAAGTCAGTGGCAGAGTCATCAGGGAGTGAAAGTTACAGGCTAAATTACATGCAATGCCATGAGCAAGGCAAGATGGTGAGCATGAATAATGAAGAAAGGGCATGTGTTGAAGACAGTAATACTAGTAATGTGGATGCAAGGCTGGGTTGGATGCTCCCCAATAATGCTCAATCATTCAGCCCAGAAGAAGGCATGATTGAGAGGTTTTCTTTCAGCAAAGCCCCTCCTGTGCAAGCTGTCCATTCATTTCCAGAACAACAGGGTCCTATGCTGATGTTGGCTGGAGCTCCCTTCAATCCTAATGGTGTCATGGCTTACCTCCATGGCCATGGAGGACCACACTTACAGGTGTCACCATTTGATGATAGCTCTGAATGCAGACCAGTTTTTCAGTTAGAACCAAAACTGGGTTTGTATAGTAGCCCTAGTGCTAGAAATCATGAACTCCAATTCACCCCAATTTTTAACTCAGACTCCCTGCCTAGAGCTCCTGAGATTTCTAGACCTTCGCCGCCGCCTCTGCCGCCGCGCCTTCAAATCTTTGAAGATCACAACCCTGGCAGGCAGATTGAGGGCCCTAGTTTCATGGTTATGGATGATTTTGGAATCTCTAGAGGTGTTGCTAGGGGTAATTGTTATGTTAAGTCTGAAACATTAGACAATAATGCAGTAGTTGTTCAAGAACCCTCTGGCTGGCAATACCATATCAAAAATGGTGTTAATGAATGGCAGGTCTGTTCACCTTCTGATCTTCACAGAATTGCTGCTGCTCTGGATCAAATCTGAGCATCACCAACCTGTTGTTTCTCCTGTGCATTTTGTACCTCAGCATTGTACCTCCAGATTGCAGGCCCCAATATTTAATCTTCTTACCTGGACATGCTTCTGGCAGAATGGTTAATGTCATTGTTTGGTGGTTATATTTCTTTATCTCTTTATTTTCTTGTCCTCTCCTTCAATCTTGATTTGATGTCTCAGCTGCAGATGTGATTTTCTCAATGCTGCTCCCCCTTCAAATTTAAGACCCTTAATTTAGGATGATTCTCTTCTCCTTCTTTCTGGGATCTAATCATTGTCTTCCTTTTTTGCTTTCATTGAGTGTTGGCAAACTTTTTGGGGCCTAAAGTAAAATTCTTAATGCTCTCTTGAAGAGTCGGACGGATACTTCAAGTAATTTGTACCGGAAAATCGTAGCGTCCTTATAAAAGAATAAATGAAAGCTGATCAGAATTTTTCTGCCATGCAAGAACTCAACCTGAAACTTTTACTTTTCGAATCCGAAAATTCTTCTTTACCCTGGAGTTTTGCCCAACACACTGTCAAAAAGAACATGCCAAAGAATAGAGCCATTTAGTGCAGTGGGGTCCAATCCATTGGTCTTTATCTTCACGTGTATGGGACCACCCGATGAACAGTTTTCATGCACGAATAGACGGCCCAGATTTTATTGTCTGGTGTAGATTCTCCTGGTTAAATTAAATGTTGGCAACATTGTCCACGACATTAGCTTTCTGGCTGTCACATATATGAACCATATTTGTAAGAATATTCTTTGATCTGGCTCACAATTTTGCCCTTTGCTAAATTCCTTGGCATCGAAGCACTCAAAGGTCCTTCTCTCCAAAACGTTAGGACCCCACAACCTTGTTAGTGGTTAAAAAGGTTGTCTTAAAACACGGGTGCATCGAATATTACATTCAATGCATTGCATTCGATGCACTTTTGTTTACTACATGTCATAACTGAAGATACTAGCTGGCCCAATGCGTTACTCGTGCTCTCTAGGTTCCAACATTCACTCGCTAATTGTTAATCTAATGTTTAACTGACCACAGACTGGTATAGTGTTTGTTGTCATCTGCCTAATGACCCATTGTGTTGTTAGGGAAAGATGTAAAGTTCGTTGCCGACAATGGCTAATGACCTATTTTGTTGTTAGATTTTGGGATATAGTGGTTGTAACACATCCAATTCGTTAGGTTATAATGACGTGGACACGTTATGGGTCTTGTCATATCAACACTTTAAAGCATTGGAGCAACTCGGGGAACAAGTTTGGGATGTGTGTGTGAGACTATGCTAGTTATTTGCTTCTCCAAATATTGATGGAGAAAGGGACATATCTTTATGTCTGAAGGAATATCTCAATTTACATAAATGAGATATTACCTTTGAATATTTCAACTTTTTGCTACTTTTATAATAACCATCGGTGTATCCTAACATATGGGCAAGTTGCAACAACACTACTGAATGCTCCTAACATATGCACTAAACAATTTCATATTAAATGAGAGCATATCGGAGCAAAATGAATATTTCATAAAGATTCTCTATTTTGTCAAAAAAGGTAAAATCCACAATTAAGAGATGAAATTGTATATTGTCACAAAGAGTGTATTGGCTTATACTTAATTGATATTTGCTAAAACAATTATAATTTCCCTCAAATGTGTTTTGAAGAGAACTCATTGTTTTCAAAGGACATAGTTTTTAATTGAAAATGCAAGTGAACTATTAATCAAAATAAAAGCATTTTCAAAATTTGAAGATGAAATCTTCAATAATTTACATACAGTGTTTACATCCAACACTTTAAAATTAAATCCCCCTTGAAACCCCCTTTGGTTTGGGTGCATATTCACACGGGGGGTGACTCCGGGCATCGAGAGCTGTTGGATAGGCATATTCACTCTTTATTCCTTAATCTACACCGTACGTAAAGTTCCTCATTTGTGGGGTACGCATGTACAAAATTTGCTATACTGTATAACAAGTTTTGTAAAATACTATAAGATTTGTGATAATATACTACATGGTGTTGATTTTGTACATGTGAAATATAATTTTAGGAGCTCTCGCTGCCCTACGTCACCCCCCCGTGTGAATATCTAGCATTATAACAGGGGTTTTTTTTTGTGTTTTTGTACCGTTTTCTCTAAGGTTTTCATATGATTTGGTGGCCGTATTCATCCAGGTGTACTAAATAGTATTTCTAGAGTGCACCCTTTTGTTAGCCGTTGATTTTAGAAAAAGGGGCAAATCCTGTGGTGAATATCCTCCCATTAGTTTTAGGATTTTTTTAGGGTTGTGTGGATTAGGGTTAGTCTGGTTTATTTTAGGGTTGCTAGATCCAAAGTCTGCTGGAATTGAAGCCATATCCAAAGCTTAATACTCATATTTGCAGGTACTCTTAGGCTTCGCTCTGCGACCAAGTGCAAGCTCTGCGACCTTGAGAGGCCAAGTTTGGAAGGCGCACCGCGGTAGCCATATTCAGAAGTCCACCATTTTCCATACCCTTTTCCTCGAGGAGCAGAGGAGCTGATACTGCCGTCCCACTTGGTAGATTTGGAACTAGAATTTTGCTGGCTTCTGGGATCCGGGTGTTGAGAAAAGCAGTGTTGATGATAGAACAATCTTATTTTTCTACCATCCCGGCAGATGCTAGATATTCGGTGCATTGATAGAACAATCTTATTTTTCTACCATCCCGGCAGATGCTAGATATTCGGTGCATTCACAGGTATGCTCCGTTTACATTCCCTACATGTATATCCCGACCGCTGGCTATTCCATGCGAAATGGTCCAAGATCTTTGTAGAACTAGAATCCCCTTCCATCGATCCCATTCTTCATCCCCTTTTGTTGATCCGTATAACCGTTTTTTTGCCCTCCAAATCTTGAGAAAATGCCGACCCGCAATGTGGTCTCTTGGAATGCTTTGATCACAAAGATGTGCAAAGCAGGCCATGTTGAAAATGCGCATGATTGGAATTTGTGTAGAAAAGGAATGGCTTATAGAGGCCATCCATTTTTACAAGAGATGCCGAGAAAGAATCTCGTGTCCCGGAATTCCATAATTTCAGCCTCTTCCCATGAGAATCATTTTAAAGAAGCCCCGCAATTATTTCAGCAGATGCGGGAAGATGTTGCCGGGAAGCGGATCACATCACCTTTGTGAGCATCCTTGATGGATGTGTTTTGCAAATTGCCTCTAGTCAGTAGGTAGACGGGTACATACATGCATTGTAAATTGTGAATTTGGTTCAGATCTGGCCGTCTGGAATGCCTTGACTAATATGCATACCAAATGTGGAAGCTTGGAGGATGCAACTATTGTATTTCAAAGGATGCCTCAACGAAATGTTATTTCATGGAGCACTATTATCACAGCATATGTTCAGCATGGACAAAGCACTGAAGCCCTGAAGCTTTTGGATGAAATGCAGCATGAGGGCTTGATGCCGCTTTCTGCTACCAGCTATGTAGGCCAGCTTAATGAGGGATGCCACATGTTTGTATCCATGAGTAAAGATTATGGAATCACATCAATGTCAGATCAGTACTGCAACTGCATAATTGATCTGCTCTCAAGAACAGGGCACCAAGATGGGGCAGAAGCCTTAATTTGCAACATGCCTTTCCTTCCTGATGCTATATCATGGACGGCCATGCTTGGTTGTCATAGAGCTTCTGCATAGAAAAAGTTGGCAGTTTAATAGGTCTAGCACAATGTCTGCTCAATGTCTTCGGTTGGTAAGAGATAATGCTCTCTTGGTGCAATCTAGCAAGTGATAGCGCGCCTGTATGCTCCTACCTTTTGTGGCACTCAAATGCTTTTTATGCTAGTCCATTGAGTGAAGGGTTTCATACATAACGACCCCAACATGATATTGAGGCTGTAAAGATGAAGTACTCTAGGCCTTGACAAAAAGACATTGTAATATCCTTGAGGCCAGGGTTTATTTCAAACAGTTGCACTAAACAGTAAGTCCTTCCATTCTAATCTCTTCATACCAACCATCATCTAGATTCAATTTGTTTCGCTATTTCTGCTAGGCTACCTTCATTTCCAGATTATGTTCATATGATGTTCAAGACAATTTGAGCGCATTGTTACAATGTTGTCATTTTGGAGCCTATAAATTATGCAATTTAAAATATATGGTTTGCAATAACACATCAATCATTTTGTAAAAATTTTTTGTAATATAACAACCAACATAACTACTATGAACATTAATTAACACAAACCATTACATTAGACATGTTTAAAATTAAATTCCCCCTTAAACCCCCTTTTGTTTAGGTGCATATTCACACGAGGGGTGACGTAGGGCAGCGAGAGCCTCTGTAATTATGTTTTGCACGTACAAAATCAACACCATATAGTATATTGCCTGAAATCTTATAGTATTTTGCAAATCTTGTTATACAGTATAACAAATTCTATACATCCATACCCCACAAACGAGGAACTTTGTGCACGGTGTAGATTAAGGAATAAGGAGTGAATATGCCTATTTAACAGCTCTCGTTGCCTGGAGTCACCCCCCGTGTGAATATGCACCCAAACCAAAGGGGGTTTCAAGGGGGATTTAATTTTAAAGTGTTGGATGTAATGGTTTGTGTGTTAACCAAAAAAAAATTTGGCCCCTTCGGGGCCTTAAGAATTGACGAACGAACTAAAAAAAAAATCGTAATGATATTATATGTGTGTGTTATTATATGTGTTATATTGATAAAAGGATAAATGTGATGAGGATAGAAAAGAAAAGCCTGTCAAATTGATGTTGCCATATTGATGTAATATGGATCCAACCGTCAATGTAGACCAAGACAAGATAAAATATCATCCTTGTCATTGGAGCTGGGAGAATCTACTAGAACCACAAAACATGCACCATACCATGCTTATAGCCCAAGGAACACTAGAACACTAGATTCTCGTTAGAATATACATTAAGAATAATGAGTGGACGTATAGTTTATTAAAACAAATAGCTTTGAAAGTGCCCCCTAGGATTTGAACCTAGGCATGGCCACCAAGAAAAAAGAAAATAACCTACATCTTGAGCCGAGCTAATGAATAGATCGTGCCTCCAACTCAAAATTTATAGATGTCTTCTTCCAGATGTCTTCTTCCATTTAGCAATCAAATAAATTTAATAATGCAATAAGTAATACCCATTGGCTGCAGCTTGTGTGCTAGGTATGAAGACAACAGGCAAGGCCAGACACAAAAAGAATGTTAGCAGCAAGTCTAGCTAATATACAGCTATGAACGTGCTTTCATTATCATCTTTGTGGTAAAAAAAATAGGGCCATGAATGATGTAAAGGAGGACCAGCAAATGCCAATGAACCAACAACCTGTTGATTACTTGTGCAAACACAAATGCTTTTCATACATCGACCTCTGCTTACAGGAATCCAAGAAGAAGATAGAAATGTATGGAACCTGCATTAGGGTTAAATGTAGCACCTACATGTGGACCAGCCCATTGAAAGAGATTAATCTTGCAGAAGTTTGCAAATTAAAGAAAGCTCTGCATCCAAAGGTACAAATTTTTTCCTGCATAACATACATAGCTTTTGCACAGATCTTCACAGACCTATCTTCAGCTCATTATCATTTTTGTGGTACAAAAAAACAGGGCCATGAATGATTTAAAGGAGGACCAGCAAATGCCAATGAACAAACAATCTGTTGATTACTTGTGCAAACACAAATGCTTTTCATACATGCATTCTGCTTACAGGAATCCAAGATGAAGATAGAAATGTATGGAACCTGCATTAGGGTTAAATCTAGCGCCTACATCTGGGCCAACACATTGAAAGAGATTAATCTTGCAGAAGTTTGCAAATTAAAGAAAGCTCTGCATCCACGTACAAATTTTTTCCTGCATAACATACATAGGTTTTCCACAGATCTTCGCAGACCTATCTTCAGCTGGTCCCTGTTCAGTTTTATGCTGAAAGTTCTGTGCAGCTGGTTTCAGAATGGTCTAAGCAGGTTGCTGAATGCCGGCATCACCTGGAAATATATGTGGCTTCTAAGACATCATTTCAAAGGGAAACGAACCTGTTGGATTGCCGCTGCAGCTGTTGGTCGACCGAAAGCCATGTTATGGTGGGAAAGCCTGCTCTTGAAAAGGGAAAGCCTGCTCCTGCCAAGTTCAGAAAGGGAATTTAAAGCTTGTATCTAAACCCGGCTCCTTGTTCTGTGTGTATCGAAGAGGAAGACTTACCCTAGAAACTAAGACCTCGATTATGGAAAAGCCTGCTCCTGGAAAGAAGATATTGCACGGATATGCCAAGTCAGAAAGGGGATTCAAAGCTCGAAGCAAGCCTTACCCTAGAAACTAAGACCTCGAGGTCTGCATGTTGTAAATTGTCTCTGAATTGTATTTTAGATACAAACAAGTAACTAGCTAGGTAGCCAAACTAGCTATGTAGGCAAATCGGCAGCAAAGGTGAAAGAAACGGCAGCAAATTCGGCACACAAAATCCGTTCTGTTCAAGTCCGCAGACCTTTCCACCGCATAAACGAAAAATACAGTCTGTTCTATGTTTTTAACACTTTGGCCGTTTTTAGCACGTCCCAATAATAATAATCTACATGACTGTTCAAACATTATTCATATGAATGCCATCACTGCATGTAATTATAGTAGCAAAAGGGGGCTTCCATTATGAGCCCTTGATCTCGAACTAAAGATAGGGGAAAATTAGACAACACAAAAACTATACAAATATGAGGCTAAAATATAGTGCGCACTCTAGATGTACGCATTAGTACGTTTTTTGAAATACGCCCATGAAATCATATGAAAACCATGCCAAAAAGCGTATAAAATCACAAAAAAAACCCCCTGTTATAATGCTAGATATTTATGTACAAAAGTGTGAGAAGTTATGAGCAAGAGATCAAGCACGTCATTTTAATCGTTTATGTCATCTTTATTACCTTCACTTCCTGCACTATCGATTAGGAAGTGATTAAGCTATCTTCGTCATCACTAGCAACAGATGGTAAAGCATTGTCACCACCACTCTTTTCTTCATTTTCTTCTTCGTAATTACAAGCCTTCTTGAGCAACTTGATCATCTGCTGACATAGCCAACTGTCAGATTTAAATATAAAATCATAGCAAAGTATACAATTTTTTTATACGTTGAGCTCATCCCCAAGACCCACTTTCTTGGCTCTCTTTTCCTTACCTTAGCTTCACATTTCTAACTTATATCTTCCCTTGAAGGCGCTTAACTGCACATGTGACAAGACAATGAACCTTGAGTTTAGTCACTAACACTTCTTCTTTGATTGTATCAGTTATTTTTTCTATATATCCAGAAATATCAATCTTTGTCATCATCCTCAGTTGGAAGAGCAATCAATATGCTTTTTGCAATCTATGACATTATTACGGAATCCTGCCTGGAGCATCTTGGTCGGAGTTACATGATACGACCCTCCTCTTCTTCCATTGAGCACGCTACTGTAGCATTACTTGAGCTTGCTTGATTCCAGGGTTAATGGAAGATATTAGACTACCCAAAGTGTTTATGCAGCTGCTTAACACTCAAGTTTTGAACCACAATCCCACCACTATCAGTCTTCTAATGTGTACTTAAAGCCCAAAGAAATTCCATTCTCAATAGTTTGTACGGGGTATTTTTCTTTTGTTGTGTCTCCTTCAATCCTGAAAGTTGCTCTGCATGTTCTACTTGTCGAACTTCAATTATTAGTTGTGGTGACTTGTTTCCCTTGCAAGTAATTGTCTCTGTTGTTCAAGTAGAACTTGTTGTGGTGTTGGAAATAAGATAATTCAACTTGTTGACAGCCTGTTCTCTAGCATCACGCTTTGGGGGAGGGGAGGGGGATTTAATTTCTCTAAAGTCAACATTCTCCTTGCATTGGAGTGTAAGAGTTTGCAATAATTCGAACTAAAGTTGGAGCAAAAATCCTTTGAAGATGCATTGAAGATCTATTGAATACTTGGTGAATCTGATCATGAGTATGACGTACAAACAGAAATCAAACTTCACTTTCTTAAAGATCTCGAGTTTCACTAGGATAGCATAGTAATTAAAGAGAGTATGATTTTTGTTCTCTGAAATCCTTGTCTTTGAGGATCCTCTCCAATGTCTTGCATCCAATGACTTCAGATTTTATCCACAGTAAACACTCGATTTTCTCCACAGTAAACACTCGATCACCATGAAAATTAGAATGTGTAAAGAAACTTTGCACTTTAAACTGTTTTTGAAGACCATTGCACCTACCAGGTGGACCTTCATGAAAATTGAGGAAATGAGGTAGAGTTGATTTTTTCTGGCCAATACTAGCAATTACAACATTTGATTTTATTTCCACTTTCTAAAACTTCTTCATTTGAAATTATAAAATCATTCAAAATAGCCATAATCTGATATATGTCCATTTTCTAGCTTTTCGAGTCTTTTGCTTCTTCTAGCTTCAATTCTACCATAATGTTCAGTGTTCAATTTTGCATCATCTAGCAGCATTTTAGTTTGTGTATTTTGCCTTCTTTGTGCCACATCTTGTAAGGTTCCTAGAATCCAACTATGCTTAGTTGCTTCTTCTGCAAGATTTAAAATCCATTTTGTTTGCATTTTGTTTTTAGAAATTTTGACAAACGTGATTTCAAGGTTCCAAATAGTATAACTTCATGTTCTTCATTGAGCATCGAGCAGATCCTGCAGAGTCAGGTCATCTACAGCTTTGCGCCCTATGATATTTAACTGAATATCCAGTTCTTTAGCTGGGAAGTTTATGAAGTCCAGAAGAAGAAGGACAAGAGCCTCTCTTTTTTGTTGCCAAAAGCTTCAGAAAACATGGCCTCGTATTATTGTATCGCCATACTTCATTTCTTTTCAGCAATTTCTTTGAGGCCATAGCATGAAACATGGCTTGTTTGAGCTGGACAAACCTATGCACCAGTTCTTGTCTTGATAATGTGGTATCTTCCTCATCCGAGTTGGCAGCCTCACCCATTGCTCTAATCGCTCCTCCCCGTCTTCTCGGTCTCCTCAGCTCCCCTT
Organism: Isoetes taiwanensis; assembly: GCA_021234155.1. Lineage (NCBI taxonomy): Eukaryota > Viridiplantae > Streptophyta > Lycopodiopsida > Isoetales > Isoetaceae > Isoetes > Isoetes taiwanensis. The sequence goes on from JAJEKV010000024.1 coordinate 16,068,158, forward strand.
GTAATACATCATCATCAATGGTTAGATTCCAGACAAAGATTTTATACACACCCTAGTATTTTTAAAATCTGTTCCAGGCCTAATCAGCCTTTTTCCCTCTTAGAAATTTGTGAGCCATAGTTGCAGTTTGTAATTCATCAAGGAAAACTTTCTTGATCCAAGTTAAGCTCGGCCTTTTTTTACCCAATGCAACTCTGTTCCTATGCTTCCAAATTACCCAACTGCATAAAGTTCTAGTTGTATTGAACCTTTTGCATTCAGCAGCAATAAACTCTAAGAAATTGGAATCATCTGGAGTGCCTAGGTTGATTTAGGAGGTCCAGCTCCAAAATTCAACCACCCATAGACATAGAAATATATGGTTAGAAGTATCCTCACCTCCAAATTGAAGACAACTACTGGATATATTGTCATCATATTTGAATCTGCTGAGGTTAGTGGGGAGACTCTGGTGTATAAGTAAACATCTAAAGGTTTTGACTTTGTTAGCCGTGTAGATAGGCCATCCCTTGTCACAAATACTTTCTATCTTCACTTCTTCACAACCCCAAAGCCTTGCTGCTTTGGATGACTTTTGGCCACATAATGCTTCATATACTCCCGTAACTGAATAAAATTCTTTGCTCTATAATAACCATTGGTTAGAATTCTCACTAAATTCATCATATACCCCAACCTTTGCCTTCTGATAGATCTTTCTATCTATGTCAGATCCTTTGGTTACCCTTTTTATTTCCTCCCAGGATTTCCATCTATTGTTAGTCCTAAGATCCTCAATCTTCTAAATGTCTGCTTCTACCCATTGTATGTATTTCTGTGGAGTTGAAGTGTCAGGCATCCTTTTCTTTCAGAAGCCAGGTCTAGATGCCATAAGAAATTCAAGTCTTTACATCTTGCATGTGACGTTTCCCTAGAATATACAATATAAACATGTATATCATAGACCACGTCACTATACAAATATACATTAGTAGACTTGTATGCACCAAGTGTGGGGCCATGGCCAAGTTATTTACATAACTTAGCCAACCTTAGGATATGACCCATTTCCACATGGCTTCACTCTATAGGTGACCCGCCATATGGACGCACCCTACTAGAGCCAAGTGGCCTCATGTGAACCCTAACACATAAAAAGCCAAACCCTAAATCTAGACCACTTTGGCTCCACCAACGTCTAACCCACCAGCACGTGCCCACAGCTCCGATTCGAGGATCGTTTTTGACAGCCGAGAGGTTGTGGTAGTCGTCCAGAAGCACAAGCATAGCAGAGGAGGGTCATCTACTCGAACCACCTGCTAGAGATGGAAAACTAGGGAGCCGGAGGCAGCTCGTCAGGAGGACTTCGCATAGACTCCAGTTGAGTTGCAGTAGAGCCATTCTAAAACCTATAGTTCTGAGCATGAACCCTAATCAATGAACCCTAACTCTAAGTTAGTTGCATGTGATTAAGATCAGTTGTTATTCTTGTTATTTATCATGTTATATTGATATATGATGATGGTTGATCTTATGTTTGCACCTCTTGTGCATTGGGAACCTAATAGCCATTATTTAGATGATGCTCCTAGTTAGACCCATTAGTTCCCATTATTATGTGGCCTGTGCATAGAGTCCACTTGGCTACGGTAGCTATGGAGTGACCGAACACCATATAACAGGGTCAGTGGCAAAGTGGAGGGAGGTCCTTGCTGAGCGCGGCTACTGGGGACCCATAGCGGGTTAGGCTTATAGTCAGTCACTTCGTGTGGGCCGGGTATGAGTCCGACACTTCCTGGGTCAATGGTGTCACCTTGACTCTCAAGAGCTGCAGGTGTCGGTTCGGCCTGGCTATTGTTTTGGAGAATTCAGTCGGGTACGGATGTGTGTCATCACAATCCTCTAGCTGCCCATGGAGCCACTGCAACCCTTCCTACCTCACCGGACCGAGGAGATGCAACCTGGAGTAGTCTCATTAGGTAATACCATGGGATTACAGCTCCGGTAGGTTATAGTCATGACATAGCCCGATTTAGCCTATCTACAAAGTATGCACACGAGGGGCAGATGGAGTGGTCAACCCTAGCCATTGTCTATTACCAGACCGAGTCATTGCCATAAGTTGGTCTGATCTATCTGGAGACCCTAGCCATCAGTCGGTTCCCCCTTTGAGTCTGAGCTTGGATAGGAGCCTCTATTTGATGTTTTTGATGCAATGGTTGTATGGTTGTATTTAATGATATGGATGGATGGATTACCACTACCCTTTGAGGTAGTTTGTTGTTGTTAATTCTAGTGCTTACATTGTCATGTTGCTTTCCTGGTGTAGGAGCCCATAGAGAACGGGCCGGAATGACACCTCCGTGTTCTCTGCTCGTCGTGTGGCCATCCTAAGACGGGGGTTAGATGAAGGGCCCATGTGACAGATGTTGTTGGATGGGGAAGGTCCATCGATATATATGACATGTTGTCATATATAACGCAAGGAGCATCATAATGGTATCAGAGCAATGATTTTGGTTGCCCAAGGTCAAGCACTAGCCATTATGCTAAGTAGCTAACTAGCCTAGTAAAAAATTTTGGATGTAAATCCCAAATATGAACCTCGGAAATTGAAAGAATTTTTTTCTTCCATCGTTAGAATGTCATTAGCAAGTTAAATCTAGTGGTTAGGGTAAGCTAATTTTGAATAGAGAGTCAAAGAAAATGGTGTGAAATGACCAATATTTGGCCCAAAACAAATAGGAAATTTCTGAAAGATAGATAAGTAACTAGAAAAAGTACTTTAATTAATAATCCTTAGTACATTCACACTTAAAAAAGTGGCCACTAAAAATCTCTTGAAAAGTAATCCCATTCCTTAGATCTTTCAAGATTCTATTCTCGAGCCCTTTCCTATTGTAAGGCGAATTTTAAGGGAAATTTTCTAGTCGTCATGGAGTACACCAAATAAGCAAGTTTTACCCGAAAGGTGAACCAGGTGGGATGGAGACTCTAATAGCTCAAATTCACCCAACAATCCCTTGACACCATGATGGACCAAGCCCTCAATGCTTTTGGAAGTTCCTCTGAGGAATGGGAGCTGACATCTTCACAAGAAGAAGTGGCCCAATAGGAGCCTAACAGGGAGAGCAAACCAAGGAGGTAGAGGAACAAGCACACCAAAGGATAGAAGGTAAGAGAAGGGGAGGAGGACCTGGAAAAGCACATAAAATAATGGGAAGATCGGCCAACGGGGGCGATAATAATACGAGAGCCAGAGAAAAAAGTACTCTAATAGGAGGAGGACAAAAAATAAGCAGCAAGGCTACCAATTCTAGTATGTTCAAAGACATAGAAATCGACGAAAATTTATGTGACAAGGGAGAACCCCTTCAAGTTGAAGCATGATATCGAACAGAAAAAGAAGGAAGTATATATGGAATGATAGTTTACAATTCATGGTGCTATAAGCAGACAGTTTCCAAGTTCATCAAAAGCATCAAGATCTAGCCTCAACAAGCCACCTTCTCCAATTAGCAATGCACAAACCTCTCGATAACGTCATTTAAGGAGATAGTCAAAAGTACAAGACCGATATTAGGGTCCGTGATTCCAATGATGTTGTAATGCTGCCAAGGAGCATATGAGGCTGAGATGACTCAACTTTTGAAACGCAGACTCGTATGCCATTCATTTAGAAAGAGCAATGGCGAAAGGGGAGAAAAAAAAACAAGAGATATCACGCAGTTATGAATAGAATTTAGTATTTTGTAAGCTATGCTAGTTATAAGTTGTAAAAAGCTATGCTAATTATAAGTTTTTATCTAGCTCCCATAATGTTAGTTCATGCAAAGTTAGGGCTAGCAATTTTACATTGTAGATTATGGTAGGTTGTGCAAGTTATGGTAGTTTTGGGGTTGTTAAATCTAAGTTTGCCAAAGGTTGGCACACGCCCTATTCCATGCCATGTTGGCACAACCCCTGCCCTATTCCATACCAAGTTGGCACAAGCCCTATTCCATGCCAAGTTGGCACAAGCCCTATTCCATGCCAAGTTGGCACAAGCCCTATTCCATGCCAGGCACAAGCCTTGCCCCATGTGATTGTACGAGTTGAGTTTGCTAAATGTTGGCACAAGCCATACCCCATGCCTATTATGTTTTCTAATGCCTAATGAGTCTAGGTGACTCATCCCGCATCAGAGAGCTTAAAATAAATTACTTACCTAGTTCTAGCCAATTTCAAGCTGAGAAACTTTGAATAAGGATGAGTTGTATGCCATTGAGGTTAGATTACTTAAGAATAAGAGTGCAGCCAGACTACAACCAACTTCGTCATCATCAGCTCTGATTCTCCGTGGTAGCTACATCAACCTTGACAGTATCATCTCCTTGCCGAAAGATCATGATGGACTCATAGCCTTAGAGATTAGAGGTCCAGCAACAACAAAAAGAGGGCTTAACTCTTAAGAAAAAGAGGTCCAACAAGGTTATAGATCCTACACATGGATGCAAATAGGCTTAACTCTTAAGAAGGAGGAGAGGTTGAACAAAAAGTGCCATTTTGCAACTAATAAGCGTGACGACCATACGGATATTCGTAATACTCGTATGTACAAAAGATGGTCATCACATGGATGTAAAAAGGTAGTTGCACAAGACAGGATTTGAACTCGCAACCTTCCAATTGCGAATCACACACCCTTGCCAAGTGCGCTACCAATATTTGTTGAAGAACTTCCTTCACGTCTTTCTCATATGTGGGACTATATCCAGGAGGTTCTAGAATATTCTAGAACCTAAACGCATGCGTGACACTTGGCGCAATCGCATCCATTGGAGTGGCGCGATCCTGACCGTTGGCCTAGATATATGAAGAGGCACCTCCTTCTTGTCGAACCATTCCAGTTCAACGCCAGTCTTGAGCCTTCTAGGCATCTGTCTCGTGTTCTTGCTTGCCTTCGGGTCATTGTACTCTTGATTCCTATTTCTTTCGTATTTCTTGTGTATTTTCTGCGTATTTTCCTTGTTCTCGCGTAGGTTTGTGACAATTTGAACCGGAATCCCTTACCGGTTCTTGCCTGCTCTGATTCTAAGGATTTCTTTATCCATATTGGGCGATTCCGGACTCTATGGAGGAGGTTTCATCCTTATTACAGTAGGTCCAGCAACTTATTCAAGTATGCCAGCAGTTGCAGTTGGATAATAAGGAGCTTCAAGAGGAGGTCATCGGAACCTAAGATCAGCCTGCCAGAAAATTTTGATGGCACTAGATCCAAGCTCCGAGGTTTTTTAAACTAGATTCGTCTTGCTATTTGGCTCCACCCTCACAAGTATCCTACAGATCGAGAACAGGTCGGACTAGTTGGCTATCTTCTTTCTAGGTCAGCCTTGAGTTGGTTTGCCCCCCTGCTGGAGAAAGGGGCTCCTGAATTGCAAAATTTTGCTTTATTCACTGCAGAGCTCGAGGCATGCTTTGGAGACACCGATCGTCAGTGCACAGCAGTCACGAAACTTTGCAATCTAAGGCAAGGCTCTCGTCCAGCTTTAGTATATGCATCGGAATCTCGTCAAATTGCGATAGATACTGCCTGGGATGATGTTAAACTTCGAGATTGTTTCCGAAGGGGATTACATAAGGATGACAAAGATATGCTGTTGTCTATGGAGGATCCTCAGATTTTGGAAGAAGCCATCAGATTTGCGGTTCGATATGATAATCGACTCTTCAAACGCAGGCAGGAGAGACATAGTAAGGTCTTCCCAATCACACAAGCGCCTGTAGCTACGCCTTCCTCGGTTTCATCTGTAGAATCCAACAGGTTCAGACCTGAGCCTATGCAGATTGATCGGGCAGTTCGAGGATCTGTATCTGTCGCTGAGAAGCAGCATTGGAGAGAGGCTAATCTTTGCCTCTATTGTGGAGGAGCTGGTCATATTTCTCGTGGATGCCCTGTAAAGCGTCCAAATCAGTCAAAAAATCGTTCGAGCCCCGTCCAGTAGTAGGACTCTCTCGACGGTTGCCTGACATTCCTTCAACTCCTCCCACATGTGACGAAAATTTTATTCCCTCGGACAAGGTCAGTAAAGAATTTTTTATCTCTATTTCATTGGGGTCGGAGGATGGGAGGATAGAGACGATGGCACAACTTGAATATGGTGCAAATGCCTGCTTCATGGATAGTATGTTCGCTACTAAGCATGCCATTCTTAGAAGCAGTGTCGAGCATCCTAGGTCTGTTAATGTGATTGAAGGTCGTGAGATCTCTTCAGACGCAATCACAGAATGTACTGCACCTCTTCACGTTTTGTTCGAGGGAGCTTCTTGTAGCATTTCCTTCAATCTAATTGCTAGCCCACATGCGCCAGTGGTCTTGGGTCTGCCCTGGCTTGAGCTACATAACCACAGATTGATTGGCGTACTAGATCCTTTCGGTTTGCTGGTTCGAGCTCTAGTTCCAGTTCATCTGTAGTTCAAGCCTCTGCACCGGGCTCTTGTCTCTGCTCCAGTTCATGTCTCAGATTCTGACCATATTCTAGATGATGTCCCAGCTTCAGTTCTTGTTCCAGTTCCTGCTCCAGTTCCTGTTCTAGTTGCTCCTACTTTTGCTCATGTTCCTGCTCTTGCTCCTGTTCTTGATCCTGCTTCTGTACGGCTTCTTCGTGCCCTCAGCTCCGTATCTCAAAGATCTCTCTTTACAAGTTTATTAGATCTGGTAGGCAAGATCCCAGATCAGCATTTGCAATCCAAGTCCATCCTTCGACTAGCTCTGTTTTAGAAAAGTCTGCTCCTATCCTTCCTGATAAGTACAAGGATTTTGGCGATGTCTTTGATAAGGTCAAAGCCAGCAAGCTTCTGGAGCATCGTCCTTATGACTGCCCCGTTGATCTTCAGCCAGGGACGACCCCGTCATTTGGCCCTATCTATGGCTTGTCGCCAACAGAATTGGAGACTTTGCGGACCTATATCGAGGAGAATCTTACAACTGGGTTTATCCGACATTCTCAGTCACCCGCATGAACTGCCATCTTCTTTGTTTCCAAGAAGGATGATTCTTTGCGGTTGGTTGTGGATTATCGCCTTAACAAGATCACTGTGCATAATCGCTATCCTCTCCCTCTAATTTCAGAGTTACTTGAGCGGCTACAAGGTGCACGATACTTCACGAAAATTGATCTTCGAGGTGCCTATAATCTTATCTGCATCAGGGAAGGTGATATGTGGAAGACAGCGTTTCAAACTCGGTACTATGGTCATTTTGAGTATACCGTCATGTCTTTCGGCCTTACCAATGCTCCAGCAGTCTTTCAGCATATGGCTAACGATGTTTTTCGGGAGTTTTTGGATCTTTTTGTTATCGTCTATCTAGATGATATTCTGGTTTATTCAAAGACTTTGGAGGAGCATGAAGAACATGTCAGAAGGTCCTTCGGAAGCTACGGGAATATGGACTTTATGCCAAGCTGGAGAAGTGTCAGTTCGAGCAAGACAATGTCGGGTTTCTGGGCTACCGCATCACGTGTCAGGGTGTTACCATGGATGTAGAGAAGGTCAGCACAGTTCTTGATTGGGAACACTTTCCTTGGTCAAAGACGTACAATGCTTCTTGGGGTTTGCCAATTTTTATCGCCGCTTCATCAAGGACTATTCGGAGATCGTCTTGCCTTTGACACGTCTCACCAGGAAGGATGTTCCTTTTAAGTACAATTCAAGCAGAATCAGCATTCATCCGAGCTACCTGGAGTAAGTTATGACGCCTATAAAACTCGAATCTCTGGCTCCACCATCTGACCTTAATCACTCTACTAGAGAATACTCTCCTACACACTAGGTCATTCCTCCCATAACTAGGCCAACTAACATGCTAACTACAGAGTTTGACTACTTTAACCTACGAGAAAGTACCGTCAACTAACGAGTTAGGCTATGGCCCGTGCAATGATTTTGGTCCACCAAAACCATGCTCTGATACCACTGTGACGCTCCCAAAATCTATACGATGCTCCATCATCTAAATATGGGAATTCCCCTGCCATGGCGTCTACTTCACCCTGGTAAGGCCCTCCGTCATACTCGGACCACTCGGGATGGTCAAGTGTCTGGGTGAGGAACACGGTGGTGTCATTCGTCCCACGTCCTCTATGGAAACTCCTATACAGCGGAAGCATACATACACGTTAGTATACAAAAATCATGCTAAAATAATATACCACCACGAAGGGTGGCCCATCCACCATCATACCTCCAAAAGGCAGTACATCCATAATAACATAAGCTAAACACCATGACAAGGCACTACCCAGGCTCAGACTCCAAGGGGTCAACTGACGGTTAGGGCCTCAAGATAACAACCATAACATGGCGTTGACTGGCATAAGACGATGGCTAGGTAGTCCACTCCATCCGCCCCTCCTGTGCACACTTTGCAGATAGGCTGAACCATGCTATGACATGCTTGTAGCCCTCCAGAGACGCAATCCCAAGGAATCACCCTACAGGACTCTACTTCGGGTTACATCTCCCCGGTCCGATGAGGCAGGTCGGAGAGGCGTCTCCTCCCCGAGCATGACGGATCCCTGGGTGTGCTAGAGAACACGTGCCGCATCAGCGACCCCCGCATCCGTATTCGACTTACTCCCCTAAATCTAAAGGCCAGCTCACCTGCTCGTTCGAGTCCAGGGCGTCCATATAGGTACGTCTCTGGGACCCAGGGAGTGTTAGACCCATACCCGGCCCACACATAGTGACCGATTAAGGCAAGACCCCACCCCCGATTCACCATCATACTCGTTATCTGGTGCTGAACCACATCATAGCATCCTCAGCCAGGTTGGCTCTTGTGCACAGGCCGCATTTATTGGGTATTAAGGGGTTTAGCTAGAGACATCTCTACTGCTAAGAGGCTTTTAGGTCTCTACCCTTCCCTTAATTCCCAATACATGGAAGGAGCAGGAAGGAAGAATATAAACACCATCTAAGTATCCAGAACAATATACGAAAGAGAATTTAATCATTCCATCTATTCAAAGAAGTGTCAGCAGAAATAGAAGTTATCTAAGGACTAACCAGTCTCTTGGGTGGAGTCGTTGTCAGGGAAGGCTTCCACAGCTTGAGGTTGTTGGTAAGTACTGGCAAGGACAGGCTAAAGCTGGTAGCTGCTGCTCCTCCTCACTCTCCAATTCGAATTTGGGTTGAAATGGGAGGTAGGACCCCTATTTCTCCAACCAAAATAGCAAGTCCCCCTTGGCCAATCGATTTGGGCCAAGTGGCACCTCCTCATTGGTTATATTTAATTAATTAGACTCCAATTTGCATAATTAGGTTAATTATGCTAATAAAATCCTTAATTATCCATTGGTTTTATTAGCATAGCGAATAAAATCCATTTTAGGTGAACCCCACTTGGGCCCCTAGGCCTAGCAACATGCTGGTGACGTGTCATGGTATACATACGTATACCATATAAATACCTGAAATGTCACAACAAGTTCAAATGCTTACTTCGGTTGGGCTAAATGGGCTCTATTGGTTTTGTTTAAGAAATTATAACAAGCAATTTCCAAGTTGAAGTTTAATTGCAACTCAAGCCCGGCTCAATAAGTCATTGGACCTCCTAAGGGGCAACTTATATGGGCCAACATTGTTGCGACGATGCCTTGTTCTACCTAAATAAACATGGAAGAGTGGTGTGGATTGCGAATAACAGCCAGCCATTTTTCGTGGATGACCCAAGAAACATGGTATCCACAAAGTGTAATGTAATGTCCCGCCAGAGGCTATTATACAAAAATACCATTTTGTGACTTTAGCCTGAAGAAAACCCAAGAAATTGTGGGAAATAGGGTTAGACAACTATCTAGCTCCCTTCCCTCGAAGAACCTTCGGACGTGGGTTTTTTAACCCTGATAGTAATACGCTTGCTGCTCTCTTTTTGTTTGGGTCCCATAGGCCAATTGGTTTCCGTGGACGATAAAAAATCTATTCCTATACAATACTAAATGGAACACATCTTATATGGATTTTGACCATTTAGTGGAACAAACCCTTAGATATTTGACATTGTGCATCGTCTTCTTAAGATAGAAGTCAATTTTTAATTTAGCAAGGAGAAGTGGAACGACAAGAATGAGCTCCATTGTATATACAGCACGATGTTATTGTTCCCAGTTAGCATCACGCAGAATCTAATGTTATCAACAAATCAATCTGGTAGAATCTAGTATTACAATCCATTCTGGGCTAGGCTATATTCAGGGATAGGTTCTATACGTACAAAATTAAAATTCCTGACGTATAAAGTCAAAAAATACGTATTTTTTAATAAAATACGTATTTAACGTATAAAAACCTCCCGGTAAAAAAAAAACAGACGCTGAAGCGTCTGCCGAAAGCCGCACGTCTGAAAAAAACTTCACGTCGCCAAATACAAATTCTCTTGTAAGCAAAAGTACAGTCGACTTTCGCGTCGCTGAAACTTGATTCAGCGTCTGCGAAAGTTTTTCGCGACGCTGAAACTATTTCGCGTCGCCAAAACCGCGATGTTCGCGTCTGTTTTTTTTCGCGTTTAGCGTCTGCGAATTGGTTCTGGTTCATATGGCGCAGTGTATAAGTGCAATATTTTAGGGTCTAGTTTTATTAAGGATGAACCTTATTGTGTAAAACTTCAACATAATAATTTTCAGCATAGTACGAGACCCAATAAGTTAGTGGAAGCTATCTTTGAAGAACATGAGGGAGTCGGGGAATGCAAGTTAGGCACGGGTGTATAATACGTTTGCATTGGTAGCACAACCGGCCTAGAAAGACAAGGCTTAATTTTCCCTTTTTGGAATGGAGGTTCGTTGGCAACCTTCTTTACAAGTCATGGGTCCAATGCCTTTGCAGAGCTTGCATTTAAGAAGTTGGGAGCTGTCCCCAGAGTTGAGACGGACTTGAGGCTGCTTGAGGAGCCCTTGAAAGAAAGAATTATTTGTTGCCTCTAGGGTTGGGGACTTAGCAATGTCATTCTCAGAAGCGGACTCTGAAAAGCTCCATCAAGAAAGATATTTGCATATGGACTTGCATCCCGGCAATATATTGCTCCATTTTGATTATGGAAAGGAGAAGGGATGTATTAATCCTCGTGTCAGATACATTGGCATTTGTGATTGGGGTGAATCCAAAGTTGATCCACGAGACAATGGAGGTAAAACGATGGCATTACAAGGGTATGGATGGCGAAGGTAAGAAAAGAATTGAGATGGAAAGGGCCGGGCATCCATATATGCATGATGATCTTTTTGGTAGTGGCTCAAGACGATTGCACGCAAGGGTTGACTTTGATTTACACGGGCAGCGTACATTGTCTACTACTTAGTCGACTTTGCTAGTAAGCACTCCTACATGGAGTCAATAGGAAACTTGGAGCAGCAAGGCAAGCATCGGAGAATGTGCGACTATTTGAAACATTGCGTTGAGTCGCCAATGAGGGACAAAACACGAAAATTTGATATGGCCCAGCTACTTGACACAATGCGGAGCAGTTTTCATTGCTCTCCAATTCCGTGCACGAGGCCACAATTGGAATCGTGATTGATTCTTCAACTTGGCCGGGGTGGCGATGCGATGCATTAGACCAAGCTGGTCCTAGTCACGCCTAGCGTGCATATTCACTTACATTCAAACATCCTTGTATTACATAATATTCCAACTAAATTCATTAAACACTTATCTGATGCTACATGAAAGATTATTGTCTATGTGTGTTGTGTAGCTTAGTTTTCCTTTTTTAGGTGTTTTTTGTGTTATTTATTCTATGCTTTTTTATATGTCGCAGCTAACGAACATTATAAAGACAAGAAGTCAAAGCACACCTATACAAGTCAGTCAGTGCACCTATAGAAGTCAGCAGTCCAAATTATGTCCCACGAGCGGGGCCGAAGAATTGAATCGACACCACACCTAATGTGGGTGCGTCCAGAGCAGCGAGGATCAGCATGGATTTTCGGTTCCCTCTAATTTGAGGACCCCCTCTACTCGATCTCCTTGGCATGAAGGGTTGGAGAACGAGCTTGAGATGTCACCGCTTTCGGCAAATGGAGAGAGCAAAGAAGACATGCAAAAGGCGAATGAGTTTCGCGCACTGCGGAAAGTTAAGAAGGTTGCGTCACGATGGATGAAGTTTCAAAGAGGGATAATTGCACCATCACGAGGGTGCATAATGTAGCCAGCAGGCGGGGCACGGCTATTGTCCAAGTGGAGCGGATCACTACTGACGATGTAATCACAAATTTGGACAAGAATGAGTTTGAAAGTGAGTGGCCTAGTAGATCGGGGTAAGTATAAGGCTCACGAGTGCAAGAATGCTTGTGGTTCGAGCAAAAGCACTTTCGGCGTCATGTCCAAGTGAAGGGACATTTACCCCACAACGGTGAGTTTAGTAAGAGTTTTCTTGCGAAGCAAGTATACTACTGAGCTTGTGAAGGAAGTGCCCGTAAATTATGGGAGTAGGAAATGGAGGCAAGGAAGCGGTAGTGGCGGCCACGAAGAGGGTCAAGCTATCGGAAGATAGCGAGTGGGCCACATGGTGAGCCCATCACCATTACATACCTTGTTGCCGACGCTATCCAACTTTTTGAGGTGACAGGGGGTAGCCGCTACCGAGCCGTGAATGACCTTGTGGATATTCGGGCCCAACTAGAGAATGAGAGAAGTCGAACCCCACACTTTCTCGAGGAGAATATTCGCTTGAAGGACCGTGCCGATGGGTATGATAAGATGGCCACTGAATTAGAGGACGCTAAACGGCAACTAAGCGGCATTAAACAGGAGGCAATGGTCCTTAGAGAAAACAACGAGCACTTGCGCTAATTTGACCAAATCGTTAGGCTCTCCCCTTTTAGGGTGACTTCTGAGCGTCGATATCCTATCTCCTCCCGAGTATTTGTATGAGAGTCGAGTGGGAAGAGCTAAAGGTTGTTGATTACGATATTGCCAATTTTGTGGTGACAACCCGACACGTGTGGGCTGGTACACTCTAGGGTGTGGGCATCGTATGCACATGCGATGTGTTCTTGATTGGATGTTGCAAAGCCGCTTCATTCCAACCTTGCAAGACGGATGGATTTTTCCCGAAGTTACAATATGCCATATTTAATATGCAAGGTCGCATGCCGGTGTTGCCACATTTGACCGCCGCGGGGAGGGATGGGCGATGCACACTTTTCAAACCTTTCGCGAGATGGAATTGTGGAGGGGTGGAGGAGCAGCGTGAAGGAGAGAGATTGCGGACATTAACCAGTTCTTACCACCACCTCCAGGGCCGCAGGGTGATTATATTGATCCAAATGACCAATGAAAATGAGATATTACATTTTTAGACATGCCAAATTTTGACCTGTATCATTTTGTGAATGGCGGGTATAATGACGTTATTTCAAACAAGGTGTAATGATGTTATCAAAGGATCGAGTAGTGCTCATAGTAAAAGCATCGAGACTTCCAAATCGCTCTTTCATTTTCTGTTTGACGAGTAAAGGCATTGAGACTTCCCAATCTCTTTTATCCTGGCTTAGTCTCTTTTGTTTGTCCTAGTGGTCACCCTGGCTCACCCTGGCTGAGTCTCCTTCGTTTTCTGTTTATCATATCTAATTTGCCCCCTAGGATGACATCGCTCACTCAGGTGGCGAATTAGATACGTTAAGCAGGAAACTCGAAAAGGGAGTAAGCCAAGAGCGCGACCCTCTTGGATGGTCATGGTTGGATGGTGAGTGAGTCAAAACATCTGCACACGCAACCCTCTTGAATGGTTGTCAGGTCACCAGGCCTTATATTCTCAGTGGCAAACAATATAGACTTCTCGAAATTCTTGTTACCTCCTTTAGAAGGAGCGAGCTTTGCTCTCACTCTCTTTTGCGTGTCTCTGTGTCAATGTATCTTAGTTTACATGTGTCAATGTAGCTTAGTTTACATGCTAAGTTCCATTGTTCAAAGAGGGGTGAAAGCAAGGGTTGGGAAGTCTCGATGCTTGTACTCAGGTCTCTTTCATCCTGGCCTGGAGCGTGATCCTCTTGAATGGTTGCCAAATCGCCATTTGGATGCCATCTGGACCTATAATTTGTACCTCCATTCCTTTGGGTGGCACATGCCATGCAAACCCATTTGGGTATTCAGAGCATGTGCCACCCAGAGGAATAGAGTACAGATTATAGGTCCAGATAGCATTCAAAGCCCAATTTGGCATACCGAAGTTATTCCCGACTTGGGTACCGAAGTACCTTGTGAACCTTCTGATGGATCAGATTCGTCCGGGCTGGTCCGAGGCTGTTTGGCCCCTTCGCATGCGTAGATTACTTCTCATCAGCAAGATTCTGGCGCATGCGAAGAGGCAAGCAACAACGGAGGTCGAGACGGGTCTGATCCAACGAAGGTTTTCAGGGCACTGCGGTTACACATGAAAGAAACATAGAAAGAAACATAGAAAGAACTATCATACATTAACGAAACATTTGTGACAAAAAATTATAACCAAAAACTTCTTTTTTATTAATAGTGCCAGGGACGGTTACAATAGTATGAAAATCCTCAAGACCAATTACAACAGACTGAAGATACTCATCACATCATTTTTCTAGGCAGCGCCTTCTTCATCAGTTTCATCATTTGCAGTTCCATCCTCTTCTTGCTGGGAACCTAGGTTCAACCTCCGATGACCCTTTCCTTTAGTGAAACGTCCTCGAGACGTGTTTTTCCTAGCCCGTTCTCTGTTTGTCAAGGTAAAGCGCAAAGGTGAGTCCGTTGGATCACGTAAGCCAGTCACGTCATCAACTGCATTGCTCGAACCTGGCCTTTCTGTATCAGACTCCTCGGTATCCTCGGCGGGCTGATCCGTGCGAGAATATGGCTTGGTCTATATCATCTTCGTCATCAACGAAGGGAGTGCGTTGAATGTCTTCATCAACATGGCTTGCAGCATTTATTGCAAGCATCTCGTCCTCACTGTCTTCGAAGCTGTCCTCTTCCACTTCGGAATCTGCATCCATGAAAGGAAACTGTAGCTTATCGATTGCGGATGTACCACTGTTACGATTCAATAGCCGCCAGTTTGAGAAGTTGTATACAAGTTTGTCTGCCTTCTTATGTAGCAAGCGATTGCGGGTGACACTGTGTATGTACTTATAGGCACTCCAATTCCTCTCACTTGCACTATTGGAAGATACCAAAGAGAGGATAGTCATTGCAATTGCCTGCAAGGTATCAGTAACTTGCCCATGGGCTTGCCACCATGCATATGATTCCATATTTGGTTCCTTCTTATGACTCTCCAGTGCGTCGTGAAGCTCTTCATCTGCCCACCTTCCACTCAGGTTCTGGTATTCAGTTAACTCGGCAATGAAAAGCTTGTAGTCCGAGCTGTTGGGATAGAACATTTTTGCAACCTTCTTCAACGAGCCCATCACTTCTTTATCTGTATGCTGGTCCATATCGTGGTTGTGTGGGTCTAAGGCATGCACGGCACCATGAAGATCACTGTATGACTTCTTCCATCGTTCATTGAAGTCTCGAGTAGTCTTTGCGCTTTAGCATTGTCAAATGGCGCATTGGGACCATCACGTTCTAGGAAGGATTGAATGGAGTGCCAACACCTCCAGACCTTTCCAGTGCTTGCCTTCGAAGAATCAAGGGTTTTGATGGCATGACAAACAGGTTGCATGCACCTCACAACATTTTTTACACCTTTCCAAAATGTCTCCCGCCCAAGCATTTCTCGGGGCGCTACTTCTTTGTCGGTGTTTGGCGGCATTTTTCCCTTTCTGCCTTCTTTCCCAATCAAAAAACTCTGTATGATTAAAGGTTGAGATAATCCAATCACGACACTTCAGCACTCTTTCAAGACAGATATAATTGGAACCAAACCGAGTTTGCCCAGGATTCATGAGTGCTAGGCTCTTCTGACGCAATGACTTGTAAATGGCATAAATTGCCGGCTTCTTTGTGATGAATTTTACAAGCCGACGCTTCTGAATGGGATCTTTGAACCACGCGTGTCTTTGTGAGAACCGGTCCTTCAAAGAATAGGTTCGGGCAATGGCATTGGCAACTAGTAGCATGCAACTCGAAATTCGCCTCCGAATAATTGACCCGCTAGCTTGCAATTAGACGCTGCGTTATCCATTACAACTTGAAATATTCTCTTGGTCCAAAACTCTCTATCACGGCCTTTGTTTTCTCAAAAATCCAATCTCCGGGTCACTTGGTCAGTTTTGGTTTCTACGGTTTTCAAAAATACTTCACCCCCTGGATACACGATCATGAAATTAATAAGATGGTCCTTGTTTACATTGCTCCAACCATCAGTCACTAATGAAGCTGGCCGCGCTTCAGTCACACGACACAACTTCATCTCCACCCTCTCAACCATTTTTCCATGTATTTCATCAACCATCTTATTGTTGGCATGCTTGTATGAAGGCGCCTAAAAGCCGGTCCCGCTTTGGCAACTTCTTGGAAGGCTTCTTTCATTGCTTTATGCTCCAGAATATGTGGAGACAACCCAGCATATAAAAATGCCTCTACAACCTTCAGTTGTGTCTTCTTCAATTGCTCTGATGTTAAGCAATGATCAACCCTCTGTTGCTTCGTCTGTCTTTCCACTATTTCAATTGTCTCTATCATTCTCTGTTCTCCGTTATACTTATACCTATTGACCTAGTCCGCCCTCGATCGGTATCTTTGTCCCAACAGGGGGTATAGTTATCTTCGTCCGCCTTTCGCCTCGCCCTGCTCTTGAGTATTAAGTAACTTCGTCTTTTTCTCATATTATTCTTCGTTATCGGTCGAGACAATCTCTCGATGGCATCCTTTCGCAAGTCGGCCAGATACAAGCATAAGTTGCGACACGACGCGTCTCGTTCACGTAAGATGTGAGCTCGAATTCTTGTTGCGAGAACCATTTACCGATGTGTATCCACAAAACACGCATTCCCACTCATTTGCGCCAAACTCTTTCACAAACTCCCATTCGGGCCTCTTTTCCGACCATAAACTCCATCATCACGACCATGTGCACGAAGTTGCGGTCCCGTAATACCTCGCCATCGGCACACGCGCATCCCTCGCACCTCTAGAGGTAGATGCATGACCACGCCGCACCTCCGGTAGATGCATGACCGCAGCCACCATTGCTCGGACCGGTGACAATGTCTTTTAATCGACTCCTTGATTACACGAACTAAAGGAAGACGATATATGCAAAGGAGCAAGCTCACAATGCATATGTTACGTCGACGTTCCGCGCTTGAGAATCAAGGGGTTGGACGGACCCTATAGGATATTCTATGGAAGCATATGCCAACCCAAAATTTTGGAAACCACCGGGCGGAGTAAACTCACGTTCCAAAGATCCAACGCCGTTTGACTCAAATAACACCTCAAAGGCAAACCGTTTCCCAAGGAGTATTTTTGACTCAACCCGGCGGTCAACGTTCGAGGTGAATTCTAGGGCTAATCACGCTTTTTCTTATATATACTATTAACGATTACACAAAACAAAGCCAAACAATTAGGCGCAAATATTTTTTGCTTAGTAAATCGGGCAAAACAACTAGAAAATTTTTACCGTCTGCGAAAGCAACAAAACAGCGACGCTGAAAATATTTTCGCGTCTGACGCTGGTTCAAATATTTCGACGCTGTGAAAAACTCTTAACCGCCAGACGAAAAAAAATTCAGACGCTGTGGCGTGGATTTTGGCGTCTGCACGCTGAAAATGGTTTAAGCGTGACGCTGGCTGTAATCTTCAGCGTCTGGCGAAAATATTTTCAGCGTCGCTGCGGTTTTGTTTGCTTTTCGGCGTCTGGCGAAATTTTCGACGGAATTGTTTTCCGCCGTATTTTTTGCGTTTTATACGGCAAATTTGTGCCGTATCATTCAATTCATACGTATTCCGTATAAAACGTACAGCGTATTGAACCTATCCCTGGCTATATTTATGCAGCCAAATCAAAGGGTCATCTTTTAAAATGAATTGCTGGATTACATGATTTTGTTCATGCACCTGCTCAACTGAATATGGAATTTATATCTCTAAGGATATGATTTTCCTGAAACTTGTCCCTTCCTGCTTTCACCGAGAGCTCCACACGTACACAATAAGGTGAGCTACAAAACTTGTTGGTCTTCATGCCTCAATATGTAGCAAAATAACAGGGGGTTCCAGGGGGATTTGATATAGATATAATTCTTGAAACCATAGACCATATCCCTAAAACAATTCAATGGGTTATTATAAAAAAAAACATAGATTTAAGATAAAAAATAGTCACATTAGCTCACTGGTTAGATTGGTTAAAGTAGTCGTATTAGGACATTGAGTTATTTTGGTAGAGGTTCGAATCCCCGTATTTCACCGTATAGAGGCTCGATATACCATCAAAACCTTAGGCAAACTCGTATTCGACATCTTAAAATCATAGGCGTCCCCAATCATAATTGAGCATAATCGAAACGAGAGGTGTCAAGAAGCTCCAACATACGATCACGGGCCATAGGATTGATGAATCCGTCACGAATCGTGGTAGTCCGGGGTGCACCTCGTTTAGAATATGTAGCAAAATAACAGGGGGTTCCAGGGGGATTTGATATAGATATAATTCTTGAAACCATAGACCATATCCCTAAAACAATTCAATGGGTTATTATAAAAAAAAACATAGATTTAAGATAAAAAATAGTCACATTAGCTCACTGGTTAGATTGGTTAAAGTAGTCGTATTAGGACATTGACTTATTTTGGTAGAGGTTCGAATCCCCGTATTTCACCGTATAGAGGCTCGATATACCATCAAAACCTTAGGCAAACTCGTATTCGACATCTTAAAATCATAGGCGTCCCCAATCATAATTGAGCATAATCGAAACGAGAGGTGTCAAGAAGCTCCAAATGGGCGATCACGGGCCATAGGATTGACAGATCCGACGCGGCGTGGTAGTCCGAGGTGCACCTCGTTTAGAATATGTAGCAAAATAACAGGGGGTTCCAGGGGGATTTGATATAGATATAATTCTTGAAACCATAGACCATATCCCTAAAACAATTCAATGGGTTATTATAAAAAAAACATAGATTTAAGATAAAAAATAGTCACATTAGCTCACTGGTTAGATTGGTTAAAGTAGTCGTATTAGGACATTGAGTTATTTTGGTAGAGGTTCGAATCCCCGTATTTCACCGTATAGAGGCTCGATATACCATCAAAACCTTAGGCAAACTTCATATTCGACATCTTAAAATCATAGGCGTCCCCAATCATAATTGAGCATAATCGAAACGAGGTGTCAAGAAGCTCCAACATGCGATGCGGGCCATAGGATTGACCAGATCCGACGGTTTAATCGTGGTAGTCCAGGGTGCACCTCGTTTAGAATATGTAGCAAAATAACAGGGGTTTCCAGGGGGATTTGATATAGATATAATTCTTGAAACCATAGACCATATCCCTAAAACAATTCAATGGGTTATTATAAAAAAAACATAGATTTAAGATAAAAAATAGTCACATTAGCTCACTGGTTAGATTGGTTAAAGTAGTCGTATTAGGACATTGAGTTATTTTGGTAGAGGTTCGAATCCCCGTATTTCACCGTATAGAGGCTCGATATACCATCAAAACCTTAGGCAAACTCGTATTCGACATCTTAAAATCATAGGCGTCCCCAATCATAATTGAGCATAATCGAAACGAGAGGTGTCAAGAAGCTCCAACATACAGTCTGGGCCATAGGATTGACAGATCCGACGACTGTGGTAGTCCAGGGTGCACCTCGTTTAGAATATGTAGCAAAATAACAGGGGGTTCCAGGGGGATTTGATATAGATATAATTCTTGAAACCATAGACCATATCCCTAAAACAATTCAATGGGTTATTATAAAAAAAAACATAGATTTAAGATAAAAAATAGTCACATTAGCTCACTGGTTAGATTGGTTAAAGTAGTCGTATTAGGACATTGAGTTATTTTGGTAGAGGTTCGAATCCCCGTATTTCACCGTATAGAGGCTCGATATACCATCAAAACCTTAGGCAAACTCGTATTCGACATCTTAAAATCATAGGCGTCCCCAATCATAATTGAGCATAATCGAAGCGAGAGGTGTCAAGAAGCTCCAACATACTGATCGGGCCATAGGATTGACGAGATCCGACGACCGTGGTAGTCCGTGGTGCACCTCGTTTAGAATATGTAGCAAAATAACGAGGGGTTCGGGGGATTTGATATAGATATAATTCTTGAAACCATAGACCATATCCCTAAAACAATTCAATGGGTTATTATAAAAAAAAACATAGATTTAAGATAAAAAATAGTCACATTAGCTCACTGGTTAGATTGGTTAAAGTAGTCGTATTAGGACATTGAGTTATTTTGGTAGAGGTTCGAATCCCCGTATTTCACCGTATAGAGGCTCGATATACCATCAAAACCTTAGGCAAACTCGTATTCGACATCTTAAAATCATAGGCGTCCCCAATCATAATTGAGCATAATCGAAACGAGAGGTGTCAAGAAGCTCCAACATACAGTCTGGGCCATAGGATTGACAGATCCGACGACTGTGGTAGTCCAGGGTGCACCTCGTTTAGAATATGTAGATAATTATATAGTATAGAAAATGCCACGAAGGGAATTGACACACTTAGTCAATACTATAAAATGTGCCCCTTTGTACTACAAACTGACCTCATCTTCAAGCTTCAATTTTATATAGTGATTAAGAAGCTTTAACCCATCTCAAACTCAGCGGCTGTAACTAATCAAGGGTTCATTGAGTGAACCTACAGGTAGATTAAAAAAACTGGATAAGTGAACATTAAAGTAAACCATCAAACAATAGAGTTTGCACACCCAGATCCTGCGCGTTCCCTATGTTCTCGAAGCTGATGCATCAAATTTTGCTCTTGGCAGCATCTTGTCGCAAGAGGGGGATGATCATGAGTTCCATCCGATCGCCTATCATTCTCGAAAGTTCCAGGCTGCAGAAATCAACTATCCTATTTACGATAAGGAACTTTTGGCGATTGTTGACTCTTTTCCGGAGTGGCGACGATTTCTTGAGGGTTCTCCTCATAAGATGACTGTGTATACTGACCATCGCAATCTGGATTATTTTCAGTCTGCTCGAGTTCTTAATCGTCGTCAGGCTCGGTGGCATACACAGATGCTATCCCGCTTTGATTTCATCATCAAGTTTCGGCATAAAACCAGATGCTCTTTCTCGCAGATCTTATTTCGAATCTAAGGCGGGAGAGCCAGCATTTGATCAGCAATCATAGGTTATTCTAGGACCTGATCGTTTACAGCTCATGGCCATCACTTTATTCGAGAGGCCTCATGATACATCCTTGTTGGAGTCTGTTCGAGCATCTCTTCCTTCTGATCCATTGGCGCAGGACATAATATCACAGCTTGGCTCCGCATCATCTTCCCGACAAATGAGGTTGGACTATGATCATTTTGAGGTTCGAGATGGATTTCTATTTCATAATGGATTCCTGCATATTCCGGATGGTAACCCTCGACTTCAAGTTCTGCAGTCCTGTTATGATTCTCCTATCGCCGGCCATTTTGGCATTGCCAAGACTCTGAAACTTATTGCTCGAGATTATTAGTGGCCAGGTCTCCCGCACTGTTGAGACTTTTGTACGCTCATGTGATATTTGTTGTCGTGCAAAAGCTCCTAAGCACCGCCCACATGGCCTACTTCAGCCTTTACCAGTTTCAGCCAGTTCTTGGAAGAGTATTTCGGTGGATTTTATTGTCGAGCTTCCATCCTCCCAGGGCCATGACGCCATCCTTGTTGTTGTTGACCGTTTTTCCAAGATGGCACATTTCATTCCTTGCAGCACTTCTATCTCCAGTGAAGCCACAATGGTTCTCTTTCGAGAGGTGGCTCGACTCCGGGGCTTACCAGATAACATTGTCAGTGACTGCGGCCCTCAGTTTGTTGCTAGCTTTTGGAAGCGTCTATTGCAACTCTTGCATGTGGAACGTTCGGTCTCTTCCAGACATCACCCAGAGACCAATGGGCAAGTGGAGCGCACTAATCAAACACTTGAGCAGTATTTGTGATGCTTCATCAATTATCAGCAGGATGACTGGGTTGATTGGCTACCGCTGGCAGAATTTGCTTACAATAATTCTATTCATGCCTCCACAGGCCAGACTCTGTTCTTTATTAATTTTGGCATGCATCCCCGGTGGTCTTTCATTGCTCCTGAATATGATTCAATAGGCTCGAGAAACTCCTCATGCTCCAGGATGATCTTCAGCACCATCTCCTCCAGGCCCAAGCACGTTATCGTCATCATGCAGATCAGCACTATTAGGACGCTCCTCATTTTGCAGTTGGTGATCCTGTTTGGCTCTTGCATCTGGATTTGCCGACAGCTCGCCCTTGTAACAAGCTCGACTACCGGCACTTAGGTCCCTATCGGATCATTGAACGAGTTGGTGATGCTGCTTTCCGTCTTGAGCTTCAGCCATCAGTTCGGCTTCACTCCGTGTTCCATGTATCTTTGTTGGAACCCTATATGGCGAATCCATTTCCAGATCGAGTACCTCCACCTCCACTACCAGTCGAGATTGATGATCATGAGGAATTCGAGGTTCGAGAGATTCTGGACTCCAAGTTTCTTCGTCAATGATTGTATTACTTTGTCGATTGGGAAGATTACTCACAAAGTGATGGGTCCTGGGAGCCTGCCGAGAATCTGACTAATGCGCCTGACAAAATTGCGGAGTTTCACCGACGTTACCCGAACAAGCCAAGTTTGAGTAATCCGGCCCCAGCTCCGAGGATTCGTCGCTGTCGTAAGAGGGGGATGGTGTGACGACCATACGGATATTCGTATCATACGAACATTATATTCGTATGTACAAATGATAATCATCATACGGATGCAAAAGAGTAGTTGCACAAGACAAGGTTTGAACTCGCAACCTTCCAATTGCGAGTCATACACCCTTGGCAAATGCGCTATCAATATTTGTTGAAGAGATTCCTTCACGTCTTTCTCATGTGTGGGATTATCTTCAGGAGGTTCTAGAATATTCTAGAACCTAAATGCATGCACGACACTTGGCGTGATCTCATCCATTGGAGTGGCGCGATCCTGACCGTTGGCCTAGATATATAAGGAGGCACCTCCTTCTTGTCAAACCATTCCGGTTCAACGCCAGTCTTGAGCCTTCTAGGCATCTGTCTCGTGTTTCTGCTTGCTTCGGGCCATTGTACTCTTGATTCCTGTTCATATATCAGATTGCCGATCTTGGCATATTTCTTCCGTATTGGCATATTTTCTACGTATTTTTCTTGTTCTCGCGTAGGTTCATGACAATAAGGTGGAAAACGTAGCGCATGTAGTGACAGTAGAGGGAATTTCCATCGATCCAGCGAAGATTGAAGCAATAGTCAATTAGCCAGCTCCAAAAAACATCCCCGAAGAGAGAAGATTTTCATGCCTTGCGGATTATTATAGACAATTGTAAAAGATTTTGCTAGGTGAGCAGCCCATTCCTTAGATCTCCCTAAGCATAAGAAAGTCAAAGATTGGGTTTGCACATTATCGACATATGCAAGTGAGTGGCAACTGGAGGAGTCATGCAAAAAGGAAGACTAATCTCATACTATTCCAGAAAGATGAATGATACCGAGAAACATTGTTTCACCCATGATCAGGAATGTCTAAGGGTCATAAAAGCTTTACGCATATGAAGCATTATTTGCTTGGAGGCAGTTTTAGTTGGATATAGACCATCAAAGCCTCGAATACATCTTCATGCAACCACTCCTCAATTTGAGGTGAAGATGCTGGACAGAATTCCATGAAGAGTATGACTTCGAGATAGTCTATAAACCAGGTAAATTAAATGTGGTTGCTGGCACACGCTCTCGACGACCATTGGAGACTCGAGTGCATTGCAATGCCATCTTCACCTTGTCCAATGAATTCGGCAAAAAGATTGAAAAGGTTTTGCACTCAAGCAAAGAATTCAAGGAAGTATGGGCTAGTCCTTGCAAGGAAGCAAGGACAGATAAAGAAAGAGAAGCTTATAAAAGATATAAAAAGGAAGGCAACCTTTTATATCACAAGGACAATCGTTGCATCCCATAGGCATCAGGAGTAAGGAAGTTAATTCTTCATGATACTCATAATAGCCCAATGGTCGGCCACATGGGATTCATGAAAATGTACTTCAAGATAAAAGTAGTTACTTTTGGCTGGCTTGGAGAAGGACATAGCCTTACATTCGGCAGCTTCAGCTACATCAACAAATGAAAGCAGAGCAACTCCAAATACCATGAATCTTAGAACCCTTGGCAGTGCCAAATGCTAAACAGAAGGTTGTGAGTGTTTGGGGTCTGGGTTCGGGAACTCCTGCAAGACAGCCCTCTGTGAGGACCCTTGGATCTAACAGGAGAATCCGGGGGACTATGTCACGCGGGATTTGCAAGAAAAGAACAAGAAGAAGAAAACAGAACCAAAGAGAACAATGAGAGGAAAATGATAAGCTTCCTTGATATCAATGATGAACATACATGAGCTCTCGCAATCGAGAGAAGACTGAAGAGAGACAAGACTCAAAACTCATCTGAAAAACACACTCACCCCGGTTTTTGGTCCACTGTTGAAAACATCAGTTTTGGTAGGTCTACATGTCCTGTTTTCAAAGAATCCTACATGTGGATTTGTGAAGGTATGGTTTTGTTCGATAATGGTGTTCTTTTTTCAGTGGACTAAAACATCCACTGTTGTTTTGTAGTTTCTTCTATTGTGACATGTCATTTTATAATACAATCCACTGTAGGAAAGAGTACTTGAATTTCTACATGTCTAATAATTCTATTGTCACATGTCTTTATAGATGTAAGAAAGAATATTTGATTCTCTACATGTCCTATACTTCCATTCACATGTCTTTATAGTAGTAGGACAGAGTACTTTATTTGCTAAGGCATTGTAGGAAAGAATACATGAATTACGACATGTGTAATACTTCTATTCTCACATGTCTTTATAGAAGTAGGAAAGAGTACTTGATTCTCTACATGTTCTATCCTTCCATATCACGGGTCTTTATAGTGGTAGGACAGAGTACTTGATTTGCTACATGTGATGCACGTGCACGATCACATGTTCTTATACTAGTATTCCATGTAACACAAGTTACTTCAACTACTTCAATTACTTAACACCTATTTTTGCATAACGTGGGCACCAACATGCCAAGGTGGCTCTAACATGCCAAGGTGGCTCCAACATGCCACCTAGGCTCCAACATGACAAAATGGCTCAAACATGCCACCTAGGCTCCAACGTGCTCAAACATGCCACGCAGGCTCCAACATGCCACCTATGCTCCAACTTGCCAAGGTGGCTCAAATATGCCACGTGGGCTCCAACATGCCACCTAGGCTCCAACATTCCTAGGCGGCTCAAACATGCCACATAGGCTCAAACATGCCATGCAGGCTCACTTAGGCTCCAACATGCCAAGGTGGCTCTAACATGCCACCTAGGCTCAAACATGCCAAGGTGGCTCAAACATGCCACCTAGGCTCCCAACATGCCACCTAGGCTCAAACATGCCAGGTGGCTCAAACATGCCAAGGTGGGCTCAAACATGCCACCTAGGCTCCAACATGCCACCTAGGCTCAAACATGCCAAGGTGGCTCAAACATGCCACGTGGGCTCCACCATGCCACCTAGCCTCCAACATGCCAAGGTGGCTCACAACATGCCACCTAGGCTTAAATATGCCAAGTTGGCTCAAACATGCCACCTAGGCTCCAACATGCCACCGTGGCTCTAACCTGCCACCTAGGCTCAAACATGCCACGTGGGCTCCAACATGCCACGTGCCAAGGTGGCTCCAACATGCCACCTAGGCTCCAACATGCTCAAACATGCCACGCGGGCTCTAACATGCCACCTATGCTCCAACTTGCCAAGGTGGCTCAAAAATGCCACGTGGGCTCCAACATGCCAAGGTGGCTCAAGCATGCCACACAGGGCTCCAACATGCCACCTAGGCTCTAACATGGCAAGGTGGCTCAAACATGCCACGTGGTCTCCAACATGCCACCTAGGCTCCAACATGCCAAGGTGGCTCCAACATGCCAAGGTGGCTCAAACATGCCACCTAGGCTCCAACGTGCTCAAACATGCCAAGGTGGCTCAAACATGCCACGTTGGCTCCAACATGCCAAGGTGGCTCAAACATGCCACCTAGGCTCAAACATGCCAAGGTGGTTCCCACATGCCAAGGTGGCTTCAACATGCCACCTAGGCTCAAACATGCCAAGGTGGCTCAAACATGCCACCCAGGGCCGCAACATGACAAAATGGCTCAAACATGCCACCTAGGCTCCAACGTGCTCAAACATGCCACGCGGGCTCCAACATACCACCTATGCTCCAACTTGCCAAGGTGGCTCAAATATGCCACGTGGGCTCCAACATGCCACCTAGGCTCCAACATTCCTAGGTGGCTCAAACATGCCATCTAGGCTCCAACATGCCACCCAGGCTCAAACATGCCAGGTGGCTCAAACATGCCAAGGTGGGCTCAAACATGCCACCTAGGCTCCAACATGCCAAGGTGGCTCAAACATGCCACGTGGACTCCATAATGCCACGTGGGCTCCAACATGCCAAGGTGGCTCCAACATGCCATGCAGGCTCCAACATGCCAAGGTGGCTCATGCATGCCACCTAGTCTCAAGCATGCCACCTAGGCACCCCAAGTGGTGACATGGCATGCCAAGTAAGCAAGGTCAAGTTTTGACTAGGCCAAAAAACCAAAGATGTCCATCTTTGGTCTTTTCATTGGGTGATGTTGGCAAATTTTAGGTGACATGGCTAGATGATGGTGACATGGACCTTGGATGTGCTGCAAACACCGGGCAGGCACCTCGACGGCGGCCCCTTTCTTGTGAAGGGGAGTCTCCGAAAGGTATATATGCTGGTGCAGTTTTTCTTGCGTATGCAGCGTCATGCTGCACATCCTGCCAAGATTTCACCTTTTTTCGAGACCCGGATTTTTATCTGTGCTTTTCTTTGTGTTTATGCTCCGGAAATTCATAATTAATGCATGGGGCAGGGAAAAATCCTGGTTTTCAGCCAGCTGGCTTGCCAAGTGGCCCCGAGAGTATAGGAAAATCCCCGGTATTTCCGGATGAGTTTTAGACCCTCGATTTTTTATTGGGATGGCCGCCGTTGGCCCTGACAAGGTTTAGACCACGTTTTCGATTTTGGGGCATGGAGGAGGCCCCGGATTGGCGATCCGACCTCGCCGCGTCGTCCGGAACGGTGAAATTACCCTAGGGGACAAGTTCCACGGCGAGTTTTCCCAGGGGATCAATCACTTACCCCTCACTAGGAGGTATTCAGCATCCACCTCCATGCCAATTGACTACAAGTGTGTAGTAAACGACCTACTTTGGCGTTTCTTGGAGAGGGGGTGGTCTTCTGCCCACGAAACTTGGTCCCCTAGGTAATGGGGATGTTCCGGGTCCATTGGCGGAGCCAGTTCTCGGTTCCGGAGTGGGGGTCAGCCCGGCCCTCGGCCCCGGCTTGGACTAGCCTCATGAAACAAGATACTTGGGGTTCACCCTGAGGCCCTGGTAGAAGATTGAAGTGAGAATAGCAGCACTAGGACTGCTAGGTGGTATACATGTGACCACGGAGAAGCAAAGCTAGCTCCACTCCCTAGTAGGACGTTACCGACCCGGTGGTCTCCTAAGGGGTTGGCTCTAAGCTTCGTCTCATGCCTCTCGCTTGTGCTTCTATTGCCGGTGCATTTTCTCTTGCGTGTGCGGTCATGCTGCACATCCCGCCAAGATTTCACCTTTTTTCGAGACCAATTTTTATCCATGCTTTTCTTTGTGTTTATGCTCCGGAAATTCATAATTAATGCATGGGGCAGGGAAAAATCCTGGTTTTCAGCCAGCTGGCTTGCCAAGTGGCCCGAGTATATAGGAAAATCCCGGTATTTTTGGATGAGTTTTAGACCCTCGATTTTTGATTGGGATGGCCACCGCTGGCCTTGACGGGGTTTAGACCACGTTTTTTTTTTTGGGGCATGGAGGAGGCCCCGGATTGGCGATCCGACCTCGCCCGTCGTCGTCCAATCGGTGAAATTACCCTAGGGGACAAGTTCCACGGCGAGTTTTTCCCTGTGGGATCAATCACTTACCCCTCACTAGGAGGTATTCAAAGATCCACCTCCATGCCAATTGACTACAAGTGTGTAGTAAACAACCTACTTTGGCGTTTCTTGAGAGGGGGTGGTCTTCTGCCCACCTAAACTTGGTCCCCTAGGTAATGGGGATGTTCCGGGTCCATTGGCGGAGCCAGTTCTCGGTTCCGGAGTGGGGGTCCAGCCCGTCCTCAGCCCCCAGCTTGGACTAGCCTGCGAGAACAAGATACTTGGGGTTCACCCTGAGGCCCTGGTAGAAGATTGAAGTGAGAATAGCAGCACTAGGACTGCTAGGTGGTATACATGTGACCACGGAGAAGCAAAGCTAGCTCCACTACCTAGTAGGACGTTACCGACCCAGTGGTCTCCGGAAGGGGGTTGGCTCGGAAGCTCGTCTCATGCCTCTGCTTGTGCTTCTATTGCCGGTGCATTTTCTCTTGCGTGTGCAGCGTCATGCTGCACATCCTGCCAAGATTTCACCTTTTTTCGAGACCCGAATTTTTATCTGTGCTTTTCTTTGTGTTTATGCTCCGGAAATTCATAATTAATGCATGGGGCAGGGAAAAATCCTGGTTTTCAGCCAGCTGGCTTGCCAAGTGGCCCCGAGAGTATAGGAAAATCCCCGGTATTTCCGGATGAGTTTTAGACCCTCGATTTTTGATTGGGATGGCCACCGTTGGCCTTGACAGGGTTTAGACCACGCCGATTTGGGGCATGGAGGAGGCCCCGGATTGGCGATCCGACCTCGCCAAGGCCGTCCGAATCCGGCGAAATTACCCTAGGGGACAAGTTCCACTACGAAGTTTTCCCGAGGGGATCAATCACTTACCCCCCACTAGGAGGTATTCAGCATCCACCTCCATGCCAATTGACTACAAGTGTGTAGTAAACGACCTACTTTGGCGTTTCTTGGAGAGGGGGTGGTCTTCTGCCCACGAAACTTGGTCTCCTAGGTAATGGGGATGTTCCGGGTCCATTGGCGAGCCAGCCGATTCGCCCCGAGTGGGGGTCCAAATGGTCCTCACCCCCCTAGCTTGGACTAACTTGCGAGAACAAGATACTTGGGGTCACCCCCGAGGCCCCCGGTAGAAGATCGAAGTGAGAATAGCAGCACTAGGACTGCTAGGTGGTATACATGTGACCACGGAGAAGCAAAGCTAGCTCCACCGCCAAGAGGGACGCTTCGACCCGGTGGCCCTGCGGAAGGGGGTTGGCTCGGGGCTTCGTCTCATGCCTCTCGCTTGTGCTTCTATTGCCGGTGCATTTTCTCTTGCGTGTGCGGCGTCATGCCGCACATCCCCGCCAAGATTTCACCTTTTTCGAGACTTCGGATTTTATCTGTGCTTTTCTTTGTGTTTATCCTCCGGAAATTCATAATTAATGCATGGGGCGGGAAAAAATCATGGTTTTCAGCCAGCTGGCTTGCCAAGTGGCCCCGAAGCGTCAGAAAATCCCCGTATTTCCGGGTGAGCTTTAGACCCTCGATTTTTATTGGGATGGCCACCGCTGGCCCCGGACAGGTTTAGACCACGTTTTTTATTTTGGGGCATGGAGGAGGCCCCGGATTGGCGATCCAACCTCTCCATGTCATCTGGAACGCCGAAATTACCCTACGGGACAAGTTCCACGGCCCTCTTGATCAGAGGAGCATCCCCAGAATGTAAATCCTACCAAACCCTAGGGTTTGGTAGGGTTTACATCTCGAGCGTCAAGACGGAGACTAACACATCCGAAACTTTGCATGGAGTTCTCTGTGTATGCTCTGGGGACCATGCCCGGAGATGGGGTCAAATCCCCACAAGCAAAGATGCTTTTCCGCACTCTCCCTTCACCGAAAGGGGCTTGTGAAGGGAGTCTCCGAAAGGTATCTTTGCACCGAGAAATTTGGCTCGCCTCCCCCAGTACCATGAGGGTAATCCAAAGACGGGTATTCCACGCCGGATCCGGGCCCCTCGGGGTCATCTGAGCATCCCAGAATGTAAACCCTATCAAACCCTAGGGTTTGCTAGGGTTTACATCTCGAGCGTCAAGACGGAGACTCACACATCCGAAACTTTGCATGGAGTTCTCTGTGTATGCTCTGGGGACCATGCCCGGAGATGGGGTCGAATCCCCCTGCGCAGCATGCTTTTCCAGACTCCCCTTCACTGGAAAGGGGCTTGTGAAGGGGAGTCTCCGAAAGGTATGCTGCACCGGGAAATTTGGCTCTGTCTCCCAGTGCCATGAGGGTAATCCAGCACGGGTATTCCACGTCAGATCCTGGGCCCTCTGGGTCATCGGAGCATCCCCAGAATGTAAACCCTATCAAACCCTAGGGTTTGCTAGGGTTTACATCTCGAGCGTCAAGACGGAGACTCACACATCCGAAACTTTGCATGGAGTTCTCTCGTATGCTCGGGGACCATGCCCGAGATGGGGTCGAATCCCCACAAACATGCTGATCCAGACTCCCCTTCACTGGAAAGGGGCTTGTGAGTTCTCCAAGATCCTTCTATTCTATCCCTTGCCAAACTCCTCTACAAAAATTTCAAAGGTTATCATATTTCTTGCATAAAGTCCTAGTCACGTCACCACCATCTAGCCATGTCACCCAAAATTTGCCAACATCACCCAATGAAAAGACCAAAGATGGACATCTTTTCATTTTTGGCCTAGTCAAAACTTGGCCTTGCTTACTTGACATGCCATGTCACCACTTGGAGTGCCTAGGTGGCATGCTTGAGCCTAGGTGGCATGCCTGAGCCACCTTTGCATGTTGGAACCTAGGTGGCATGTTGGAGCCTACGTGGCATATGGAGCCACATTGACATGTTTGAGCCTAGGTGGCATGTTAGAGCTTAGGTGGCATGTTTGAGCCACCTTGGCATGTTAGAGCCCACGTGGCATGTTAGAGCCCACGTGGCATGTTGGAGTCCACGTGGCATGTTTGAGCCACCTTGGCATGTTGGAACCTAGGTGGCATGTTGGAGCCCACGTGGCATGTTTGAGCCACATTGACATGTTTGAGCCTAGGTGGCATGTTGGTGCCTAGGTGGCATGCGTCAAAATTCGTTGGTGCCTAGGTGGCTATTGCGTCAAAATTCTGCCATTTTGTTTGTATAACAAAATTCTGCTTTCATTTGGCGGGAGTTCGAAACTTGGAACCTTCTACATTGAGAGGGATAAAGTACCACCAGGCCCAACTTGCTTCTTCATGTATTCATCTGAAAGGCGCATTTTCATGACCATTCTCTGTTCTTCTACCAATGAGCATCCAACCTTATGTAAATCCTCAATTGTTTGTTAAAGAATGCAAAGAAGTTGATAAATAAATAATCTCATCTAGTATTTTTTCTAAAATAATCCCATTGGCATGTGTTTTTATGTTTCTGCTGTTAGAAATTTAAAGTACACGAAGTACAATTCAAAGTATTCAACACAGACAAAAGAGTTGGGCAAAAGGTGCAATGAACTCTGGCAAATTTTCGTCTATAGTTTTTTTTTAAAAGATTTTCACCCATGACTTGAATCGCCTATAGATTCTTAAATTTGAATTAA
Source organism: Isoetes taiwanensis (assembly GCA_021234155.1). NCBI lineage: Eukaryota > Viridiplantae > Streptophyta > Lycopodiopsida > Isoetales > Isoetaceae > Isoetes > Isoetes taiwanensis. The sequence continues at coordinate 16,099,897 of JAJEKV010000024.1, forward strand.
TGCACATATGAGCCTGATGTGTTTGAGATCCTACAGGGATTGCTGGGAGATTTTTCCAATTTCAATGAGGTGCCCTCAAATTTTTTCGGGCACTCATTGAGAATTAAAAATAAGGACTTCCTGAGCTTATATGACCAGAAAGATGGTGCAGCGCACATCCCAGCCATTTTAGCTATTGCCATATGGCTTGAACATAGCAGAACCCATAACGAAAATCCCCCGCCAAAGTAGTTCAAAATTGAAGATAAATTATATGGATGAAAAACATGCCTCATCAAAGGTTAAGAACAACGGTCCAGATTTGGCAGATATAAACGGCCCAGATGGTGATCCTTGTGCTTTGCTCCTATTGGTCTGCTACTTTCCCGCCCTATTGCTCCTATTGGTCTGCTATTTCGTATTGCTTCCAAATCAGAAAGGGGGAGAGCCGCCTGACCTGCTTCACGGCTATGGTGCCCCCTGATTCATGGCCTTCCTACAGGTGATGCCGCCCTGCTTCACGGCGATGGCGCTGCCCTGTTTCACAGCCTCCCTGCTTCATGGCGATGGCGCTGCCCTGCTTCACAGCGTTGACAACGTGCATTTTTGAAAGCTATTGCACACATTTGTTCACTCCTTTGCTCTGGATTTTAAGAAGGCGTTTGTACAGAATCAAAGCCTAAGGGAAGACATTACCAGAATATGATGGAAAGCTTGCATGAAGCAGGGTTTGTTCCAGGTGGTCTCGTTTTTTTCCGTTATGAAGATTCTTCCAGTGTTCAAATGGGACAAGAACCCTACTTACGAGATGATATTATGGTATTGCGGGATCTTCATCTCTTATACTCGCCAGTTCCAGCTCCAACAAGTATAGCAGCTCACTATTCTGGAGCCCACTATAGTCTTGCTAAACGTCCAAGGTGGTCTAACCCCCAAGAAGTGCCTCAAGTTTTTGTTAAATCAGATGTTCATTGTGTTGGACTTTAAGCCATTGAATCTGGTGGTATCCTATCCCTTCTTTAATATATATGATGATTTTGATGAGTCTCAAGATATAAGATATGAGAAAATATAGCTCTCTTTTATTGCCAAAGAACAATGTCATAGAAGAGTTCTATGGCCTCCTCGCACTCCATTTCAAAAGAGGGATAATATCCAACAAGAAGCATGCTATCCGTAGTGTCCATCCGAGTGAAACTTGTCATTTGGTAATTCTTTAACTTTGAATTATTTGCTGATGCTTAGAACGGGTTTATGTCTGCCTACGGTTTGTAACAACAGGTATAAACGTGAAGAGTTAGCAGGTAAAAATCATTGTTCTTGTTTCATTTTTTAACGATCTAGGCATTTTTCGAACATAATTGTTTTTTTCTTATGCAGATCCTTAAGTGGAAAGTAATGGATCCCATGATGCAGAGGATTCATTTTTATTCTACATTAAGCAAAAATAAATGGCTGTGAAAGTATCTCTGCAACTAACAAAAGTTTGGAATTGAAAAACTGGAACAGCATCCCATCTTTCTGGATTGTAATGTATTTTTTGCTTTATATTATATAAAAAACTACTATGTATTCCATGAATTTATAAGGCTTTATTTAGTGGCATGTTGATTACTTGTATCTAATAGTTGACAATTAAAAAAATTTGAAACAACCACTTACAAAATAAGAACGTACTCTTTAACCTACACGAACCTCCTTAGCTATAATCAGCTTGTAAGTAACCAGCTTGTAATTGTATGGTGCTTAATAAACTTTTATTTATATGGTGTTTAAAAAACTAAAATTTGGAAGGCATGTTTTTTTGTTTAAATGTATGCCACGTGTCAGTATAAGATTGGTTAAAATAATAGTTTTTTTATTTTAAAAATATGCCATGTGTCGATATTTAATTGGATCAAAATACGCATTAGAAACAACACTTAGATTTTTCTATGTGTTATAATCATGCTTTTCTATATGTCTTTATTTTAGAAAAACAATAGTTAGGAGCATTAAAAGCAATAGCTGGATTTAAGTAACACATGTGGTATTTCGTTAAATAACATGTATATTTTTATGAAACCATCTTACTTTGACGTTGTAATTTTATTTTTCACATGTAGTAACATCTAAACCTGAAGCAGAACAATTCATGGTTTCGCTAAAAACTACAAGTAGATAAAAAAAACACACACATAGAAAAGGGAAAAAGAACAGTCTTTTATCACTTTTCCACGAGTACTAATATTTAAACCTACATGTGTTATTTGGAAGACAAACAACACGTCACTCCTTAAAAAACAACAGTCATGAAAAAAACCACACGTCGAAAAAGTTCGGTAAAAACAACACTGAATAAAAGGACACGTTGACAAAAAAACAAAAAAGTGCCAGAAAAACCACTGTGGGATTTTTTTGAGAAAAACCACTGTCTCTTTGTGCAAATCCGGATAAACGGGCCACGTGGACTTTTGGGGCCATTTTGGTGTTGTTTTTGGCATAAAACAACACTTCCGTACAAGTAAAAAACAACTGTGGACCAAAAATTGGGGTCAGTGTGAAACTCATGTGCTAGCTCTACTCATATATATAGTACAATGGCCTTTGGCCCAATATGGACACTCTGACTGATCTCGGTGCCGACTCCTGGAAGGAGGCCTAATTTGCAGGAATGTTGGCGGTGCCTCTTGAAGTGCCTAGAATCACGCTGACGCTGACGCAGGCGGTGACGGGTCATCATTTATCGCGCGGCTCTTTGGTAGCGACCCGTGCTTTGACCAGCGTGGTCCGGCCGCTTTGGTCTTTTGGGCTTTTGACGGCTGACCCGCGCCTGCCTGTGGATCCTTGAGCTTGACCTGGTCCGTCAGATGCATGAATAGTCCCGAACCAGAGGCCGCAGGACTAACACTCCCCACCAAACGACACTCGTGAGTGAAGAAAAGGAGGAAGTGTTTCGAGGGCTGAAGCCATCACCGAAAGTGATCCTCACGGGAATGAGGACGGGCCCATTATGGTACTGGCCAATGAGATCCTGGCGCGTTTGAAGAGCAGGAGGAGTGTTGAGCCCAAGGGCAGGATCAGCATCAATGAGAAAACGAGATCGCACCATGTCTTCAAGGGCAGCATGGGCGTCGGAAGAAACAAACTGACATTCCATGAGCAGGCAAAACCGAGTCCGGGCACCGGACGCATTCGGATTGCAGTAAAATATGGGACGCTGCCGATTTGAGGAGCTGATCAAGATGCATTTAAGAGCATCACAAAAACCTGCTTGAAGGTGGACTGAAGGATCTGGTGAGGTGGCGGCATTCTGCAAGAAAGTGTCAAGACCATGGAGCGCATCAGCAGGGCGTTGCCAACCACGCTCATTAGCAATATAGATCCAATTCGTGGTGTTCTCCAGAGTGGCACCCTCCTCCCAATGGGAGCGGCGAACAAAACGAGGATCCCACCGGAGATCCGTCGAGATCTGAGGTGGAGTCCATCCAAAGATGGCCATCCATGACCTTTGTCCAAAAGGGGGAGGCGCCAATCGAAGTCGAACCTCGGGGCGGAGGAACACCCGGGAAGCATAGGGAGAGGGAACCATGCCCGTGGGCGGGTTCTTGAGCCTCGCCCCCCTAATTCACCGACAAGGGCTGGATCAAGAGCTTTACACCAACGATCCCGCATAAAGGCGCAGAGTTGAGAGTTGACAGAGGGCTATCCCGCACTGTGGGGGACCGCCTTGCTATCCGGGAAGAGCACGTAATTGATTGTAACCGCGAGGTGTTGCATATAAATTTGTGCATAGGGAAGATCCTCGGGATGTCCCGATACTTCCTTATTTGTTGCAAAACACTTCCGCTTGCCGGAGGGTAAATGATGTGCAAGCTCGGGCATGTACTCTTGATGAAGAGCGTGGGTCCGAGCATGATCAGCCGTAGGGGGTTGTTATCCCCAAGCAACCATTGAAGGGTGGGGTCACCCTCGATAGTTCTATGGTGGCCCATCCCAAATCTCTCCCCGTGTATCACCCGGATAGAAATCATGAAAAATGTAAGCCATGGGCTGAACAACTCAAGGTGATGAAATCCGGATCTTCGCAGTGAATGAGATCAAAGACTAAAAGGGCACAGCCAGACACCTTTGTCTTCAATAGAGAGTTCTCGCCAAATCCAAGAAAATCTGCGGTCGTGTAGTGGAACATCCACGGGACCATCAGCCCCATGCCACTTCGGAAAGAAAGAGATGGCGGCGGGCAACCACATAATCCGGATAGCAAGAAGGAACTAGGAAATCAACAAAAGGGGTTGCTAACGATGGTGATATAGCCGTCTAGTTTGGTCTGAGCCTCATCAGCAGACTGAATAGCGTCTTTGTAGAAGCTGTTGTTCGAGGTCACGGATCCTGTGGGTCCTTTTCTAACGAAGGCGTGGATCGTCACGGACCGTTCGAAGTGTTAACTTTGTGGAGGAGGATTGCCCGTGAGCATTGAGTCGAAACCGCGGCAATCTCCGCATCATCAAGAAGTTTCGTTTTACAACCTCCGTAAGCTGATCTTGGAGGGATGTGAGTCGAGAAGTTCAAGGCGTGGCGAGCCGAGCCGTCAAAAGAGGCAATTTGAGCATCACGCTCTGTAAGGTGTTGAACTTGAGTGCTGTAATTTTCACAAAGCTCGGAGTACAAGGCGTCTAGCATAGCAATATCTTTCTCCTTGTCACCCAGGAGGGTGTCTTTGGACTTGTTTTGCTCCAATAAGTCCTGAATTTCGGATTGAAGCTGAGCCTGCTGATCTGCAAGGAGGCTGGTCTGATCCTGTGCACTTTTGGGATCTATGCGGACCTGTAAGAGAGCCCCGTGCTTTTCTTGAAGTTGGGCTTCCAAAGTTTGAACTTGTGCAGTTGCAGCTTGAAGATCACGGTGAACCGCATCTGAGGCCGTCAGGGCCGTGTGAACCCCATTCATAAGAGCTTCTTGAGATTCTTGTAACTTTAGAACGGCAGCTTGAGCATCCTGCTGATACTGATACAACAGCTGACGAGGGTGCGGTGGTGGTGGAGCCGGCTGTTGCCTTGTTTGTGACGTTTGGGACACATGATGAGGACTAAAGTGCTTGGTTTCTGTAGAGGAGGAGGAGACAGTGACATGCGTGTGCTGAAAGTTGACATGACCAGAAGAAGAAGGGCGTGAAGTGCCAACTTGGTGAGTCTTAGGAAGGGACTGCTGAGTGGAATTTTGAGAATGAGAGGTTGTGGGAGGAAAGTAATGACAGATGAGGGCTTGAAGATGGCCTCCCACAGAAGTTTCAGAGGTAGAAGTGGCAGCCCGAAGACGGTCAACTTCTTGGAGAAGACGGTAAAACAACAATTGGGGCCAATCAATGTGGTGTTTGGAGCGAGTAGCAGTGATCACCATATTATAGAAAGGCTTATTGATATGGGTGTTCTTGATAGAATACCCAAGGTACTTGCGCCACAGAAACTTAACAAAAGTTTCATGGGGCTTGTCAATATTGGTGAGGTGATGCACGCGTGATAGCGGGAGCACCAAACTCGGTGACATCAAGATCCTGTATGGCAGACCAAGATAAACAAGGGGGTTGCAAAGGGATATGGAATACCTCAGAAATTAGGTGCTGGGTCAGTGAAATGGTGGTGCCATCGACCACTGTAGTGTAGCCATTCGGGCTGTTGACGATGTGAGCGATGAACCGCCTTCACCGGTCCGGATTTGGAGCCTGAGGTCCATTTGTGAAAATTGAAAGCTTCCGGGCGCTCATGACTTCATGATTCGCCAACAAGGGCTTCACGGAAAGTGGGCGCCAAGAAAGATAATCGACTTCGAAAAGAGCCGGTTCCCTGGGAGCAGAAGCTTGAAGTGTAGGAAATTTTGGGGCCGCCATGGCAAAGAGCTTCAGAAAAGAACGGTGATGCAAAGGCGGAGAGCGGAGACAGAAGGCGAAGAACGGAGGACGAAGGCGCAGAGGGACGAAAAGGTTTAGGGCACGCAAACGGAGGTGAAGAGGCATGATAAGGGCGAAGCTGCAACCGTTGATGGTGCCAGGTGTCGAAAGATGCCAAGGAGGCGATTGAGAGGCAAAAATTTGGTTAAGTCCCCAAACAACAAAGGGAGAAGTAATGAACGGTGGAGATGAAGCGTGAGAGAATGATGGGATGTAACAGGTGGCCAAAGGACACACATTAATGTTCGACGGGCGTGAAAAGAAGGAATGGCATTTAATGCTGGCAACTCGAAGTGGGATATCATTAAAAGGAATGTGTCAGAAGGTACCATGGCTAGATATGCGGCGGGAGAAAAGATTCTCATTTTAGAAACAGCCTTGCATTGCAAACACGTTGGCGATTTTTGTGATTGGTCCACATCGACAAGGAGTTCCTCAGTTGGCTATATAAGACGAACCGGGAGTGAAGCGAAGGCATCCGATGGCGCTCAGCATGGCTGCTGCTGGTTTGAACGAGAACTGCACGATGCCCACTAACTGTCAAGAGTGGATTACTTGCAAAATGAATTGTCTGGACCTCTGGCGCTGCCACAATCGTGGCCTGAGAATGGATGGCTGGTGTTCCGGGATGGCTGAACATCTCGATCCTCATACCAACGGGATGGAGGTGGTTCTGCACCTTCGCTGGGACCCTGAGCAGAACCTCTACCACATCCTGCGCATCACCTCTGCTCCGAACCCAGAGTAGGGGGTTTTTCTTCTTAGGACTTAGTAGATAGGGCTCTGAGCCCGTTTTTGTATATAGGGCAGTGCCCATAGCGGAAATAGCTGGGCTGTGCCCACATTTTGTAAAAAATTCCACCTATAATATAATATGCCACTGTTTTAGTCACGTTCGATTGTGGTTGTGTCTTGAACTGCATCTGTTTGTTGATTGTCGCTTTCTGTGTGATGAAATGTTTTGAGGCGGAAGCCATTAACCAGTGTAGGTAATGGAGTGCCATCTAACTCAGCCAGTTGGAAAACGCTGGGTCGAACCACTTGAACAATTTGATAAGGGCCAAGCCAACGAAACTTAAGTTTACCCGGAAAATTTTTGTACCGAGAATCATAAAGAAGAACCAAATCTCCTTCGTTGAATGTTTTTGTCTTCAGACGTTTGTCATGTAAAGATTTTTGCAACTGTTGTCCATGAAGAACACGAATATAAGCATCCCTTCTAAGTTCATCCAACTGTTCCAATTGATAAACGGGTGGTTTTTTAATTCACATACTCAAAAAAGCATGTGGGCGACACATGTGCTGCACAGGTGCTGACTGCCCTTCATTGCCCTTCAAACTGCCCTTCATTGCCCTTCCATAGCCCTTCATTGCCCTTCAAAAAATCATGAGTGTTTTCTATTATATAAAGGATATAATGAGCATATTAGTGATGCAAATGATGATGACATAAATTATTTGGTGAAGGTGCTTATATGTGCTGTGATGGTCAAAAAACTGGGTAGGTCAATAAAAAAGTTACCCAAACCCTTTCTTTGAGTGCAGCAGGCGGATTATGGGCAGTAGCCAGTTGAAAACGGAGAGTGGGGAGAATGTACTCAAAAGGCATGAGAGCTTCTTGACCATAAACCAATTTGAAAGGAGTGTGACCAGTAGCTATTTTGAAACAAGTATTGTAAGCCCAAAGAACAGTAGGAAGCTTGGTTTGCCAGTCAGTGCGAGAAGCGTCACAAATTTTCTTGAGAATTGTGACCAGAGTTTTGTTGGTGCTTTCTGCCAAACCATTCCCTTGAGGATAGTAAGGTGTGCTCTTGTGATGATATATCAGGAGATAATCCGTCAGTTCCTTGATGGTATGATTGATAAAGTGGACACCACGATCACTGACCAGCTCCGTGGGGCAGCCGAATCGCGTGATGATTTGTTGATAGATAACCTTGGCTGTGCTGGCCGCAGTGTTGTCTGGAAGTGCGCAAGCTTCCGCCCATTTGGTAGCGTAGTCAGTGAGAACCAGAATGTAGCGGGCACGGGTGTGCCGCGCAGGAGGATCGATGGGTCCCACAAAATCCATTCCCCATTTGCTGAAGGGAAGTGGCGTGGCGACCGGTGTCAAGGGAAGAGCGTCACGGGCCGTGGGCCGTCCCACACGCTGGCAAGCATCACACGTGCGGGCGTGGGCGTAAGCGCCTTTGAAAAGCGTGGGCCAAAAATAACCAGCAAGAAGGATTTTGCGTGCCGTGGTGTCACCATGAAAATGACCACCACCGAGCCCTTCATGGGCTTCTCGAACAATATCTGGGACCTCATGCGGTAGAACACAGCGTCGAAGGATGGTATCCTTACCCTTTTGTAAAGATGTCCTGCAACCATGGTGTAGTCACGGACGTCACGGAGAAATTGATGACGACGGGATTGTCGTTTGGCATGAGAGAGCGTCATGTCCTCTGGTGGAAGAGCGCCTGTGAGGAGGTACTGCTGAAAGTCATGGAACCAATGTGGTGTTGCCGTGACTAAAAAGAGTTGAGCGTCAGGAAAGGCGTCTGAGACTCCAGTGGAGGGATCATCTGTGTGGATGCGTGAAAGATAATCCGGGACAACATGAGATTTGCCGGCTTTGTGAACAATTTCAAAAGGGGCAAATTCTTGGAGAAGAAGGACCCAACGAGCAATGCGGCCTGTGGGCGTGGATTTGTTGATCAAATAAAGGAGTGCTTGGTGGTCAACAAAGAATTTGATCTGACTGCCCAAAAGGTAGTGACGGAAGCATTGGACACAGAAAATGAGACCCAAAGCTTCACGCTCTGTGGCAGAATAGTTGCGCTCAGCAGAATTGAGTTTTTGGCTGGCGTATCTGTTTGGTTTGTCAGTGTGCGCATCATATTCTTGAGAAAGAACAGCTCCAATAGCAAATGCCGAGACATCGACATGAACATGAAAGGGCTTGTCCCATTGAGAAGGAACAAGAACCAGGGCCTGAGTAAGCAAGAGCTTCAACTGTTGGAAAGCAGCATCCGCCTGGGAATTCCAGGCCCAGGTGGATTCATCACCCGTGAGTTTATGAATGGGATCTGCAATGGCTGCTAGTCCAGGAATGAAGGTGGAGTAATAATTGACCTTACCCAGGAAAGAGCGTGTCTCCTTGATATTGGCTGGTGCTTGAGCCTTGAGCACACAACTGATCTGTGGTGATACCTGCTTTGCTGACCACATGTCCCAACAGAACACCTGAAGTGACGCAAAAGGTGCATTTCTCGGGATTGAGACTAATGCCGGACTCATCACATTTCTGAAAGACGAGTTCCAATTTATCCAAATGGTCAGCCATGGAACTGTAGGCAGAGAAGTCATCTTGAAAAATTTGCAAGAAGGGATTTTCCTTCATAAAATCATGAAAAACTGAGAGCATGATACGTTGAAACGTGGATGGAGAGCTGGATAATCCAAAAGGAACCACCTTGTAGGCAAAAGTGCCCCACGGGGTGGTGAAGGTAGTCTTGAGTTGATCAGATTCTTTGATTGAGATCTGATTGTAGCCAGAAAAACCATCCATGAAGGAGTACAGTCTGTGAAGGGAAGTGGAAAATGATCACGCTCCGTGGCCTGATTGAGTTTTCGGTAGTCCACGCAAACGCGGATCTTACCATTGTGTTTGAGTGCAATGACGATGGGGCTCACCCATTCAGAATGTTTGACCTCATAGATCAAACCTGCAGCGTGGAAACCATCTCGCGACGCGGCTTATCAGTCCAAGGCCCGTCTTGGCGACGGCCGGGCCTCTCGTTATCGCCCAAGTACCCCGCTATCGGCCCGGAAAGCGCGCTGATCGCCTATAGCCGCCGGTCCGGGCGCCGGCAAGGGCGCATTGCTGACGTGGAAACCAGCTTGGCACGCCGTCCAAGACCCGCGATGACGCGTGTCAGTCCCCGCTATCAGCCAAGTACCCCGCTATCAGCCGAGGCGCGGCGCTGACGGGCCTAGAGCGCCTCCCGGGCGTCCGGGCGCTGGCAAGGGCGCATTGCTGACGTGGAAACCATGTCGGCACGCCGTCCAAGACCCGCGGCTGATGTGTCGGGCACCCATTATCATCCGCGGGCATCGAGGAGGCCGCCAACTTAGGCTTTAGGCGGCAATGTTGGCTCCGGGCGGTCATATGCCATGCGCAAAGCCCGAGCCGGGCGAAAAAAGGAGGCCGCCAACTGCGGGAGCCTAGACAAAACCAGACGAGCAATGTCCTCCAAGGTCGTAGTCATCCGGAAGGCCGCCTGCTATCAGCCTCAAAGACGAAGAGGCAAAGAAGACCGCCGATCCACCATGTGCCGCCCGCGCCTTGCTTGGTCGGTGCGGGTCCGTCCGCTGGGAATTGCGTGGTTGCCGACACGCCAACCATCTCCCCTTGTCGTAAAAGGTCACCGCTGATGTGGCAGGTCACCTGTTATCGGCCGCGGGCACGAGATGAGACCGCCAAGTCGGGCTTGAGGCGCCAACGATGGCTCTCGGGCGGTCATGAGCCACAAACACGGATTCGCTGGCATATGCGGGATATGACATGGAAACCATATCGAATGCCATCCGTAACCCGTAGTGACGGGAAGGCCGCCTGCTATCAGCCGCGGCGCAAGAAGAGGCATTAAAGGCCGCCGCGATCCACCAAGTAGTGCCGCCCATGCGCCCCGCCGAGGTCGATGCGGGTCCGGGCGCTGCGGAAATGGCGCTGCTGTCGACGTGGTAACCATCTCTCCTTGTTGTAAAAGGCCCGCGTCCGGTGGCAGGCCGCCTTTTATCAGCCGGGGCGAAGAGGTGGCCGCCAACTCGGGCTTGAGGCGGCAACCGCGGGTTCCGGCGGCCGCCCACCGCAAACGATATCCGGGCGGGGCAAATGCGGGATATGGCATGGAAGCCATATCCTAATGTCCTCCAAGACGTGTGGTGATGTGGCAGGCCTCCCGTGATCAGCCACAATGCGAAGAAGGTGCGTAAAAGGTCGCCGCGATCTACCAAGTGTCGCCTCAGGCGGTCCCCCCGCTTGGCCGATGCGCGGTTCGGGCGCTGAAAGGGCGCGGTTATGGGCGTGGTAACCATCTTCCCATGTCTTGGAAGACTCATGCTGATGTGTCAGGCCGCCCGTAATCGACGCGGGCGCGAAGAGGAGGCCGCCAACTCGGGCTTGAGGCGGCAACGGTGGCTACGGGCGGTCATGCACCGTAGACGCCGATCTTGCGCTGGCAAATGCGGGATATGACAAGGAAACCATATCGAATGTCTCCAAGATCCGTAGTGATGTGGCAGGTCGCCTGGCCCATCAGCCGAAGAAGCGAAAAGACGCCAGAAAGGCCGCCGCGATCTACCAAGTGCCGCCCGCGGCGCCTTTGCGGGGCCGGCGCGGGTCTGACGCTGCGAAAGGGCGCGTCGCCGACGCTGTAACCATCTCCCCATGTCATCCAACACCCGCGGCAATGTGGTAGGCGCCCCGCTCGAGACTTGGCACGGGGAGAGGCCGCCAACTCGGCTTGGGGCGACAAAGGTGGCTCCGCGCGTCATAGCCATGAACGAGGACCGTGGGGGCAAATGCGAGGAGACCACATGGAAACCGGTCGGCACGCGACCAAAGACTCGCGCAAACATAAAGGCCACCCGCCATTGGCCGGGTACAGAGGAGGCCCGAGGCGGGATTGGTGCGGCAAACCGTGACTCGGGCCCAAGGAGGACAATCCAAAACGACCAGCCAAAGAGAGAATGCAACCGGGATGCCACCAACTTGGGCGGGGAGCCAACTAACCGAGATGGAAGCCGCCAAGTCAGGGGGGAGCTAATAACAACGGCGATCCCAGACACCACCGAAGTCCAAGCATGCAGGCAACCACCACCAAGTCCGTGTGGAGGCAACGACGGCGAGCCAAACACACGCACCAAGTTGGGTGGGGGCGATCCACGACACCACCAGTTCGGTGGGTAGCCATGTCATAGAGCCAAGCACACGACACCACCCGGGCCGGTTGGGTAGCCGACTAGCGGAGCCAAAGGTCACCAAGTCGGTTGAGAGACCAAGGAGGACGATCCAAGTTGGGTGGGCAGCCAACTAACCGAACCAAACACCACCGAAGCCTGGGCCGACTACACGACCACCCCCGGGGGGCACACGACCACCCGCCGGTTGGGTAGCCGACTAGCGGAGCCAAAGTCCACCAAGTCGGTTGAGAGACCAAGGAGGACGATCCAAGTCGGGTGGGCAGCCAACTAACCGAACCAAACACCACCGAAGTCGGGTGGGCAGCCAAACACCACCGAAGCCGGGTGGGCAGCAGCCAACCACCACCAAGTCAAATGGGGAGCCAAACTAACCGACAGAGCCACCAAGTCGAAAGTGGGCAGCCAACTAGCCGAACCAAACACCACCGAAGCCGGGGGGCAGCCAACCACCACCAAGTCGAAAGGGGGAGCCAAACACCACCAACTCGGTGGGTAGAACTGATCGATCCGACCACACGACACCCACCAAGTCGGGGGTGGGCAGCCAACTAACCGAACCAAACACCACCCACCGGGTGGGCAGCCAACCACCCACCAAACACCACCACCAAGTCGCGGGGGGGTAGCCAAGCTGATCGATTAGACCACACCACCCACCAAGTCGGGTGGGAGACAACAACGGCGATCCAAGTCCTCGCCAAGTCGGATGGGTAGCCGATAGCCATCAAGTCGAAAGTGGGCAGCCACCGGGGGCAGCCAACCACCACCAAGTCGCATGGGGGCCAAACACCACCAAGTCGGTTGGGTAGCCAAACTAACCGACAGAGCCACCAAGTCGGGTGGGCAGCCAACTACCGAACCAAACACCACCGAAGTCGAAAGTGGGGAGCCAAACACAACCAAGTCGGGGAAGCCCAACAACGGCGGGGCCAAAGAAAGACCACCAAGTTGATGGGTAGCCAAACACCACCAAGTCGCGGTGAGCAGCCAACCACCACCAAGTCGCGGTGAGCAGCCAACCACCACCAAGTCGCGGGGGGAGCCAAACACCACCAAGTCGTCAAACACCACCAAGTCGGTTGGGTAGCCAAACTAACCAGCCACCAAGTCGGGTGGGCAGCCAACCAACCAAACCAAACACCACCGAAGTCGGGTGGGCAGCCAACTAACCAACCAAACACCACCGAGTCGGGTGGGCAGCCAAACACCACCAAAGTCGGGTGGGAAGCCAACGACGGCTGGCCAAAGACCACCAAGTCGGATGGGTAGCCAACCACCACCGAAGTCGCCACCACCGGGGGAGCCAACCACCACCAAGTCGTGGGGGAGCCAAACACCACCAAATCGGTTGGGTAGCCAAACTAACCGACAGAGCCACCAAGTCGGGTGGGCAGCCAACTAACCGAACCAAACACCACCGAAGCCCGTGGGCAGCCAAACACAACCAAGTCGGGTGGGAGCCAACGACGGCTGGCCAAAGACCACCAAGTCGGATGGGTAGCCAACCACCACCGAAGTCGCGGGGGAGCCAACCACCACCAAGTCGTGGGGGGAGCCAAACACCACCAAGTCGGTTGGGTAGCCAAACTAACCGACAGAGCCACCAAGTCGGGTGGGCAGCCAACAAACCAACCAAACACCACCGAAGTCGGGTGGGCCGCAACCACCACCACCAAGCCGGGGGGGAGCCAAACACCACCAAGTCGGGTGGGTAGCCAAACAGATCGATCTGACCACACTGACACCACCAAGTCGGGTGGGCAGCCAACTAACCGAACCAACACCACCGAAATCCGGTGGAAGCCAACAACACCACCAAGTCGGGTCGGTAGCCAAACCGATCGATCCGACCAGCACGACAACACCCACCAAGTCGGGGGGGGACAAACAACGGGCCCAAGTCCTCGCCAAGTCGGATGGGTAGCCGACAGAGCCATCAAGTCGGGTGGGCAGCCAACTAACCAACCAAACACCACCGAAGTCCGGTGGGCAGCCAAACGCCACCGAAGCCGGGTGGGGAGCCAACCGCCACCGAAGCCGGACAACGGGCGAAAGCAACTAACCGAGCCACAAACGCCACTAAGCCGGGTGGGCCGCCAACCAACGGAGCCAACCACACGACACCACCAACAACGCATGGGAGCCAAGTAACCAAACCAAACACCACCAAGCCGGGTGGGCTGCCAACCAACGAAGCCAACCAAACGACACCACCAAGTCCCAAGCATGGTGGCCAATTAACCAAACCCAACACCACCAAGTCCGGTTAATCCCCCTCGCAGCGCTTGGAAGAAGGAACCCTAAGTGCCGTTGTCTTGCAACCCTCCCTAGGACTTGGGAGAAAAATGACCAAGTGCCACGAGTAACCCCCTCCCCACGCAGCTCGGTGGAGAAAAAATGACCAAGTGTTGGGTTCCTCCACTTGATCGGCCATGCTTGGAGGAAGTGTTGGCTTGCAACCCTCCCTAGCACTTGGAGAAATAAATGACCAAGTGCCATGACGCAACCCTCCCCACATACCTAGGGAGGAGAGGGACAAATCGCAAAAGACAAGAGGTCAAACCTCAACGGATCGTGAGCGCAAGGCTACTCTTCCGCCAAGACAAGCACTCGCCTTAATTTAAGTCGCCCCATAGGATCTATCTCCCCGCCGCTTGGAATTATCCTACAAAGGCGACCCCCATCATCCTCTTCTCGACGAGGAGGCATCCCTCGACATCGGCTCTGGGGCACACAAGGCACCCCTAACAAAGAGTCGGGTCACAACCGAGGAGGTAAAGAGCCAAGATCTAGCATGGATTCTCGACTTAGAGGCGCTCACCATAATCCCACGATGGTAGCCACACCAATCGGCTTTTCAACCACAGCGCAATGACCAAGTATGCTAATCAACGGCCCTCTCGCATTCGTTGGATTACTATTGCGCACGCTGCATCAAGAGGGTAAAACTAACCTGCCTCACGACGGCCTAAACCCAGCCACGCTCCCTATTGGTGGGTGAACAATCCAACACTTGGTGAATTCTCGCTTCACAATGATAGGAAGAGCCGACATCGGGATCAAAAAGCAACGCCGCTATGAACGCTTTGGCGCCACAAGCCGCTTATCCCCGTGGTAACTTTTCTCGACACCTCTAGCTTCAAATTCAATAACTAAAGGATCGATAGGCCATGCTTTCACAGCTTGTATCCGCATCAAGATCAAAATCAAATGAGCTTTTACCCTTTTGTTCCACACGAGATTTCTCGCTCGCTGAGCTCATCTTAGGACACCTCGCTATCTTTTAACAGATGTGCCGCCCAGCCAAACTCCCCACCGACAATGTCTTCCGCCTGATCGGACCGCATAGCGGACCTTAAGACTAGAAGCAGGGGGGCCCCCGCCCCACCTCACCTGAGTAAGTAAAATAACGCTAAAAGTAGTGGTATTTCACTTGCGCCGAGGCTCCCACTTATCCTACACCTCTCAAGTCATTTCACAAAGCCGACTAGAGTCAAGCTCAACAGGTCTTCTTTCCCCGCTGATTTTTCCAAGCCCGCTCCCTTTGGTCGGGTTTCGCTAGATAGTAGATAGGGACAAGGGGAATCTCGTTAATCCATTCATGCGCCACTAATTAGATGACGAGGCATTTGGCTACCTTAAGAGAGTCATAGTTACTCCCGCCAAGCACCCGCTTTGGTTGAATTTCTTCACTTTGACATTCGTGAGCATCGGGCAGAAATCACATTAAGGCCAACATCCGCAGGGGACCATCGCAATGCTTTGTTTTAATTAAACAAATGGATTCCCCTTGTCCGCTCCAGCTTCGAGATGACTGCTCACGCTTAGGGAGAGCACCCCCCCGGGGGATGATGCATTCTACGCCCGCCGCCTCGGCCGGCACGAGGAGGCCCGCCCGCCAAGGGAGGCAGCTCGGCAGCAGACCGCCAACAGCCCTACGGGGTCAAGCCGCACCCCTAAGCCCAGCCCCTCGTGAGCCAATCCTTTTCCGGTTACGGATCCATTTTGCCGACTTCCCTTACCTACATTGTTCCATCGACTAGAGGCTGCTCACCTTGGAGACCTGATGCGTTATGAGTACGACCGGGCGGCGCAGCCAAGAATCGCCCCTCCGATTTTCATGGGCGCCGAGGGCGCACCGACACCGCAAGACGCGGCGGTGCTTTGCCGCCACAAGGCCCTATCTCCCGCAAACCGATTTCGTGGTCATCGGACCGCTAAAAAGAAAAGAGAACTCTTCCCCGGCCCCCCCGACGACGCCTCCGATTCGCAAACGCTATCGCCCACCGCCACGCCCCGGCTTCGACTACTATTGACCCGATTCCTTTTCGACGACGGGCAAGAAATTGCGCCATTCACACAGATTTTGCCCCATCTCTTAGGATCGACTAACCCATGTCCAATTGTCGCTCACATGGAACCTTTCTCCACTTCAGCCTTCAAAGTTCTCATTTGAATACTTGCTACTACCACCAAGATCCGCACCGGTGTGCGCTCCACTCGCTCACGCCTCGAGCTGCTCCACGACACCCACGCCTCCTACTCATCGAGGCCTCGCGACTTGCCACGACGGCCGGGAGATAGGCGGCGCGCTTTCAGCCATCCATCCATTTTCGGGCTAGTTGATTCGGGCAGTGAGTTGTTACACACTCCTTAGCGGATTTCGACTTCCATGACCACCGCCCCCCGCCGCCTTAATCAATCAACACCCTTTGTGGGATCTAGGTTAGCGCCAAGACTTGGGCACCGTGAACCCGCTTTCGGTTCATCCCGCAGACGCCAGCTTCGCTACCAAAAATGGCCCACTTGAGCTCCATTCCCGTGGCCGGGTTCAATGGAGCAACCCCTACGCCTTTACCTATTTAAAGTTTGAGAATAGGTCGAGGGAGTTTCTCCCCGATGCCTCTAATCATTCGCTTTTACCCGATAAAAACTTTGAACGAGCTCCAGCCTATCCCGAGGGAAACTTCGAGGGAACCAGCTACTAGATGGTTCGATTAGTCTTTCGCCTATACCCAAGTCCGACGAACGATTTGCACGCCAAGATCGCTACGAGCCTCCACCGAAGTTTCTCCGGCTTCGCCGCCGCATAGTTCACCATCTTTCGGTCCCAAATGTGCATGCTCACACTCAAACCTTTCACGAAGATCATGGTCGGCGATGGTGCACCCGGACAACAGGCTCCCACGCATCGGGCTTCTTTTCGCCAAGACGGGTTTTGAACCCACCAACTCGCGATGTTGTTAGACTCCTTGGTCCGTTTTCAAGACGGGTCGAATGGAAAGCCCCACAAGCCAACGCCCGAGCGCATTGTGCATGCTAGCTCGCCAATGTGGCGCGGCGCCCTAAGCCCAAGCCCCGCCACGCATCGCCGGGTCACATGGTCCCTCTTTATCCCGCAGACGGAGCTAACGCTGGTCGGCACTCGAAGTTGACCGGGCAGACCAGCCGAGGCCGCTCAAGCACCCAACCGAGCGCACCAAAGAACCTCCATTCGCTTCCTCCCAGCAATTTCAAGCACTTTTTAACTCTCTTTTCAAAGTCCTTTTCACCTTTCCCTCATGCAGACTTGTTCGCCATCTGCCTCTTTGCCAATATTTAGCCTTGATGGAATTTACCACCCACTTAAGGCTGCATTCCCAAACAGCCCGACTCGCGGAGAGCTTCGGGAGCAACAGGGTCCGGCCCGACGGGGGGGTCACCCTCTCAGCGCCCACTTCCGGGAACCTCGACCCGTCCGGCCGCAGAGGACGCTTCTACAGACTACAATTCGCAACGCAAAACGCCACGATTCTCAATCTGGCACCTTCCAGCCACCACCGCACTAGGGAAATCCCTGGGTTTTTTTTCCTCCGCTTAATGATATGCTTAAACTCACGGTAGCCTTGCCTCGATCCGAGGTCTCTTGGGTAGTGGCCACACAAGGGAACCAGCCGACACCTTAGCGACGAAAGCAACATGTTGGCAGGGGGGCACCGCCAGGACCAGCCGCAAATGGAAGAAAACGATAACCCGAACCAACCCCGCCACCACGCTGACGATTTTAGAGTGCGGCGCCCTCCCTATATGCACTCCAAACGACCACGCGCTTGCCATGGACGGCCAATTTGCGCTTCGCATTCGCGAAGCGAAGCGAGGGGACGATTAGACGCCAGCCGCATGCATGCCCCTGACAAGCCCCGGCGCAAGTTGCGCTCAAAGATTCAATGATTCACGGAGTTCTCGCAATTCACATCACGTGATCGCATTTCGGCCGCTTTTTCATCGCGGGCAAGAGCCAAGATATCCGCTGTCGAGAGTGGTACTATCCATCATTTCGCTTATCCGGGGCGGGGGCGCCGGAAGACCCCCCAATCCGTAGTCGCCACCATCCAAGACACATAAGGTTCCCAAACGCAATGTAAATGGCACCCGAGCCCCGAGGCAGGCACGGAGGAGGGGGAACACTTGCCCAATCCACGCCAAGCACCCGAAGGCAGGGACGGCACCGCAAGGAGCCCCCCCCGACGCCACCCCTTGGTGCCTCGCAAGGTAACCGAAGCTTAGGGGAGCTATGGCGCGAAAGCAGCCACACCTCCGTGTGTGGCCCCTCGTGGGGACAAGGAAACGGTTCAACGGTTTGCACGGACGCAGTGTCAATGATCCTTCCGCAGTTTCACCTACGGAAACCTTTGTTACGACTTCTCCTTCCTCTAAATGATAAGGTTCAATGAACTTCTCACCTCGCCACCGCAAAATAACCGCAAGCCGCCGAGGCAATCCAAACACTTCACCGACCATTCAATCGGTAGGAGGGAGCGACGGCGTGTGTGTACAAAGGGCGTGGACGAGTCAACGCGAGCCGATGACTCGCGCTACTAGGAATTCCTCGCTGAAGATCAATAATTGCAATGATCTATCCCCATCACGATGAAATTTCAAAGATTGCCCGAGCCTATCGCCCGTGGCATGCACTCGCTGAATTCATCGCTGTAGATGCGGCGCCCCGTACATCTAAGGGCATCACGCACTGCTATTGCCTCAAACTTCCATCCGCTAGACGCCAATAGTCCCTCTAAGAAGCCGGGCCGCAAAGGAAGACCTTCACAGAAGCTAGTTAGCAGGCCGAGGTCTCGCTCGCTATCGGAATTAACCGCATAAATCACTCCACCAACTAAGAACGCCATGCACCACCACCCATAGAATCAAGAAAGAGCTCTCAATCTGCCAATCCTTACTATGTCCGACCTCGTAAGTTTCCCCGTTTGAGTCAAATTAAGCCGCAGTGCTCCACTCCCCGGTGGTGCCCTTCCGCCAATTCCTTTTAGTTTCAGCCTTATGCACCATACTCCCCGAACCCAAAAAACTTTGATTTCTCATGAGGTGCCGGGCGAGTCATCGGTAACATCCGCCGATCCCTAGTCGGCATCGCTTATGGTTGAGACTAGGACGGTATCGATCGCCTTCGAGCCCCCAACTTTCGCTCTTGATTAATGAAAACATCCTTGGCAAATGCTTTCGCAGTAGTTCGCCTTTCATAAATCCAAGAATTTCACCTCCGACAATGAAATACTTAATGCCCCCAACCGTCCCTATTAATCATTACTCCGTCCCGGCGACCAACGGAAAAGGACCGGTCCCTCACGCTATTCCATGCTAACATATTCGTGAGCATAGGCCCGCTTTGAGCACTCTAATTTTTTCAAAGTAATAGCCGCCGCTCTGGCGGCCCCAGCCAATTAAGGCCGTGACAACGCCGCCAACTAGAAGGGTGAAATGCCCAAAGCACACCCCCCGAGGGGCGGACCGCATCCCACCCCGAGATCCAACTACGAAGCTTTTAACCGCAACAACTTAAATATACGCTTATTGAGCTGGAATTACCGCTGCCGCCGGGCACCGTGACTTGCCCTCCAATGGATCCTCGCTAAGGGATTTAGATTGTACTCATTCCACCACCGCACTTGTAGAAGCCCAAGATTGTTATTTATTGTCACTACCTCCCCGTGACGGGATTGGGTAATTTGCGCCCGCCGCCTTCCTTGGATGTGGTAGCCGCCTCTCGTGCCCCTCCCTAATCGAACCCTAATTCCCCGCCACCACACCACCATGGTAGGCCACTATCCTACCATCGAAAGTTGATAGGGCGAAATTTGAATGAAATATCGCCGGCGCTAAGGCCGCGGCGATTCGACTAGTTATCATGAGTCATCACAGCGAGCGTGCAAGCCCGCATCGCCTTTTATCCGATAAATGCATCCCTTCCATGGGTCGGACTTGGTGCACGATAGCTCTAGAATTACTACTGCTATCCGAGTAGTAAGATACCATCAAATAAACTATAATCGATTTAATGAGCCATTCGCAGCTTCACAAAGACAGAGGTAGCTTATACTTACACATGCATGGCTTAATCTTTGAGACAAGCATATGACTACCGGGCGTGATCAACCGTAGCTTCCATAAAGGGACAGCCATCCACCCACACCGGGTGGAGGGGCACAACGAGAGGGAACGATCAAGATCGACTCCGCCGCTCCCAAAGGGGCCGAAAGCGGCAAGACGATGGAGGCATGGTCGCCCGCACCAACACTTGAAGTGGGAGGTCGGCCGCCCAACAAAGAAAAAAAGACAGAGGAGAGAAGGACATGCACCGCACCAACCGAAAGTGTCCAAGAATGGAACCGAACCGCCGCCACCAAACGACGGAGGCCGTGGAACACACATGATGAGGACTAGGTCGAAATTTAACATTGAACGCCTCAACTTGTTGTGTGCATCCGAACTCCAAAGATGGTAGGTGGAAGAGGTTCCGCCGCCGCCCCGGCACAAAAGAGGGTAAAAGCACATCTCCAACCATCCAAGGCCTATGCATTGCATTGGGGCGAGCAGGGGCCACCAACCACAACGAGCCCGCAATCCGTAACGAGGCCACAACCGCCATGAACGAGCCAAACGGGACCCAATGGGGCAACGGAAACAAGAGCAAGGCACCACCACAAAGACAACCCAACCGGACGGGTCCGAGGGGGAGGGCACGATGGAGCCAAGCCCAAAACCAACATCACATTCCCAACAGGCCTTGGCAACCTTCCCACCAACCCGCTTCCGGGGGAGGCAGGTCTGACAATCGAGGCCGAATTTCCAACATTGAGGAACCAACACGCCAAAGCCAACCAAAGGCGCATCGAAACAACGGAGGGCACCAAGCCGGTGGCACACAAAAACCCGGAACCGAATCCTTTGAACACGGGCGAAGCACGACGCGAAGTCGTGGACCCGCATTGTAGCACGCAACAACAAGGTGAAATGCACTTCCCAACTTCCAACTCAATCAACACGCACAAATCCCACAAGCCAAGGCGGGGTCCGGAATAACGGGCCCGACACGATTAGCCAAAACGACCAAGGGCAAGCAACCCATTCCAGCTCCAGCCCGCCTTACATGCTTGGGAAGGAAAGCCACCAACCGGGCTAGACCAACCCAACAAGCAACCGCCCCGAGTAGCCGCCGAAGTCGAAAGCAAGAGTGTTGGCCATGTTCACGCTAAAAGTCTTGGTCGACGCCAAGGCCCCGCCGAGCCAAAACGAATGCCAAGGACCAACACCACCCGACAAGGACCACCCACCTTGCCCAAAACCGCTTTCAGAAGTTCACCATGTCTCCTCCGACTGAACGACTCCATGGCCAAGACAAGGGGGGGAAGCCGAAAGCAACCCGGGTTGGGAAGCAAAACCACCAATTAGTGCAAATCGCGGATCACCGAGCCCGCCATCGGGTAACCAGCCGCACCAGCCCTCGCCTAAGATCATCGCCGGGCGATGGCGATCCCAGCCAAAAGCCTTGAACCAACCGAAATGGCTACCAGCCATTTAGTTCAAACCAACCAAGCCCAACTAGCCAACCACCAACCAACCAACAATGCGAAGCCGCCGCCCCGCCGATGCCGCCGCATTAACCCAAGGGGACAAGCCACCAGCCATCCGCCTGGCTAACCAACAAGCCACCAGCCAAACGCTCCCACACGACGCGGGAGGGACCGACACCACCACCCAACCAACCAACAATGCGAGCCAACAGATGACCAAGCCAACCAACCAACCAAACCGCGGAACCAAAGGAAGGAGCCAACCAGCCGGGCACAACCTGAGGGACCGAGGAACTTGAGTGACCAACCCAAGTTGGGATCTTAGATGGTTTTCACTAAGTGCCAAGAAACCAACCGAGGGTGACCAAAACAAACCCTTCACAGTGGAACCAACCGACTAGCGACCAACCGGAACCAACCGACCAACCGGTCGGGGGGAGCCGACTAACCGAGGGACCGAGGGAAGGAACCGACCAGCCATGACCAACCCAAGTTGGGATCTTAAGTGGGTTTTCTACTAAGTGCCCAGCCGAAAACCAACCTGAGGTGACCAAAACCGAGGTGCCTTCCAGGGAACCAACCAAAACCACCAACGGAACCAACCGGCCGGGTGGGGAGCCGACTAACCAAACCCACCGGGCCATGCAATGAAGTGGGGCTCATCCATTCGTTGAGTTGACCTCATAGATCAAACCATTGTGTTTGAGTGCAATGAGTTTGTCAATTTCGCCTTTGACCTCATAGATCAAACCGGTAATTTGGAGTTTGTCAATGCCTGTCGTTGCTATCTTTGGGTTGAGCGTGCATCGGGCGCACTTGGTAGGAATGGTGAGTTCCCCAAGGTTTTGTTGATCCCCAAGATCTCTCTGTAGCTCCGTGCAAAATGTGTTTGAACTTTTGAAGAGCCGCGTGACGGCCCCGCCTACGATAGGGTGTTGGAAGATTTGCGACAATTCGACAGTCTGATTGTTGCCTACGCCCACAATCTCGACTTCGTGAGTCCGAATATGGGGGATAACCGTGTCCCGACAATATGAGCAGGAGGTTGAAGCATAACAGATGCGTGGCACTCTGCGTGGTGAAAAAGAGAGGTTGCCGAAGTTTCATCAAGCGAGGTTGCTTCATAACAAATAAGGTACATCTACAAGAGCTGCGGGGAGGTTCAAAGATCCGAAAAGTGATCAACACATTGGATGCGATTGCAAGGAGCCAGGTAAGGGTCAAGCAAAGCAGCCACAGCCTGGTCCTGATCAAGAGTCATTTCTCCCCAAGGATCAGCATATTCGGGGTAGGATGACAGAGGCAGACTCGCAGGTGGAGATGGTCTTTGAGAGCAGGACAGAGTTTCAAAATCATGGCAAGACTTAGAGGAATTTTGATTTTTGCCAACTCCTCTTGGAGTTCCAGAGGCACATGAGAAAAAGGATCTGCGGGATCCACAGGTGCTGGAGTGCGTGGTAAGGAAGCAGCAACTTCTTTGAGTAGGTCTACCTCAGCAGCGATATTTGGATATGGCTGAGAGCGTGGAGGTTGAGACATGGAAGGAGCTTCTTGTCTGTGTTGAGCTCTAGTGGTGGCATGAACATTAGCCAACGTGCGGCCTTGAGCAGCTTGCATGAGGTTCAGAATGCTTTGGCGAACTTTAGGCATGACATGCGGCATGAGTTTCTCCAAGTCAGGTGCAAAGTGAACCTTTTTTTCTTCGTCATGAGGAATTGTGTCGACTGCAAAGGCAGGTTGCGTGCCATTTGGAATAATGGTTAAGGGCCGTGACGCCCTGGTCTGGCGTGAAACCAAACCTACCCAATTTGATGGCTGGACTGGAGGATTAAGAGCCTGAAAAATTTCTTCCTATGCTTGTTGATCCATCTGAGGTTGATTGGCAGGAGCTGGTTGATAGCGTGATTGCTGAGGCGCGCGAGGTGGCTTCCAAAGAACAGGACGCGGGTCTTGTTTGCCATTAGCAATCCAGAGTTGGTAAGCCGTGAGGCGGACCGATGTGGTCTGATTTGTGCCAGGAAGCTGCACCTGAACTTGTGGAAGTTGAGGACACGCCGCGTGGTGGTATGACCCCATTCTTGACAAAGATAACACCGAAGCTTTGAAGGATCAAAGGGAGGACGGTGTTGGGTCCCCGCTTGTTGCTCCCGCTGATAGAGTTGGTTGGGTTGCTGCGCAGTGGTGGTCTGCTGATATGGCGATTGATGCCGAGGTGTTGTTTGCACTTGATAAACCATCTTGTTGCGGAAAGGTGTAGGATGAGTGCGAGTGCACTCTTCCGTGGCATGATTGCACATGTTGCATCGTTTACAATGAGGCAGGCCATTGGTGGAGTTGCACTCATTCGCCAAGTGGCCCCTGATATTTGCGATATGGCACCGTGATCCGATCGCTACCGCTGGATTGGCGTGTTGAGGTTGAACAAAGGGTCCGGGGAACCATGACGGGTGGAATGAAAGGGAGCTCCTGAAGAGCCACGCCACGGGAGGAAACATTGATCGAAAGTGATTGACAAGATCCATAGCCTGCTCCAAAGTCTTGGTAGCGTTATTCGGTCATGAGTCGGATAGCCGGAGGAAGTCCTTGGAGAAACCAGACCAAGATCCGCTCGTGGGGGTACTCCTTGAGTTTGCCGAAAGCGTAATGTGAAGTCGATATGCAAAATCCCCGCGCGGACTCGCGGGCTCTTGTTGAAGGTCATTGAGTTGTTTGAGATGAAGCCGATCATCATCCGTGGTCCCATAGTGAGAAAGAAAAGCGCTTCTCATTTCGGACCAGTCTTGTTTCCAAAGGGCTTTTGTTGGACATGAGCCATTGATGAGGGGAGCCACGCAATGTGGTGGAAAAGATGTGGAATTTCAGTTGAGGTTGCGCGATGACCATTCAGACAGCCGCCCGAGCCTCAAATTCTTCCATGTGTGGGCCCGAGCACTTTGGTCTAAAGGTTTGCCTTTCGTGTTGCCAAAGGCGGGATAAGTCAGCTTAAGGGTCTGAAAGGTAGAGGTAAAAGTGCTGGGCTGGACAGGAACATGATAGTGAGGATATTGAGGTGGAGTTGGAGGTGGTATGGTGCCGGAAAGACCCTGCTTAAGGGGTGGCTGAGGTGGAGGTACTGGAGGTGCCTGATCATTGGTTTTGAGGTCTGTAAGAGTGTAAACAGGAAGAGCGGTGGGAAAGGTAGGGAAGGGAAATTCCTGGGGAGGAGCAAAAGAGACATTTGGATATCCCTGTCCACCCGTAGGAGATGATGGTTGTGAAGGCAGAGGCGTATGGCCAGAAGAGTGATGGATGAAGGCATGTTCTGGGGTATGAAAGTAAGGTTGAGCAGGTGGAGCCGGATAGGGCTCCTGATAGTGATGAGGAGACTGAGGCTGTGAGCAATGTTTGCACGCTTGAGGTGGAGAATTTGGACGAGACATGACACGAGGGGTGGGTGGCGCCGACTGAGCCCTAGACCGAATGTGGCCTCCCTCAATGTCGTAAGCAGATCCATACATGTCACGAACAGCTTCCCTTCGATGATGGCGCTCCAAGCGAGATGCCGTCTGGAAAAGAAGTTCTTCTGGCGTGAAGTTTCGGACAGACATGGCGACAGAAGAAAGGAAAGCGAATCAGACCCGGCAGCGGCGACAGTGTTTGGGGTCTGGGTTCGGGAACTCCTGCAAGACAGCCCTCTGTGAGGACCCTTGGATCTAACAGGAGAATCCGGGGGACTATGTCACGCGGGATTTGCAAGAAAAGAACAAGAAGAAGAAAACAGAACCAAAGAGAACAATGAGAGGAAAATGATAAGCTTCCTTGATATCAATGATGAACATACATGAGCTCTCGCAATCGAGAGAAGACTGAAGAGAGACAAGACTCAAAACTCATCTGAAAAACTCATGTGCTAGCTCTACTCATATATATAGTACAATGGCCTTTGGCCCAATATGGACACTCTGACTGATCTCGGTGCCGACTCCTGGAAGGAGGCCTGATTTGCAGGAATGTTGGCGGTGCCTCTTGAAGTGCCTAGAATCACGCTGACGCTGACGCAGGCGGTGACGGGTCATCATTTATCGCGGCGCCTCTTGGTAGCAGACCCAGGCTTTGACTGCGTGGTCTGCTCTTTTGCTGGGCTTTTGACGGCTGACCCGTGCCTGTCTGTGGATCCTTGAGCTTGACCTGGTCCGTCGTATGCATGAATAGTCCTGAACCAGGAGGCACAGGACTAACAGTGAGCATGGATTTTATATCCGGACGTCCAAGAACAGTAAGGGGCCATGATGCCTTACTGGTAATACTCGACAAGTATCAAAGATGACTCACTTTTTGCCGTGTCAAACTGCAGATACAACATTGAACACCATCTTGCTTTAAGCAAAAGAAATATTCAGATCGCATGGGATGCCAAGGGAAATCGTCTCGGACAGAGACCCTAAGTTCACAAGTGCCTTCTGGAAGGACATCTTCAACATGACCCAGACAAAGTTGTCCATGAGTACAGCGTATTATCCCCAAACTGATGGTGGGCAGGCAGAACCTACAAATCGAATATTTGAAGACACGTTGAGGAACTATGTATAGAATAAGCAGCCAAAATGGGGTGAGTATATTTACTTGGTAGAGTTTGCATATAATAGTACCAAGAAAGAATCCTCACAAATGTTTTCCCTCATGATAAATTATAGTTATCAATACTTAACACCGGACACTTGACATAACACAGTGTTGTCCAAGGTAGAAGTTTCTCAATAAATGCTGATGGAAATGCAATAATTGGTCGAAGAAGTTCGAAGTTATGCTTTGGCAGTAAGAAATCGATAAAAGAGCATAGTCAATAGGCACAAAACCAAAAGGAAATTCCAAGTAGAGAACAATGTTGGCTTAAAATAAAAGTCAACCAAACCTCCATATCGACAATTGCAAGAAGCTTGCTTCAAGGTGGATGGAACCATTCCAAATCATTCAAAGGATAGGTAACCAATCCTATAAATTGGATCTCCCCGCACACTTGAAAGTTCATAAAGCCTTCCACATAAGCCTTCTTAAGAAGCACACTCCTAATCCAGAGGAGATATTGGAGACTCCAACTTTATTAAAAGATGGTGGAGGAACAACTTGAGATTGCTCTAGAAGCTCTTCTTAATAAAACATATAAGAAAACAAGAAGATCTCAAGTCCTCCAATATTTGGTCAAGTGGAAACACTTATCAATGGAGGCGCGACGTGCGTACTTAAATCCGATTTTTAAAAGCAGTACCCACAGTGTATGGAACATTGCAAGGGACAACTCGCCATCGACATTGTCGACATCAAAAGAGAAGGTGAATGCATGCATTTAGCAGAGATTCGGCAGTCAAGGATTAAAATAGTTCATCTATGAGTAGTCAGGATGCATGTAACAAGGGGGGTTCACATAGTTTTGGCCATACAAACCATGTGAGTGACCTGAAAGGGTTTGTTTTTCCCTTAAATCGTACATATACTCGTACCTAGGGGTAGCTTCTTGGGGTTTGTAGGGTGATTTTGGCACTGTATGTGGCCGGAAAGAGGGTTTCTGGAAAAATTCAAACATGTATACAAGGGGGTTTTTGCCAACCCCTTGCACGCAGGTGGCATACCCCTCTATACAATAGGTGCATGTAAAGGCAAGCATGTGGTCATGCGCGATGATGGGATCATATTTAATATTCCTTATGCCATGATTTAATGCTTATAAAATAAGTAGGCATGCATGGGTCAGAGCAGAGATCGTGGATAAGTGCATGAAAGGAAACACCTAGAATCTATGACTATTATGGAGGACAAGCCACCTCCTACGCCAAGGATGACAAAAGGTGTAGGCATTAGACCTGCATCCATCTTAGACATAATAGGGCACATCTCTACGACCATTATGGGGGAAGCATCCTCCCTCTATGTCGGGGAAATGTTGCATTCATGTAGGTTAAATAAAAAAACATAATAATAAAGGGGGTAAACCCTTAGAAAATCACAATCTATTAATTAAACTAACGTGACGTGCTACTTGGCAGGTCAATAGAAGCAATGGCAATAAACAGATGGGAGCACATCATGGCATGAATAGGAATTATAAGATTTTGTCTTAATTTGTGACCTCTAATTACGTTATTATCTTACTATAATAATGTAAAACTTGTTAAGGCTATATAATTTTGTATGTATGTCAATATAGCCTTTACAATGATCGATATAATTAAATATCATGTAATTTTCATAATAAATTCTAAGTTTTAACTTAAATACTGTTATTGTTGCATAATGTTGACGCAGGTTCGTATATCTAGCATTATAACAGGGGTTTTTTTTGTGATTTTATACGCTTTTTGGGGCTTTTTGGCATGGTTTTTATATGATTTCATGGGCGTATTGCACGAAAAATCAGTATATCTAGAGTGCACACTGGATTCATATATTTGAATGTCATTTTATCTATGGTTTTGCAATGGTTTTGCCTTGCATGTTTTTGTTTCTTAAAAACTTAATTAATTTAATTTTATGAAGTCCATGCAAGCAACGAGGCATTGAACTTTAGGGTTCAACTTTAGGGTTCGTGGAGTGAAGGGAATTTAGAGGAGAGATACTTGATGAAGGAGATTTAGGGGATTTCCAGCAATTTTCTCCTCGCTATGGCTTCCACAGTTCTCTGATGGCTAGATTAGTAGCCTGGTCCATCCCTACAGCTGAAAAGGTGTCAAACGCAACAGCTTTATCAGCCTACTTGGGGAAGCACAATCCGCAGATGTTGCTAGGCCATGCAGGTTTTGCTCCATGGAATCGTCCAAATCCGCTATTTTGTTTACCATAGCTTTGTTTCTGGCTACGACAAAGGGATCAACAAGCCAAGACCTTTCCATTTGTTCATATCCAAGGTGTTACACTCCACCATGGTCTGTTCCGGTGAACAATGATGCATAGGGCGGATAATCCTTCCAGAGCAGAGGTTTTGTGGACTCTTAATGCTGACCGGCCTGTCTCAACACAGGGGGTTTTACATTTCAAATCTGATGGAGATTTAGTTCTTCTAGGCCAAGGATCAGTAATCTTGTCTACAAGTTCTGTAAAGAAGGATGTGCAGGAGATCCATATGACTCACAGAGGGTCCTTAGTCCTTCTAAGCAATGTTTCTGGTGAATATCCTGCCATATGGAGCTCTTTTGACCATCCTACTGATACACTTCTTTTATATCAGACTATTACTGCCGGTACTGTTCTCACAAGCAAATCTTCTTCTTCAAATTGGACGAAAGGGCATTACATGATGATTATGCAAAATGAAGGCCTTGTTCTTTCCGCAGATCTGTCAGGTATTTCTTTTTTTTCACAACCTTATTGGATATGGAGCTATTCTGGCATGGGTAATACAGCTTCTGTAGCAAAAAACATATCATCTGGCAGTATATTTTTTGCACTTTGTTTGGACAATAGGACTGGAAACTATAGTTTAGAATCTAATATCTTAACTGGAGGACTCCGTGATATTGTAAGGCTACCTCCTTATCCTCTGCTTAATGTATATGCCATTATTCACAGCATCATGTCCCATCACATCTGCTAGGTATGATTCTAATATCTAGCATTATATGCATTCTCATAGTTTGTACTTTGAAATTAAAGCACATTTTAAATTCTGTTTGTACTGATACTGCAGAGACTGCAAGGTAGCAGAATAACGGATTTTTCACTTCTTTTCTTCTACTAGTAGTTGAAACAATGTAAACGGGATTTGCATCCATTTACAGCTTCTTTTGTTATACTCGTCATCTCATTTTATTCAATGTGAGATTGTGGTGCTGAAATAAGATATCATTTTCTACATATCCTTTGTTCTTTGTTCTTACTATTTGATGGTCAGATTCTGCATAGTAAATGTCAGCATCGCCACTCCATTTTCAGGGACAAAAGATACAAAGACGTAAGATACTAAGATGGTCCTATTTGCTGATCTTTGTAATTGGCACTTATATACTTACATAAGCAGGCTAACTGGCCCATAACGTTTTCCTATGTTTGCTTTAGTTAGGGCCCGAAGGGCCCAAATTTTTTTTTAATATAACAATCAACGCACAACTACCATTAACATTATTAACACAAACCATTGCATTTAACACAGTTAAATTAAAACCCCCCTTAAACCTCCTTTGGTTTGGGTGCATATTCACACGAGGGGTTATGTAGGGCAGCGAGAGCCCCAAAAATATATTTAAAATACATGTACAAAATTAACACCATTAAGTACATTCTCTCAAACCTTATAGTATTTTGCAAACCTTAATATACAGTATACAAAAACTTGTACATGCATACCCCACAAACGAGGATCGCTATGTACGGTCCAGATCTTGGAATAAAGGGCAAATATGCCCATTCGACAGCGCTCGTTTCCCGGAGTAACCAGCCGTATGAATATGCACCCAAACCGAAGGGGGATTTATGTGTTAAATGCAATGGTTTGTGTTAATAATGTTAATGGTAGTTGTGTGTTGATTGTTATATTAAATTTTTTTTACCTTATATAATGCTGAGGACAGTATTATGCTAAGTGGGGGAGAATGTGACGTTTCCCTAGAATATATGATATAAATATGTATATCCTAGGCCACGTCAATGTACAAATATACATTAGTAGACTTGTATGCACCAAGTGTGGGGGCATGGCCAATATTTACATAACTTAGCCAACCTTAAGATGTGACCCATTTCCACATGGCTTCACTCTATAGATGACTCACCACATGGATGCACCCTATTGGAGCCAAATGGCCTCATGTGAACCCTAACACATAAAAGGCCAAACCCTAAACCTAGACCACTTTGGCTCCACCAACTTCTGATCCACTAGAAAGCCGAAGACAGCTTGTCAGGAGGAGGTACTTCTCGTAGACTACAGTTGAGTTGCATGCCCTAGTAGAACCATTCTAGAACCTACAGTTGTGAGCATGAACCCTAATCAATGAGCCCTAACTATAAGTTAGATGTATGCGATTAGGATGTTGTTATTCTTGTTATTTATCATGTTATGTTGATATATGATGATGGTTGATCTTATGTTTACACCTCTTGTGTATTGGAAAGGGGGATAGAGATCTAGTAGCCATTATTTAGATGATGCTCCTAGTTAGACCCATTAGTTCCCATTATTATGTGGCCTGTGCATAGAGCCCACCTAGCTACGGAGGCTATATAGTGACTGAACACCACATAATGGGATCAGTGACAAAGTGGAGGGAGGTCCTTGCTGAGCATGGCTACTGGGGACCTATAGCAGGCTAGGCTTATAGTCGGTCACTTCGTGTGGGCCGAGTATGAGTATGACACTTCTTGGGTCAATGGTGTCGCCCTGACTCTCAAGAGCTGCGGGTGTCGGCCTGGCTCTTGTTTTGGGGAGTTCAGTCGAGTACGGACGTGTGTAGCCACAATCCTCTAGCTGCCCATGGAGCCACTGCTCTTCGAGAGGGGAAGATGCAACCCTTCCTACCTCATTGGTCCGAGGAGATGCAACACGGAGTAGTCGCATTGGGTGATACCATGGGATTACGTCTCCAGTAGGTTACAATCATGACAAAGCCTGATTTAGCCTATCTACAAAGTATGCACTGGAGGAGCGGATGGACTGGTCAACCCTAGCCATTGTTTATTGCCATCCCAAATCATTACCATAACTCGTCTGATCTATCTAGAGACCCTAGCCATCAGTCGATTCCCCCTTTGAGTCTGAGCCTGGGTAGGAGATTTTATTTGATGTTTTTGATGTATTGGTTGTATGATTGTATTTGATGACATGGATGGATAGATTACCACTACCCTTCGAGGTAGTTTGTTGTTGTTATTGCTAGTGCTTACATTGTTAAGTTGCTTTCACTGGTGTAGGAGTCCATAGGGGGCGGGCCGGAATGACATCTCCGTGTCCTTTGCTCGATGTCTGGCCATCCTCAGATGCAGGTTAGACAGAAGGCCCATGTGACAGATGTTGTTGGATGAGGAAGGTCCTTCGATATACACGATGGGTTGTCGTATACAGCGCAAGGAGCATCACATTGCATCTAACATGGGAGGCCTAAAGCACAATGTTGCTTCATTCCATGCTTGTATCAATCTTCTAACTATGTTTGATGCTCCAGTTGGAGATACTTGAAAGAATGCTGATTCTAGCAGATTATGTTTAATGATGTGACTACCAACAGGGAGGGATTCTTAAAACCAATATCTCACCAATTTAAGAGCTGGTGAAGGCTTGGAATAAATTGCCCTCCATATCATTTTAGCTGCTAGTGCTTGAGCTTGAATAAATAGGTCTTTGCAACCTAATCCCCCTTCTTTTTTAGGTTTTATATGGCAGAGTGCTTGTGTGCACCCTGCCATATAAATTTTCTGATAGCACTTTCAATCTTCATGTATCATGCTTTGTTTCCAACAATAGTTGAGGAAAAGTAAACATGTGTACTCCCAATAACTGCATTAGCTATTTCAACTCTGTCAGCCAAGGATACGGAAGAGGAATGCATGGATAGTTTCTTCTTAATTCTCACTACTATTGATTCCCGAAGCCCATGCAGGGATCTGTTAAGGGCTAGAGAGATGCCTAGAATAGGTGTGGCTGCCTTTTTTATTAAGCACCTTATGATGACAATAGGGAGGATTTGCTTCATGACGAAATAGAAGATGACAACAGTGATGAAGGCCGTTATGACAATCATTTCAAGTGCACCGGTAAACGCACTCGGCGAGGGACAAAGTAAATCACTCCAAGTGAAAATGGTGTTGTGATATATGAGAACATTTTTAATATTGAGAATATTTGGAATAATATACCTTTGGAACCTTGAATATAGTTACTTTTGAAAAGTTATTAATAATAAGTGTAATATTTTATTACCGTCCACAGAAGCGCTTGAGCTATGAGACAAACATGCCGAATATAATTAAGCAGTATTGGTAGACCCAAAATATATCAATCAGATTCGGCGCTCTCCAGAAGTTCGCGAATGTACTTGCCTATATGAGGCAAAGTATCACATTGATTAAACAATGCATCTAGAGGGATACTCCAATCTATCATAGAGTATTTGGTGTGAATACCATCATGTTTAACACAAAAGTAAATAGCATGCTTTTCAGTTTCAATATCGGTACCTCAAGAGCAAATTCTTTGGGCAACATCAATTTTCAGCCAGCAGCCATGTTCTATTATCAACTTATGGGAGCTCATGTGGATGCAAGCAATGGCACGAACCAATCCAGGAGACACACCATAGTGGCATAAGTATTTTCTGGTAGGGTTAAAATCTCTGATGTAATAACCAACCTTTGCTTTGCTAGAAGAATCACAATAAGCCAAAAAGGCTTTCTTCTTAAACCCATCAAGTTGACCATCAATAGCCAGATTGAATTTTCTAAACCACCTGCATAGATCTCAGTATCAACATGCTTTACCCTCGACCGCAAGCTGTTTTGAAGCGTCTAAAGCAATTTTCACCAAGGTACCATCCTTCTTTCTCTGTAAATATTTTATTGTCCTGTACATAGCATGTATTTCTAGGGGAAAAGACCAACTGTCAAACAACATGATTTCATATGGCACAGCCCGCTTGACTTTCAAAGTCAAATGCATCCATGTTTTTTGTAGTGATTTCATCTCATTCCATTTGGATTTACAAAGTGAGGGTCCCCATATCTCACTTGTATATCGAGCCACTGATAGCACTAATGCATCAAAAACCTTTTTCCTCAATGGCCAAAAGGTAATATGTGCGTGCTTACAAACATTTGCCATGGCATAGAGAGCTTTTAAAGCAGCTGATATTCAGTCATCTACACCTTTACTCCATATTTTGCGCCCAACAAAAACCTCATGACCAAGGTAAGTACAAGATTGTGCAGTCTCAATTGGCTTTCCCTGGTAATATAACGTGGTTTGATGTTTTCCAAAGCATAATTGGGACGCACTCACATGGACGCAGGGTTTCAATAGGCAGTCACGCTTTTTGTCATGACTTGAGAACCAGAGCTCAGTTTTCAATGACCTTAGGCTCTTGGAAAGCTTATTTTGAAAGCTTTTCAGAAATTTCAGGTTTGGCTTGATTTGATATTATACTCATAGAGTAACAGGCAGTTTTCTGGGCGGCTGCAATTTTTTTTATTTTGAAGGGCACTTTGAAGGGCGCTTTGAAGGGCACTTACAGTTAGTGTTCCAGGGAGTTTGGTATACCTCCCAAGGCAAAGAAAGTAGGATTAGGTTCTGGTGATCTGATCGAATATGAAGGGGATTCCGCTCATTTGATAGTATTGATCCAGGAATTAAAAATAGAAGGCCTCGGCTTGAGGGGTGAGGTTTTATCACTTCGGAAAACCTTGGATGATGTGGTGCAGCAGAATTCAGTCCTGAAAAGCCAAAATGAAGAATCAAACAAGCATCCGGTGATAGACTATACAACACAGATCAAAGCCTTGGAAGCAAATCTTGCATCCTTAATTACTGAAATAACTAAGGAGTAGATGTTGCTTCACCACGAGCACATTACAGCAGAGCAAGGAGACATGGAATCCCGAGCAAAGAACCTAAAGATATCCGATTTGGCGAAGGAAGAAAACGAAAATGTTCAAGAGATAATTGGGCGTTTTTTCTCTTATATTATGCATTTACATGAACCACAATTCGTATCAGGGAAGAGATTGGAAAAACCCGGTTTCCATGCCCGTCCAATTCTTGTCAGGTTTCAATCAAAAGAGGCCAGAGATAGGGTCCTTCAAAATAGAATTGCATTGAAGGGACAGAAGATTTGGCTAGATTTAGATCAAACATCAATGCAATTAGAAGTAAAGAAAAAAAGAGTGGGCAAAGGTTAAAGAAGCAAGGGATTCTAGTTTTGTAGCCTATTTGGATCAGAATGGCAAGGCAATCGTCACAAAAAAGAAATGAAGCTAGGGAATTGGGGTCTTGAGCATGAGCATGTACAATGCTCGTGGATTGAGCCAAGTGAAAGTAGATGCAACAATTGAGACATGGAAGCAACAAGATATCTCGCTTTTTGCTGAGATATAGGAGCATCAATCTCGTCTTTTCCAGACATACCAGGATATTGGTTAAAGCATGCTAGGGTGTACCACTTTTGGAACCTACCTAAAATATCCACTGGGTACTTACATACGGGCGATATTGCTTCATGCTCATGATAGTGGATGATATGAAATGTGCTCTAAGACATCATTCTTCTATTACTCTCAACCATGAAGTAAAAATATTGACTATTAGCTTTGATTTAGGTACTTTTAATACCAATTAGGTACCTGCAGAAAAAGTACTCTAAAACTACCTTTTAGATACTTTTTTTGGCACACCCTAACATGCTCTCACCCATATATCTTGATTGGTCATTCGTGAAATGAGAAAAGGGAAGGACCTGGGCGTGGATATGGAGGTATAGCTATTTATTATAAAACGAAGTTGAGCATGCTTTTCGGATAATGAAAGAAGATAAGAATAAGCAATACTTGTGGCTTAAAATCAAGACCACAAATGCGGATCTTTTTGTAGTAGTCGGTTATTTTGCTCCACTCAATGCAAGCCTATACAAAAACAAAAACTTTGACATAGATGACCCTCTTCGTAGTTTATGTGCAGATGCTTTGGAATACAGTGTGCATGGGAAAGTATTCATCATGGGTGATTTCAATGCCTGTACAGGATGCCAACAAGCGAGAACATTTGTAGATCTCATGGATGCATACGTAGATGAGCAAGACAAACCGTTCTTGAGATGCTTAGAAGACAAGCTTTCAAATACAATGGGAGATTTTTTGTTGGAGATGGGCACAATCTGTGGCTTGAAAATTGTAAATGGCATTGATAAGTTTCCAAAATCCGGAAGCTTTACTTGTTTCAGTCATACAGGATCAAGTACAGTAGATTACTTCATGACAAGTGATCTAGAATTGGTACAAGCATGCTTTGTAGGGAGGAAGTTACCAGAGTCAGACCACTATTTGTATGTGGAGTTCAAATCAGCCACACATCCCAATATGAAGTACTCTCCCTTTCATCCAAAATTGAGAATCAGTTATAAGCAATGCTTGCCATACAAAAAACTCGCGGAGGAATTTATTGCTTCTACTACTTGGACAGGAAATATAGTTGAGGATGCAGAGCAAGGTAGCCCTTAAGGACGAAAGTTCGCCAAAAGGCTATTTTTAAGGGTATCGAGAAATTTTGACGCTATGGTTTAGTAGGGCCCGTTATAGATGAAAAAAATAAAATTAGCCAACTTTTCTACAAATAAATCTCACTCCACTTGAAAATTCGCCACGACCACTAAGCGTCATAACTATGGATTCGCCTTATCCTCTACCCTCCTTCTCGAAGTTTTCTTAAGGAATCGCCTAATATGCTAGGCTTTCTTCATAACCTAATCTATTCTCCATATCCATCCAGGTACATATGATAATTTTAAGAGTTATTTTTGTAGCTATTGTGTTTCAAATACTTATAAGGATGCACTGGAGAGCATTTTTTACAGATCTCCCTTTTAATAGATTTGTTTTATCTACAAGGATAAGCCACGTACTCATTTGCAAAGGTTAAGTTGTGGTATTGCATCATTCAACTACAGTTATAATATGTTTGTGTCCTTGATTAAATATGGATGCCGGTGAATAAAATTCCACCACAGAAATTGCACTTGGAAAATAAAGACACTTAAATCTTGGCAAAATAATATTGGCCATGATTCGCCTAGATTTCTATAAAAAACATTCATGTCTAGAAAACATTCGCCAGCATAACTAATCTTGCAACTCTATTATTCGCCCAACCTTCTAAATTATGCTTAGACAAATTTGGCCATTAGGGCAACCCTGATGCAGAGAAATTTATCAATTTGATCTTCTATGCTGCAAAAGAGACTTTTGGTCTCATCAAAAAACCAGTGCAAGGGCGGCCCTGCAATTCTTGGTGGGATGCTGAGTGTAGAGAAGCAAGAGCCAGACTGCCACATAACTGCATCAGGAAACCCAGTTGGTATAAGAGCCTTCTAAGAAGCAAAAAGCAAGCATTTTTAAGAGCAAGGCATCTGTTTTGAAAGAGCAAATAAACCAAGATCCGAAAATGTTTTGGAACAAATTAAGCAAAAATTCAGGACAGCCAAATTTAGAGGTAGACGCTTTGTTAAAGTTGGTACAAGATATTTATGAGGTGGGCAATCCAGAAGGCATGCCAATCTTGGCCATTGATGAAGATCTTTTTACTGAAATAGAGGTAAGAGATACGCTATCAGGGATGGGAAATAATAAAGCACATGATCTGGATGGTCTATGTATTGAGCTTTTTAAATGGGGAGGAGACAAAATGCTTTCTATTCTTACAGATTTGCTAAATAAGAGTATCAGACAAGGCCTATGATATAGTTGGAAGTTAAATAGAGTACACCCAATTCATAAATTAGGGGACAAGAATGTGGTACAGAATTATAGAACCATCCTGATAGGTAGCACTTTCGCCAAAATTTTGGGAAGCTTGCTGGAATACAAGTTGAGCACCTAGGCAGAAAAGAATGGCAAACGCTCCAATTTTCAAGTGGGCTTTTGGAAAGATTTTAATACGTTAGATCATGCATTAACACTTCGTGTGTTAGTAGAGAAAGCAAAGGCACCATCTGCAGCATTGTATATTGCATTTATAGATTTTGCAAAAGCATTTGACACAGTGCAGAGGAAGGAGTTAGGTGACAGAATGGAGTAGCTCGGTGTTCCAGAAAACATAAGAGGAGCTATCTCATAATTGTATGCAGAGATATTAATCAAATTATATCGAGAAGTAAATCCTGTGATAAGGAACACTATAGGGGTGCGCCAAGGATGTCCTTTATCTCCTACATTATTCGGCCTGTTCATCGAAGAGCTTGAAGAATGGCTACATGCATGGTCTTTGACAGGGACTAAACTTGGAGCTTACATAGTACATTTATTACTATATGCTAATGATATGGTGCTATTGGCATCCAAGAAACATGTGCTACAAGAGCATTTGCATAATTTAATGGCATTTTGTGCAGCAAGGCAAATGAAAGTAAATGTTGCAAAATTCAAAGTTATGGTGTTCGGGACAATGGAGAGACCAAAGTTCATGTATCTAGAGCAGGAAATTGAAACAGTGGAGAGTTTTAAGTACTCGGGGATAGATTTCTTCTCAAGATACAACTGGAAGGACTATGTCAAAAGGAGATCCACAGGTGGGAAAATGGCGCTCTATGGTATGCTTTCTAAATGTTCTAAAATTTCTCTGCATGATTGGGGGCTTAGAAAGCTTTTGTTTAAGACATTGGTTCAAACCGTGC
Organism: Isoetes taiwanensis; assembly: GCA_021234155.1. Classification (NCBI taxonomy): domain Eukaryota; kingdom Viridiplantae; phylum Streptophyta; class Lycopodiopsida; order Isoetales; family Isoetaceae; genus Isoetes; species Isoetes taiwanensis. The sequence goes on from JAJEKV010000024.1 coordinate 16,137,951, forward strand.
TATTGTATGGGGTTCCTACATGGGGACCTAGCATCTCTACCAAGTTATGGAATCAAATAGAAACAATTCAAAAGCTATTTTTGAGAAATGTGCTTGGCATAAAAGCTCAGATACCATATGCAATTATGCTTGCAGAGGCAGGTATATTTCCATTAGAATTGGAAGCATTATTTCAGACTGTAAATTTCATTAATAGGATTAGAGATCAATCACCAGAACGCTTATCTAATCAAGCAATGATGGTTTCAGAGCAACAAGGTTGGATGCATGATTTCAAAACCTGGGCAGGAAAATGGGGTCTGAATGATGAAAATTGGCCTGAATGTAAGACAGATGCAAGAGCATTATTAGAAAGACTTGCAATTGAACACTTATGGCAGCACCAAGGTAATAGAATGCTTCATTACAGAACTCAGATAAATCACATGGGCGAGTATAAAAGCCAAGAGTATTTGTGGTCAGAAATGCCGACGCACCTAAAGCATGTCATAGCTCGTTATAGAACGATCTCGCATAAATTGGGAGTTGAGACAGGTAGATGGTCAAATACTCCACTTGAAGACAAGGTATGTAGAGCTTGTGATTCTTATAGTGTAGAAGATGAGGCACATGTACTCCTGCATTGCACGGCTTACAACGAGATCAGGGAACAGTTTGAAATCCAAGCGTCAGATCTTCAATCATTGTTTTCTATCTCTTGTTATGAGTTAGGATTATATTTGAAGGCAGTAGATAGTCATCGAACTTTGATATTAAAAATATGATGTACTTTGCTAGTTTTTTAGTGCTCCGTGGCCTCTCAAGGCCTTAAGTGAGCAAGAGCAAATAAATAAATAAATAAATAAATAAATAATATACTAGTTTTCTACAAATTAATTATGAGACCAAATTGCAAGCAAAAATCTGATAGCACATCAAGTTGTTGCTGAAATCCTGCTGCAGAATAAGCACATAAAAGAAAATCATCTGCATATAGCAATAGAATTACTAGTTTCTGATAGATACGGGGGAACGCACAACTTGAATGTTGAAGGAACGCTTCCAATTGATCGATATATAGACCAAACAATGTAGGCGATATCGAGCAACTCTATTTTACGCCTATATCACTAGCAATTACCTCAAATAAACCTTTTAATGTAGTAACTCTATCTCTTATTGTCTCATAAAGTCTTCCAATTGCCAATATCCATGCACCAGGTGCTCCAAGGTTATTAAGAAGATCCAATAACTTTTGACAAGGTATGGTGTCAAACGCTTTGCAAAATCAATAAAACAACTAACAAAGATTTATTTTGCGCTTTGGCTTCCTCAATCATGATGCGAAGTGTAAGCAGATGATCCAACGTAGAGTGCCCATGCCAAAATCCTGCCTGTCCATGTGCTCTAACATTATATGTCTCTACCCAAGTAGTCAACTTAGCATTAAAAACTTTACCATACAATTTGGCAAGGATTGGGCTAACCATTAATGAGTGATAGTTGCCCGGTTGCATCACATCTCCATGTTTGTGAATAGGGTGGATCAAGCTTGTGGTCCATGCTTTTGGAAAACCCTCTGATATAGTTTGAATAAAGAGTTTTGCAATTAATTCTGCTAAATCTAGGTCGTCATCTTTTAGATACTCTGCTACTAGGCCATTCATATCCCAGGCTTTGCCACGAGCTAAGTTGTTAATGGCTTCCTTGGTAACATTGACACAAAAATAAGCCACAACCTCATTAGGTAGACACAACTTATTTTTGCCTCTAAAGTAAAGATGTAATGCATACGCTTTCCAACTTTCCAAATCTATAAGAGCAAGCTGTTTAACTGGCGGGAGCAAAGTTCACCAAAAACCTTTAGGAGAGAGATGAGCTTGCTTTGTCAGCTCTATTTGATGCAATCTGTACCATTCCTGCTTTTTTGGTTTAACCATTCTTTTGTATGTTCTCAACTTTTTTGGACTATCAGTCTGTTTTTTAGCATTCTTTAGTTCAACATCATACCAAGCATTTTGTGGATAAGTGCAGTATGTTGATCGAGATTCGCCATAGACCCGCTTGGCACATTCAATCAACAAGCAATTCTGTGCCCTTGCCTTTGAATGTATATTAGACAAGCTCCTAACGTGATTTAGGTTCTTGATGATCTCTTCTTCAAAAGCTTCAGATTTAGACTTGTTATATCTGATACATGTTTTTACCTGCTTCATAGGAAAGAAAGAAAGAAGAAAGAAAGAAAATGATGTGTTTATTGTCCGTGAGACCATCAGGTCTATAAGACATCAAAATTGCTTATACATTGTCCATTTGATCCAATGAGCTCTCCATTAGAGCATCATTGTCCTCGCTCTCCTCATCTTCATATAACTCTAACAATTGTTTATAATTCTTTAACAGCTATCTCTCTCACTTTCCAGCTATCTATCAAATAGTTACATATATTTTCTAGTGGTAACCTAAAGAAAGCATGCAGTGAGACCCCCTAAGCACTTCAGTACAAAATGTTCTTCATCCTCTATTTCATCCCCACCACAAACCTTACAAGTGCATCTGTTTCTAGGGAAATTACCCCATCTGCCCACCTCCACCCCCAGATGATATGAACTCAATCGTAGTCTGCATAATAAGTGTCGCTTAAAATAAGCCATCTTGCTCCCCAAATGTGGTGCAGCTTGGAGATCAGGGTTAATAATGGTCCTATAAAACTTTCCTTTTGTACATGCATCATGCCATAGAGTAGTGCACATTTTACCTTCCATCCATTCTCTCAACTGTTTATTATCACCAGGGATTTCATTTAATGACATCCCCCATTCCTGAGCCATTTGTCGATATCTGCACACCAACCCTTCATAGTACTCTGTATCAATGCAAGCTTAGGCAACCTTTGTGCATCCATTTCCTGTACTTTAAGCAGATATTTATGTTTATTGAAGTGGAACCTATGGACTTGAAGGAGTATTAAAGTCCTTATGAAAATATTTTCAATAGTTGATAATCTGATGATGTGTCGTGAATCTAGAGGAGCATGATAGTTGTAAGGAGTTTTGATGGAGTTTTGATGGCCCGTGAATTTAGATCTAAGGTTGAGATTTGTCTAGATCTAGTGGCTAGGATTAATTGGAGTTTTCTAAAAGGGAGCCAAAATTCGTGTAGAAAGGAGGCCCATTTTTGGAAGTTGACATATGGGAAAAGTTCTTGAAGTTGTGAGTATCTTTCTTGATCAGTTAAATATTAATATGTTGAAGTATGGTATTTTGAATATGATTATGTGAGTCTCTCATTTGTTATCTCAATTTCTCGAATCTCAAATGAAGATTATGAATTGGTGCAAGATAATTATGATAATATGATTATGTTGGTGATGTATGATGCTAGTAGAATGAGGCTTAGTCTATCTCATATACCTTGAGATTTGCTTTGGTTCTTGTCGTTAGCTCTTGCTCTTCAGTTTGCCTTGGGTGCATTGACGAAGCTAACATGTTTTGAGGGGCATTCGAAGAAAGCAACACTTTGCTAACAAAATCAATTTAATGTGTAGAAGACCAAGCGGGCCATGGTACCAAGTTCTGATGCAATATGCATCTTTAGAATATCATTTGAAGTGCAAAATGTGTTCAAGGAATGGTGTTGTATCAGAGGTTTGTCAAAGCAAAACTTACTGTCATTTCTTCTTTTAAAGTCAAAGTTTCCTTTGCAGCTTATCAAAAGATATGGATCCATCTTTTTGTTACAAAATTAGCATTTCAAAAAATTTAAAAGAATTCAGATGTATTGTCTTTTGTTCCTTCTTGCCTGGCCAGCAAGTTTCGATGGAATGCTTATATGGAATGCCAGAATGCTTTGATTACTTGCTTGTCTGAAAAGAAAAAGGAGGGGGAGGTATTGTAGCTTACTTCCGTTTAGAAGCTTTTTAAGAAGACAATTTTGGATGAATAAAAGACTTTGTATTAAGGGCTTAGTTTGGAATAAAGAAAATACTTGCCAATCCATATCTTATTATTGCCAAAAGACTGCTTTGATCACAAGATAAAGGCCTTGAATCTACCCAATATTTCTGTGCCCTCTACCTGCAATCACAAAGAAATATTATAACGTGCAGAGAAAAGGTCATGGGTAGGGACTGCCAGAATATAGCTGCCAAACCATCTGCCATAGCCGCTCCTGTTGCCACTAAAGAACACAAAGAATAACCATCTCTGCCATGTGCTTCCACCATCTGATCCATTCTTTATTTGCCATAGCCATGCATCCAAGCTCCAACCTGCTTCGCCATCTCCATTCACCGGATCTGTAAGACAAAATCCAAAGCCCTAACTCAGCCGCATTGTAACTGCCCGAAAAGAAAGGGAGAGAGGAAAAATGCTACGGAAGACGATAAATTAGATTTTTGATGGTTTGATATAAGCCTAAATTCCTTGGTTTGGTGGTAAGAGTATTGTCTCTCTAATCTCGAGATGTTGGGTTCAAGGCCATGCGTGTGCATTTTGACAATGAGCTTTGCATTGGAATTGATAATGAACTCGTCAATATATTGTTATTTCCACTTTGACAATGAAGTTTGCATGTGATATATTTTGAATTGATAATGAAATCGTCCTGAAGCTCCAAAATTTTTGAAGACTAAATGAGGTTGAAGATATATCTATATGATCATGTTATTTCCACTTGAGACTCTATCTTCCAACAGGATTATTTATCCGTCAACAAGCTGATTCCAGTCAAAACCATATTTTGAAGACCAAGATTATGTGGTTAGTGCTTATGCTTTGCAATTTAATTGAATTTTTTTCCCGAGTGTTTTTAAGTTTTCAAGTATCTGAAGAAGTACAAGTCTTTCATTTTTTTTATTTTGAGTTATGGATGGCATGATGGATTTGACTGATCTAGAAGAGGCGGCACCGTATGACCAATATAAGTTATTTGAGAGAAGTTATGGAGTGGGGATAGAGCAAAGGCAGAAGAGCGAGGGCGCCACTGACCTGGATGGGATTTGCCACCTATGGTTGATGAAGATGAAGTGATGTTAGAAGTTTTTAGTATTTCTTTCTCTTGGAAGATTTCTATAGATGCTTTTGAAGACATGAAGACATTTGGATATTTAATTTTGTCAAGTTATGATGCCATTTTTATGACCCACCTTCGAGGACCAAGTTGAAGACATGAAATTTAATGTTGAGTTGGCAGAATCTAGTGAACTTAAAGTAGTTAGAATTTAGATCTAAGATTGAGATTTGCCTAGATCTAATGGCTAGGATTAAGTGGAGTTTTCTATAAGAGAGCCAAAAATCGTGTAGAAAGGAGGCCCAAGTTTGGAAGTTGACATCTGGGCAAAGTTCTTGAAGTTGTGAGTATCTTTCTTGATCGGTTGAATATTATTATGTTGAAGTATGATTTATTGAATATGATTACGTGAGTCTCTCATCTATTATCTCAACTTCTCTAATCTCAAATGAAGTTTATGAATTGGTGCAAGATAATTATGATAGTATGATTATGTCAGTGATGTATAATGCCAGTAGAGTGAGGCCTAGCCTATCTCATATACCTTGAGATTTTCTTTGATTCTTTTCGTTAGCTCTTGATCTTCAGTTTGTGTAATGTTCCTAACCGATATGCCCTTAACCAACTGGGCAAAACCGTCTAGACGTTTATGAGTGTTGCTTCTACCCATTTATGCCAGTGTCTCAGGAATGCGACACGAAGGTCTACTCGAGCGGTCTCCCATGGTTCCATTACAATCTCTCCTACTAGAACTATGCTCGTCCTCGAGCATCACAATACCATAGACCACACCATCCCATGGTGTCCAAGACCAAGTCATAACCTACCGTCCAATGGTATTTTTCCCCATGGAGACTCGAACTCGAGACCTGCTCTAATACCAAATGTAATGTTCCTAACTGACATGCCCTTAAACCGTCTAGACGTTTATGAATAGTCGCTTCGGCCCTATTATGCCGGTGTTTTGGGAACGCGACTCCAAGATCTACTCGAGCGGTCTCCCATGGGTCTGTCACAGTTTGCCTTGATTGCATTGACAAAGCTAACATGTTTTGGAGGGCATTCTGAGAAAGCAACACTTTGCTAGCATAATCAATTATATGTATAGAAGATCAAGAGGGCTATGGCACCAAGTTATGATGCAATGTGCATCTTTAGAATATCATTTGAAGTGCAAAATGTGTTCAAGGAATGGTGTTGTATTAGGGGTTTATCAAAGCAAAACTTACTGCCATTTCTTCTTTAAAGTCAAAGTTTCCGTTCCAGCATTATCAAACGATATGATTACATTCTGTTGAATAGCTTTGTTCCTTGGATTCATGTTGCAGCATGTGATCCACCTTGATACTTTAACCATCAGATAAAGGTATAGGTCTTCCAATCTGATAAATGAGGTTTTTGATCAGTGGAGCTACAACTTGTGGATCCCATCGTCCGTGGCAACTATTTTATGGATTCGGTCCCCTTTAACCTTAATGAGATATGATATATTTTCTTAAGCTTGGACATATAAGCATCTCGTTCTGAAGTCTGGCTTTCCTCCTGTTCAGAGCCGTCAATCGTCTTCACTTTCGGGCGTGGGTCAATCATTTTCTTCACTTTTGGGTGTGAAGGATTGCTGTTGCCACTATGCTTGCTCCCAACATCTTCTTTACAAAGGTCTGCACATGTTTAGTGTACTTGGAGACCATGGCTATTTGGCTGTCCAACACGAGCATACTTTTTTTTTCTTTTATTCAATAGACTTGTCCAGCCCCTGCATGAGCTGTTGAACACGGCCTCCATGGGTTTATTGGGATCATATCTCTAGGAGGTTATGGATACACGGACTCAGTTGTATCCTCCGGTACAGCATTGAATTGTCATATACGATACCAGCATCCTTATTATTGCTACGGTTTTTCCCTCGAAAACCCTTCTGGGCGGGGGTTTTTTAATCCTGACAGTAGCAGACTTACTGCTCTCTCTTCATTTGGGTCCTATAGGCCAGTTGGTCTCCGTGGATGCTAAAAACATATTCTATTCTATTCTATTCTATTCTATTCATTTTATTCATTTTATTTGTTTCTCAAATAATTGTTTATCCTATTGTTTAAATTCGGTTTTTCCGATATCCCGAAAACTTTTTGGATTTTTCTTCCAGGTTGGGTTTCTAAGGTCTAGAAGCTTTTAGCTGCCGGAAAACTTTTCAGGTATTCCAAAAATCGGGTTTGTGGATTTTTGCATCATTTGCAAATTCTAGGTTTTGGGGTTGCGTTATCCATTCTGAATTCTCCTTTTGCCTTTTGGTTTGGCTTCACCTTTTCTGATCGAGAGGGGAGCACAGCACGGCATACAAGCCATGCATGTGCCTCTAAAATCATTTGCTCTAGACATACGATCTACAACCAAGAGATTGTATTTTGCAGGGGCAGATTTGAAGGCCAGATATAGGGTTTTGTATTGTCGATTGATGGTTTCTGTCCAACACTGTTCTTAATCTTTCAGGTCATCACTAAACCAATACGTTTAGATGGTGATAAGCCATTTCCTTAACGTGCATGGGAAACAGAGTTTTGATAATCATCACAAATTTATTGCAGGTGGATCTGGTCGGTTTGGATGGAGTAGCCTCAAAATTGTGTCTCTATCTGCATGGCAAGAGCCATATTGATGTTGATAGAGTTGTCTCCTGGCCTTCTGAGAGATCTGCAACCTAGATCACATAGGTGAGTGATCTTGAAACTCTTTAAAACAATTCTAATAAGATAGCCAGGCAATTTATTTCCAAGTTATGGGCATCTTTAGATGTTGCTGTCATCTGAGAAAAAGGGTCAGGGTCAAGGCAAAACAGCAAGCTGTTATGTAGAAAATTGGGACTCCTGAAGCCTGAACCTGTGGAAGTTTGTTTTCAATTTCTAATGTTGTGGATTCTTTAGTTCTTCATCTCTTTGTTGATGAATTCTTGATGATCCATGACAGGTTTTTTTCCTCATTGCTACAATTTGATGGCACTCTGTAAGGACTTATTTCACATGACTTTTATTTTATTTGCAAATTCTAGGTTTTGGGTTGTGTTATCCATTTTGAATTCTCCTTTTGCCTTTTGGTTTGGCTTCACCTTTTCTGATCGAGAGGGGAGCACAGCACGACGCTTCACCTTTTCTGATCAAGAGGGGAGCACAACACGGCATACAAGCCATGCATGTGCCTCTAAAATCATTTGCTCTAGACATACGATCTACAGCCAAGAGATTGTATCTTGCAGGGGCGGATTTGAAGGCCAGATATAGGGTTTTGTATTGTCGATTGATGGTTCCTGTCCAACATTGTTCTTAATCTTTCAGGTCATCACTAAACCAATATGTTTAGATGGTGATAAGCCATTTCCTTAACGTGCATGGGAAACAGAGTTTTGATAATCATCACAAATTTATTGCAGATGGATCTGGTCGGTTTGGATGGAGTAGCCTCAAAATCGTGTCTCTATCTGCACGGCAAGAGCCATGTTGATGTTGATAGAGTTTAGTCTCCTGGCCTTCTGAGAGATCTGCAACCTAGATCACATAGGTGAGTGAGCTTGAAACTCGTTAAAAAAATTCTAATAAATTAGCCGGACAATTTGTTTCCAAGTTATGGGCATCTTTAGATGTTGCTGTCATCTGAGAAAAAGGGTCAGGGTCAAGGCAAAACAACAAGCTGTTATGTAGGAAATTGGGACTCCTCAAGCCTGAACCTGTGGAAGTTTGTTTTCAATTTCTAATGTTGTGAATTCTTTAGTTCTTCATCTCTTTGTTGATGAATTCTTGATGATCCATGACAAGTTTTTTTTCTCATTGCTACAATGTGATGGCACTCTGTAAGGACTTATTTCACATGATTTTTATTTTATGCTAAGGTTTTATAGAGTTTATCCATATCTGATAACTTTGTTATAATTTGTTAGCATTTTTTACTTGTGAAATTATGCTGCTTCTTTAAATAAGTTGGTTGTGACGTCGTTGTATCAGGAATAAGCATCTAGATTCCCTTCTTGATAGTGAAGCGGATGCAAATGTTCTACTACCTTTTTTTGCAACACATAGGCAGAACAAAGCCAAATTGAGGTTTTATTATCCTGAGGCATGTGAGAAGGTATGAGCGTAAGTCTATTTCCAAGTAAATTGCAAGAATTTCAGCAAGAATATTGTTACCGATGTGGTAGACTAAGAAATTAAAGTATTTCTAGGTATCTAAACTAGCTTTGCCCTGTAGGCTACTAGGCTCAGAGGATGCAATGCAAGGTGTTTCAAACATCCTGTTGAGGCACGTTGTGCAGTAGTGTGATATTATGGGCGTCTAATGTGACTTCTACAGTTATAAGCACATCCAGTAAGCCTTTTTGTTTTTCTAAACACCTAATAGCATGATTCAGTTGAACAATAACACTGAGTGCATTAACTATGAAGACCTCAGGCGAGATCCGTTCTTGCAGGTTCTGGAACAATCAGGTATATTTTAGCAAAAGATCTGGTCTGCAGTGGTTCTTTAAAGGTGTTGGTGTTCAAGTCCATTTGATTTGGTATTCATCTTTTTAGGCATTTGTAAAGGTTCAGATGAGCATTTTCATGATGTTGCTAGAAATTGAAGTTAGTTATAGTGTTAATAGAGCATGCTATGCTATGAATAATTGGTATAACATGCCAATTTTTCTCTATGGTACATGTGTTTGCACAGATTTCTAATTAATTTATGCGTTGTCATTTTAGTCTTCCATTCTTTCTAAAATGCTATAAGAATGTATCTCATTGAATTGCCTTCTTAGGGACTCTGCTATATGCTTAGATTCTTCATGTGGAGGCAAAATCTCACAAGCAGGTGACAGGAACAAGGTTTGCTATTTGATCTTTCTCGAATTTTGCTACTATATGTCCTTTAAATGGCATTCCTCACTTCAGCCATCTTCAATTCTAAATGTAATTCTACTCTGCAGCTTAGTGGATCTTTATATACTATTTAAACTATAGCAAGAGTGAAGCCCCTCCAAGGGAGTTTTCTATTCCTCCTGCATCTGTAGAGTGGTTAACATAGAATCAGTGCAACAATTTGTGTATCATCGGAATTGCCTAGAGCAAGAAAGTTGGTTGTAGTCCACTAGGGTTAATGTTTTAGTATCAAGTACATGTCTGTGCAAGCTAATCTAATTGGATTGCCTCCATGTTTTGCAGGTTCGATGCTTCTGCATATTTTCTTTACGACATCCACAATTGATAATCTAACAGATAAGTCTATTTCACAGGCCTTCTTTTAAACCGTAGGTCATCCTGGCATGTTCTCGGAACTACTCAATAATTTGGAGATTTTGTAAAAATTTGTCGTATATTCTTTTAGATTTGAGGCAGTTTGGAGTTGTTGAATATGCTAATATTCTAAATGGCAAAATAACGACCTTCATTCAGAGTTGCTGCAAGCTTGCTGAAAGATTATTCTGTCAATCTATGTCTTCAAATTTTGTAGCAGTGGTATCTGGGCTGGCAGGACTTATAGTACTAAAAGTACTTAGCACTGTACCTAAGGCAGAGAAAGCTGTGACAAGGTAACCTTCATATCTTTACTAGATAGCGACACATTTGCCATCCTTATAACATTTGGTTGTGAATACCATTTCAAGATGAGTTATATTCTCAAATTTTGTACTGAATGCATTTGCGTAAATCACAATTACTGCATTAGCATCTGGTCGAATTGCTTTTGAATGTTTATCTTCTGTTTGAGCAGAATTCTCACCAAGGTAAATGTATCTTTTCAGATAGTTGTGGCTTCAATGATTTTGTCATTACTTACAGCTGTACTACATCAAATGCATCCCAATGTAGTACATCAAGATTGGTGCTTTTCAGGTAAATGTATCTTTTTAGATAATTGCAGCTTCAACGATTTAATCTTCAGTTACTTAAAAGTCTGATACCATGCACGTTGAGCGAATATACATAATGTGCAATTATATCTGCAAATGCAAAGATAGGATAAGTGGAAAATATTTATTTCTTGGCACTCTTGCAGTATGCAAGCTGACATCCTCTCTTCGGTGCATTATCAGCATTTTGACCTCATGGAAACAGAAGAATTTGTTGCATTAATGAAGAGGAAAATCAAGCTTTGGAGCCAGGCAAATGCTAATACCAGCCATAAAATGCCAAAGAGTTGCTTTTGATATCATGCAATTCTGTGTCATAGAATACTTGATATGTGAGGCAGCCAACGACAACTCCAGTGTTTCCTGCTGCAAAGAAATGCCACTCAGACTTGCTTTTCTAGAAAGGCCACTCCACTCAGGTGCACTTTAGCAATGTTGAAAAAATGAGTCCGCAAACCTATGCTACTTAAACAGTTCACATCTCCATTATGAAGGTGATGAATATCTTCTATGTATCAGATGTATCCCCTAGCAATAGTACATCAAGATGTCACGTGGTGACTTGAAGTCAACAGGTCTTTGCATTTCATTTTTCTTAGATATCCCATCATATTTCTAACCCTCCATCATGAGGCAAGGGCTTATCCAACGAAATAATAGGTGTTTGAGTTACAACAACTTATCCAATATTAAAGGAAATGGGTGTTGCACTATCCATGGATAATATGTAATACTCAGGGAAACCTTGCATTTGTAATATTATGGTGTAAGGGCTTGGGCTTCTGAACACGTGTAATACTAGACAGGTTGATAGAAGAATATAAAATATACACTAGAAGTTAAGTGATGCAGGCACTATTCATGGATAATATGTAATACTCGGGAAAACCTTGCATTTGTAATATTATGGTGTAGGGGCTTGGGCTTCTGCACAAGTGTAATACTAGACAAGCTGATAGAAGAATATAAAATATACACTAGAAGTTAAGTGATACAACATCAAGAAGCATCTATAACGTTTTCTTTATAGCACATCTTTTGCTAAAAGTCAATTCTTGGGATGTTCTCATTTTTTTGCTCATTTTATGCAAACAAGTGGTTATGTATTAGCAATTTCAAGCTGGGGTCGGGTTCATTGGCGGGGAGCGGAGGTGGAGTGTTCTGGAAGGGGAGATAGGTAAGCTAGCCGTGTTGTTTTCTGTGGCTTTGTTTTTGTTTGTGGTTTTCTGCCATGTCTATGAAGAGGGCAGCCAGAAAGGAGAAGAGTCCTGGTTGCTCTGCCCCTGGTTCTGTGAGCCACATTTTGAATCTGAGTTCTTCCAATTCCCAAGAGAATGGTCGTGATTTTTGTGCTGAGCAGGACTGGAATCTCATAGATGTCAGTGTCACCTTAGGTCTGTCTGGGCAAGATGTGCCCATGAGCTTTTATGATGGTCTTGTGGGATTTTGCCATCGGAGGTGTGTTGCTGGAGTTGTGGCCATAGAACGTGGTGCTACTGTAGATCATTTGCATTGTCAGGATGTGTTTAGAGCCCAGTTTAAAAGTCCTAGGGCCATGAATGATGCCATAAAAAAAGATTTTAATTGGGTTTGTAAGCCTCCTAGTATGATATTGGTGTGTAAAGCCCTGAAGAACACTCGTCTTCATTGTTTTGAGGGTATGGTTGGGTATTGTATGAAGGACGTGGGAAAGGTTCATTATGTCTGCCATCTTCATAATGTGAGTGAGGCTGCCATCGAGAAAGGTAAGGATTTGTATTTGAGATGGGGAGCTGGTGATACAAAAAACTTAGTTGTTCTTGATAACAAAAACTTGTTGAATCGAGCTACCCATTTTGTTAACTATCATGGGAACCGTAGATTGACTGCTAGCTTGTTGTTTACACTGGCCAGAATGATTCGTTCTGGAAAATTTACATTGTCCAATTCTTGGATTATCCCTTCCAATACTGCCCATATTAATGAGCACCGTGTCCGGGCTGCATGGAGGGTGCTGCTCAATCCTTCTCACTGCATGCGATCGGATATGAGGACAATTTTGTTTGGGCTGCCAGCAGGTTTTGTGCCTGTGGAGCGGAATGGGCCTGGGAGGAGGCGATATTGGAATGCTGCCATTCTTATTGATGAACAAGATAATAACTTTGAAGATATTGATGATGATTCTTATAGTCGAGACAGTGATGATGTTGTCATTCTTGAGCCTGGTGTGGATTTCATCCCTGTGCACAAGGGTGATTGCACCATGGCTGTTGGGTGATGATCTTGGTTGCCTCTACATTGTACAGTTGGGTTTTTTTTCATGGCGTTCTTTGTTTTTAGTTGCAGGGAATATGGAGACTGATGGGGAGCCAGTTGTTGGCGTGGAGCAACCTGTTGTGTCTTTGCCTGACTCTTTTATTTCTTCTGCTGTTGAAGCATCCCATCCAGACCTTGTTGTGTTCTCGGCTGAGCCTGAGGCAGTGTTTTGTGCTCAAGAGTTTGTTAATAGCATTATCCAGGTTGGAACTGAGGCGCATAGGATTGCGGCATCCTTGCGCTTGCTCAGGCGGCAGCTTAGAGGTTTTTATGCCTCAATTCAGAATGCTATATCTGCTGTGGAGTGGGAGCAGTTGGGGGTGCCCGTTTCTGAGTTGCATATCTTGCGCTCTCATATGAGCCTTGCGAGGGTCTTGCTTGTGCAAGAAATACGGCAACTAGATGAACTTATTAGGCATGCATAGAGTGGTGCCACTATGAACTGATGTCTTTGGATGTTGTTGTTTCTGTTTTTGTGTATGGGCTTGAGAAAAACTTCTTCTGGATTTGTATTGTGGGAATAACAGGTTTGTTTTTGTTCTAAATGTCGTGTTCAATACGTTTCAGCAGCATGGAGGTGCTTGACAGGTATGAATGCTTTGTTGTCACGTGTTTGCAGCACATTTGTGTGGAATGTTATCTTCATCAACTCTTCAATCTGTTGGTATAATGCCTAGTATGCCTGCTGCTGTATAATGTGGCCGAAATTTCCAATGCTGTTTTTGAAACAATATGTTGGTGTTGACTTGTTTGATTTGTTAGTGGGCTTCGGCCCCTAGGCATAGTAGGCATCCCTCTTGTGGGATTCCTACTATGCTTGGATGAGCGTCGGAACTTCTACTGGGGTTCAACTCCCCAGGCTCATCATGGTCAAACTGCCAATTTTGAGATGTTGTATTTATTCAATGGTTTGGTTGAATCTTAGGGGTAAGTCAAATATGGGGGATTTGACCCCATCTTGACTTGCACTTGAGGGCTGGAATTCCGCCCCATGGCATATGCTGTGAAATACGCCAGCATCGAACGTTAAAAAAAACGTAATAGACACCCCAAATGATAATACACGGGTATATTCACATTTCGGCCATATTATCCCCTTCTATATAGTCCAATGGAAAAACTACAAGGCCATCATAGAACCTCTTTATGGAGCATAGTATTACTTCCTCCAATCGTAATGCATAATGTAATTGCACTTATAACACTTCATTTTTTAGCTTTCTCCCAATTAATCTTAAAAGGCAAAAGAAAAAAGAAAAAGTAAGACACAATTTCATGATCAAGGGCGCAATTGATTTAGCCTTTTCGAAGTCAAGAATGTAAAGCTCAATATACATTGCAATTGTAGGGGTGCATAATTTTGACAAGCAGCATATGAGTTCGACATTACATGCAATCGTTATACCATATATAGCAACAGAAGGATGTTCCTTTTACAAATACAATGTCAACATACTCTGTATGGGAGCAATTATAATTTACACATATGCATTTGATAACTTGCAAATAACTTTTAATTTTAAACATTTTAATACAATCAATCCTTTATCATCACAATAACCCTCTTAGATTACTTGCATCACTTGCACCCCTAGAGTTTCAATTCATAAGAACTATTGCCATCACCATTAATCTCCAACTACAGCACTATTGCTCCTTCAACATTACACCATCAAAAATACCATGCAAACAAAGACAACACAACTACAAAACAACCACCTCTGCAAATTAGTACTAAAGCCCGGCAACGCCGGGCACTATAACTAGTTCATATTTATTTGCTTGTTTGCTCGTTTGCAGGAACATCATACATTAGCGAGATGGATAATGTCCTTGAGGATGCTTTGACCTATGCAATCAAAGTTATTTTAAGCACATTTAATGGAACAACTGAGGAGCATTTGCAAGCGTCTGATCGGATGGTTGATGACGGTGGTGCCACTATTAGAATGGCGTATAGAATGAATTTTAAGTATCGTGAGTGGTATATTAATCTATATGGTCCTCTTTGTACTAGTGTCATTCCCACTCCTTCACAATCAAATCCTGGTACTGTTCTTTCTGACACTCCCTCACAATCACATCATGTTGCAAGAAGAACCTCATTGCCTACGCATGTCACTCCTCCTGAATTTTAGGGTTTCCATCCCCTCTTGGTCCAAATGACTTAACATGTACAAGAAGAGGAAGGGGACGAGGATGAGGACAAGATAGAGATAGGATGGCATCGTTAGAGTATCCACGTGTAAGTATTTTGATTTATTTAGTTTTGTTTGTGTATTGCATCTTTAGGTTATGTTCTCCATAAAGTCTTTTGCATCCTTAAGTTATATTTTCCATAAAGTTTTTTGCTTTATGCATGCTCTACACTTCTTATAGACAATTTCATTATATGTAAAATGTAGTATTTCAGATTGGAAAATTTGTGTACTCACCTGATACTATGATCATTGAAGGGGGGACACATGGAAAAGTGGCTCCTCTAGTTGTTAATTCACGAGGCGATCTATCCTGTGGTGCAGGTGCACAAGATTTCTCAAGAAATATATGCAGGGCCGCAAGAGAAGTTCTCTTTTGGAATTATCCCCATTTGGACATGAGACATCAAAGGCAAGAACACATTGATGCGGTAATTACTCTTTGTTTTTTTGTAGTATACTTTATAGCTATTCTTCAAAACATGATTATTAGGTTTTACGAAGTTGAATCAAGTTTTAAGTGATGCAGATCTTTGAGAGATTGCGTGAGTGGCATGGAGAAGGATAAAACAAAAGATTTGTCTTACGAGTTATCTCAAGAAATTTTCGGTAAGTTCGTAAATTAATAAGCTATGTTCCTTTTTAATTATCTTTTGACTATGTTCTTAAATTGCCTTTTGCAGGCTTTTTCGATTTAGATTGCTACGTAAAGTTGTCAAAAAAAAAAAAGTATGACAAGTGTCCTCCTCAATTAGAAGATCATCCTGAGGCATGACAGTTCTATCGTACAGAGGCAAAAAGTTTTTTATGGGGAGAGAGGACAGAATTTGCGCAACAATGTTATGCACAAGGGTGAGTATGTTTTGATATTAAAATTTTTAGTCTAGTACTTTATAAAGTTTTTTCATTTACTGACAAATGGATGGAAAGGGATCTAAAGGTGGAAGCAGAGGAATGATCACATTTCGAACTAGATTTCTACGACCTGAAAATTAATTGTTATATTTCACTTTACAAATGTGCTTACAATCATTTATTTTTTACAGTTTTCAATGTATGATCGAGCTCCATCTGCAGAAGAAGAACAACTTTTGGGTTCCCTCAACTTTGTCGAGGTGCAAAGACATTTAGCCAGACATGGAATATGGCCATTAGAGGAGAATAATCAAAAGGTACAAGTTCCTTAGATTTTCAAAATTATCTTCAAGTTTGTAGTATTAAATTTCACGTGCATATTTTGTAGGCAGTTGAGCAACTTCTATTCTTCGATGATATGGAAGTAGAAGGTGATATTGAACCAATACACAATATTAAAAATGATGACATTTTTGGAAATCAAAATTTTGAGGATGATTACGATGGAAGCAGTCCTGCAGACAGCTATGCTTGCTGATAGCTTTGTAACAGTCTTCTGAATAAACTTGCCTGCTGACAGCTTTGTAACATTTTGTACGTCTGTTTTATTTATATGTAACAGTATTTTGAAAACTTGTATCATGCAATATGTTTTGTGCAACATGTTTTATGTCCTCTTAATTTAAAAAAAAAAAAAAAAAAAAACTCTTTCTTTCGAGACATTCTTTTACTTTTGATACGTTTATGGATTTCTAATAGTAGCACTATTTTTTAAACACGTTACACATTTAATAGAGATCTCATATTCGTTTAATTGAAATGCATATTAAAAGTGTAATGCGTTTCTGGTACACGCTTGAAACACGTTACACATTTGAAACGCATTACAAACATAAAACGCGTTTCATTCTAAAATTATATTATAATATTGCTTTAATGTAAAAAATGTTTCAAAAAAGCGTTGCAAAGATAGGGGTTTTCTTCTAGTGATCAGTAGCAGCCAATTCTACTATGGCGTGGAATCATATCCTAAAGAAATCTATGTATAGTTCTGACATGAAAATACACCACCAAGACTTATGTCAGAAGATTATGGAGATCATCTCAAATCCGGTAATTATAGAAGCGCGAGAAAAACCATGCCCCTTCCCTTAAACGTCACAAAGCAAGTATTTTTCTCAACCGTTGGTCAGGATAGATCTAAATCCAATGGTGCAAGAAGAGGCCAGGTTATTTTTTCTTACACGTGGATAGGCTAGGCCTCAAGATAACGTGGCACCCAGGGTTGGATTGTTACGCATAAAAAAAAAAAAATTCAATAGAAAAAAAATAAGCACGTTAGTTTGCTGGTTGCATCGGTTAAAATATTCTTATTAGGATATTGAATTATTGTGGTAGAGGATTGAGTCTCCGTATCTCAAAATCTAAAACGTTAGGCGAACCCGTATAGAGAGGAGTCCCGATATTTCATATTCCAAGACCTTAGGCAAACTTGTATTCATGTTTCAAAATCATAGGCACCCCCAGTCATAAATGACTATAATCGAAACTAGAGGCACCCAGAGACCCCAACATACGATCTGGGCCATATGATGGACAGATCCGGCGATTGAATTAGTCCAGGATGCACCTCGTTTAGAATGTGTAGCATAGGCATAATCATTGTCTCAAGGTGGAGTTAATTTAATTTCCTTAAGAGCTGAAGAAAAAAGGTGGATCATGAACATAGCAAGGTTACAAGAATTTTATATCCACGGAAGCTAGTTACATTCACATTCAAAAGAATATCTTAATGGAGACTCTAGCTTTTATTGTTTTTGTTTATGACTAATTAGAGAAAGACTAATTACATGCAGGGCTCGAATTTGACGGCTTTCATGCCTGTTTTTTGGATTTTTGCCCGTCAAAACAGGCGGAAAAGATTTTCGTATGGCAAATGAAAGGCCGCAGTTGCACAATCGCCCGTCATAGAGAAGGGCAACTACAAGATATACTCGTCATTTGAAAGGCTAGGAATAAAGAAATGCCTGTCATTTTTCTTGCTATATATCTTTATAAATTTCAAACATTTGTATTATTGTTGATTATAAATCTATAATATCTCTATACAGTAACGATATACATGATACAATTACACATCCCAAATTTCCAATGATCCCCCATCCCCTTTTTTTAACCTCTTACACATTATAGTTATAGATGCACCATTAACAATCAAGTACCAACGGGAACCTAAATTTATGCTAAATTGCTAATTCAAGAAAATTAGATGCCTAAATCTCTGCCAATAATTCGAATTTTTTTTCTTGGAATCTTGATGCCCGCCCGCCCCCTGCCCGCCTAAGATCAGAGATTCAGAGTTCTTGGCTTCTTGCTTGTGCTGCGAAATCACAATGTCGAATCTATGCTACAAAGAGATGGTTGTGGCTTGGACTATTTGTAGAGATGAAAATGGAACGTGTGACAATTGGTGGGACAGTTTTCCAGCATTGATGAAATTATGGCAATGTTGTATGGTCATTCCTGGAAGCACGGCCTCTTGGGAGAGAGGTTTCTCCCGTCAAAACGCTATTAAGAGTGCTATAAGATCATGCATGAACTTAGAAACTCTTGATGCCACAATGTGTGTATCATTGTGGAATGAACCATTTGAAAGCATGAATTGGCAAACATGTTACAAGGATTGGTATGAAGCGAATCAAAGGAGAGGAATGCCACTTGAATAAGTTTTGATTCTAAACTTTTAAACTATTATTTTTATTTCAGTAGTATCTATGTAAGAACTTCATTATGTATTTGATGAACTTATAATGGAAATGTGCTTTGTTTTATGTATCTGTATATGTTTTCGAGGGAAAAAATGGTTTCTGTCGTTTTAAAATTTTTTATTGCATTTGAAAGGCTTGAATTTAGGAACTTCCTGTCACGCGAAAGTTGTAAAATTATTTTGCCCGTCCCTGGAAAATTAAGGGCAGACCGTCAAATTCGAGCACTGATTACATGTCTAAATATCATCTTGAGCTATTTTTTGGGACCAAAGCTTGTTGATGTCATTGCTATTTTTGGAACCAAAGCTAGTTGAATAGCTTGTTGACGTCATCTTGAGCTTGTTCGTGAGTGAGTTCCTATAAGTTTTCCAAAGCATGTTTCCAAGGCTGTCGCTACATATGTCATAGTGGGTCCCTTCCACTTGGGCGGATACAATGCAATCCCAAATGCAATGCTTCAATTATGGGAGATGCATCGGGAGGCAATGTCAAAGATGGATCCAAGGCATAAAGAAGCTTATCATCTTGGACAAGGTTTGACACCCATGCACCAATAAATTGAGCACCATTTTCATCTTGGCTAAAAGTCTTCTTACCTGTAAGTAGTTCTAAAATGACAATTCCAAAGCTATAGACATCACTCTTCACTGTGAGCTGCAATGTGGAAAAATATTCTGGATCCAGGTAACCTGGTGTGCCCACCACTGTCATATTGCTAAAATGGGTGTCATTATTAGCAGGCCCAAATATGGACAAACCAAAATCAGCAACATGTGCATTCATTTCCTTATCCACCAGTATGTTTCCAGTCTTTACATCTCTGTGTATGATGGAGGAAACTGCAATGGGGAGGGGGTTTCCTGAAATAAACCCCCTGGCGGCCGCCCGCGAGCGGCGCCGCCAGGGGGTTTATTTCAGGAAACCCCCGAGCCATTGCGGTTGCGCCACGTAAACGGTCCACAGGGAGGAAATTTTTGCTAGGCAAAAAACATTTGTTCTACGGCAGACGGTTCCGGCGGTTCTTTCCTGCTCCAAATCACCAGACTTGCCCAGACAGATCAACGGGCTAAGGCTAAAGCTAAGGCTTTCAGAGCTTCCGAGCTATGGCTATGGCTTCTGAATAGTTAAAAAATCCGGCTTTCAGAGCTTCTGGGCGTCCGAGCTATGGCGGCGTCCGAGCTATGGCTATGGCTTCTGAATAGTTAAAAAATCCGGCTTTCAGAGCTTCTGGGCGCCTGATCAGATGAAAATCCGGCTTTACTAAGGCTTTCAGAGCTTCCGAGGTATGGCTATGTCTTCTGGCTATGGCTTTCAACGGGCTTCAAAGCTTCCGGCTATGGCTTAAAAAAAAAACCTTCTAGAGGTTTCTTGGCAGAGCATTGGCGGCGCCGCCTGAGCTCGAACCTGGCTGGTTTCTTGTTTTGAACAAAAGCATAAAAAACAAGAAATTTCCTCCCTGTGGACGTTTACGAATGCTGGCATTCAGCTGGATTGGAGAACGAGAGTCAAGATAGCAGCACAGGCTGCAAAAGGGTTAGAATATCTGCATGTGTATGCTAGTCCTCGTATCGTAAACGTCCGCAAATCAAATAATGAACCATTCTCCATGAACTCGAAAACTAACATTTTCTCTTGCTTGCAAAATCCAATCAAGTTCACTAGATAAGCATGATTCAGCCTTGCTAAGAGCCTCAGTTCTTGGTCGAAGAACTTGGAGCTTCCTTGGTTTGTAGATTTCTTTACCGCCACCACTCGACCATCGTTTAATACTCCTTTATAGACCATACCAGATGCCCCTTTGCCCAGTAGCATTTCTTCATTGTAGCTTCTAGTGGCTATACTTAGCTCTGAGTTGCTGAATTCTTCTACACCTTGTGATGTTCCTTCCCAAGGACCAAACGCATTTTTTACTTTCCTAGCAGTGCATAATCTCCAATATAAATATACAAGAGAGCTTATTGCTACAATGCTTACCGGAATTACTACTGCAACGGGAATGATAGAGGATGTTCTTTTATTTTTTGATAGAGTTGTTGGAGGAGGGCTGGCCACTTGACATGTTCTGTCTTTGCTAAATCCACAAGAAGAAGCTTCAAGTGATCCATTACAACGAGAGCAATCCACACAAATTTTGTCGCCAGGATTAGGGCAAGGGCTGATGCCCAAAGTGGTGGAATCCATTTCATATTGGTTCTCATCACATACAGACTCACAGGGGGCTTCACTGATGTTGCCCGTGTACTGCATATTGTAGTTTGTCCAGCCTCACACCACATGTGTAAGCTTCCCCTGCAGAGATTACAGAAAATTTAATTCCAGCACCAACACTTAGCTGACCATATATATTCTCCCCCCAACATACTGCTTCGTGATTATCTTCTCTAATGCCACAAGTATGCCGGTCACCACCTGCTATAGCCGAAAAGTTATACTGACTAGGAGGTTGAGATTGATTAGCTACATTATTACCCCAACATAGCGTCTTTCGTGTATATTTTTCGATGGCACACATATGTTCCTTGCCTGCAAAAATGGCACTATATTGACTGCCAGGATCTGGTATAATCTGGTCACCTTCAGTGATGCTTTTTCCCCAGCAAACCGTTAAGCTGCTACTTTTGCTTAGGCCACATGTGAAGTAATCACCTGCACTAACTGAGCTGAAAGAGCCGTTTGGAGGACTGGATTGGCCGTATGTATTATCACCCCAACAATCAACTATGCCTGTACCATCTGCTCTAACAGCACAAGCATGCCACCCCCCGCAATTCAAATTGGAATAGCTAATATTTTGCAAGGAAGTAGCAAATGTGCTGCCTGAACGGTGTCCCCAGCAAACGAGTGTTCGATACTTGTAAGAAAGGCCGCAGGCGAAATAACCACCTCCTGAAATGGTCCAGAATTGAGTGTTCCTTGGCGCTTCCGTGTTATTGTAAAGGGCTGTGCGGGCATAGCATATGGGCACCAAGGACTGGGCTTCCAATGCACAAGTGCATCCCCACATGCCTGTGAACGTGCTCATGTATCCTCTTGCCATAGAGCGGCTCCATAGGCTCAACAAAACTGAGATCCAACATAACGCCCCCCACATTTTGAAATGAGAACACACATTTTGGGCCATTGTTGGGTAAGGCCTCATGCAATCTTTGCTGCCTCCACCTCCCTATCACAATTTGATCGGAGAGCGGATATCAGAGGTGAAGAGCGGCACAATAAAGGGGGAAAGAGCTTCAGAAGGGAGAGGGACCAGCAGATTGAACTAGTTTTTGCAGATGCTCACCAAGAAGAGGCCTCCACCTCCATTTTTGCATCAAAATCTGCCATTGAAGGCAAAAATATGATCATGTGGCCACCCCTATTCAACAATGCGTAGACATGAGGACACTTGACAGACCCACATAAGAGAAATATCCATCTCACATACAGGTCACACTGGCCCCGTATAAGTTATTGTACACGGAACTCCGTATATATCATCCGGGATGTGGTTAATCCGGACAAAACAGAGTGGTTAATCCGGACATCCGGTATCAGCCAAGGTGGTTAATCTGGACATCCGATATCAGCCACGGTGGTTAATCCGGACATCCGATATCAGCCAAATGGTTAATCCGGACAAAAAGTGGTTAATCCGGACAAAAAACCAGGCGTAGAACTGTGCGGCGGGGGCAGAAATTTTGATCAGATCACTCTTGCTGCTCCGTGGGCGGTTTGATCCGCTTTAAAAAGCATGCCAATCGCTTTGTATGCCTCTTTTATGTTAGATTGATGAAGAGAGGAAGAGATTTAAGGCGAAATAGAGCAGAATCGATCAAAAAAAGGGCAAAAACAGTTGGTTTTTGGGCTTCAAACTGCGCAGTTCTTAATGGCTGATAACGGTGTCCGGATTAACCACAATGGCTGATAACGGGTGTCTGGGTTAACCACATCCCGGATGATATATACGGTCTTCCATTGTACACTTGACCTTGATCTTGGACTTCAAAAAAAAAATGGCAAGCCGCCTTAAAACTGTTAGGGAGGGCCCAAAATAGTGGACTATGGGCTAATTGTGTACCATGTAAGATGGATAGAATCTACCAATAGTGGATCAAACAATAAAAATATTATCTCAATCTCAATCATTGAATTAACTAATCAAATCTTCCACAATAGGGGCTTTTCATGATTCTTTAGCCAGCTATTGTTGCTCTGCAGTATCTTTGACCTAGTAATTTGCAATGGGCTGGCACAGTGGTCATCCTCTTGCAAGCACACCTGCAGGCAGGAGAATCAGGAGGGCGGATCTAGTGTGATGGACTATGTGCTGCTGACTGAACAGGATACGCACGTCGTTAAGCACTTTTGAGTGGGAACGGATAGTAGGGATGAGGACATGGACGCAGACCACCTACCACTTTTTACTTGCAACTGGATTGGCAAGTTGTTCTCACCTCCTATGTGGCAACTCCTCGCACGCTTCAGCTGCGATCGAATTATGAACATGCAGAGGCTTACATCCCGATATTGACAGATGACTTGACAAGCATTCCGCAGTTCTCTACACTAGAGCAACAGACATGCATGTTGATTGACGTCCTCGGGACTGCCGCAGAAAGGTGCTTTGGGAGAGGCCGCCCTAGACGGGCTTCGGCGACCACAACCTTCCCGCGCAACCAGTGGTTTCATATTGAGTGCAAGAAACACAAACACTGGCTCTGCCAGATCATAGACCCTGCTCTACGCTCGCACGCGGTTAGATATACCGCCTTTTCCTTAAAGCTAGGAAAGCCAGGTACATCGCGGCGCGTGTCAACAGAAAATGTTCTTCCTCTTGGACCGTCATCTTAGGACCTCCTGCCGAAGGGTGCTCAAAAAGCTAGTACAACCTACTGAAACATTACTCCAAAGTAGTGGGGACAATACCTGCAGTAGCTCTACGATCCTTAGAGTGCACAAGCAGCACTACGCCCACAGCAGAACCCGATGCTGGAAATCATAGAGGCAAACGTAGATTAGGGCTTACAACGTCTGGCCAATGGAAAAGCACCAGACCTGGCTGGATGGTATGCAGGCAGAGTTGCTTAAGTGGACAGGACCATCCATAGTATCGGTATAACCGCCATATTCAACAGGGCGTTGCGGGAGGACTTTCCCCTGCAGTGAACCATTAGCAGAGTTGTCCCCATATACAAGGCAAGTGACGCACACTGCACAGCCAATTACCGAACAATCATGGTCAGTTCGATGCTTGCAAAACTGCTTGCTGGGATTCTTGAATAGCAGTTGATAGTCTGGGCAGAGGCAATAGACGTGCAGGCTCTCATACATGCAAGGGTTCAGGCACGACAGGGTAAGAGCATGTTAGGGCCTACATGTTTTGGAAACTACCTGGAAAATACTCTGGGTAGTCAAAGATGATGATATATTTGAGTTCTTAACATCTTCTTGACATCACAAAGTACCTTACAACATGTATGTACTACGACTCTTGAACATAACACAATTTCTTTTAGTCAATCTTGTAGTCTAGGTACTTTAAAATACAATTATGTACTTGCACAGAAGTACACAGAAAGGTACCTTTTTGGTAATTTTTTATGTAGGCCCTAACATGCTTTCACCCGACAAGAGAATAAGCAATTTAAGTCACTAGTTTCATCATTTATTTGTTTAAAATTGCACTTTTAAATTTTTTAGATTTTGATACAATAAGTGACGGTAGCTGTTGATGAAATCGCGTCATCTATATCGTCACTTGTAGCATCACCAAGAACAACAGTTGTAGTATCATATTTTACAGCATTGTAGTGGCATAATAATATCATTTGTAGCATCATCTATAGCTGCAATTATAATTTCGTACATTTTGTCGTTGTCGTGCTATAATAATGTCAATTATAGGATCACATGTATTGCAATAATTAAATCATTCATAATGTCACGAGCGCTATAATAGTGTCAGTTATGGTCTCACTTGTATTGCTATAATTAAATGATCCATAATGTCAATACACGCGTCATCCTTTATATCATCATTTTTAACATGATTAGTATTAGATATAGCATCATTAACAATGCCACACATAGTGCCATATGGAGGTTATGATTGTATCATTATTAACGTCAAGCATATTATCACGTATTATTATAAATTAGACTGTAATTATATCAAATACAAGAATTTGGCGCCGGCGGAGCCGGCGCCCTGTGCACCCCTGGGAGTTGATCTCAAGTGCGCGCATCGGTGCAGTGT
This sequence comes from Isoetes taiwanensis, assembly GCA_021234155.1. NCBI lineage: Eukaryota > Viridiplantae > Streptophyta > Lycopodiopsida > Isoetales > Isoetaceae > Isoetes > Isoetes taiwanensis. The sequence continues at coordinate 16,163,166 of JAJEKV010000024.1, forward strand.
CCATCTACACCTTGGGCCATTTCTTGATTTCAGTCCTGTAGAATTAAAACTATATGGTTTCTTTATGTGAGTTCTTCCCTAGAATTCAAAATTGATAGAAATCTACCATTGTTGCATATATTGCCTGCATGTTTGTTGTGGGCTAACCATAATAGTTAGATGCAGATAGCATTGGAATTATTAGTCGCATGTTTCCCTAGTGCTAAAGTAATGGTGCACCTTGACAGATCATAAGCCAAGGCACAACCGGATCTGTACAAATAATAAATATGGTTGCTTTATTACTTGTTTGCATGAGGCATTGCAATAGCAGTATATTTTAATTGGTTATAAGAATTTTAGTAGTTTAATTAACCATTGTAAAAATAGGTGAGCACCCCTTAATGGGGGGCAGCTCGTGGCTCGACCACAAGGCCTGTGATGACAAGGAGCCGATGCGCCTAGCACCGAGCGGATGGTCTCGCCTCGACTCATAGGATGTCGCCACGTGGCATTGCCACGTTGGCGAGGGGCCATCAAGATAAGGAGGCGGTTATCTCTGCATGACATCTACCGAGATTGTTTCCCTAAAAACTCCTCTAATTTATTACAAAATTTTCTAAGCCGTAAATCCACAATGCAGGTGTTTGGATTGAAGACACCAAAAATAATTTGCCGATGATAATTGGAGGCGCACAAGCAAGGTAAAGCTGGTCCGATTTGGCTATTATCGGTGACACGGTTCTTGGGTTAAAAAACATGCCTGGATTTGCCCGATGTAGCCCATAAACACCCCTGTAATAGAATTATGTGTTTGGTTTTCAAGTTTCCCACAATCAAAGGCCGAATTAGATTCATTGTGTAGAATTTACAGATGGCGAGAGGTCCAATCAATTCCGCCAGTAGGCAACGGCCCGTCGAGGAGTTTTCTCGCCTTGGATAGGTTTAGGCCAAGCGAGAGGATGCAATCCTTCCGCATCTCTGCCCGACTGTTTCGCCAAATCGCAGCTCGGATATGCTCAAATACGCCAGGAATTCTACTGCCTTAATTCATGGCAAAGATGCTATTTTAGAAGATCAAGGCAGCTGAGCATATTCTCGCCCCATTCTTCAACCTATGCTTTCAAAGGGGCAAATTATGCCCTCAGATAATCGCAGTCTAAGACGGTAACACAACACAAAAAGACCAAGCTCCAGAGCTCGGAACTCCCTTAATTCGGCTGCCTAATTGTACCTTAGGAAGGCCGATTTACGGATCTCTGTGGAACCCGAATCAACAGGGTCAATCCGCGGGCCGTAATTGTATGGATGAATCGAAAAGTGGCTTCCACTATTAAATTCAAAGCAATGGAATCCTGATTAAAATTCACGAAATGTATCACGTTTCTTTCCTTTAGATAATACCACAGAATTATTTTGCCTGATAACTTTTCCACAACAGTTTCCGGCCATATCTCTACATAATCAAGGACAAGAAGCATAATCTTGCAGCGGATTTGCAAAATTCAAGCTTCAAGGGAAAAGCATGTCAGACATTTAGAGATAGCAGCAGACTTGTCCCCACAAAACTATCGGACGAATTTGCCCGCAGGCATGCACAACTCAAGTCCGAGCTCCCAACTAATCCTCGGGCGTCCTCTGCCGAACCCTTTCCCGATGCCAAATGTAAATTTTTTTAGGTTTTTTTTTGCCCTGAAACATTTATTTTTGGATTTTTTTTTGCCGGAAAATCACTTTTTTTTTCTCCTACTAATCATATATATAGGAAGAATATAGGAAGATAATTCCACGTTCTCCACCACCTATAAGATCATCTATAAGCCCGGCCGATTTAATTTAATAGTTCAATTACCTAATATGTCAGATGCTCCTATCAATGGTTTAGTTAAAATGAAATATATACAAAAAATAATAATGAATTATGTACAAAGTTGGTACAAAGGCGGCCCAAAGGCAATATTGTGAGCATTTGGTATACAAATATAGCATAAGGAAAAGGGCTATCAATAAATTCAAAGAATGCAGTATACATTTTTCTAACATAAAGAAAGGCAAAGAATGCAACATACATAGAAAAGCATTTCCTAATTGCTTCATTGTTACTGCCCAGAATGTAATGGGCACTAAATGTCTTCCTATTGCATTTATGTTCATGTAATCAAAATACCATTACACATTTATGCCAAGCCAAGCGCAATGACAAGTGTGATGCAATTGTGAAGTTGAAACATGTCTCTCCAAATATCCTGGCTAAATATCCTGCCTGTCAAATACTCCCTGTCAAATTGTGTCTCCAAGGAGCTTGTTAGTGCGCCTTTACTGGAGGATCTCTTCTCTCACATCTACTATCCTTGTTCTGTATCCCCTCATTTTTCCATCCAAAATTATATTACTATTAGTATTTTATCGTCACTTAAACTGAAACAAGCTTCTGAACTTCAAACCAGAATTACCTGCTTCAATTCGAGCTTGGCATCTTCTCTAACCCGTTCTATAGGTGTTGTCTCAGTTTCAGTCATTATCCTGCCAATAATCATTTTCTGTTTGATCTTCCTCATCATCTGACATGGTTGAACCAGTGCTGCGTTTTCTTGGTGTTACCCCTGTACGCCGGCAGCTTAATTGTAAAGCTTGTTATTGGCTAACAAATGATGTTACCATAAACAGTATCCATGATTTATGATTAACTAGGATATCTGTTTATTATTTTACAAATCCATTTTACCCAAAGTTCACATGAAAAAACAACGAGTCTAATCTTCAAAGCAAAAAAGTATGACTATCATATAAAATAATTACAGGGATGATTACCAGTCAAGCTTAGAAGATGATCTCACAAATAAATGCTTCCTTAGAGCCATGTGTGGGCAGAGCACAGGGAGCATACTGCAACGGAAAGAAAGGAAGGATTTCTGGAATCTGCTATATGAATTACTGCTTGACAAATAGCAAAGCAAATGGATTCGGCACCTGGGGGCAGCTGCAAGGGAGTCCATCAACGGATGCAATCTAGACGCTTCCCAGCTTCTCCAGTTTTAATGATCTCAGATGTGCACGCCCATAGCAAGAAGGAAAGAACCCTAAAGAGCAAGCTGCTATATTTTCTTCTCAAGCACAAGCAACAAGCCTATAAGAAACCAGACCATGTAATAGCAGTTTGGGGCAAGGGGCTGATTTATGTTAACCCTCAAGGCCATAAAACTTGTGTAATCGAATATTAGGACTGGCATTAACCTTTCTTGGGATCGTGTAGGTAGAGTATATGCCATGGAAACCTCACGTCTGGCTCTTTTTCCATTTCAGAACTGAAACCTATTCTTGTGCAAGAACTGGCCGCTTTAAATTTGCAACACAATAATCAAAACCACTGGTCATAATCTTACTCATGGCCATATCTCTGAACACACAGAAAACTCTTACCACCGAAGCATAAAGCTCAAATCTCCATTTTAAACATATGAAAATCATTGACTGTTACCTTAAGCAGGATTCAAAGGCAAGGACATCATTCTGCAGTGCTTCCTCCTACAAAAATTATAGTTCATCTCCAGCTTTTTGTCTTATATTCGACAAGGTTAAATCCAGGTTCATATCTGCATGTTTCGTCCCTACCCATATATCCGGTCATGCAAGAAAACATATGAATAACCCTTTTCGCAGCACAAAATCTGTCATACCCAGGTGCAAATCATGGGGTAAGGAGTCTTATTTCTTTGGCCAGGTATAATGCTCAGGAATTTCCGCTGCTGGTAGTAGCAAATTTGGAATGTTTTTTATTTCCGGTTCTTCCGTATCGGATGCGACCAAAGAGGCCGCTCGGGCGCCAATGCCAAAAGCTCTGTGCCTAAATATCACAGCAAAATTAGCCCTAACATTTTTGCATAACCCTATATTTGCATTGTAAGCTGTCAACAATGATATGTCCTATTATTTTGCCACAAAATTATTGGTCTAGGCATATAGACACGGAAGCAGTCGAAGTGCAACTTTTTTTATTTTTTTAGCTTAACCATTGGATTATAACCATTGGATTGTTAAAGATAAGCGATGAATACATAAAGCCGTAGAAATACATGCCGCCACTGTAAACCGGCGTGACAAGGAAGCAGTCAAAGTCCGAAGCAGGCAAGGTTTGTGCTTCGAATGGAGACGACTGGCCAAAAATCTAGAGAAACAGAGGTGTCGAAGATTAAAAAACCTAGAGAACAAACTAAGCGTATGCTGGATTGATCTGCCTCAGGTGCCGGATTGATCATTCATATGTGACCTTCAATCTTGAGAATTTATATGCAAAATGTAACTTTGAGATGGTGAATACTGTGACGTAGATAGATATTCAGAAGACGAGACAAATAGAGACTGAAAATATGCGTCTAGTTTTGGCATCATGGTGTATACCAAACGATTTCCTTTCGGCACATAGAGCTAGTCTGCATTCTTTCGCCATAAACGCAGCCAGAAAAAGCTTTATGAAGATAGTGGTTGATGTCCAATGTATGTTAGTGTGCAAAGGAGGAGGAGGAGGACCAGGTGCAAGTATATGGAAATGGTAACATCCATAGGTGCACTCATGTGGTTAGGGAGGCTATGAAATGCTCTTGCATATTTACTGGGGCTAGAAATTTGTTATTGTCTTAAAGTCTAGATTGTTAAAATGTTAACAACTGAATTTGACACTTGTGCTCAACCCTGACATGAGCACAATGCTCGTAGATTGGAGAGTTTCTGGCACATCACCTAGCGAGGATTTAGAATGCCTACAATTGAATTGAGTTTGGCATTCTTGTCTTTAATCACAAGATAAGCATTCTATTTGTACATTTAGCCAACATAGCTATTGCCCTGTGGCGGCATATTTTAGTATCGAAGTATCATCATTTGGACCTAGAAACCTTGTCCACGAGTACACGAAGCATAGAATACATAGAAAGTTGGACATCTTTTTCTCTTTAATGTCTATCTACTTAGCATTATGCATCCTTCACATTTTAGCATTATGCATCCTTCACATTTTAATAATGTCAATTATTCAATGTTGGTATCAATTTGGCATTACAAAATAATGCCATCACATAGAATATGTTGACATCTGGGAGACATCAGCTTGAGTGCAATTGGCATTGCAAGATGAAGGCATAATTTAAATGGCACATAACCTTATTGTACATACATATGTTGTGGGCCAACAATGAGTTGGATAATTTGACAAATAATAATACAATGTAAGGGTGTGAGGTGGCAGTTTAAAAGTGGCTCACGAAATCTCGTGTAAAAAAAAGGAAAGTTTGCAGGTGTCGGACGAATAGGTTTCCCATGTTGGTTTTTTATTCCGGAGTGTAAATGCAGCTCTGTGGCCCTGCCTGTTTCTCCCGGACTAGCTATGCATTGGCCTCTTCTTACGAATTCCCCTTCCCATGTGTAAATCATGTTGTTATGCAAATATGAACTTTTCGAGCCATCTCTGGAGAAAGTCGGACTGTACAAATGCAGATGCCGTTGCGGAGGCTACAATTGAAAGCCATTTTTTCGGTGTCAATCTATGCATAATTTTTGTAAAATGTTTGCCACAAAATGCTGGGAATGTTTTTGGGCCATTTCTTGATTTCGGTCCTGTAGAATTAAAACTATATGGTTTCTTAATGTGGGTTCTTCCCTAGAATTCAAAATTGATAGAAATCTACCATTGTTGCATATATTGCCTGCATGTTTGTTGTGGGCTAACCATAATAGTTAGATGCAGATAGCATTGGAATTATTAGTCGCATGTTTCCCTAGTGCTAAAGTAATGGTGCACCTTGACAGATCGTAAGCTAAGGCACAACCGGATCTGTACAAATAATAAATATGGTTGCTTTATTACTTGTTTGCATGAGGCATTGCAAAAGCAATATATTTTAATTGGTTATAAGGATTTTAGTAGTTTAAATAACCATTGTAAAAATAGGTGAGCACCCCTTAATGGGAGGCAGCTCGTGGCTCAGCCACAAGGCCTGTGACAGCAAGGAGCCGCTGATGCAGCCTAGCACCAGAGCGGATGGTCTCGCCTGACTCATAGGATGTCGCCACGTGGCATTGCCACGTTGGCAGGGGCCATCAAGATAAGGAGGCGGCTATCTCTGCAGACAGACGGCTGAGATTGTTTCCCTAAAAAAACTCCTCTAATCTATTACAAAATTTCCTAAGCCGTAAATCCCTGTGCAGGTGTTTGGATTGAAGACACCAAAAATGATTTGCCGATGATAATTGGAGGCAGCAAGCAAGGTAAAGCTGGTCTGATTTGGCTATTATCAGGCTGACCTGGTTACTGGGTTAAAAAACATGTCGGATTTGCCTGATGTAGCCCATAAACACCCCTGTAATAGAATTATGTGTTTGGTTTTCAAGTTTCCCACAATCAAAGGTCGAATTAGATTCATTGTGTAGAATTTACAGATGGCAGAGAGGTCCAGGCAATTCTGCCTGTAGGCAGCCGTCCAGAGGATTTTTCTGCCTTGGATAGGTTTAGGCCAAGCAGAGGATGCAATCCTTCCGCATCTCTGCCCGACTGTTCTGCCAAATCGATGCAGCACGCTCAGATATGCTCAAATACGCTCAGGAATTCTACTGCCTTAATTCATGGCAGCATGCTATTTTAGAAGATCAAGGCAGCCTCAGCATATTCTCGCTCCATTCTTCAACCTATGCTTTCAAAGGGGGCAAATTATGCCCTGTATACTGACAGTCTAAGACGGTAACACAACACAAAAAAACCAAGCTCCAGAGCTCTGGAACTCCCTTAATTCGGCTGCCTAATTCGTACCTTAGGAAGGCCGATTTCTGGATCTCTGTGAAACTGAACTGAACAGGGGCAATCCGTGGCCGTAATTGTATGGATGAATCGAAAAGTGGCTTCCACTATTAAATTCAAAGCAATGGAATCCTGATTAAAATTCACGAAATGTATCACGTTTCTTTCCTTTAGATAATACCACAGAATTATTTTGCCTGATAACTTTTCCACAACAGTTTCCGGCCATATGTCTACATAATCAAGGACAAGAAGCATAATCTTGCAGCGGATTTGCAAAATTCAAGTTTCAAGGGAAAAGCATGTCAGACATTTAGAGATAGCAGCAGACTTGTCCCCACAAAACTATCGGGCGAATTTGCCCGCAGGCATGCACAACTCGAAGTCCAGAGCTCCCAACTAATCCTCAGACGTCCCTGCCAGAACCCTTTCCCGATGCCAAATGTAATTTTTTTTAGGTTTTTTTTTGCCCTGAAACATTTATTTTTGGATTTTTTTTTTGCCGGAAAATCACTTTTTTTTTCTCCTACTAATCAATCTTTTTAATTTGGAAGTTTCCGGCATAGAGGAAAAGATTTTTGGATTTTTTTTTAAGTTATGTTTCTAAGGTTTTTAGAAGTTTCGGTGCCGAAAAGAAATCCCGATCTTCCAAAAATCGGGACTTTTTTTCCCGTATGATTTTGGCCTGGGCTTTTTGGGGTTTTAGACTTTCGATCCTTTTGGCAATTTTATTCATTATTTTGCTTGACTGCTCGCTTTGGCTCCACGATTACTAGATTGCAGGTGTCCGAGAGAGGCCTGTGTTAGAATAGTTTTTAGTCAGATTCGAATTAGTTGGAAAAAATGCAAGGGGATAAATCCATAAGCAGTAAGAGTCGGATTTGGGCGCCCTTGCCCAGATTGCAGAAGGGGATAACAGAGGTTTGCTTCTTCTGGGTTTGCCAAAGGAGATTTTACAGTTTGAGGATTGTTTCAAAGGACATGAGGCATGATGCAATGCAACTGCATAACCAATTTCCAGATTTTTCTTTTTAGAGAGGGTGAGAAGAAAAGTCGGCTTACAAAAATTTTGCCACAGTATGAAAGGTCTGTCATGGATTATGGAGGCAGTATGAGGGCTGGCCTATATGGCCCTATATCAATCTTTTTAATTTGGAAGTTTCCGGCATGGAGGAAAAGATTTTTGGATTTTTTTTTAAGTTATGTTTCTAAGGTTTTTAGAAGTTTCGGTGCCGAAAAGAAATCCCGATCTTCCAAAAATCGGGACTTTTTTTCCCGTATGATTTTGGCCTGGGCTTTTTGGGGTTTTAGACTTTCGATCCTTTTGGCAATTTTATTCATTATTTTGCTTGACTGCTCGCTTTGGCTCCACGATGTCCGAGAGAGGCCTGTGTTAGAATAGTTTTTAGTCAGATTCGAATTAGTTGGAAAAAATGCAAGGGGATAAATCCATAAGCGATGAGAGTCGATTTGGCTTCCTTGCCCGGTTGCGAAGGGATAACAGGGTTTGCTTCTTCCGGGTTTGCCAAAGGAGATTTTACAGTTTGAGGATTGTTTCAAAGGACATGAGGCATGATGCAATGCAACTGCATAACCAATTTCCAGATTTTTCATTTTAGAGAGGGTGAGAAGAAAAGTCGGCTTACAAAAATTTTGCCACAGTATGAAAGGTCTGTCATGGATTATGGAGGCAGTATGAGGGCTGGCCTATATGGCCCTATATCAATCAATCTTTTTAATTTGGAAGTTTCCGGCATGGAGGAAAAGATTTTTGGATTTTTTTTTAAGTTATGTTTCTAAGGTTTTTAGAAGTTTCGGTGCTGAAAAGAAATCCCGATCTTCCAAAAATCGGGACTTTTTTTCCCGTATGATTTTGGCCTGGGCTTTTTGGGGTTTTAGACTTTCGATCCTTTTGGCAATTTTATTCATTATTTTGCTTGACTGCTCGCTTTGGCTCCACGATTACTAGATTGCAGGTGTCCGAGAGAGGCCTGTGTTAGAATAGTTTTTAGTCAGATTCGAATTAGTTGGAAAAAATGCAAGGGGATAAATCCATAAGCAGTAAGAGTCGGATTTGGGCGCCCTTGCCCAGATTGCAGAAGGGGATAACAGAGGTTTGCTTCTTCTGGGTTTGCCAAAGGAGATTTTACAGTTTGAGGATTGTTTCAAAGGACATGAGGCATGATGCAATGCAACTGCATAACCAATTTCCAGATTTTTCTTTTTAGAGAGGGTGAGAAGAAAAGTCGGCTTACAAAAATTTTGCCACAGTATGAAAGGTCTGTCATGGATTATGGAGGCAGTATGAGGGCTGGCCTATATGGCCCTATATTGTCATGGTGTTGACATGCTGAGAGGGGAGGTTGGCTTCTACTTGCATTTATTCTTGCCTGTTTTTTTGGGAAAGAATCTTGGAATATAGGGAAAGGGTTAGCATAGTGCAGAGGGAAAATAAAACTGGGTCTTGAAATTTCCAATAATGGGGAGCTCTAGATCTGCTATAAAGAGCCTTCTTCTTCTTGACGGAATTTGGCTTGCAGGCATACGAGTTGGTCCAAAATGAGAGATGGGTTATCAAAATAGTAGACAATGTGATATTGACAGTTAGAATTATGGGCTATTCACATGGTAATTTTTTGGCCCAATGCTCAGTCTGGAATGTGCATCTGTATTTGACGTGGTATGAAAATCCTCTACAAAGGCATTTCTGTCATTGTTGTGTGATCTGATGCATTCTATGTTTGTTTCTTTTTAAGCAAACAGAGTTAGCCACTGCCTGATGGCAGTAGATCAATCGGATCTTCCAAGATTGGCCTCCAATCGGGATCCTGTGAGGTATAACAAATTCTCTTAAAATATTTTTGATCAATTCACTTAGATTTTTTACCTTTCTTCATCTGTTCATACTTTGTTGCCTGCAAAATTTATTACGTTGGCCATTGATGAAGAACAAGCTATGATGAGAAAAATGGGCCCATGCAAAGAAGTAATATTTTGCTTTCTTATTGTAGTTCACTTGAAAGTGTTAAGATTTTGAATTTGGAGCTAACAATAATGAATCTGCACTGCATTATTGCAGAGTTTATGTGATAAGATGGTGTCTTTTCTCTCCTCTTTTCTTTTTCTCTGAACCCTTGCAATTTTGTTCTTATTTATTATTTCATGCGTAGTTTGAGGGGATTTCAAAAGGAGCACAACAACAATACACAGTATGTAATTCTTGATTTCAATCTTTTTAATGCTTTCTACGTTTCTTGGCCTTTGGTTGTTCTTGAGCTGTAATTCTTGATTTCAATCTTTTTAATGCTTTCTACGTTTCTTGGCCTTTGGTTGTTCTTGAGCTGTACTATTCTATTCTATTCTATTTAAGTACTTTATTGTATCGTTTTATCCATTATTATTTTTCTTTGATTATTTTGAAATGATTCCATATCAGACTTTGTCTCTGGAAGATAAGGGCTAATCACCCTTAACCATGTTGTACAGTCATTTGAGCTATTACATTCCCTAGATGATGTGTATTCGACATGTTATTTGTGTCGTCCTTTTGCAGTATTCTTTTCTAAACTGCTTCTGCTTTCTTACAGGAACATGTATTTATATCCATGGCACATGCTCTCTGAGGTTAGTCTAGAAATTACATGCAATCAGATCCACCAAAATTATATTTCGTAAATATTCTTAACTACACTTGCTAAACTTTTAAGTTATGACGTAGGTGAAGTTTACACATTTTTGCATGAGGTGTAGTTTATAGTATGCAGCATGCAGGGCAGGGCAGAGCTTATGGGAAGCTTATGGGATGGAGCATGCATAGATCAAGGTATAAATATCTTCTTTTGAAAGTGTATAGATGTCTTTAACTCTATGTAGTATATGATGTTAGAACAATGGGTATTTTCTTTTCCAATATCTGGTTTGGAACTTCTGCCATTCGGCTTTGAGAAATTTTGTTCTTTCACACAACTTTAGTTTCACATCCTTCCACTTCAGAGTGGCTTTAAATTGCCTCCAAGGAGGCTGCCTGTAAAAAGTGTATCCGTTGACCTTCAACCCATTTGCTTTTTTCTGTCTTTCTGGGCTGCTGCTACTGAGTAGTTCTTCAATATAATGGATGGATATTTGAGTTGTTAAAAGACTTTGGCCAATATGTTGTTACACCTGATGGTGAAAACTCATCATAATGTCTTCTCTATGGTTTAGTAAGATTTTTGTGCTTTCTTTTTATTTTGCTTCTAAGGTGCGTTGACGATCAAAGAGAACTCAATACAAGAAGAAATATTCATGATCCAGCATAGTTCTACCAAAAAGTTGTTAAATGAGCTCAAGAGCCTAAAGAGCACTCTCTTGACATGATATTTGGTATTTTCAATGTTGTAGCAGAGTGTATGCTTGGGCTGCAGTAATCATTTGAAGCAACTAAGTATTGTTCTGTGTAGTTCTCATTTTTTTACCCTAGGTCTCAAATCTCAATAAAAACAACATAATATGCTGTTGCTTTAGCTTGCAGGGTGTGCATAGATAGGCACCTCTAGACCTCTGTAAAATGTAATTGCAGGTCGCCTGGAAGAAGATTTGACAGTCCGTCGATATTGAAATGCAAAGCCATGCTTTTTGTTGTTCTGCAAGGACAAGGTTTCACGCATACACAAGTACAGTAATCATTGCTTCTTTGTTGCCAGGTTGAGGAATTTTCTCATTTAGATTAATGGGTCTGTTTTTGCAGCACAGATTTGTCTGTGTCATGTGCTTTCTTTTTATTTTGCTTCTAAGATGCGTTGACGATCAAAGAGAACTCAATACAAGAAGAAATATTCATGATCCGGCATAGTTCTACCAAAAAGTTGTTAAATGAGCTCAAGAGCCTAAAGAGTACTCCTTTGACATGATATTTGGTATTTTCAATGTTGTAGCAGAGTGTATGCTTGGGCTGCAGTAATCATTTGAAGCAACTAAGTATTGTTCTGTGTAGTTCTCATCTTTTTACCCTAGGTCTCAAATCTCAATAAAAACAACATAATATGCTGTTGCTTTAGCTTGCAGGGTGTGCATAGATAGGCACCTCTAGACCTCTGTAAAATGTAATTGCAGGTCGCCTGGGAGAAGATTTGACAATCCGTCGATATTGAAATGCAAAGCCATGCTTTTTGTTGTTCTGCAAGGACAAGGTTTCACGCATACACAGGTACAATAATCATTGCTTCTTTGTTGCCAGGTTGAGGGATTTTCTCATTTAGATTAACGGGTCTATTTTTGCGGCACAGATTTGTCTTTGTCATGATAATGATATTCTAGAATATTATCTTTTTTGCAGCCTTGGAGTCTCTGTGCAAGCATAAGTTCTCAAATTTTGGGGCAAACACTTTAGTTGTGCAAGACATAGAGGTATGATTTTTTCAATTAAGGACTTTTACATAGAATGGCACAATGTTAAAATGCCTCCATTGAAATTTGGCCTAGAGACTGATTTGACCCTAGCATTCTGTTTATAAAATTATTTCCTGATAACATGTAGTAGATTGAAGCTATTGCAAGAATGCACATATAACTTTTGATATGGAACTGAGGTATAAATGCATACCATCTGAGTTTTCAACATCATATATTTAAAGACAATATGACTGGTATTTCACTATAAGTAGTATATGATAGAGCATTTCACTATTTGATGAGTGATTGGAAGACTGAGCACAAGAAATGCAATGTATAGTGACAGTTGGACAATTTGCTTTTAAAATGGCCAATGGCCAGTCGATTGTATGGGCGAATATTTTGTGTCGAACTGACTGTTATACTTGAAACAGGCCAGACTTTGTCTTAGTTGCCTTAGTGTTACGAATAGCAAGTTGGATCAGGGTTTGAGCTCCCCACCCTCCCCAAATCCATGTAACTGTCATTCTTACATAGTTAATTCTCTCTTCACCTTTCCCCAAGACCAAGACCTTTCACTAAAGGTGGCTTGGCATATAAGGCTCTGCCTTATATGACCATCTTCCACTTTCTATCCTCTATGGAATGTGCTGAAGAAGGCCTCCCCTAAGCGTCTCCTACAATTCCAAGGCATATATTCCAATTAATAACCCATATCTAAGGAGATATTGGCAATAGCATCGTGTTAACAGTTTAGCAAAAGATGTTCTGTAGATGGCCTAATGATGGAACCTTTGAAAATGGAAGCCTACATTTTGTTACCCAGTGTAAGCATAAGATGTAAATATTCAGATGCTGGAACTGTTGAAGAGAAATTGTAAACGTTTTGATGCTGGAACTGTTGAAGGGGAGTTGTAATTGTTTTGATACTCCAATTTCCCAATAGTTGAGGCCTACATTTTGTTATTCACTATGGGCTTCACCTAACCATCCAACTTGACCAAGGAGATCTACTATACTAAATAGTGCCAAATACAATGCAATTCCATGATCTCGATTGCAACAACTAAAGCAATTGCACCCTTTATTTACCAGTTGTGCATTGCCAAATTCCGCTGATTGTATTTTGTTTGCATTGAAACTGAACTTGAAATGTCTCTTTTGTGGAGGAAATAATGTTGGAATTTGATTGAAGATAGAAGTCGGGGAGCACATTTCATTTGCTCTCAGAGAGGAAGTATTGCATTGGATGTTGTGTTCCACAGGATAAATAATGGAAGATTTTCTTGCACTCTATTACGGACATGCCTATGGCTGAAATACCTACTTTGTGCAGTAATCATTTGATCAAGAATAATAATCATGATAGGAAACTTGCATGCCATCTGCTATAGCAGGTCTATTCATAAAAGAAACTAAATGAAGCTCCAGGTGCATGATTCGTGTTCCTTAGATGGTTTACCTTTATACAATTTTATTGATATTCTCCAGCCTCAAACCTGATGCCTTGATGTTCACGTTTACTCTACAATCCAGCTTGCCATTTTGTTTCAGAATGTTTTTTGCCGTTTCTTTAATTTATGCTAGATTGTTTGATGTCTTAGTAGCCTTACAATATTATCCTTTGCAAACGCTTAGTTCTTGAAGCCTGCATTTCTTTAGTTATCAATTGCCTCTTCATTTCTTTTGTTAGCTGCACATGAAAATGTCTATTTTCATGTCTATGAAGATGTGTTGCACAATGACCTTACTGGCTAAGATATATATTAGGAGGCGGCTCAAATTTACTGTTAACATGAAAGGAAATAGTTTGTGCAACATACTGATATAAGTGAATGGAATACTGGAAGGAATATGCTGCAGGCATATATTGGGCGTATATTGTAAGGAATTACCTATATATATGCACTAATGTGGTTCTAACTTGCTTCTAAAGCGTTAAACATTGTCTATTTAAGAACAACTTTTTCATATTAAGAAATATGAATCTTAAATACCCCTTAGTATTTGTGCTATATGAAGCAGCTTAAATCTTACCATTAACAAGGAATTAGTTGGTTGACAATTTTTTGTTATAAGATTCCCTAGAAATTATTTGTACATGGCATTTTGATAGATGCACTAATGTGGTCCTATAAAATGTTAAAATTTTCACCCCATTCCAAAATATAAACTAATAACAGCAGCGGAAATAAGTTCTTAATTATGGAGCATCATGTGGTAATTACTAGAAATGGTGTTGTAAGTTCCTAATTATCGAGCGTTATATGATGATTACTAGAAATGATGTAAATTCTTCCAACACTTGCAAACTTCCATAGCGTTTTGGCAATTTCCATACATCAATCCATATAGGTAATCTTATGACGTATCATTTTTAAATAACTTCTTCTTTAAGCTCCAAGTTTTGCAATGGCTATTGTGAAATTGACCACTCCTAGGACCATTTCTTATAACATGATAAGCCGTTGTCATTGGCATCTAGAGGAAAAAAGCATACATAAGCATGAAGCAATTTAAGTTAAGCTACTTTTTGTAGCACGGTTTGAGAGACATGAACTTTTGTCTAAGACCTAGCCAAGATATTCTAAACAGTACGAGATTGCTTTACATATTCGATAGGCAAGTTTAGAAAGAGGATACGCATGCCCAAACGCATACAATTATACAATACAACTTGGTGGTTTTTTCTTAAGTCTAGACCATAGCTATAGATCTAGAGATTCACCAGGACTAAAAAATATCATAAATATGGAGTTCTCCTATTTTTATTATCATTATCATTATATAACAATATTTGTAGTAAATACTTTTCCAATAACAAAGTTCACATATCCATTCCAATAATCGCATGCTTTACGTGAGGTAATGTAAGTTGGGGACAATAAATAAGTTACGAAAGGCGATATTGCATGGGAATACAACAATGATTTAGATTAACATAGGGTTATTTCAAACAACCAACTTTGCTCCGCCACTATTTGGAGTAGCAAGTTCATATTGCAACACAAATTTCTATAGCTTGCTAAAGCGTATCAATGCAAAAGTATCATATACACAGAGACAACATTTGATCAAATTCATAATTCCTTGCACAATGAATCCTTCCATAATCTTTGTTAATGAATCTTAAAGCATTCCTTAATATTACCATTGCCTCTTCAAAGCCACATTAGCTATTCTAACCAATAAGGAAACAAACCTCTTTTCAAATCGTTACTAAGCCCGGCAACGCCGGGCACCATAACTAGTCATATATATATAGGAAGAATATAGGAAGATAATTCCATGTTCTCCACCACCTATAAGATCATCTATAAGCCCGGCCGATTTAATTTAATAGTTCAATTACCTAATATGTCAGATGCTCCTATCAATGGTTTAGTTATACAAAAATAATACGAATTATGTACAAAGTTGGTACAAAGGCAGCCCAAAGGCAATATTGTGAGCATTTGGTATACAAATATAGCATAAGGAAAAGGGCTATCAATAAATTCAAAGAATGCAGTATACATTTTTCTAACATAAAGAAAGGCAAAGAATGCAACATACATAGAAAAGCATTTCCTAATTGCTTCATTGTTACTGCCCAAAATGTAATGGGCACTAAATGTCTTCCTATTGCATTAATGTTCATGTAATCAAAATACCATTACACATTTATGCCAAGCCAAGTGCAATGACAAGTGTGATGCAATTTTGAAGTTGAAACATGTCTCTCCAAATATCCTGGCTAAATATCCTGCCTGTCAAATACTCCGGATCCCTGTCAAATTGTGTCTCCAAGGAGCTTGTTAGTGCGCCTTTACTGGAGGATCTCTTCTCTCACATCTACTATCCTTGTTCTGTATCCCCTCATTTTTCCATCCAAAATTATATTACTTTTATCCCTGGGGTAAGGAGTCTTATTTCTTTGGCCAGGTATAATGCTCAGGAATTTCCGCTGCTGGTAGTAGCAAATTTGGAATGTTTTTTTATTTCCGGTTCTTCCGTATCGGATGCGACCAAAGAGGCCGCTCGGGCGCCAATGCCAAAAGCTTTGTGCCTAAATATCACAGCATAATTAACCCTAACATTTTTGCATAACCCTATATTTGCATTGTAAGCTGTCAACAATGATATGTCCTATTATTTTGCCACAAAATTATTGGTCTAGGCATATAGACACGGAAGCAGTCGAAGTGCAACTTTTTTTATTTTTTTAGCTTAACCATTGGATTATAACCATTGGATTGTTAAAGATAAGCGATGAATACATAAAGCCGTAGAAATACATGCCGCCACTGTAAACCGGCGTGACAAGGAAGCAGTCAAAGTCTGAAGCAGGCAAGGTTTGTGCTTCGAATGGAGACGGCTGGCCAAAAATCTAGAGAAACAGAGGTGTCGAAGATTAAAAAACCTAGAGAACAAACTAAGCGTATGCTGGATTGATCTGCCTCAGGTGCCGGATTGATCATTCATATGTGACCTTCAATCTTGAGAATTTATATGCAAAATGTAACTTTGAGATGGTGAATACTGTGACGTAGATAGATATTCAGAAGACGAGACAAATAGAGACTGAAAATATGCGTCTAGTTTTGGCATCATGGTGTATACCAAACGATTTCCTTTCGGCACATAGAGCTAGTCTGCATTCTTTCGCCATAAACGCAGCCAGAAAAAGCTTTATGAAGATAGTGGTTGATGTCCAATGTATGTTAGTGTGCAAAGGAGGAGGAGGAGGACCAGGTGCAAGTATATGGAAATGGTAACATCCATAGGTGCAGTCATGTGGTTAGGGAGGCCATGAAATGCTCTTGCATATTTACTGGGGCTAGAAATTTGTTATTATCTTACAGTCTAGATTGTTAAAATGTTAACAACTGAATTTGACACTTGTGCTCAACCCTGACATGTGCACAATGCTCGTAGATTGGAGAGTTTCTGGCACATCACCTAGCGAGGATTTAGAATGCCTACAATTGAATTGAGTTTGGCATTCTTGTCTTTAATCACAAGATAAGCATTCTATTTGTACATTTAGCCAACATAGCTATTGCCCTGTGGCGGCATATTTTAGTATCGAAGTATCATCATTTGGACCTAGAAACCTTGTCCACGAGTACATGAAGCATAGAATACATAGAAAGTTGGACATCTTTTTCTCTTTAATGTCTATCTACTTAGCATTATGCATCCTTCACATTTTAGCATTATGCATCCTTCACATTTTAATAATGTCAATTATTCAATGTTGGTATCAATTTGGCATTACAAAATAATGCCATCACATAGAATATGTTGACATCTGGGAGACATCAGCTTGAGTGCAATTGGCATTGCAAGATGAAGGCATAATTTAAATGGCACATAACCTTATTGTACATACATATGTTGTGGGCCAACAATGAGTTGGATAATTTGACAAATAATAATACAATGTAAGGGTGTGAGGTGGCAGTTTAAAAGTGGCTCACGAAATCTCGTGTAAAAAAAAGGAAAGTTTGCAGGTGTCGGACGAATAGGTTTCCCATGTTGGTTTTTTATTCCGCAGTGTAAATGCAGCTCTGTGGCCCTGCCTGTTTCTCCCGGACTAGCTATGCATTGGCCTCTTCTTACGAATTCCCCTTCCCATGTGTAAATCATGTTGTTATGCAAATACGAACTTTTCGAGCCATCTCTGGAGAAAGTCGGACTGTACAAATGTAGATGCCGTTGTGGAGGCTACAATTGAGAGCCATTTTTTCGGTGTCAATCTATGCATAATTTTTGTAAAATGTTTGCCACAAAATGCTGGGAATGTTTTTGGACCATTTCTTGATTTCGGTCCTGTAGAATTAAAACCATATGGTTTCTTAATGTGGGTTCTTCCCTAGAATTCAAAATTGATAGAAATCTACCATTCTAGAATGGGGCTCGCATGAAACCAACAAACCGCCCGATAGATAGGCTTCTCATTCATCTCAGCAGATTTTCTACAATGGTGGACAGTGGGTAGCCGCACACATGCGAACTACCCACGAAAAATAAAGGGAAAATCCAATTATATCATTTGGACCCCAAAAAATACAATGCTAATAGATGAGTGGCTGATGTACCTGCCAAAAGCTTATCACCGGGATTAAAAAACCCCGCCCTTTCGGGTTTTCGAGGAAAAACCCTAGTGATAAGCCTTCGGCAAGGGGCTTGGACAAACGTAAGGCATAGAAATCGCTCCCAAAAACCCCCGCATGGAGAAGTCGAAACAGATGCCGCTCGCCAACCTGTACCTGCACATCACCAACACAACAAACGAGACAACACAAACATACCAGAGGATAGCATCACCCAGGGGGTGGAAAAAAAGCATCACCCAGCGGGTGGAAGAAAAACATGATAACAGAAATTTGTGCACAATACAATAAACAAAGAAGGGAGGGGGGAGTGGGTTAAGGTAATGCTGCGAGAGAAGAGGAAGCGCCGATGAGACGTTGATGCAGAACTGCGCCTAAAATAGCGAAACCCTAACCAGAAAGGGCATGCGCCGCATGCATGCATGCATGCAAGACATGCATGCTCGCCCCATTCTAGAATGTCGATCCGATGTCTCGGATCGATGCGATTCTAGAATGGGGCTCGCATGAAACCAACAAACCGCCCGAATACCAGAGAACTTCCTTACAAACTAGGATCGAGGGCGAAGGTCCTGCGGGGCCTAAGGCTAAAGGCGGAAAAGGATAGCGGGAAAAGAAACAAATTGGCTAAACCAGGCGGGAAGAAGCCCCTCCCCCGCCTGGAAACAAATCAAAGAAAATAAGGTATGCTGGCGAGAAGAGGGAAGCGCCGATGAGACGTTGATGCAGAACTGCGCCTAAAATAGCGAAACCCTAACCAGAAAGGGCATGCGCCGCATGCATGCATGCATGCAAGACATGCATGCTCGCCCCATTCTAGAATGTCGATCCGATGTCTCGGATCGATGCGATTGTTGCATATTTGCCTGCATGTTTGTTGTGGGCTAACCATAATAGTTAGATGCAGATAGCATTGGAATTATTAGTCGCATGTTTCCCTAGTGCTAAAGTAATGGTGCACCTTGACAGATCGTAAGCTAAAAGCACAACCGGATCTGTACAAATAATAAATATGGTTGCTTTATTACTTGTTTGCATGAGGCATTGCAATAGCAATATATTTTAATTGGTTATAAGGATTTAAGTAGTTTAAATAACCATTGTAAAAATAGGTGAGCACCCCTTAATGGGGGCAGCTTCGTTAACTTCGACCACAAGGCTGTGGCGACAAAGAAGCCCGATGCGACCTAGCACCGGCGGATGGTCTCGCTGACTCATAGGATGTCGCCATGGCATTGCCACGTTGGCGAGAACCATCAAGATAAGGAGGCGGCTATCTCTGCGGAGGCCGGTGAGATTGTTTCCCTAAAAACTTCGTCTAATCTATTACAAAATTTCCTAAGCCGTAAATCCACAATGCGGTGTTTGGATTGAAGACACCAAAATGATTTGCCGATGATAATTGAAGGCGACAAGCAAGGTAAAGTTGGTGCGATTTGGGCATTATCGGTGACACATTTCTTGGGTTAAAAACATGTCGGTTTGCACGATGTAGCCCATAAACACCCCCGTAATAGAATTATGTGTTTGGTTTTCAAGTTTTCCACAATCAAAGGTCGAATTAGATTCATTGTGTAGAATTTACGGATGGCGAGAGGTCCGGGCAATTACGCTTTTGTAGGCAGCCCGTCCGAGGATTTTTACGCCTTGGATAGGTTTAGGCCAAGCGGAGGATGCAATCCTTCCGCATCTACCCCGGCGTTACGCCATATCGATGCGAAGCGGCTCGGATGTGCTCAAATACGCCGAGGAATTCTCTTGCCTTAATTCATGGCAGCATGCTAGTTTAGAAGATCAAAGGCGACCTCGGCATATTCTCGCTCCATTCTTCAACCTATGCTTTCAAAGGGGCAAATTATGCCACAGTATCTTGACATCTAAGGCGGTAACACAACACAAAAAACCAAGCTCGAGCTCTCGAACTCCCTTAATTCGTTTTGCCTAATTAGGTACCTTAGGAAGGCCGATTTACGGATCTCTGTGGCCCGAAAACCGAATCAACAGGGCAATCCGTGGCGTAATTGTATGGATGAATCGAAAAGTGGCTTCCACTATTAAATTCAAAGCAATGGAATCTGATTAAAATTCACGAAATGTATCCGTTTCTTTCCTTTAGATAATACCACGTAATTATTTTGCCCGATAACTTTTCCACAACGGTTTCGGCCATATGTCTACATAATCAAGGACAAGAAGCATAATCTTGCGTGGTTTGCAAAATTCAAGCTTCAAGGGAAAAGCATGTCAGACATTTAGAGATAGCAGCAGACTTGTCCCCACAAAACTATCGGACGAATTTGCCCGCAGGCATGCACAACTCGAAGTCCAGAGCTCCCAACTAATCCTCAGACGTCCCTGCCGGAACCCTTTCCCGATGCCAAATGTAATTTTTTTTAGGTTTTTTTTTGCCCTGAAACATTTATTTTTGGATTTGTTTTTGCCGGAAAATCACTTTTTTTTTCTCCTACTAATCATATATATATAGGAAGAATATAGGAAGATAATTCCATGTTCTCCACCACCTATAAGATCATCTATAAGCCCGGCCGATTTAATTTAATAGTTCAATTACCTAATATGTCAGATGCTCCTATCAATGGTTTAGTTGTGCAAATATATACAAAAAAATAATACAATTATGTACAAAGTTGGTACAAAGGCGGCCCAAAGGCAATATTGTGAGCATTTGGTATACAAATATAGCATAAGGAAAAGGGCTATCAATAAATTCAAAGAATGCAGTATACATTTTTCTAACATAAAGAAAGGCAAAGAATGCAACATACATAGAAAAGCATTTCCTAATTGCTTCATTGTTACTGCCCAAAATGTAATGGGCACTAAATGTCTTCCTATTGCATTAATGTTCATGTAATCAAAATACCATTACACATTTATGCCAAGCCAAGTGCAATGACAAGTGTGATGCAATTTTGAAGTTGAAACATGTCTCTCCAAATATCCTGGCTAAATATCCTGCCTGTCAAATACTCCGGATCCCTGTCAAATTGTGTCTCCAAGGAGCTTGTTAGTGCGCCTTTACTGGAGGATCTCTTCTCTCACATCTACTATCCTTGTTCTGTATCCCCTCATTTTTCCATCCAAAATTATATTACTTTTATCCCTGGGGTAAGGAGTCTTATTTCTTTGGCCAGGATATGTAGCATAATAACAGGGGGTTTTCTTTGTGTTTTTGTACGCTTTTCACTAAGGTTTTCCTATGATTTCGTGATGTATTCAAATGGATGTACTAATGCGTACATCTAGAGTGCACCATTTCTGAGCCATTGATTTTAGCCCTTTTTTTTTTCCAATGGTCAACAACCAATGGCTCACAACAAAAGCCCTTTTTTTTGTGCGTGTGGTGCATAATGGTCAACAACCAATGGCTCACAACAAAAGCTCTTTTTTTGTGTGTGTGGTGCATAATGGTCAACAACCAATGGCTCACAACAAAAGTCCTCTTTTTGTGTGTGTGGTGCATAATGGGCACATGAAGGGCGCATGTAGTGCAGTTTCCCCGCCGGCAACACATTTCTTATCATAACTTTTGATCCAGAGCTCTGTTTGAGATGATTTTTATTGCGTTGGAAAGCTCTCTCCGAGATCTTTTTGATAGTGTATGATATGGATATGTTTGGTTAAGTTATCTATGCTAAAACAGCAATTTTCCGGCCGGGTTTGGTAGGCTTTTACATCCTACCAGCTGATTAATACAGGATTGCGCTATTGGATATTGTTTTATGGCTCATTCCGAATGAAGCCTGCAAAAAATTACCATGCATTTTTAGATTTTGAGGCTTCTAGATCCTTGTGCTAACAAGCAGAAAAGTTTCCCACTTTGGTTTCTCACCACAAGAATCCATGGAGGCCAAAGGTTGCTGTTAACTTCCAGTTGCAAAATGTTTGTGTATGGGTGTTGCAAACTTTATGACTTTCAGAATAATGGGATCAATCTGCTCTATCTTTATGGTAACTTTTACTTATGTTCTATTTGTTTTATTGTGATGAAATTCAAAAGCTACAGGTGATGAAAGCCTCAAATGAATTCTAGTTTTTTTCTGGTTTGAATTCTAAAATGTTTGTCTCACCGGGGGGGGAGGGGGGCTGTGACGTCCTTAAGGCCCCGAAGGGGCCAAAAAAAATTTTTTGCAACACAAACCATTAACATCCAACATATAAAAATTAAACCCCCCACATAACAACCAACACATAACAACCATTGACATTAACAACCAACACATAACTACCATTGACATTAATTAACACAACCATTGGGTCCAACACATTTAAATTAAAATCCCCCTTAAACCCCCTTTGGTTTGGGTGCATATTCACACGGGGGGTGACGTAGGGCAGCGAGAGCCCTCATAATTGTATTTTGCACGTATGAAATCAACACCATATAGTATTCTGCTTGAAATCTTATAGTATTTTGCGAATCTTGTTATACAGTATAGCAAATTTTGTACTTGCATACCCCACAAACGAGGAACTTTACGTACGGTGTAGATTAAGGAATAAGGGGTGAATATGCCTATCCAACAGCTCTCGTTGCCCGGAGTCACCCCCGTGTGAATATGCACACAAACCAAAGGGGGTTTAAGGGGGATTTTAAAGGGGGTTTAATTTAAAGGGGGTTTCAGGAATTTCCGCTGCTGGTAGTAGCAAATTTGGAATGTTTTTTTATTTCCGGTTCTTCCGTATCGGATGCGACCAAAGAGGCCGCTCGGGCGCCAATGCCAAAAGCTCTGTGCATTAATATCACAGCAAAATTAGCCCTAACATTTTTGCATAACCCTATATTTGCATTGTAAGCTGTCAACAATGATATGTCCTATTATTTTGCCACAAAATTATTGGTCTAGGCATATAGACACGGAAGCAGTCGAAGTGCAACTTTTTTTATTTTTTTAGCTTAACCATTGGATTTTAACCATTGGATTGTTAAAGATAAGCGATGAATACATAAAGCCGTAGAAATACATGCCGCCACTGTAAACCGGCGTGACAAGGAAGCAGTCGAAGTCTGAAGCAGGCAAGGTTTGTGCTTCGAATGGAGACGGCTGGCCAAAAATCTAGATAAACAGAGGTGTCGAAGATTAGAAAACCTAGAGAACAAACTAAGCGTGTGCCGGATTGATCATTCATATGTGACCTTCAATCTTGAGAATTTATATGCAAAATGTAACTTTGAGATGGTGAATACTGTGACGTAGATAGATATTCAGAAGACGAGACAAATAGAGACTGAAAATATGCGTCTAGTTTTGGCATCATGGTGTATACCAAACGATTTCCTTTCGGCACATAGAGCTAGTCTGCATTCTTTCGCCATAAACGCAGCCAGAAAAAGCTTTATGAAGATAGTGGTTGATGTCCAATGTAGGTGCAAGTATATGGAAATGGTAACATCCATAGGTGCAGTCATGTGGTTAGGGAGGCCATGAAATGCTCTTGCATATTTACTGGGGCTAGAAATTTGTTATTGTCTTACAGTCTAGATTGTTAAAATGTTAACAACTGAATTTGACACTTGTGCTCAACCCTGACATGAGCACAATGCTCGTAGATTGGAGAGTTTCTGGCACATCACCTAGCGAGGATTTAGAATGCCTACAATTGAATTGAGTTTGGCATTCTTGTCTTTAATCACAAGATAAGCATTCTATTTGTACATTTAGCCAACATAGCTATTGCCCTGTGGCGGCATATTTTAGTATCGAAGTATCATCATTTGGACCTAGAAACCTTGTCCACGAGTACATGAAGCATAGAATACATAGAAAGTTGGACATCTTTTTCTCTTTAATGTCTATCTACTTAGCATTATGCATCCTTCACATTTTAGCATTATGCATCCTTCACATTTTAATAATGTCAATTATTCAATGTTGGTATCAATTTGGCATTACAAAATAATGCCATCACATAGAATATGTTGACATCTGGGAGACATCAGCTTGAGTGCAATTGGCATTGCAAGATGAAGGCATAATTTAAATGGCACATAACCTTATTGTACATACATATGTTGTGGGCCAACAATGAGTTGGATAATTTGACAAATAATAATACAATGTAAGGGTGTGAGGTGGCGGTTTAAAAGTGGCTCACAAAATCTCGTGTAAAAAAAGGAAAGTTTGCGGTGTGTCGGACGAATAGGTTTCCCATGTTGGTTTTTATTCCGCGTTGTAAATGCAGCTCTGTGGCCCTCACTGTTTCTCCCCGACTAGCTATGCATTGGCCTCTTCTTCTTAATTCCCCTTCCCATGTGTAAATCATGTTGTTATGCAAATACTGAACTTTTCGAGCCATCTCTGGAGAAAGCCTGACCGTACAAAAATGTAGATGCCGCTATTCTTGAGGCTACAATTGAGAGCCATTTTTTCGGTGTCAATCTATGCATAATTTTTGTAAAATGTTTGCCACAAAATGCTGGGAATGTTTTTGGACCATTTCTTGATTTCGGTCCTGTAGAATTAAAACTATATGGTTTCTTAATGTGGGTTCTTCCCTAGAATTCAAAATTGATAGAAATCTACCATTGTTGGCAGTATACAATGTATAAGAAGAGAGAGGGGTAGCCGAACATAGGAACAATATCGGACTACCCCAAAAAAAGAAAATGTGCTAAGGCATGATAAGAGGGCAATGGCGACAAGTTCTCATCGGGATAAAAAACCCCGCCCTTTCGGGTTTTCGAGGAAAACCCTAATGAGAAATGGTCGCCACCAACCTCGAATGTGGTGCCTAGAGAGCGAGAAACCGGACGAAAGAAAGGCAAACCCTAAGCACGACCCCAAACAACCGCGAAAAAACCCCATGTAACAACGAGGATGACGAACGGAAACCAGCAGGACCCCAAAAGCCGGTGGAAGATAGCGAAATCCCTGAAGACCAAAAAACTCAAAAAACACCCGTAAAGAGTCAGAGAAACAAGCCTAGCCATAAAAAGAATCCGCATCAAGAAAGCTGGAAGAGATAAGGCATAAAAATCGACAGAAAAAGAGCATAACAAAAAAAGATAGCGTCACCGACAAGGTGGAAAAAGCATCACCCAGCGGGTGGAAAACATGATATATAAAGATGCATCACCCTCAAGGTGGAAATAACAAAGATCGCCGCAGTTTTATAGAAAAACACGAAAAATGCCAAGGAAACAGCAACAAGGCAAAAGCGACACCCACAAGTGAAAAACCACAAAAAGAGCAAGGACCAATACTAATACAAATGAAAAAGACGTACACGCCCACGCAGTAGGGTGGGAAGGGGGGAAAGCTACGAGCACGAAGAAAATGCTGCTGTGAGAAGACGCCGATAACCGGCCTGAGAATGGAACTAGCCTAATATAGAGGCTCGTCCTTTCCCAGAATGGCGATCCGATGGCTCGGATCGATGGGATTGTTGCATATTTGCCTGCATGTTTGTTGTGGGCTAACCATAATAGTTAGATGCAGATAGCATTGGAATTATTAGTCGCATGTTTCCCTAGTGCTAAAGTAATGGTGCACCTTGACAGATCGTAAGCTAAAAGCACAACCGGATCTGTACAAATAATAAATATGGTTGCTTTATTACTTGTTTGCATGAGGCATTGCAATAGCAATATATTTTAATTGGTTATAAGGATTTAAGTAGTTTAAATAACCATTGTAAAAATAGGTGAGCACCCCTTAATGGGGGTACTCGTGGTTTTCGACCACAAGGCCCGTGGATGACAGGAGAGCTGGCGATGCGGCCTAGCACCGAGCCGATGGTCTCACCGACTCATAGGATGTCGCCACATGGCATTGCCACGTTGGCGGGGGCTATCAAGATAAGGAGGCGCTATCTCTGCGCATGCATCTACCGAGATTGTTTCCCTAAAAAACTTCGTCTAATCTATTACAAAATTTCCTAAGCCGTAAATCCCGCGGCGGTGTGTTTGGATTGAAGACACCAAAAATGATTTGCCGATGATAATTGGAGGCGCAAACAAGCAAGGTAAAGCTGGTCTGATTTGGGTATTATCAGGCTGACTTTTGTTCTTGGGTTAAAAACATGTCGGATTTGCCCGATGTAGCCCATAAACACCCCCGTAATAGAATTATGTGTTTGGTTTTCAAGTTTTCCACAATCAAAGGTCGAATTAGATTCATTGTGTAGAATTTACGATGGCGAGAGGTCCGTGCAATTACGCAGAGTAGGCACCGCCCGGAGGACTTTTCTGCCTTGGATAGGTTTAGGCCAAGCGGAGGATGCAATCCTTCCGCATCTCTCGCCCGACCGTTACGCCCATATCGATGCGGCACGCGGATATGCTCAAATACGCCAGAATTCTCTTGCCTTAATTCATGGCAAAGATGCTGGTTTAGAAGATCAAGGCAGCCTCAAATATTCTCGCTCCATTCTTCAACCTATGCTTTCAAAGGGGCAAATTATGCCCTGTATAATCGACAGATCCTAAGACGGTAACACAACACAAAAACCAAGCTCCGAGAGCTCGAACTCCCTTAATTCGGCCCCCTAATTAGCACCTTAGGAAGGCCGATTTCGATCTCTCGTGGAAACCGAATCAATGCAGGGGCAATCCGTGGGTCGTAATTGTATGGATGAATCGAAAAGTGGCTTCCACTATTAAATTCAAAGCAATGGAATCCTGATTAAAATTCACGAAATGTATCACGTTTCTTTCCTTTAGATAATACCACAGAATTATTTTGCCTGATAACTTTTCCACAACAGTTTCCGGCCATATGTCTACATAATCAAGGACAAGAAGCATAATCTTGCAGCGGATTTGCAAAATTCAAGCTTCAAGGGAAAAGCATGTCAGACATTTAGAGATAGCAGCAGACTTGTCCCCACAAAACTATCGGACGAATTTGCCCGCAGGCATGCACAACTCGAAGTCCAGAGCTCCCAACTAATCCTCGGGCGTCCTGCTTTTAACCCTTTCCCGATGCCAAATGTAATTTTTTTTAGGTTTTTTTTTTGCCCTGAAACATTTATTTTTGGATTTGTTTTTGCCGGAAAATCACTTTTTTTTCTCCTACTAATCATATATATATAGGAAGAATATAGGAAGATAATTCCATGTTCTCCACCACCTATAAGATCATCTATAAGCCCGGCCGATTTAATTTAATAGTTCAATTACCTAATATGTCAGATGCTCCTATCAATGGTTTAGTTGTACGAAATATATACAAAAATAATACGAATTATGTACAAAGTTGGTACAAAGGCGGCCCAAAGGCAATATTGTGAGCATTTGGTATACAAATATAGCATAAGGAAAAGGGCTATCAATAAATTCAAAGAATGCAGTATACATTTTTCTAACATAAAGAAAGGCAAAGAATGCAACATACATAGAAAAGCATTTCCTAATTGCTTCATTGTTACTGCCCAAAATGTAATGGGCACTAAATGTCTTCCTATTGCATTAATGTTCATGTAATCAAAATACCATTACACATTTATGCCAAGCCAAGTGCAATGACAAGTGTGATGCAATTTTGAAGTTGAAACATGTCTCTCCAAATATCCTGGCTAAATATCCTGCCTTTGTCAAATCCTGGATCCCTGTCAAATTGTGTCTCCAAGGAGCTTGTTAGTGCGCCTTTACTGGAGGATCTCTTCTCTCACATCTACTATCCTTGTTCTGTATCCCCTCATTTTTCCATCCAAAATTATATTACTTTTATCCCTGGGGTAAGGAGTCTTATTTCTTTGGCCAGGTATAATGCTCGAAAATTTCATTCTTTGGTAGTAGCAAATTTGGAATGTTTTTTTATTTCCGGTTCTTCCGTATCGGATGCGACCAAAGAGGCCGCTCGGGCGCCAATGCCAAAAGCTCTGTGCATTAATATCACAGCAAAATTAGCCCTAACATTTTTGCATAACCCTATATTTGCATTGTAAGCTGTCAACAATGATATGTCCTATTATTTTGCCACAAAATTATTGGTCTAGGCATATAGACACGGGCAAATGGTGCAACTTTTTTTTTTTAGCTTAACCATTGGATTTTAACCATTGGATTGTTAAAGATAAGCGATGAATACATAAAGCCGTAGAAATACATGCCGCCACTGTAAACCGGCGTGACAAGGAAGCAGTCGAAGTCTGAAGCAGGCAAGGTTTGTGCTTCGAATGGAGACGGCTGGCCAAAAATCTAGATAAACAGAGGTGTCGAAGATTAGAAAACCTAGAGAACAAACTAAGCGTGTGCCGGATTGATCATTCATATGTGACCTTCAATCTTGAGAATTTATATGCAAAATGTAACTTTGAGATGGTGAATACTTGTGGACGTAGATAGATATGCACGTAAGACGAGACAAATAGAGACCGAAAATATGCGCCTAGTTTTGGCATCATGGTGTATACCAAACGATTTCCTTTCGGCACATAGAGCTAGTCTGCATTCTTTCGCCATAAACGCAGCCAGAAAAAGCTTTATGAAGATAGTGGTTGATGTCCAATGTAGGTGCAAGTATATGGAAATGGTAACATCCATAGGTGCAGTCATGTGGTTAGGGAGGCCATGAAATGCTCTTGCATATTTATCGGGGCTAGAAATTTGTTATTGTCTTACGCCTAGATTGTTAAAATGTTAACAACTGAATTTGACACTTGTGCTCAACCCCTCATGAGCACAATGCTCGTGATTGGAGAGTTTACGCACATCACCTAGCGAGGATTTAGAATGCCTACAATTGAATTGAGTTTGGCATTCTTGTCTTTAATCACAAGATAAGCATTCTATTTGTACATTTAGCCAACATAGCTATTGCCCTGTGGCGGCATATTTTAGTATCGAAGTATCATCATTTGGACCTAGAAACCTTGTCCACGAGTACATGAAGCATAGAATACATAGAAAGTTGGACATCTTTTTTCTCTTTAATGTCTATCTACTTAGCATTATGCATCCTTCACATTTTAGCATTATGCATCCTTCACATTTTAATAATGTCAATTATTCAATGTTGGTATCAATTTGGCATTACAAAATAATGCCATCACATAGAATATGTTGACATCTGGGAGACATCAGCTTGAGTGCAATTGGCATTGCAAGATGAAGGCATAATTTAAATGGCACATAACCTTATTGTACATACATATGTTGTGGGCCAACAATGAGTTGGATAATTTGACAAATAATAATACAATGTAAGGGTGTGAGGTGGCAGTTTAAAAGTGGCTCACAAAATCTCGTGTAAAAAAAAAAAAGGAAAGTTTGCGTGTCTGGACGAATAGGTTTCCCATGTTGGTTTTTATTCCGCAGTGTAAATGCAGCTCTGGGTCCACTGCCTTTTCTCCCGGACTAGCTATGCATTGGCCTCTTCTTACGAATTCCCCTTCCCATGTGTAAATCATGTTGTTATGCAAATACTTAACTTTTCGAGCCATCTCCTCGAGAAAGCTCCGACCGTACAAATGTAGATGCCGCTATGGAGGCTACAATTGAGAGCCATTTTTTCGGTATCAATCTATGCATAATTTTTGTAAAATGTTTGCCACAAAATGCTGGGAATGTTTTTGGACCATTTCTTGATTTCGGTCCTGTAGAATTAAAACTATATGGTTTCTTAATGTGGGTTCTTCCCTAGAATTCAAAATTGATAGAAATCTACCATTGTTGCATATTTGCCTGCATGTTTGTTGTGGGCTAACCATAATAGTTAGATGCAGATAGCATTGGAATTATTAGTCGCATGTTTCCCTAGTGCAGATAGCATTGCGAATTATTAGTCGCACCTTGACAGATCGTAAGCTAAAGCACAACCGGATCTGTACAAATAATAATTATGGTTGCTTTATTACTTGTTTGCATGAGGCATTGCAATAGCAATATATTTTAATTGGTTATAAGGATTTAAGTAGTTTAAATAACCATTGTAAAAATAGGTGAGCACCCCTTAATGGGGGGCAGCTCGTGGCTCGACCACAAGGCCTGCGGATGACAAGGAGCGGCGATCGATGCCCTAGCACCGTGAGCGGATGGTCTCGCCGACTCATAGGATGTCGCCACGTGGCATTGCCACGCTTGGCGGGGGCCATCAAGATAAGGAGGCGCTATCTCTCGCATACGCGGGCCGAGATTGTTTCCCTAAAAACTCGTCTAATCTATTACAAAATTTCCTAAGCCGTGAAAATCCCGTGCGGTGTTTGGATTGAAGACACCAAAAATGATTTGCCGATGATAATTGGAGCGCTAGCAAGGTAAAGCTGGTCCGATTTGGGTATTATCGGGCCGACCTGGGTTCTTTGGGTTAAAAACATGTCGGATTTGCTCGATGTAGCCCATAAACACCCCCTGTAATAGAATTATGTGTTTGGTTTTCAAGTTTTCCACAATCAAAGGTCGAATTAGATTCATTGTGTAGAATTTACAGATGGCGAGAGAGGTCCGTGCAATTACGCTTTGGCGTAGGCCCGGAGGATTTTTTCGCCTTGGATAGGTTTAGCCAAGCGAGAGGATGCAATCCTTCCGCATCTCTCCGCCGACCGTTTCGCCATATCGATGCAAAGACGCCGATATGCTCAAATACGCCAGAATTCTATTTGCCTTTAATTCATGGCGATGCTATTTTAGAAGATCAAGGCGACTCAAAGATATTCTCGCTCCATTCTTCAACCTATGCTTTCAAAAGGGGCAAATTATGCCCTCAGATATCTCGACAGTCTAAGACGGTAACACAACACAAAAAACCAAGCTCCGAGCTCGAACTCCCTTAATTCGGTACGCCTAATTGTACCTTAGGAAGGCCGATTTACGGATCTCTGAAAACGAATCAACAGGGCAATCCGTGGGTCGTAATTGTATGGATGAATCGAAAAGTGGCTTCCACTATTAAATTCAAAGCAATGGAATCCTGATTAAAATTCACGAAATGTATCATGTTTCTTTCCTTTAGATAATACCACGTAATTATTTTGCCCGATAACTTTTC
Organism: Isoetes taiwanensis; assembly: GCA_021234155.1. Classification (NCBI taxonomy): domain Eukaryota; kingdom Viridiplantae; phylum Streptophyta; class Lycopodiopsida; order Isoetales; family Isoetaceae; genus Isoetes; species Isoetes taiwanensis. Next base: position 16,194,350 of record JAJEKV010000024.1, read on the forward strand.
CACAACAGGTTTACGCCATATGTCTACATAATCAAGGACAAGAAGCATAATCTTGCAAATGATTTGCAAAATTCAAGCTTCAAGGGAAAAGCATGTCGACATTTAGAGATAGCGGCGGACTTGTCCCCACAAAACTATCGGACGAATTTGCCCGTTGGCATGCACAACTTCTCAAGTCCGTGAGCTCCCAACTAATCCTCGGGCGTCACATCTGCCTAACCCTTTCCCGATGCCAAATGTAATTTTTTTTAGGTTTTTTTTTGCCCTGAAACATTTATTTTTGGATTTTTTTTTTGCCGGAAAATCACTTTTTTTTTCTCCTACTAATCATATATATATAGGAAGAATATAGGAAGATAATTCCACGTTCTCCACCACCTATAAGATCATCTATAAGCCCGACCGATTTAATTTAATAGTTCAATTACCTAATATGTCAGATGCTCCTATCAATGGTTTAGTTGTACGAAATATATACAAAAATAATACGAATTATGTACAAAGTTGGTACAAAGGCGGCCCAAAGGCAATATTGTGAGCATTTGGTATACAAATATAGCATAAGGAAAAGGGCTATCAATAAATTCAAAGAATGCAGTATACATTTTTCTAACATAAAGAAAGGCAAAGAATGCAACATACATAGAAAAGCATTTCCTAATTGCTTCATTGTTACTGCCCAGAATGTAATGGGCACTAAATGTCTTCCTATTGCATTAATGTTCATGTAATCAAAATACCATTACACATTTATGCCAAGCCAAGTGCAATGACAAGTGTGATGCAATTTTGAAGTTGAAACATGTCTCTCCAAATATCCTGGCTAAATATCCTGCCTGTCAAATACTCCCTGTCAAATTGTGTCTCCAAGGAGCTTGTTAGTGCGCCTTTACTGGAGGATCTCTTCTCTCACATCTACTATCCTTGTTCTGTATCCCCTCATTTTTCCATCCAAAATTATATTACTTTTATCGTCACTTAAACTGAAACAAGCTTATGAACTTCAAACCAGAATTACCTGCTTCAATTCGAGCTTGGCCTCTTCTCTAACCCGTTCTATAGGTGGTGTCTCAGTTTCAGTCATTATCCTGCCAATAATCATTTTCTGTTTGATCTTCCTCATCATCTGACATGGTTGAACCAGTGCTGCGTTTTCTTGGTGTTACCCCTGTACGCCGGCAGCTTAATTGTAAAGCTTGTTATTGGCTAACAAATGATGTTACCATAAACAGTATCCATGATTTATGATTAACTTAGGATATCTGTTTATTATTTTACAAATCCATTTTACCCAAAGTTCACATGAAAAAACAACGAGTCTAATCTTCAAAGCAAAAAAGTATGACTATCATATAAAATAATTACAGGGATGATTACCAGTCAAGCTTAGAAGATGATCTCACAAATAAATGCTTCCTTAGAGCCATGTGTGGGCAGAGCACAGGGAGCGTACTGCAACGGAAAGAAAGGAAGGATTTCTGGAATCTGCTATATGAATTACTGCTTGACAAATAGCAAAGCAAATGGATTCGGCACCTGGGGGCAGCTGCAAGGGAGTCCATCAACGGATGCAATCTAGACGCTTCCCAGCTTCCCCAGCTTTGATGATCTCGGATGTGCACGACCATAGCAAGAAGGAACGAACCCTAAAGAGCAAGCTGCCATATTTTGCTTCTCAAGCAACTAAGGGTAGCTGCAAGGGAGTCCATCAACGGATGCAATCTAAACGCTTCCCAGCTTCTCCAGTTTTAATGATCTCAGATGTGCACGCCCATAGCAAGAAGGAAAGAACCCTAAAGAGCAAGCTGCTATATTTTCTTCTCAAGCACAAGCAACAAGCATATAAGAAACCAGACCATGTAATAGCAGTTTGGGGCAAGGGGCTGATTTATGTTAACCCTCAAGGCCATAAAACTTGTGTAATCGAATATTAGGACTGGCATTAACCTTTCTTGGGATCGTGTAGGTAGAGTATATGCCATGGAAACCTCACGTCTGGCTCTTTTTCCATTTCAGAACTGAAACCTATTCTTGTGCAAGAACTGGCCCTTTAAATTTGCAACACAATAATCGAAACCACTGGTCATAATCTTACTCATGGCCATATCTCTGAACACACAGAAAACTCTTACCACCGAAGCATAAAGCTCAAATCTCCATTTTACAAAAATTATAGTTCATCTCCAGCTTTTTGTCTTATATTCGACAAGGTTAAATCCAGGTTCATATATGCATGTTTCGTCCCTACCCATATATCCGGTCATGCAAGAAAACATCCTGTTCATATGAATAACCCTTTTCGCATCACAAAATCTTTCATACCCAGGTGCAAATCATATCCCTGGGGTAAGGAGTCTTATTTCTTTGGCCAGGTATAATGCTCAGGAATTTCCACTGCTGGTAGTAGCAAATTTGGAATGTTCTTTATTTCCGGTTCTTCCGTATCGGATGCGACCAAAGAGGCCGCTCGGGCGCCGATGCCAAAAGCTCTGTGCCTAAATATCACAGCAAAATTAGCCCTAACAAAATAGAAGTAGGGTCGCTGTTATTCGCTGGCGCCCAATCCTAAGGCGACGCGTGTCATCGCCCAATACTACGGAATGGAAGTTCGGTTGCTTCATTCCGGCTGACCGGCTGCGCCTGTTACTCAGCAAGAACTTCCCCGACAGATCTTCACCGGAACAAAAACAGAGTTCTTCCCGGATCTGTTTTTCTTTTCACCGGATCTTCCCTGTTCTGTGCTGTTCTTCAGCTATTCTTGGGCGAAAAGGCTTCGGAGGGGTCAGATATTCTTGGCCGAAAATGCTGCAAAGAAATTTGTAGGGCAAGGTCTCCGCAGGGCAGGTATGTTTTTGCGTCAGATCTACCAAAAGAACATCTAGAACATCTGATTTTTGCCGGATCTCTTCCTAATCCGTTCAAGACATCTTCAAATCTGTGTGAAATTCAAAACCTAGCTCCCCTACTTCTATTTTGTAACCGGATTGATATAAAAGACTCTGTAAGCAGACCCATCTGCAAATCTCTTCAAATCTCTTCAAGAACTACCTGTTCTTCATATCTCTTCAAGAACTCTTCAAAAAAACCAGATTGTTTCTCTGTTCTTCAAGACCCATCTGCGAATCTCTTCAAGAACTCTTCAAATCTGTTCAAATCTCTGTTCTTGGCCGGATCCGCTTAGCTCCCCTACTTCTATTTTGATGGGGAAAAGAAATGGGTTCCCCTTTTCGATTCAATGTAGGTGACCAGCTCCGACTCTCACGGTCCAAGGGGACCCCACCGGCTGAATCGAAAAGGGGACCCCATTTCCTTTCCCCCATACATTTTTGCATAACCCTATATTTGCATTGTAAGCTGTCAACAATGATATGTCCTATTATTTTGCCACAAAATTATTGGTCTAGGCATATAGACACGGAAGCAGTCGAAGTGCAACTTTTTTATTTTTTTAGCTTAACCATTGGATTATAACCATTGGATTGTTAAAGATAAGCGATGAATACATAAAGCCGTAGAAATACATGCCATCAGAAACCCGTGACAAGGAAGCGATCAAAGTCCGGCGGCACAAGGTTTGTGCTTCGAATGGAGACGGCTGGCCAAAAATCTAGAGAAACAGAGGTGTAGAAGATTAAAAAACCTAGAGAACAAACTAAGCGTATGCTGGATTGATCTGCCTCAGGTGCCGGATTGATCTACCTCCAAGCAACAGCGCGACTATAGCGTCATCTGGAACAAAATCCAAATTGATGTTGCAGTACATAGGCTCTGTCCGAAGGAGTAATCTAGAGGCGCAAGCTAAAATAAAAACCAGAGGCATGCAAAACCAAAGCAGACTGTCCGGAACAGTGGTTCCAAATTGAATCTGCTCCCATATCATATTCACCGCCGTCTCTCTGGAACAAGATTGGGTTCTGTCAAGAAAGGAAGTTCATGCACTTTCTAAAAATAAACCTTAGAAAGCACACTGAACAAAGGATACAATATTGAAAACCCTCCCAACCTTTGAAAAAATGTGGAAGATCATCTACAACAAACCTTATAGACATACAAGAAATTCTTAGCGCGCTATGCACAATTCGAAGTTAAATCCAAATACAATCATTGGTGCAAAAACCATGTAGAGAGGAAATATCTTCAAATATCTTCAGGTCTTTACATTATCTAGGAATATGTTCAAAGCGTATGGTTGGGAGTTGAACTTAAAGATATGTACGCTTGGATCCTCGTCTAAAAATGTGCCCCATATACGCAGTCTTGTGTTACACCTATTTATAAGAGCTTCCATCCTTAATACAATTTGGGATTAACCTAGGTATAGAATCAGTATTTAGCAATGTATTTGCCAACATGGAACTAATGCTTAAGAGTGCATAGGCAAACCAAAAATATATATAGCCTACCCTTAAATGTTTAATTGTTCCGTCAATGGTTTAAATACCATATTGGAAAATGGTGAACACCCAATAAGCGGGTGCTCGCCAACAATGGCCGAAAGCCATTGAGTTCAAGCAGCATTTTTGCCCGCTTTGGATTCTAGGGAGTCGCCAGAGGGCTAAAGCATAAGAGGAGGACCTGTTTGAGAGGAGAAGAAAACAAATCTGAAAGACAAATTAGATAAAATTCTACTAACTTTTTGAGAGAAATGGATGAGCCATTTCTTTATCCTAGACAAGTTGAGCAGATTTTCTTCCATAAAAAGCAGAGTCATACTACTTGGTGCATCGTGGTTCATGCAACACCTGGATCTCGTCCCATGACCGATCCTTCTACTTTGCATGTGGACTTGGCATCTTCTGAGACTGATCCAAATCTTTTACTTAAGAGAATTGATGTTACGCAAGATGCCATCATTCAAATGGTAGATAATCAAGTAGAGGATCGTGATATGAGTGAAGATTGCAACAATTTGATTGAAACTCTAGTTTGTCTACTAACAAAGTCACAAAATAATAATATTTTAGATTATGATGATGATGAAAATGAAGAGATTGATAACGAGACCGCACCTTTACTACATCTACAACTTGGTAATGATGAACTAGATTATATTGCGTATGATATAAGATATGAAGTGGCACTTTGGAAGTTTACCCTAATAGACTCTTTTTTGTTCTTGTTCTAATAATATCATTTTGTGTACTTTTTTTATAGGAGTTTGTAGAACTTTTTTCTTTCTTGTTCTAATAATATCATGTCATGTACTTTGCCTATGGGGTTTGAAGAAGGTAGTGATATTACAAATAATATAAACATTAACACTTGTATTATCATTATCAAAATTGCAATAAATATTGAAAGTACGAGTGATTTAAGTTATGATATTATCCATGATACTATTATCAACGTATAGCGTCCTATGCTAGCATTGATATAACATTGTCAATATATGATACTATAGATGAAGCTATGGGTGATAATGTGACTGGCATAAGCTATAACACTTACATTGTCATTAACACTATTGGAGTAATAAATGATGGTAAAGTTGATGCTCATGTCGCTATTAGTAACACATATATTGTCATTAATTAGTACTGATATGACTGTTGACCAAATGTATGACGATGCGAATGATGCTATAGATAACGGACTCTTGTCATTGGTAGCGTCACTATACCTTGAATATCATTATTTATATAACTTACTAATTTTTGAAATTCCAGGTGATATTAAAGTGATGAAAAATAGCTATCCTCTTGTAGTGATGCTGCGGCTCTCAATCATTGATCACATCTTCACATTGCAGACTTTGGTTGAGGACAACAGTTTTTGTCGGCAAGACTTGTATGACTGCTTTGTGGACTTCGCCAAGGCTTTTAACATTGTGCCTCGGGAAAAGCTGTGGGCAAGGTTGCAACAGCTGGAGGTTCCTACAGACCTGCAGAATGTGGAGTATAGGCTATATGAGACAATTCAGGCCAGTTGCAGTAGACAGACCAGTCATTCGATAGGAGTGTCGGGGTAGGCCAAGGATGCCCTCTCTCTCCTACATTTTTTGGGTTATACATTGATCAATTGGAGGGTTAACTTGCTGAACACAAGGGCGATAGACCTTACCTCCTGCACCAGATTGCCAGGCAACTAATATATGATGATGATGATGTAGACCTCCTAGCTTACACACCGGCGGATATGCAATGCCATCTCGATGTCATGGACACATTCTGTCAGGCGACTGACATGCGCGTCAACCTGGACAAGATTAAGGTAATCCTCATATCTTCGTGTCAGCCAAGAGCCCCCCCTCTTTTAGCTGTTGGAAGCAAAATGTGGAAATGGCACCTGCCTACAAATATTTGGGAGTGGGGTTCCCCTCTGCTATGCATTGGATGTTTCCATCCGTTTACGAATGAAAATTGAGTTGGAAGGCGCTTTATGCAACGCAAAACAATAGTTGTAGAGTGGAGTTATATGATTGGGGCCATCAGTCGCATCTGTTCAGGGTATTGATAGAGCCTATCTCTTTGTAGGGGTTGAGGTCTACGGCCTCGTGGTCTCCCTCACTACCTGGAATGACTTGGAGCAGGTGTATAAAGCCTTCTTGGCTTGGGCACTGGGTGGGGGTGAAGTCTACGATGGCCCCATATCAAATCCTCTTGCGGGAGATATGGTTCTTGTCCCTTCAGATGGCGGCCCTTGATCGCCACATTGTCTACTTTCAAAAAAAGGTCAGTATAGACGATGCTCTTCTCCCTAGCCTGGCTTCTACTATGGCAATGGGGCCACAACACAGAAGGAAAAACAAGCTCAGTGGCTCGTCAGATGAAATGCGCAGGAGCACAGGTGCATATGGTGCAAACAGAGGCAGACCGCCCTAGCTTGAGGCAATATCTAGATGCTTGCATCCTCAACAGGCTCTAGGACGCTGGCGGTCTTGAACATATCAAGTCAGCACATTACCAGCACCACATAAACCCCACCTTGGAAGGGGGCCCACAATGCTACATGCGTACCCATCTGCCTATGAAAAGGCATAGACAAGCAGATGGATTGGGGAGCCACGCCAGGAAAGGCTTTATCAGTGTTGCCAAATGCGAGCAGTTGAGGATGAATGCCATACTCTCTAGAGCTGCCCAGCTGATGATGAAATTCGGAAATGCTACGCTGAGCTGGTCAGGCCTAGCCATCTGCTACATGTGATACTAAGCAGCTTCTGTCCAGATGTTGAGATCATATCTTCAGGAGGTCATGGCTATGCGTGATCATATTTATTCTCGGACACTCATCTGACTTGTATATATTTCATGATATGTATGTTTGTACAGTTTGACAGCACTCCTATTGCTGCCACTGTTTTTTCCTCAAAAACATTTCAGGGTGGGGATTTTTTAACCCGGGCAATAATAAGTCTGACGTGCTCTTTTATTAGGTCCCATAGGCCGATTGGTCTCCACGGACGATAAAAAACCATTTTATTCTATTCTACTTTATTCTAGTTATTTTTAGATAAACATTTTTCATGGGCCATGTCATGGTCAATCTTTATCTTCCACAGAAGTTTATGTGATACCTCATACACACAACACTAATGCCTAATTCCTCTTTATGGCTAAATCTTGGTAGCATATGTCGCATGAGCTTATATCTCATTCTCAGCCACCACGATACCAAACCTAAAAGTAGAATACTCAGCATACAAAATACGATGTAAAACATTCATAATGGTCTTGACTGATATGGTTTTACCATGAATAATACTAACATGGCCGTAGAGCTAATTGAAATCATACCTGAGCTTGCGTGGCGCTCTAGAAGCTTGGCAAATCAGCATCCAATGAACCTGTGAGACCAAAATAACAGCAGTTTCACATATTATTCACTATATAATCCCAATCCGTATCCTCCAAGAAACCTCATCTCGTCAATAATATCACTACGTCATGATTAAAAACAATATAAGTTCTCTTCGATCATAGGGGGGCTACCAATATCATGGGATCAGAGGAAGGAATAGTATAACCAGAAATGATCCCAGGAACAATTGGATTTTCAGGCCTTGGAATTTCCACCAGACCACCTGCTTTTGTGTTGTAGTCCCCAGGGAACCCATTTGTAAGCAATAAGCATGAAAAACAAACACCACAAAGCAGATGCCGAGACACACATAGGTGAAGGGGCTACTAAACCTCAATATAGGACTTTAGCTTTGGTTTCTAGATTATACCAGAATCATTTTAGCCATTTAATTTAAATGGAAAAATAATTTTATTTGCAATCTTCCTTGTTCCTTAAGCTGCTTTACTACTGGTTGAACACCCCCCCTTCCATACGGACGACCAGGTCGTGTGATAGCGGACTATGTTAAGGTGGATGTGATAGTGACTATGTTAAGGTCGTGTGATAGTGACTATGTTAAGGTGGATGTGCGAGCAACAATGAACAAACTTGTAAAATTTAATCCCAATTTTACATGATAATGTAAAATCGTGAAATTTATGGACAAACATGTGCTCTAGGACATGATGAAACTAACTTAATCTATTTATATCCTAAAAATCATTCTCCACTTCATAATTACCAATGAAATTCAATTTTCAATTTGGTAGATCTGCTTTTGCTCACCGCCTCCATAGAAAAGAGAAATATGATAGAGATTGGCTAGATTGGGGGACTTTCAATTCCTTTGTTTAACCAAAGTTCGTTTTTGGACTGCAGCATCCTTGGACAGTGTTGTGAAGGTATTTAGAGTGATAGTCCAGCCGAACACTCTTGCATCCCCCGACAAGCAGCTAGAGCTACATATATCGGTTAAATTCTCTATTGAGGGAGGGCCTTCATCTTGCATAAGTACATCTCTTCGTCCAATCGTTATCTTACAGTTCGCCAATTTGAACGCTTTAGATCCATGTATTATTTCCATAAGGGCAAATGTGAAGCGTATGCTGGAGTGATTTTGGACTTCATTCAGGTGCCTTTTTTTGAGTTCATGTTGTTAGCTCCATTGGTTTGATATTGACCAGTATAGAATGCCTTCATGCCGAATTTTGATGAAGAGTACTCATTCTTTTGCTGATCTGCCAGCCATTCCTCCTGCTTGTCAATGATCTCATCTTCGTCTGCATATATCTGGTCTGCTTATTCCTGAACTGTCAAAATCTTTATATTGTAAAATTATGTATAAAACATACAGATGGCTCAGATCTTTCAGGCTTGAAGGCTGAGATCTTCCACGTCTAGTTTTTTTTTTTTTTCGTTGCAAAATTTTCTCTCTTCCTCTTCCGTTGCACTACGTCCATGGCGATCCCAATCGCCATGAGTTTTTCCCTTGCTCTTCCCTTTTGCGTTTGCCCCCTTTCCCTGCACTGCATATTCATGTGTTCCCAGTGGTGATGGCGTCCCTTGATAGAAGCCCTATTCCGTTTCTTCTGCCGACTGTGGCTATGGTGTCTTTTGTGTCTCTTTTGGCTATCATGAGCATCAAGCAACTGCTCATGAATAAATGATTTGCTAGGAATGGACAATAAGTGTCAAGGTAAGAGTCGATCAACATGTAGATCTCCTGTTAATTCATATGTTTTGCATTGGTTGATTATCTCGGAGCTCATCATTTAAGTTGGTTTATCTATGGCAGATAGATATTCCAGAGGTTTGCATGAGGTATTTAAAGTTTTGTATTCATATCTGAGCAAAGCGACTCCGTTGTTTCTCAAATTCGGTGAGAGCCTACACCTCATGGGTCGATGGTATTGCCCTGATGAGCCGATCCCTTAATAAATCTGTCTGTGCTTGCCTCTTATCTCTGCGTTTCTCCTTCCTAGATTGCTTATCTCTATGTTTCTTCTGTTTGGGGTCTGGGTTCGGGAACTCCTGGAAGACAGCCCTCTGTGAGGACCCGTGGATCTAACAGGAGAGTCCGGGGGACTATGTCACGCGGGATTTGCTGAAAGAGAAGAAAAAGAAGAGAACAGAACAAATGAAAGAAAGATGATAAGCTTCCTTGATATCAATGATGAAAATACATGAGCTCTAATAATAGAGAGAAAACCGAAAGGAGACAAGACTCAAAACTCATCTAAAAACTTATGAGCTAACTCTACTCATATATATAGTACAATGGCCTTGGGCCCAATATAGACACTCGACCGATCTGGGTGCCGACTCGGAAGGAGGCCCGATTTGTGGAATGTTGGCGGTGCCTCTTGAAGTGCCTAGAATCACGCCGACGCCGACGGCGGTGAGGACAGCCGTCACTTGTCCGAGCGGCGCCTCTTGACGGAGCCAAAGGCTTTGATCAAGCGCGGCCCGCTTAGTCTTCGTGGAGGCTTGGATGTCTGACCCGTGGTTGATCGAGGATCTTTGAGCTTGACCTGGTCCGACGTATGCATGAATAGTCCCCGCATCAGAGGCACAGACTAACACTCCCCCACCAAACGACACTGAGTGAAGAAAAGGAGGAAGCGTTTGAGGGCGAAGCCATCGGGCCTCAAAAGTGATCCTCACGGGAGTGAGGACGGCTCCATTATGGTAATCGGGCTGATGAGATCTTGGCGTGATTGAAGAGCTTGAGGTGTGTCTTGGCCAAGGGCAGGATCAGCATCAATAAGAAAAACGAGAGCGTACCATGTCTTCAAGTGCGGCGGGCCTCAAAGAAATGTACCGACACTCCATGAGGAGACAGTCGGAAGGCCAAAAGCACCGACGGCATTTGGATTGCGATGAAAAATGGGACGCCGATTTAAGGAGCCGAAAGCAAAATGCATTTGAGGGCAGCGCAAAATCCCGCTTGAAGATGGACGTAAGGATCGGGTGAGGTGGAGGCGCTCGCAAGAAGGTGTTGAGACCATGAAGCGCATCCGCGTCGTTGCCAACCACGCCATTAGCAATGTAGATCCAATTTGTGGTGTTGTCCAGAGTAGCACCTTCTTCCCAATGTGATCGGGCGAACAAAACGTGGATCCCACCGGAGATCCGTCGAGATCGGGAGGTGGTGTCCAGCCCGCATGACCATCCATGACCTTGGTCCAAAAAGGAAGGCGCCAATCAGAAGTCAGGAACCTAGGGCGTGGAGGTACACCCAGGGAAGCATAGGGAGAAGGAACCATGCCCGTGGGCGTGGGTTCTTGAAAGATCTCCAATTGATCCCGACAAGATCTGGATCAAGTGCCCGACACCGGCCGATCCCAAAGAGAAGCAGAGTCGAGAGTTGACAGGGAGGGCTATCCCATCCTGTGGGGACCGTCTTGCTATCCAACAGAGCACATGAATCGATTGTAACCAGCGAGGTGTCGCGCATATAGACTTGTGCATAGGGAAGATCTTGGGATGTCCTAGATACTTCCTTATTTGTTGCAGCCTTCCCTTGCCGAGAGATAAATGATTGGCAAGCTTCGGGCATGTACTCGATGAAAAGTTTTGGTCCGGCAGGATCCGCAAGATATGGATTGTTATCCCGAAGCACCCATTGCTTGCGATGGGGTCACCACAGAACCGGGCGTGGCCCATTGCCAAAATTTTCCTGTGTATCACCCAGATAGAAATCATGAAAAATATAAGCCATGGGCTGAACCACGCGGAAAGTGAGAAAGTCGGGATCGGCACAGTGTATGAGATCAAAGACAACAAGGGCACAACACAACCCTTTGTCTTCAATGGAGAGTTCGCCAAATCCGAGAAAAAATCAAAGACCGCCAAAGGATATCCACAGGCCATCATCGGCTGCGTGCCACTTTGAAAGGAAGAGGTGGCGTCGAGCAACCACATAATCATGATAGCAGGAGGGAGCGGGGAAGTCCACTGGCATTCTGTGAAGAATGGAAGTCTGGGCGTCAAGTTTGGTTTGAGCCTCATCGCCAGATCGGTGAATAGCTTGTCTGCAAATGTTGTTCGAGATCACGGATCCTATTTTCCTTTTCAAGTAGGGGCGTGGATCGGGTCACGGACCCGCTTCGAGAAGGATTGACCGGGAGGAAGATTTCCCGGTGTATTGAGACGAAGCACGGCAATCTCCGCGTCATCGGTATTTTTTTTCGCACCTCGCACGTAGGTGATCTTGAAGAGAGGTGATCCGAGAGGTCTCAATGTAGAAAGCTGAGCCGCCAAGGAGGCAACTTGAGCATCTCGGGCTGAAAGATTTTGAACTTGAGTGCGGAAGTTTTCACACGCCCAGAGTACAAGGCATTGAGTTTAGCAATATCTTCATCCTTGGTACTTTCGGAGAGCGACTTTGGACTTGTTGTGCTCCAATAGAGTCTGAATTTCGACTGAGCCGAGCCTCACTGATCCGCGAGTTGGTTGACTTGAGCTTGTGTACTTTTGAGATCCGCATGAGCCCGTAAGAGAGCTTCATGCTTGTCTTGAAGTTTGGCCTCAAAGTTGCAACTTGGGCAGCTCGCAGCTTGAAGGTCTTGGTGTACCGCATCGAGGCTTCTAGTGCCCGTTGAACCCCGCTCATAAGAGCGCCTTGGGATTCCTCAGAACTTAAGTGCGGCAGCTTGAGCTTCCTGGCCGATACATCGATACAACAACCCACGAGGGTGTTGTGGTGGTGGAATTGGCTGTTGCCCGGTGTGGGAGGTTTGTGAAAAAATGGTGTGAAGTGGATGGTGTAGCGAGGAAGAGACAAAGGACATGAGTGTGACTGTGGTCATGACCGTGGGAAGATGGGCGGATGTGCCAACTTGGTGATTGACCGGAAGGGAGCCCGAGTGGAAGTATGAGAATTTGGTGGTGTGGGAGGGAAGTAATGATGATGAGGGCTTGAAAGTGCCCTCCCACGAAACTTCAGAAATGGAAGTGGTACCCCGGGGCGGTCCATTTCTTGGAGAAGACGATAGAACATCATTTGGGGCCAATCTATGTGGTGCTTGGAGTGTGTAGCAAAGAAGGACCGGGTTATAGAAAGGCTTATTGATATGGGTGTTCTTGATAGAATACCCAAGGAATTTTGCGCCTCACACAAAAATTTTACAAAGGTCTCATGAGGCTTGTCGATATTGGTCGACGATGGACATTGGCGTGATAAGCGTGTGCACCAAACTCGTGACATCAATATCCCGTATAGCAGACCATGATACACAAGGAGTGTGCAAGGGAATATGAAATACCTCAAAATCAAGTGTTGAGTCAATGAAATAGTGGTGCCATCGACCACAAGGGTGTACCCTTGCGGTCGTTAACAATATTGGCGATGAACTAGCGAATCGGGCGGGATTTGGAGCGGAAGTTCCATTTGAGAAAATTCAGAAGCTGGTGTCGCTCAAAGAACGCCTTTATTGGGGCCAACAAGGGCTTCAAGAAAAGTGGGCGCCAAGAAGGATATGCAAAAAGGGCCGGATCCTTGGGGAGCAGAGCTTGAAGTGTAGAAAATCTTGGGGCAGCCATGAGAATGATTTTAGCGAAGAGAGATGCCAAAAAAGGAAGACGAAAGTCGAGCCACCTGAGGGATGAAGGCGCAGAGGAACGAAAAGGTTTGTTTTAGGGCGCATAACCGAGGTGAAGAGGTATGAAGAGTGCTTAAACAGGGACCGCTGATGATGCCAGTGGCAAGAGATGCGAAGAAGGGGATTGAGAGGCAAAATTTGGCTAAGTCCCCAAAAACGTAAAGGAGAAGCAATGGACGGTGAGGATGAGACGGAAAGAAAGATCGGATGTGACAGATGGCAAAGGACACCCATTAATGTTCGACGGCGTGAAAAGAAGGAATGGCATTCAATCGCCGGCAACTCGAAGTGGGATATCATTAAAAGGAATGTGTCAAGGTACCATGGCTAGATATGCGGCGGAGAACAGATTCTCCTTTTAGAAACAGCCTTTGCATTGCAACCACGCTGGCGATTTGTGTGATTGGTCCACGTCGACAAGGAGGTCCTCGATTGGCTATATAAGACGAACCGGCAGAGAAACGGGCATCCGATGGCGCCAAGATGGTCAGCTTCTTTGGTTTTGAACGAAGATTGCACCATGCCGACGAACCGCCGAGTGGATCACTTGTAAGATGAACTGCGGATCTTCTGGCGCTGCCACAACCGTGGCATTCGCATGGACGGCCGGTGTGCGGGATGGCTGAACATCCCGACCGAAGACCAACGGGATGGAGGTGGTTCTCGCTGCCGCTGGGATCCGGGCGAACCTCTACCATCTCCTCCGCATCACCTCACTTCCGAACCCGAGTAGAGGGTTTTTCCTCTTAGGACTTAGTAGATAGGGCTCGAGCCCGTTTTTGTATATAGGGCGGTGCCCATAGCGGAAATAGCCGGTCAGCGCTCCACATTTTGTAAAAATTCTCCACTATAATATAATCTACCGCCTTTCTAGTCACTTTACGTGGTGTTTGATTCGAACTGTCTACGTGTTGGGATGTTCACTTTACATTGTCTTTGAAATGCTTTGAGACGAAAACCATTAACTAATGTAGGTAATGGAGTGCCATCTAATTCAGCGAAGTTGGAAAACACTTGGTCTAACCACTTGAACAATTTGATAAGGGCCAAGCCAACGAAACTTGAGTTTACCCGGAAAATTTTTGTACCTGGAATCATAAAGAAGAACCAAATCTCCTTGTTTGAATGTTTTTGTCTTCAAACGTTTGTCATGTAAAGATTTTTGCAACTCGTTGTCCATGAAGAACACGAATATAAGCATCCTACGCTAAGTTCATCCAACTGTTCTAATTGATAGACCCGTTCTTTGAGAGCAAAATTGGTGGATTATGAGCAGTAGCCAGTTGAAACCGAGTGTTGGAAGAATGTATTCAAAGGGCATGAGAGCTTCCTGACCATAAACCAATTTAAAAGGAGTGTGACCCGTAGCAATCTTGAAACAAGTATTGTAGGCCCAAAGAACAGTAGGAAGTTTTGTCTCGCCAATCAATGGGAAGCGTCACAAATTTTCTTGAGAATGGTGACCGTGAGTTTTGTTGGTGCTTTCGGCCAACCCATTGCCTTGAGGATAGTAAGGTGTGCTCTTGTGATGATGTATCAAGAGATAATCCGTCGGCTCTTTGATAGTATGATTGATGAAATGAACACCACGATCACCGACCAGCAGAGTGGGCAGCCCGAATCGCGTGATGATTTGTTGATAGAGGACTCGGGCGTGCTTGCGGCGGTGTTATGCCGAAGTGCACAAGCTTCCGCCCATTTGGTGGCGTGAGTCGGTGAGAACCGGATGTATCGGGCACGCAAGTGTGCAGCCACGGAGGGTCTATAGGTCCCACAAAGTCCATTCCCCATTTGCCGAAGGGAAGTGGCGTGGCGGCCGTCAAAGGGAAGAGCGTCCAGGGCCGTGGGAAGCCCCACCCGCGGCAAGCGTCACACGTCTTGGCGTGGGCGTGAGCATCTTTGAAGAGCGTGGGCCAATAATACCGGCAAGAAGAATTTTATGCGTCCGTGGTGTCACCATGAAAATGACCACCACCGGAGCCCTTGATGAGCTTCTCGAACAATGTCCGGAACTTCATGAGGGAGAACACAGCGTCGAAGGATGGTGTCCTTACCTTTTTGTAGAGATGTCCGCAACCATGGTGTAGTCACGGACCTCTCCTGGAGAAATTGATGGCGGCAAGGATTGTCGCTTGGGAGAGAGCGCCTCATCTTCTCGGTGGAAGAGCACCCGCGAGGAGGTACCGCTGAAAATCATGGAACCAATGTGGTGTTGCCGTGACTAAAAAAAAGTTGAGCATCGAAGGAAGGCGTCTCGAGACTCTGTTGCGGGATCATCCGTGTGGATGCGTGAAAGATAATCCGAACAACATGAGATTTGCCAACCTTATGAACGATTTCAAAAGGAGCAAATTCTTGGAGAAGAAGGACCCAACGAGCAATGCGACCCGTGGGCGTGGATTTGTTGATCAAATAGAGAAGTGCTTGATGGTCCACAAAGAACTTGATTTGACTGCCCAAAGGTAATGACGGAAGCGTTGGACACGTAAAAATGAGACCCAAAGCTTCACGCCCGCGGGCGTAATAGTTCGCCAGCGGAATTGAGTTTTCCGGCCGGCATAGCGATTTGGTTTATCGATTAATGCGATCATATTCTTGAGAAAGAACGGCTCAATAGCAAATGCCGAGACATCGACATGAACGTGAAAGGGCTTGTCCCATTGAGGAGGAACAAGTACCGCGGTTGCTGAGTAAGCAAAAGCTTCACGGCTGTTGGAAGCGACTTCACTGGGAATTCCAAGCCCGGTGGATTCACACCGTGAGTTTATGAATGGGATCTGCAATGGTTGCCGATCAGGTATGAAGGTGGAGTAATAATTGACCTTTCCTAGGAAAGAGCGTGTCTCTTTGATATTGGCTGGTGCTTGAGCTTTTAGCACAAACCCGATTTTGGCAGGATCGGTGGTGATTCTGCTTTTGCGACCACATGGCCCAATACCGAACACCGAAGTGGCGCAAAAGGTGCATTTCACAGATTGAGACTAATGCCTGGGACTCATCACATTTCACGAAAAGACGAAGTTCCAATTTATCCAAATGGTCACCATGGAACCGTAGGCGCGAGAAGTCATCTTGAAAAAATTTGCAAGAAGGGATTTTCCTTCATGAAATCATGAAAAACCGGAGAGCATGATGCGTTGAAATGTTGAAGGAGAGTTGGATAATCCAAAAAGGAACCACCTTGTAGGCAAAAGTGCCCCGGGGGGTGGTGAAAGTGGTCTTGAGTTGATCGATTCTTTGATGGAGATCCGATTGTAGCCAGAGAAACCATCCATAAAGGAGTACATCTCATGTCCACCACTTCTTCTAGAACTTGGTCCGTGAAGGGAAGTGGAAAATGATCACGCCCGTGGCTTTGATTGAGTTTCCGATAGTCTACACAGACAGCGATCTTACCATTGTGCTTAAGGGCAATGACGATAGGGCTCACCCATTCGAAATGTTTAACCTCATAGATCAAACCCGCAGCCTAGGAGTTTGTCAATTTCCGACGCGATCACGCGGTAATTAGGGTTGAGCACATCTTTGTCGTTGCTACACCGGGTCGCATCGATTTGGTAGGAATGGTGAGTTCCCCAAGCTTTTGTTGATTCCCCAGCATCTTTGTAACTCCAGGCTAAAATGTGTTTGAATTTTTTGAACGGCGACGGCCCTGATACGATAAGGAGCCTAAGGTTTGCGGCAGAATACGGACAAGTTGATTGTTGCCAACATCCACAATTTCGACTTCGTGAGTCCGAATATGGGGTATGACTTCGATTATCCCGGACAATGTGTGCGTGAGGTTGGAGCATAACCGATGCGTGGCACTTTATGTGGTAAAAAGAGAGGTTGCTTTCGGTGTCATCTAGCGATTGGTTGCTTCATGACCCGGCGTGTACATCGCCAGGAGTTCTTTGGAGTGTCCGTGATCCGAAAAGTGATCAACGCGTTGGATTCGATTGCAAGGAGCCGGTAGGGTCAAGCAAAGCGTACTGACGTACCGTCCCGGATCAAGAGTCATTTCTCCCCAAGGGTCGGCAAGATATTCGGTAGGATGACAGAGGCGGTGCTGCCAGGGTAGCCCGAACTTGATAAATATTCTCGAGCGCCTTGAGAATCGATTATGAGAGAGAGGGTTCCGCATTGTCAACGGAAATGATCCGCCTGCTTGCAAGTCCATTGTGGCATTGAGATGACCATCTCAGATGACTAAATCGGTCCGTGGCCCAAGAATGGATACTCTTTGCTCAAGCGGAGAAAGGGTCTTCCCACCAAATTTCATAGTCACCGGATCTTCACCAGCTTTCCAAACTCCAAATTCCATGGGAAAGCGGAGATCACCAATGTTGATGTGTAGAATAGGTGTGACGCCTTGAGGTCTCGTTATATGGCCATTAGCCAATTTGATGTCATATGGGGCACGAAAGAGTTGTGTGATGCCCATTTGTTTGCGGAGTTTGTCCGTGATGAGATTGACTGCACTACCTCCATCGATTTGAACATGGTTGACTTGCTGATTTCCCACCGTGGCATGGACCGTGGGTGTAGAGGTAGCCACGACCCCAACTAAAACAGGTTGGGAGTGGTAACTGGGTCCTTGAGAGCGGGACGAGTTTTAAAATGGTTGCCAAGCTTAAAGGAATTTTGATCTTGGCAAGCTCCTCTTGGAGTTCGAGAGGTACATGAGAAAAAGGATCTGCTGGTTCCACCGGGCTGGGAGTGCGTGGCGGGGAAGCAAAGAACTTCTTTGAGTAAGTCAACCTCGGCTGCAATATTGGGATATGTCTGAGAGCGTGGAGGTTGAGATGTTGAAGGTGGATCGTGTCTTTGTTGAGCTCGAGTGGTGGCATGAACATTTGCCAATGTGCGGCCTTCACCGCTTGCATGAGATTCAAAATGCTTTGGCTTAACTTTGGGCATGACATTGGGCATGAGCTTATCTAAGTCGTGCAAAGTGAACCTTTTTTTCGTCCTCATGAGGAAGGGTGTCAACCGCAAAGGCGGGTTCGCGGTCCTTCAATAATAGTCAAGGGACGTGATGCCTTGGTCTCAGCGTGAAATTAGACCAACCCAATTTGACTACCAGTGCGGGAGGATTAAGTGCTTGAAAAATTTCCTCTTGGGCTTGTTGATCCAAATGAGGTTGATTTGCTTTGGAGCTGGTTGATAGCGTGATTGCTTTGGCTCTTGGGGGCTTCTTGAGAACTGGTCAGCGGGCCTTGTTTGCCATTAGCAAGCCGAGTTGGTAAGCCGTGAGGGCGGACCGATGTGGTCCCGATTTGTGCCGTGAAGCCGGACTGAACTTGTGGAAGTTGAGGGCACGCCGCGGGTGGTATGACCCCATTCTTGATGTGATAGCACCGAGCTTTAGAAGGATCAAAAGGAGGACGTTGGTTGGATCCCCGTGGTTGGTCCCATTCTGATATAGAGTTGCGTGGGCTGCACCAAGAGGTGGTCAGCCGATAGTGCGTTTGGGACCGAGGTGTGGTTTGTACTTGATAAACCATTTTGTTAAGGAACGGTGTGGGATGAGTGCGAAGTGCACTCTTCGCATGATTGCACATGTTGCATCGCTTGCAATGAGGCGGGCCATTGGTGGAGTTGCACTCATTGGCCAAATGGCCTTGATATTTGCAAATATGGCACCAGATTTGACTCATGTGGATTAGCGTGTTGAGGCTGAACAACCGCTTGTGGAACCATGACGGGTGGAATGAACGGAGCTCTTGAAGAGCCACGCCTCGGGAGGAAACATTGACGGAGTGATTGACAAGGTCGATAGCCCGCTCAAAAGTTTTGGACGCAGATATTTGATCATGAGTCGAATAGCGTGGAGGAAGTCCTTGGAGAAACCGGACCAAAATCTGGCTCGTAGGGTACTCCTTGAGCTTACCGAAAGCGTAATGTGAAGTCGATCCGCAAAATCCCGCAGACTCGGGGCTCTTGTTGAAGTTCATTGAGTTGCTTGAGATGAAGTTGATCATCATCCGTGGTCCCGTAATGAGACGTAAAAGCAAAGGCGATTTCGACCAAGTCTTGTTTCCAATGGCTTTTGTTGGACATGAGCCATTGATGAGGAGAGCCACGCAAAGGTGGTGGAAAAGATGTGAAATTTCAGTTGAGGTTGCGCTGTGCCCATTTAGGACAGCTAGAGCCTCAAATTCTTCCATGTGGGCCGAGCACTTTGGTCTAACGGTTTGCCTTTCGTGTTGCCAAAGGTGGGATAAGTCCGGTTAGTCCGAAAGGTAGATGGGAAAGTCTTTGCTGGACAGAAACGTGATATTGAGGATATTGAGGTTGAGGTGGATTTGGCATTGTGCCCGACGGACCACGATGAAGGGGTGATCGCGTTGAGAAACCGGTAGCCGGAGCATTGGGTTTGAGATCGGTAAGGTTATAAACAGAAGAGCAAAGGGGAAACGTAGGGAAAGGATATTCCGGGCAAAGCAAAGGAGACATGTGGATAGCCGCGTGCCACCCGGGGAGATGATGGTTCTGGGCGAAGTGGCGATGGCCTGAAGAATGATGGATGTAGGCATGTTCGGGGTATGAAAGTACGGTTGAGAAGGTTGAGCCGATAAGGCTCCCGATAATGATGAGGTGACCGAGGTTGTGAGCAATGTTTGCACGCTTTGGGGCGGGAACTGGACGACCGACACGAGGGGGTGGGTGGCGCGACCGAGCCCTAGACCGGATGGCCTCCCTCTATGTCATAAGCAGATCCATACATGTCAACAGCGGTTTCCTTCGACGCCGATGGCGCCCAAGCCAGATGCCGCTCGAGAAAGGAGTTCTTCCGGGCGGAAATTGCGATTTATTACGGCGGCTGTAAGAAAGTAGGAGAAAATCGCACCCGGCAATGCCATACGTTGTTTGGGGTCTGGGTTCGAACTGGAAGACAGCCCTGTGAGGACCCGTGGATCTAACAGAGAGTCCGGGGACTATGTCACGCGGATTTGCTGAAAGAGAAGAAAAAGAAGAGAACGTAACAAATGAAAGAAAGATGATAAGCTTCCTTGATATCAATGATGAAAATACATGAGCTCTCGCAATAGAGAGAAAAACCGAAAGGAGACAAGACTCAAAACTCATCTAAAAACTTATGAGCTAACTCTACTCATATATATAGTACAATGGCCTTGGGCCCAATATAGACAATTTGACTGATCTCGGTGCCGACTCACGGAAGGAGGCCCGATTCGGGAATGTTGGCGGTGCCTCTTGAAGTGCCTAGAATCACTGGCGACGCTGGCGGTGACAGCCGTCACTTGTCCGAAGGGCGCCTCTTGACGGAGCCAAAGGCTTTGATCAAGCGTGGCCTTGCTTAGTCTTCTGTGGAGGCTTGGATGTCTGACCCGTGGTTGACTGAGGATCTTTGAGCTTGACCTGGTCTGACGTATGCATGAATAGTCCTGTACCAGGAGGCACAGGACTAACATCTTCATCTTGATCAGCCGCATCATTCCCTTTTTTATTCTTATCCTACGTCTTGATTGCAGATCGGCCTTGCTATCGGTCGCCTCAGCTCTCTGGCATCCTGTTCTCTGTTGTTTTTTCAGCCTTTTCTTTCCTTCTGTACCATGGCTACGATTACCTCTGCCTTTCTCTTGCCTTCCTTTTTCCCATCGCAGGTCCTCCTTGACCTGCACCCACCCTATCCAACTGCCCCAGCATCGCCAAGTTGGGCGTAATCGGTTTTGTTGTCTTCTTACTTTTCCCTTTCCTAGATGGTTTGGTGATTCTAAGTATGTTGGGATTCTTAGCTTGTTGTTAAAGATGCTTTCTTAGTCTTAGGCAGAGTCTTGCACAAGGTAGAAATGCATTCTTAGTCGTAGGCAGAGTCTTGTACAAGGTTGAGCAGATTGTGGTAGTTTGTTTTAATTAATGCTTTTTGTTCTTATCTTGATATTCGTTCTTGTAGTTTTCGATTTACTTTTTCATCTGATTCTTGTCATGCTTGATCAGTAGTATGTGTACTCGATCCTTGCTTTTCTGTTTCTTAAAGGTTTGCGATGATTAATCATTTTGAATTTAATCTAAGAGGTTTTTTGGTTCTATACAGGTGGTACTGGCATTCTTGACTAGTAGAATTCGATTTCGCACTAGAACTGCTAACTCTTGGGATTGTGAAACGATGCATCCATTGCTCTCTCAATTTCGAGCTGATATGCTCGGTTTGGCCTAAATTCTGTGTATCCTTCAAGTTTCCATCTAGCTATATGAAACCTCCATCCATTTCTCGGGCGACTTGCCCAATTAGCGTCAGCCTTGGCAGTCGCCATTTTCTTAGAGGTTTTTGTTAGGGGATACTGGGTCCTGGTATCGCATAGCCCATTTAAATATATTATTTGTTTGATTTCACTAAGAATTTGTTGTTGGCTTTGTGGCTAGCTTTCGTGGTTTGCAACTTGTGATTGTTGGTTCGATTGCCTCCAATGGCCAAATAATTTTTCCCTTTTTCTTGAGTTTCTTTCGTGTTTATATGGCATAGACTAGACAACGGTATTTTTCTTTGATCTATTTCTACTACATGTTCGTGTTTTGATATTCTCATTGATCACCTTCACAATCATGCGCTAGATTATACATTTTGTTCCCACACCTTAGGAGCTCTCTCTGCAACCGTTTCACAGGCAATGTACTGTCCTACTCCTTTAAAAAGTTTTTTAAACAAATCCTCGTACCAATACATTGGGTTAAGGCCCTGAACTGAGGCCGAGGCTGGGTGGAATAGTTGATCCAATTTCTGTGGGCCAAATTTCGGATTCCATTTCTGGAAATAGAACTGAGTGTTCGCCCTGTAAATCGTGCCCTGTTTTAACAGAAAATTGACTGCCTTTGTACTTCCACATTCCACCAGGAAGAAGGGGAACTCCAACCAATACATTCCAGTTATCTCCACCTGTTCATTGTTTGCCGTTTTAGTCTTCAATTTTTTCCGAGCCTGGTATTCTCGCTGCTGTTCATGACGTTTTAGAACTTTTGCTGCCTGATTGGCTATAGTATTATTTGGGGTCAGTGGGGGCAATCTGTTGAAAGTGAAATGTGGTAAATGTCTCTTAGATGAAGAATAAGCCATAAACATATGCAGTTTAATTGATATGGGTATGAAATTTGCTTACCTTGGATGACCCTTTTCTTTACTAATGTTTCATCTTGGATACCTTGTTCTTCGGCATTATAGCCTTCGAGCTTTTTAACACTGTTAATAGATCATTAAAATTAAGACAAAAGTATTTCATTACCTATTTTTTATGAACTAGTTACTAAAGTCTAATGGAATCAAATGCCAGAGCTAAGATCAAATTTTATGCTGATGAAATCAAACCCTGAATTGAAGCTTCAAAACCGAAAATAACAAAGTAATCACCTGGTTTATGCAGGGGTTCACAAAATGCCAAAACCTTTCAGGCCCAGAGGCTTCAATGGCTTGCTCCACTTCCTTTGAATCTGCGCTTAAAAAACAGTTAATTACGAAGCTTGGATATTTTTCAATCCAGCCCCCTTTTTTTTTTTTTTGAAGGCAAGGTGGGTTTTGTATTCATTTTACATGGAATACATTATGTCAGGATCTTCCAAGCCAGGAAGATATATGTGTGTCACAGGACAACAAAGCTTTCCTTTATGAAAAAACATAAGGAAGGATATAAGCCATTTAGGCTGCATACAAAAAATAAATTTAAAGTTCAAAGTATTCTAAAAACCAAAAGCCAGCTGGGCACTAAAACTGATTGGCTTCCAGCAGATCTTGGACAGAGATGTTGAGGAGCTCGTCAAGTTCTTCCACAGTAAATGTGGTATAATCCATCAGCATTAGTACTCGAGCTTCTCTCTTCTGTTGCCATGTATGGAAGAGAGCTTGAAAAAATGGTTTCAGACCATTGTACCTCCACACCTCAGGCCTGTCTAACAGTTTCTTAATTGCCATAGAGTGAATCATCTCCTATTTGAGCCTTATGAAGTGTTGCTCCAACTCCAGCCTTGGGATATACAGATCCTCATTTTCATTGTTGCTGAACCACCTGATGGGGGCACCCAGATTCTTCAGCCTCCTCTGCTGCTCTGTGTAGCAAACCATCAGCATCAGTTAGTATTAGGAAGAAAAAATTGTATGCGTTTTTAAATTTCCCAATTCGATCCCATTATTTTATCATATTTGAGCCCACGGAGAGCTTTGTGAGCTGAGGCAGTCTGCTGGATAGTGGTAAGCAAATTGGTTTTAATCCAGATCAGATATGGTCTTTTCCCTTCCAAGCCAACCCTGTTTCTGTGTCTCCATATTATCCAACAAGTGAGAGTTCTGCATGTGTTAATCAGCCTTGATCCCGAACTCAAGAACTGAAACATATTATTTGGGGCTCCGAGATTCAATTGGGAGGTCCATGTCCAGATATCTTCAACAAGCGGGCACAAGAAAATGTGATTGGAATCTTCCTCCATTCCACATCCCAGAGGGCATAAACTGGAAGTCCTCAAATCATACTTAGCTCTCTTGACATTAGAGTGGAGGCTTTGATGCAAAATTAGCCATCTGAAGAGGGTGATTTTTGGTGCACCATAATTCCTCCATCCTTTTGCACAGTTCATTGCCAAAGCCTTCTCCTCACAATTCCATAGGCCACATGCCCGGGAGGGTCTATGCTGCATAAGGGCAGAGTAGATATCCTTAACTATGTAACAATCTTTGTTATTTTGTGTCCAAACATTTGAATTGGCAGCTAATTCCTGGTAAGGGGACATTTTGTCCATGATTGCATTAAAGATATCCATGTCAAGTACTGATCCCTTCAATTTTGGTTCTATTTCTTGCCATGTTATCCATCTGTTCTCTTCTTCATTTCTTAAGTCTCCAAATGTTTTCAACCCTGCCTGTGACCATTGCTTGTATTTTTGGGGATGTTGGAAGGCTAGACATCCAATGTTTTCTGGTGCTAACGCAGGGTGCCAGAAAAAATTTAAGTCCTTACATCTGGCATCCAGAATTGGAGGTCTAAAACAAAGAGCAACCTGATTCCATGCTTCCAGCATCCTTCTGACAATAGGGGAAGTATTTGTACCTGGAGTTACCTGGAAAAATGTTGAATCAGGGAAGGAGATGCTTCATAGATTTACTACCCACTGGTAATTTTTTTTTTTTTGAAGGACGTCAAGCTTTATTCCCCAACTAGAAACCAGAGCAACATAAATGCAAAGACAGGATTATAACCCCAGTGGACAAACCGATCCAACTGAGCACAACCACCTGCCTATGCAAAAGAATGAATCTGAAGGTAAGTATGCCAGATCAGTACTTTCTTCTCTTGATCAAGAGAAGAACAATTGTAAGCCATAACAATTTTATCTTGCGCCCACTGAAGAACAACCTCATCTGCAGTATCTATGCCCTTAAAGATAAACAACCTCCTTCTCTTCCAGATTGACCATAAAAGCCACCACATGCGAGATGAAAAGCTCGTTTCCGTTGTTTGGGCCAAGCATCGGGATAGATAGCAAGCAAAATTTGTCTGGCTAGATCGGAGACGCAGCCAAAAGGGTCAACAACCAAGACCATGCCCGCCAAGCCTCTCACACAAGAAAAAACAATGCTCAATACTCTCAACCCTTTGCCGGCATAAAGGGGGAGCTCAAAATCCGATTATCCATTTTATGGACTAACCTCGTTGACTCGAGGCATCTATGGATCACTTGCCACCACAAAACTACTACTTTGGGGTGAAGCGACTTATCCCATACCCATATCCAAACACTTTTCCATTGTGGGTGAGGGACTGAAGATGCCATCTATTAGATGGAGGCGATTTCAGAATGCACAAGCAATTTATACACGCAGACACACAAACCGCCCTAGCCGGATATCCCGATGGCAACCCCATATGACTACCTCAATCAGGGACCCGTAATCCTCGTGGCAACAATGCGACAATATGATTCCAGATTACTCGTCCCATCGTACAACAAGAACTTTGTTCTAAATGCTTCCCATGACATGAGATGATCGGACTCATACCAAGCTGCAATAGTATTGATACCAGGTACCGCTACCCATCGTCGTTGTGTCTTTGGATGAACAACCACACTTAGAGGCACATTCTCCGGAGTGTCCCGCAAAGGAATCCACCAAAGATGGAGTGGACAACCAAGACATGCCTCGGGATTAATATGGAAAAGAGACCACGACAATTGTCCCAAGCCGCAAAGCAACCCCTTTAGAAAGGGAGAAGCATTAGGATACGGATGCATATGATAAAAGCAAAGCCCAAGGAAGGAGGGGCTTAATGGAGGCCTTATGAAATGGGAGACAATGCTGAATCGACCGCACCAACAACCTCGTGCCGGAGAATCATCCTTACCAATGAAAATCCTCCAAATGAACTTTGATATCATCACCTTGCTTTGGAGGTGAAAATCCAACATACCAAGACCACCAAATGCCTTAGGTCTAATGCATTTTAAGCCCAAGCTACCTTGACCCTTTGCTCCTAACTCATTTCCACCCCAAATAAAATTTCTCGACGATCGCACAATCTCCTCCATCTTACATCATGGAGCTAGTAAAGCGGGCACGCCATGTAGACATGAGTATTACTAAGAACACATTTAGCCACGCGATTCTACCGCATGGACAGGTTTAGTCAGTATTCCACCAAAACAAGTGCTTTTGCAACCCACTAATGATTTCATCCCAAGCATCTGAAGGCGAGACATGAATTCCAACCGGGATACCAAGCAACTTTGTGGTATTGCCATGCGTAAGAATCTTCCAAGGATAGTCCAAAATACGGGAGGGATGGGACTGTCCAACGTCCACAAAGTCGTACATTTTTGCCACCCTACAAGAACTCCCCGATGCTAAGGAGAATGTGTCTAATAATAGCTTAGCATTACGAAGATTTCTCAGCCTCGGCAATTAGGAACAAAAAAGTGTCATCGGCATATTGGTTACATACCTCTTGAGAACCATCGTCCATTGGGAGGCCTTGAATAACGCCATCTTGGGTAGCCACGGAGAAGAGCTGGGACAAGACTTCTGCCACAATTGTGAAAAGCAAGGGTGCTAAGGGACAACCCCTGTCAATTCCTCTACCCACTACAAAAATATCCGATGGCTCGCCTCGAAAAGGACGAGAGATCCGGCTGATGTATGGAGCTTCATGACATTCCTTGTGAATGACTCCCCAAACCCAAGTGCAAGAAGACACTTCTCCAAGAAGCCCCAATCAACACTATCGTAGGCTTTAGCAAAATCAAGCTTAAGATACACTGCTCTATGACCCTGTAACCGGGCCCAATATATTCCTTCATATGCAGCAGCCACGTTGTTGAGAATACAACGACGAGGGAGAAAGCCAGATTGTGTTGACGAGATAGCGTCAGCCAAGATGTCTCGGACTCTTTCTGCCAATGTCTTAGCAAAGATCTTGTACACGAGGAAAGCAATGTAATAGGTCGCCAAATGTAAATAGTCTTGGGTTCCTTGTTCTTTGGAATGAGAGATACAACCCAGTATTCAAAATCTTATCAAGGCTCCTAAATCTCTGAAACTCACAAAAGGCATCATATATGTCATCCTCCAACCAGTCCCAGCACTTCTGAAAGAATTCAATAGGAAAGCCATCAAGACCCGGGCATTTATCCCTTTTCAAGAGAGCCACAGCTGCTTTTAAGTCCTCCTTCACAATATTAGACTCAAGAAGCAACCTCTGCTCTTCAGAAACAATGCGACGCGACCTTAGTCAACACACCAATTGCATGTCCTTCCTTAAAGGGCAATGGGTGTCGTGCAAAGAATGAAGAAAAGTGATGATGAAGATACTGCTTAAGATTCACCGGATCGGAGATAAGAGCACCATCTGGCAGCACCAAAGAATGTATAGAAGTGGCGAGTTTCCTTCTTCTTGCAGCCGCAAAAAAGAACCGGGTACATCTATCACCGTCCTCGAACCATTGCAACCCTGCCTTCACTTTGGCTTCATAAACTTTTTACGGTTTCTATAGCCTTGATCCGAGATAATAACTCCTTTTCTCTCGACTCCATTAGTATGGCCCGCGGCGCGAGTACTTCTAATTCCTGGTACAATGCGGTCAATAGCCCTCTAGCTTCAGCAGCTCGACTCTCCCATATTCTTTTGCAAATGACTTCACCGGCAACAACGCCGCAACAACCCCCGAACATGCCCCTACGAGGTGAGAAGGCCCGAGACCAAGCCCGACTACTGACCAACTTTGAACTCATCATCCTCCAGGTACTTGCAATTAAGCTTAAAGTAGGTCCTGGTAGGTCGATGACAATTAGCCACATCATTAGTTAGAAGTTGTGGATTATGATCAGACACAGAGCTATCCAGAAGATTTGAGCGACGAAAATCCGCTTAATGAAAGCAAAATGCACAAGTATTAAAGTATCCTCTATCATGCCTTGCATAAGCTCGCCGACTCTGTCCAACCATTACACCACGTAAAGGACTGATCACCATCAATCTCCATAAGTCGACCATCATGTAAAAGGCGTAGCCATTGCTCTCGCCGAATCCTTGCACCACTTCGCAGCAGCGACCACTTCTATCTCTTTCCAACTCGACCATATTGAAGTCGCCAACGAGCAACCATGCAACATTTTGTCCAAGCTGGAGAACTTTACTCCTCAGAGTTGCCCACAAAGCACCACGCTGACGAGGTCTATTATGAGCATACACATTTATCAAACCCCATTCTTGGCCCTTATCTTTCCATTTGATTATTATCCACCGCCCGAACCTATCTGTTTGAGTAAAAGTGACATCCACAGATGACTTCCATGCAGTAAGCACACCAGCCTTAGATGCATCAGCAGCAGACACCAAGACATTATAGTCCCGTCCAAATACATTAGCTACTTTATGTACATCACCACAAGCATTTATGCTCTTGGAGGCAACAAAAGGTCGTAGAAAACTTAGACAGGTAAAGAGACAACCTGCTTCTTTTACTTGGGGAAGAAGCCACTCCCCTCACATTCCAAGACAACAGGTTCATGTGGCCAAAATATTATGCTCCACCTCCATACCAATAGAGCCAGCCTCAACCATGTCCATCTCGCATGGTTCTGAAGGGAGGTCAGCCCACCTCGTCCTGGAAATTGGCAAGGGGGAGCCTCCTCTCTGTTCCACCCTTCCATTGTTTTGTTCAGCACTTGGTGAGGGAGAGCCTCCTCTCTGCTCTACCACCATTATTTTGTTGGGTAACTGGCAAGGGAGAGCCTCCTCTCTGCTCCACCCTTCCATGCAAATTATCAGAATCGCTCATGACATGTGACACATGTTGACTAGCCTTATTAGTGCAGCTCTTTTCCAATTAACATTTGTCCATCCCTCTTGGGCATTTTCATGATGTTCTTGAACACTTTCATGCCGCTCTTGCAATTCCTGGATCTTCTGTAACTTAGCCCTAGCATCCTCTTCAAAAGCGGGAGTATGCACAATCTTCTGTGGGATAGTGGTTTTAGCAGCAGATGGAGTAGCAACAACAGGTCGCGCAGAGCATTGGCGAAAGGGACAACAGAGGGTAATGGAGACACAAAGAGGGAGGCACAGAGGAAGAAGGGGGGCCATTGCGAGGCGATCTCTTTTAGCACGAAAATTTGCAAATAAAGCAAGTTGAGGAAATAAATCGCAAAGTCGAGGGCCATTGAGCAACCGCAAAGCATACTTCAAAAGATAGGGCCACTTTTCACAACCACCACGGTCGGGAAGATCTGCGACCCGAAGGAAGAGAAACACAAATTTTAGCACCATCAACAATAGAATGGGCGAGATGAGTACCCAGACCATTAGCAATACTGATAAGAAACTCCGGCACCAAGAGATCGGGAGGAAGATTAGGAATAGAAAACCAACATGGCATCCTAAGAGCGGGGAGTCATACCAGGAGAAAAATCCAGGCGTAGTAAGGCTGGTACAAAATATAATCACTCCACATTGGGTCCACACCACGCGTGCCACCGGTTGCTCAACAAACACGGCATCATCAAAAAAACGATCAAAAGAACTTCTTATCCAAAGATCTTTAAAGTACGATAAGGTGGCAACCCTAATCTCCAAGATGACCAAATAACCAATAGCCAAGCTTCCTACTATCAAGAAATGCTCCAAAGATATTGACCAACCACACTAAACGACAACAAGTTACTAATACACTTCTTGTGTAAGTCATGATCAATCTCGACCACATTGTACCCGGGCGGCAGAAGAGTATTCTTACACATTTCAGGCTGATAGAAAACTTCAACAGAAGGTAACTGAAGTTCCAACTGTGTCTCCTTTGCTCGCAACTCACCCAAAAGATTACTAAGATCTCTTTTATTATCCTGAATCATCACATCAATAGCTGTAGCAACACGCCCAGCAGACGTAGTTGAAGACAAGTTCTTCTTGATCCAATCACTAAAGCGCTCCCTGCTAGCATTTACTCCAGAAGTTGAGGACCTCCAAGGAAGTGGACGGGACTGATCTTTGTTAGAATTGACACCCGCTGGCGCCGAGGCACCATCCACAGAAGCATTACCGCTATTCAAAGCACTTGTACTGCTCCACCCAATATTTGATTAATTTGAGTGCAGGGGAAGGCTTAAGAGAATGGATTGCTCTCCAGATTACCTTAGCAGCCAAGGCCTGAGCTTGGATGAAAAGGTCCGTGCAGCCAAGCCCACCCTGTTTTCTGGATTTGGTCAAATCAGACCAGGCAACCTTATGACTTCCTTGCCAAATGAATCCTCTAATGGCAGACTCAATCAACTTATAAGAAGCCTTGTCTGCAACAATGGCTGAGGCGAAGAAAACATGTGTACTAGCTATTACTGCATTAGCAATTTCAATTCTGCCTGCCAGAGACAAGGAAGGAGGATACATCTGAAGTTTTCTCTTGATCCTAGAGACAATTGATTTCCAGAGACCATGTATGGAGCTATTTACAGCCAAAGGAATACCTAGAATTTTAGTTGCAGCTGATTTTCCAATGACATTTATACCCGAGAGCACACCGTCCTGGGAGTCCATGATAATAGCACATTTTGCTTTGTTTAGGCAAACTCCAGAGATTTTGCCAAATCTATCCATTGCTTCCAAGAAATTTGGTAAGCTATTGTCACCATGCTTGAGGAAAACAAAGGTGTCATCTGCATACTGCATGATGACAAAATTTCCCATATCATTTAGAAGGGCCAGGCAATTTATCATTTTCTGTGCTTGAAGGTGTAGAGCCGTGTAGAGCCAGCCTGGTTACAATCTCTGCCACAGTTAGAAATAAATATAGTGCCAAGGGGCACCCTTGCCTTACCCCCTTTTGACATTGAAAGAGTTTGGAAGGTGTGCCATTAATTAATAAGGCTGATGAAGCAGAGTTTTAAAACTCATTATTTTCCCAAAGAGTGCCTCTGGGAAACCCAAGTGTTGTAATGCCCTTTGCAGAAACTTCCAACTAATAGTGTCATAGGCTCTTTTGAAATCTAATTTCAAGAGCATGCATTTTTGCCCAAAGAGTTTATTCCAATGTAGGCCCTCTGCTGCTCCAAGATAGTTGTCTAGAATACTTCTGGAATGCAGAAAAGCTGATTGGAAGGGATTGATTATTTCCTGTAATCTTGACTTGAGTCTGTTAGCCAAGATCTTTGCCAGAACTTTGTATATGGTATTGGTGAGGGATATGGGCCTCCAGTCCCCTAAAGATTCAGGGTTATCCGCTTTAGGAATTAGCACTATCTGACCAACATTGATGGCTGGGTTAAGTTTACTAGTCTTCCATGCCCCTTGAAAGAAAACAATGAGGTCCTATTTCATGATTTTCCAGAATTCCACAAAGAATTCAGGGGGAAAACCATCTGTTCCCGAGCTTTTCCCATGTGCCATGGATTTTAAAGTGTCCCAGATCTCCCTTTCCATAGGGATTGCCAATAACCCTTCATCTGTATCATCCAATTGAGTCGAGGGAATATCCTTGAAGAAGTTTTGGAGATCCACATCTTGGATCTGTTGATCAGCAAACAATTTTGTATATTCTTTGTGAAAATACATTTCAATGTCCTCTTGCTTATCAAGGTATTTGTCTCCCTCAACCTTAACTTTACTTATTCCATTATTACAAACTCTGTTTTTGGCTGCCCTAAAGAAGTAAGCAGAGCTACCATTATCCATGTGATTTATGTATTTACATCTGCTCTTCATTGAAAGAATTCTGGCCTCTTCTTCTTCAATACCTTTCACCTTATTTTCCAGCATTGATTCTTGCTCCTGTAAAATACTATTGTCCTTGTCTTGGAAAAGCTTGGCTCTGATATTCTTCATCTCATTATAAATCTCAAATTTTTGTTTCTTCTTCTCATGGTTCCATTTTTTACCCCATTCTTTAATCCAACATTTCATCTTTTTAATTCTATCCAGGAAAGCATTCATAGAGCCTCTGCTTACAATCCTTGGAAAATCACTGTAATATGATTTGAAATCCTCACAAGAGTAAATCAGTGTTAAATTTGAAAGGCACATTTGAACCTCCTTTTTTAGAGATCTCCATCTTCTCCAAAATTTGGGGGAAATGGTCTGATATTGAATTTGCAGTGTTATTGGATATGGTCACATTATCCCAGGATTGGAGTTCTCTATTGCAGATGTAGAACCTGTCTAATAAGCAATAGGTTCTATCAGAACCTTTTCTTTTATTACTCCATGAATAAACATTGGAGGAGGAGGGGGGGATATAACAGAAGTTGGACATAAGGAGATCCAAGAAGCCCTCTCTTTTTTATTCATGTTCAGTTTCTTACCCAACTTCTGGTCCCAGATTGGGGTATTATTGAAATCCCCTGCCATTAGGAAATTCTGGATCTGATTGTTTGAGCAAATCCATTGGTGCATCTGAGTCCATTGGATTTCTCTCTCAGTAGATTCAGTGGAGGCATAGACATTCATGACTCCCAACTGTTTGCCCTCAACATCCAGCACAGCCACTGTCCATCTACCTGAGGGATGACAAAATTTCAGCAAGCATTTATGACCTGACCAAGCCGTGCAAATTCCACCTCGAGTGCCATCTGCAGGAGCCCATACAGAGTCTCCATTAGGGTTTATCCAGGACCCAGATGAGATGATTCAAAAATTAGCAATCTATGTTCTTGCAAAAGAATTATATCTGGCTTCATTTTCTTAATTGCAACCAGGGCTCTTTTCCTTTTGAGAGGGCCCTTGATTCCTCTCAGATTCCATGTAATGACCTTCATTTCCACTTCAAGCAGGATATTTGATTATGTCCATAACCCTTAGGTTAAGGGCAGGGCTATTCTCAGTAAAAGTAACTTTCTTACCCATCTTTTTAATCCGGGGGGTAAAGAAGGACTCTTCTTTATCTTGGTAAAGCTGGTCATCTTTGACCTGCAGGGGAGTCTCAGGCACAATAGTGTCAGAAGTCAACATTAGGTCAACCTCCATCTCCATTGGTGATCTAGTAAGGAATTTGAATTTGCTTTCCCCTTGATGAATACCAGGTGTAGAAAAGACTTCACCATTCTCAATGACTTCCATTAGAGCATCAAAAAGCTCAGGTGTGTCTTCTCCCTCCCCAGAATTGGCAGCCTTAGATCCCTCTCCTTTCAGAACTATTACTCCTGTTGACTCAAAATCAGAGGAGTCTAAGACCAAAGGAGCCTCCAGAATTTCCTTGATGGTCAGACCCTTGTTTTTAATAGGAGGCAATGGACTAGCCTCCTGAATCAAAATCTCTTTGCCTTTAGATAAATTCTCCCCCATTTCTTGGCCATAGGGGCTTAGAGGACTCTCAGGATGCTCCCTGATTCCCTGGCCCTGTGGGGTTACAAGCCTATGGGGTTGAATTGAGACTTGGCCTTCTGGACTTACAGGGCTAGATTCCTGGCCAGTTGGACTTACAAGCACTTTAAATTGATTGGCAATTTTTAAGTTTTGATTTTTCTTTCTCCATTCCAGCTTCTCCTTTTGTTTGCCTTTGAGGACATTATCCATCTCTCTTGGCCTTTTGTTTTCTGGCTTTCCTTTTAGCACTCCCATTAGTATTCTTTTTCCCGGCCGGGCTCCAAGGTTCCCTATTGGTGACCAGTGTCTCCTTCTGGTAGATAGGTCGGGGTTGAGGTGGAGGGGGATTTTCATCCAAGTCCCCTTGCATACCCCTCCCCCATGCAATCTCAGCCCACAGATTTTGCAGGGAAGAGGAAGGCCATACCAATTCAAATGTAGGGTTTTAGAGTTCCCATAAAAATCTTTATATTCAATAATAGAGTTCGGGATGGATTTAAGGATATCCAGTTGAACGGAAAATCTATTGGTCAGTACGAGGTCCCATTCATCATTTATATCCGAAATAAATAGTATTCTCGCTTTATGTCTTTGCAAACATGCAAACATGCATTATATCTTCTATCATTCCCAAACTGATGCTGGACAGGCAGAATGTATAAATCAGATATTAAAAGACATGTTGAGGAACTATGTATGGAATATGTAGTCAAAATAGGATGATTATATTTATTTGGCAAAGTTTCCATATAATATTACCAAAAAAGAATCCTCACAAATATTTCTCCTTATGATAAATTATGGCTATCAATGTTTAACACCAAACACGTAGCATAACCCAGTGTCCAAGGTTGAAGTTTCTCAACAAATGTTGACTGATATGCAGCAATTAGTCGAGGAAGTTTGAGGCTATTTATTGGCAGCAAGAAGTCGACAAAAGAGCATAGCCGATAGAGCATAGAACCGAAAGAGAATTCCAAGTAAGGGATAATGTTTGGCTTATGATAAAAGTTAAACAAGCAAAGCTCAAAATCGGTAATTGCAAGAAGCTTGCTCCAAGGTGGGTTCAAAATTGTTCAGAGAATAGGTAATCAATCCTATAAATTGGATCTCCCCACCCACTTGAAGGTTCATAAAGTCTTCCACGTAAGCCTTTTGAAAAAGCATACTCCCAATCTGGAGGAGATATTGGAGACACCAAATTTGTTGGAAATGATCGAAGAACAACTTGAGATTGTTCCAGAAGCTCTTCTTGACAAGGCATATAAGAAAACAAGGAGATCTCAGTTCCTCCAATATTTGATCAAGTGGAGACACTTGCCAGTGGAAGATGCGACATGGGTACTTAAATCCGATCATTAAAAGCAGTACCCACAGTTTACGAACAATGCAAGAGATAACTCGCCATCGATATTGTCGACATCAAAAGAGAAGGTGAGTGCATGCATTCAGCAAAGATCTGGCAGTCAAGGATCAAAAGAGTGTATGCATTCATCTATGAGTATTCAGGATGCATGTAGATGCAAGCATGTGGTCATGCGCGATAATGGGATCATCTTTAATGTTCCTTATGTTATGATTTAATGCCTATAGATTAAGTAAGCACGCATGAGTCCTAGAGCAGAGATCATGGATAAGTGCATGATAGGAACCACCTAGAGTCTATGGCTATTAGGGAGGATAAGCCACCTCCTACGCCGAGGGTGACGGGCATTAGACATGCATTCATATTAGGAATGATAGGACACATCTCCACGGCCATTATGGGGGAAGCATCCCCCCCTATGCTGGGGAAATGTTGCATTCATGTAGGTTATATTAAAGGGGGTGGACCCTTAGAAAACCACAATTTATTAATTAAACTAACGTGACGTGCTACTTGGTGGGCCAATAGAAGTAATGGCAACAAACGGATGGGAGCACATCACGACATGAATAGGAGTTATAAGATTTTGTTTTAATTTGTGGCTTTTAAATACATTATTATGTTATTATAGTGTAAGACTTGATAAGGCTATATAATTTTGTATGGATGTGAATATAGCCTTTACATTTATCGATATAATTAGATATCATAAGTTATTTTCATAATAAATTCTAAGTTAAGTACTATTATTGATGCAGGCTCGTTTCACCTTACGTAATGCTGAGGACAGCATTATGCTAAGGGGGGAGAATGCACATGACATTCCCCTAGAATATACGATATAAATACGTATATCCTAGGTCTACGTCACTATACAAATCTACATTAGTAGACTTGTATGCACCAAGTGTGGGGGCATGGCCAAGTTATTTACATAACTTAGCCACCCTTAGGAGGTGACCCATTTCCACATGGCTTCACTCTATAGGTGACTCGCCACATGGGCTCGCCCTATTGGAGCTAAGTGGCCCTCATGTGAACCCAAACACATAAAAGGCCAAACCCTAAACCTAGACCACTGTGGCTCCACCAACTTCTGATCCATCAGCATGTGCCCACAGCTCTGATTCGAGGATCGTCTTCGACAGCCGAGGTTGCAGTAGCAGTCCGGAAGCGCAAACGTAGCAGAGGAAGGTCATCTACTCGAACCACCTGCTAGAGATGGAGAATCAAGGAGTCAGAGGCAGCTCGTCAAGAGAAGGTACTTCAAGTAGACTCCAGTTGAGTTGCACATTATGTCCTAGTAGAGCCATTCTAGAACCTATAGTTCTGAGCCTGAACCCTAATCAATGAACCCTAACTATATGTTAGATGCATGTGATTAGGATCAGTTTTAATTCTTGTTATTTATCATGTTATGTTGGTATATGATGATGGTTGATCTTACGTTTGCACCTCTTGTATATTGGGAAGGGGGGTAGAGACCTAGTAGCCATTATTTAGATGATGCTCCTACTTTAGACCCATTAGTTCTCATTATTATGCGGCCTGTGCATAGAGCCCACCTGGCTATGGAGGCTATGGAGACTATGGAGTGACTGAGCACCATAAAACGGGGTCAATGGCAAAGTGGAGGAAGGACCCTGTTGAGCGCGGCTACTGGGGTCCCATAGCGGGCTAGGCTCATAGTCGGTCACTTCGTGTAGGCCGGGTAATTGTCCGACACTTCTTGGATCAATGGTGTCGCCCTGACTCTCAAGAGTTGCAAGTGTCGGCTTGGCTCTTGTTTTGGGGAGTTCAGTCGGGTACGGACGTGTGTCGCCACGATCCTCTAGCTGCCCATGGAGCCACTGCACTTCGGGAGGGGGAGATGCAACCCTTCCTACCTCATGGGACAGGGGAGATGCAACCTGGAGTAGTCTCATTGGGTGATACCATGGGATTACGTTTCCGGCAGGTTACAGTCACGATAGAGCCTGATTTAGCCTATCTGTAACGTATGCACAAGCGGGGTGGATGGAGTGGTCAACCCTAGCCATTGTCTATTGCCAGCCCAAGTCATTGCCATAACTCGGTCTGTTCTATCTGGAGGCCCCCAGCAGTCAGTCAACTCCCCCTTGAGTATGAGCCCTGGGTAGGAGCCTCTATTTGATGTATTTGATGCATTCATTGTATTGTTGTATTTGATGACATGGATAGATGGATTATCACTACCTTTCGAGGTAGTTTATTGCCATTATTGCTAGTGCTTATGTTGTATATTTTGCTTCTGCTGACATAGGGACCCCTAGAGGACGGGATTGAATGATACCTCTGCGTCCTCTACTCGATAGTCTGGACCCCAGGCGCGAGTTAGACAGAGGGCCCATACAACGGGTGCCGTTGGATGGGGAAGGTCCTTCGATGTTTACGGCGGGCTGTCGTATATAGCGCAAGGAGCGTCACATTTCAAGAGCATCACCTATCTTTATAAGCTCCATTGTGTGATATCATACCACATTGGTAACATCTCCCATAAGACCTTCCAAATGTCCTTAATGAGACTTGAGCAGACATAGGGGGCCAATACGATAGCCTTCTTTGTTAGGATGGATGGAGGAGGAGGAGGAAGGAAGGAAGGAAGGAAGTTACTTTTATCGTCCACGGAGACCAATCGGTCTATGGGACCCAATACAAAAACGCAGCAAGCGGATTACTGCCCGGATTAAAAACCCCCGCCTCGGGTTTTCGAGGGAAAAACCGTGGCAAAATCATCCCCACACAAACTGTGCTAATCATATAAAATGCAGAAACATCCCAATATATACAGTCATGCACCACCCCCGTAGTGCCTAGTCAGCGGACAGCCAGGCGGGGGCAAAGGTGACCTCGCAGGTCCAGTACCTCCTGGATGTATGACCCCAGGGCACGTACTGACGGTGTGTTCATCAGCAAATGCAAGGGCACGTCCAGCCGTACTAAGGGGCGTGTCGGCCCGAATCGGTGAACGGTTGGGCAACTCGGAAAGTGTGAGACTCATCCTCAACGGCACCCGTTTGACAAAGACCGGCAGGCACCCGTCCCGGCGGGGCTCCCAATCCACCGCCCGCCTCGATCTTTTAAGATGGTGGGCACCTGTCGCGAATGGAGGCAATGAGCCCCGCTTTTTCGAGGCGGTGGGAACGCAGTAGAGAGCTGTGGGCCCGGGCTAACACGGGGTTGATGTGCTCCTTGTAATGGGCCATTTTGACCTGCTCTAGAGCAATGGGGTCCCAGAGCTTGCCAAGGAAACAAGCATCTAGGTACTCCCGCAGGTCGCCACGATCGTCACCGCCGCCAGATGCGCATCTGTGCTCCTCTGCACGTTCCATCTGGCGAACCACTGATCTCTCTTACCCCTCCAACAGGCCCTAAGCGGCTGCGGACTCATGGCCCGTGTAAAGCCAGTCGCGAGCCGAGCATCACCCATAGTAACCACTTTACGAAAATAGACGATGTGTCTATCAAAAGGGCTGCCGGCGGCAAGAATCCGATTTCTGCAGCGAGAATCGATAGGGGACTGAAGGTTTCACCCCAAGTGCCCGTGCCAAAATGCCTTACATACTGCTCCAAGTCATTCCGTGTCGTCAAAGAGGCGGCCAGGGCCCTAAACCTCGACCCGTCTGAAGGGGGCGGGCTCGACCGGTGCGAGAACAGATGTGACCGATGGCCCCAATCATATAGCTCTGCACAGTATTTGTTGTTACGCATTGCATAAAAGCGCTTTCCAGCCTGGCTGTCACCTTAAGCGGATAGGCGCCTCCCAAATAGGCGAGGAGGGAACTCCACCCCCTAGGTACTTGTAGGTGGGCGTGGCGCCCACAGTACATCCCCCGATATGTGAGTGCGGGAGGCATGGGGTGGCGTGAAGAGGATATGAGAACCACCACGTCTTGGCCGATTGACGCCGCATGTCGTAGCGACAAAATGTGTCTAGGGCATCCAGGTGAGACCGCATATCTTACGGGGTGTGGGCGGCCGAGGCCAACATCGTCCCGCATAGATGAGTGGGGCGGATGACACAGTGCAAAAGATGTATGCCATCCCCCCATGCTTTCGATGGCCGGGCTCTAACCGATCAATGTAGAGGCCAAAAGTGTCGGGCGAGGGGGCAACCACCGCCGGGGACCCGATACTACTTGGTAAATGCTTGGCCCGTCGGCGCATCCCCGCCAAAACAACTCTCATACAACCTTTGTATATGGCATTACGCACGGCAGCGGAGCCCCAGATTGGCCTTGATCTAGCCCACAACTTTTCCCCGGGGCCAGACAAAAGCCTTTCGCGAAGTCCACAAAGCGGCAATACAAGTCCAAATAGGTGATTCCTGGCCGTCTTCAATCGGTGCGCGGCGTAAAGATATGGTCAATCGTTGAGTGGCGGGTCGAAAGCCCGGCCTGTGTGAGGGCTCGCACATCCACGCCTCACCCGGTCAACTGCCGCCGAGAATGCCGACCAACGGTTTGGCAAAATCTTGAATCCCGATATGATCGTCCGGGTGGTTGGCCTACGGTGTGGGTCGCCCGCTTTGTGAATGGGAACAACCCCGCTTGGGTCCATTGTCTGGGAAACCCTCCCGCAATGCTCGTTGAACAGGGGTAGTGAGGGACCGCACAAGCGCTGCCCCGCCCCACTTGAGTAACTTCGGCCGCATACCATCGAGGTCACCGCCTTCCCATTAGCTAGCCGCTCGCGCCCTCCTCAACATCCTCATCCACGAGAACCAATGGGGCCCATCCCGTGGGGGGTATGCACGCTGCCCCTCGGGCGGGTCATAGAGCTGCCGCAAGTACCGCTCCCACCGCCTGTGATGTCCCCTCGTAGGGTGGGCCCTTGAAGCACTCTCTGCGCCAAAGGTTCGAGGATGAGTGTCCAACAGGCGAACATCTCCCCACGATGCTTGGCAAGGTACCGCGCCTTTGTGTCCTTCGGATGGGCGGCATGCGTGGTGGCTTTAAAGCGGGTACACGGATCCGGGGATGTGGGAGCTGCCGCCTGCGTTCTTTACAATCCGCATCAAACCATCGGTTCTGCTGAATGTTGCTGACCACCGAAGCCCGGCGGCCTTGGGTCCGCCAAAGCACTGTCCACGTGCATCCCGTAATAGCGAAGTCAGCTGGTCTGTCTGCTGCTCTAGTGTGGAGGAGGAGGAGCCTCTAAATTTGGTTAGAACAAGTAGGTTTCCCAAGCATCATGGAAGACCATGTAAGAAACCAAACATCATCAACTTACATAAATAGCCCTAATTTTGGGAAAAATTACAAAACCCTATAAGAAAACTCATCCCTCACCTACTCGCCTAGAAAATGCTTCATGCTACTTCAATAAAGTTGCCCAATGTTTTTTACGGGTTTTTTTTTCCAAAAAATGTTAAATTTAGCATGTGTATTTCTTTTTCCCCTTGTCTTGGTCTAGTTTGGTAGCATAAGCTTCCCTTTTTTTTTTCTTTTTTTCCGCCTCTGTTTTTCGATTTGGGACATCTGGCAGCTCAAATCTGTGATCTTCATATCTTGGATTTGTTGGTCGGCCACTTCATAATGTCTTGATTTGGAGGGCAAGCGAACCACAAAGCGAGTTCAATGAAATTCGCAGACTCCATTCAGCCTTTTGGTAGAGCTATGGCCAGGTTGAGATACTGCTCTGAAGATCTGTTAAGATTTAAAAGAAATAGCTTCTACTGAGAGAATTGATTGGTTGTATATGCTTGGGTTCTTGGGTTTGTTGTGTTGGGCAAGCCACAAGCTGAAGATTGAGCAGGGCCTGACATGCAACTTTTAAGAATTAAGGGAAAGTAATGTGCAGAGTCAAATCCGCATTTTTTATATGGGTGGGTTGGAGTAGTGCCTGCTATTTGGAAGGTGTTTTCAGCTTTGTGCTCTTGTGTTTCTTATTTCTATTAAATTGTTGATTTCTGCTTGTTGATTACATGTGGACAGCATTGCAAATTCAAATCCCCCCTGCAACTCGAATATGTAGTGTGCATGTGGTCTCTGAGCTAATATTGTACATGTGGTCTCTAAGCTGGCTAAAGCAAGGAGTTCTTTCTCTAAGCTGGCTAAGCTAGCTTCCGTACAGGTGCTGGGATCATACCTTCAGGGGGTTATGGACATGCGAGATCAGCTATGTCCTCGGGCACACACTTGACATGTATATATACATTTATTTCATGATGATGTATACTTGCACAGTTTGACAGCATTCTTATTACTGCCACGATTTTTCCCTCGAAAACCCTTCGGGGGAGGGGGAGGAGAGGGAGGTTTTAACCTGGACAGTAATAAGTTTGTTGCGCGCCTTCTGGGTCCCATAGGCCGATTGGTCTCAGTGGACGATAAAAATCATCCTTGCTTTCTTTCTTTCTATTGGAAAAAGATTTAGGATCCAACAACTCAAGGTTTTTTGGATTTTTAAAACATCTGAAGTAATCATAAGGACCCATAAGGACGCAACATTTTAGAACACGATTACTATCAAATGTCGTTCTCAAAATAAAATGATGGAGGACCCATAAGGACGCAACATTTTAGAACACGATTACTATCAAATGTCGTTCTCAAAATAAAATGATGACATCCATAGCATGGATAGTTATATACTCCAAGCATATATTAGGCAATATATGAAAAGAATGCGACAGAATAAGAGGCCTGATAGCTTCTGAATGATTATTTTACATCAGCCAATGCCTTCCCATCTTAGGTTGTGAATGTATACTAGTTCTCTATATATTTTTAAATGGTACTATTACTGATGCAGGCATATAAAGTCATGACAATCCAAATCATTACTTAAATTTGAGCAATCCCTTATAGAATACATTCGAATGAAAAGACAATGTATTATATAATTTTACAGTAATTAGAGTTGATATGCTTTTGGAAAAATAATGGCCTATTTTAGGATCATCCAGTTGATTGATCATTGAGGGTTTAAAAGGCCCAGAGACCACTGCCTTCACATTGTTCTTGGTTCAAAAGTAGATGTAAACCTAATTCAAATCTAGTAACAGCAACAACTTCAACATCAGAACCAGATTATGACATTCCTCTTATATTGCTGCTACGCAAATGAAGTTTTCTCGATCATCTCAAGAACGAGAATGGAACAATTCTAAGCTTATCATCCATCTATGAACTTATGTTGTTAAAATATTGAAATGAACCTGAATCAAAAGTTCCAAAGTTAATGTCCATCTGACTGTAAAATGGCAATCTCCATTCTGAAATTGCTGTGTCCTTGGAACTTCCATCTAAAAAGAATTAATAATGATAACAAACAGAATATGTCCCTAACAGTTTGGGCCGTCTTTAATAACTTAAGACATGGCCAGATAGGTCCATGTTTGAGATATAATTCATCACAAAGATAGCATAGGGCATACCAACTACCATATTTGGCCAGTTAATTCTTAGCAAGATTACATGAATATTATCTAGGACCCCTTGATAACATCTAAAACAAATAACACCTATTTGTCAGCATGCTTTTGCTTCCAAGGAGGCCTGATAAAGATGCACAATGCCACGATTTGTATTCACATTTTTCACAGCACTTTTGAAGGGCCTCTATCTCGTTACAGGGCTTCTATCTCGTTACAGCATCCCCTTTATAAGATAATAACATAAGTAGAAGAGTTGCTTTTACAATGATCGGAGAAAGATTATAAACTAATAAAGAGTCTAAGCCTAACAAACAATGACATAAGCAAATCCTCCAAACACCAAAATTTGGATCCAGGTCATACATCTCAGGCATGGAGTTGTTTGTTGTAAGGCATGCATGTATGTCACAGGCATGCCTATGACATGAACCCTTGATAAGAGGCATTCAGCCTAGACACACGCAAACACTAAGTTCACATGAAGTGGATTGGAAGCCAAGACCACAAATATGTACCTAGAAATGCTATGGCAAATATTATATGCCCAACTGCAGTTATGAGACAAGATGCTACCTCTGTGACTCTTCTTGGATAGATATAAATACTGCACAAACAGCACACGTTTAATCAATATTGTATGTCAAATAAATTGAAAAGTTGCCACGTTATCTACACTTGTGGCATGATCAAGATCTATATTCCATTACAATGAATGTCCCATCATTCTATTGTTATCATTCATAAGAAATGTCATAAATATCAACCTTGTTGCTAAAGGAACCAATATCATATAAATGCAAGAGAAGATTTCCAGGTATAGAATTAAACCTGCAATTAGTTCACTGTTAAGAATGCCAGGAGGGTTCAAGCATTCCAATTCAAGGCTCCTTCCAAAAGGGAAGATTTCTGGAAGTCCTAATCCAAAGCCTGAAAATGTTAATTCCAGCTTCATGACAGATTACACCACATGAACAATAGGACATTGAAGCACTAATGCTCTAGTCCCCTTTCATAAAATTTTGTGTTATATATCTGTTCAGATGGATTCTAAGCCTATGAGCATACAAAGACTTAATTTTAGATCAATGATAGAATGGAAACAACATCTGCATTAAAAACAACAACCCTCCTTTTTGAGGAACTATTCTTTGAGGAAGCCTGTCTTCCTATATTATTCAAGAAGGTAGGAAGTCGTTGATCTAATGACGGTAACTGCCTCAGATGCTGTTAAAGTTAGACCAGCATTAATAAACAGTGCCATATCTATGTGTTCCATCAATTATGCCAAACAAATTGAAGACTGAGGCAGATGATATGACAGTTAGTGCATTGTGAGTGTGTTCACTAATTAGACTTCCGAGCACTATCAACTGTTTTTTAGGCTATCTCTTTCAAAAAAAACACACATACATCGAATTGCATAGAAAGAATTGCATAGAAAAGTGTGCAAATGTACATCTATTTTGAAACACCCTCATTCTCTAGAACACCACATAGATAGAGAACGATGTTGCATCTACAAATGGGCCATAAACAAATGGTGTAACAAGTCTACCAATTTACATTACAGAAATGGAACAAACAGATAAGTAAAGTGTCCCGACCTTATGAGGACCTCATCCAGGTTACCACTATACTGGCCATCAATGAACTCTTCAGTGCTAGCAAGTTGCTCTCAGAAATATTATTATAAGCTGACAAATCAACTAGAAAATATAAAAGAAAGAAACTTCTTAATTGAAGGTTCATATATGAGTCAACAGAATACTAAGTACCCTGATACAAGTAAGGAAAACTTATTTCAGCGTTTTTCAAAAGACAAAAATCTAAAACAACATTATTAGATGAACTCGATTGAATTTATGCATGGTGTACCTTTGTATTCCATTCCCCATTTGAGCTTCACAATAACGGGCTTCCCTGTCAGATCGTTAAGAAACGACTTAGGATTGGCTGGTATGGGCTTCAGCATATCCAGCTGCCTCTGATTAAGCTGAAGCTTGGCCTTTATCAAAAGGGAATAGCTACCGTAGGCATACTCAACTCCGGCAAATCCTTGCACATGAAAACCGACTGAGAAAGGAAACCATGCAATTGATATAAGATCCCGTTTAATCACCAATTTCGTTTTCAAATTATATGATGCAATATCATATTCAGTTCCATTTACGAGTTGTTTAGATTAATAAAAACAAAAGATGCAAGCTGAATAATTGCCCAGTCATGACTTATCGAATGCTTTCCACTTTGAAGCAGGAACTCCAAGGCAGCTCCAGTTTAGAAATCGAACCGAGCCGAGTATCCACGTCCAGTATCTGCCATGGTCAATTCCAATTATACGATAATATACGGTAAGAAGAGCACCTTTAGGCCTGTGCACACTAACGAGGGTGACCGCCAATTTAAGGGCATTAGCAGGTTTGGAGCAGTTTTTCGAATATCCCAGGGATATACCAACATATCCCTGAAATGTGCCAAAAACCCACCTGAGCGAGGACTTGCCCCCCTAGGGGCAATCCAAAAATGATGTTTATGACGACCTTCACCGCCACGATTAAATTTCTTCAAGAAAATAAAAAATAACAATTGCTTTTTACTTTCATTCTTTGAAGACGACCCTTACAAGATCCATATCAAAACAAAATAATTTATACTATTCTTGTAAAAAAAAGCCAAATTTACAATTCCTCAATTCCAGTGAAAGCTACTTGCTACCATCTTACAATCAAGTACCAAACAAAAGAATACAGAATCCTCATAAAATACAAGATGCATATCAAAACAAAATAACTAAGAAATTTCACAGCAAAATTTTTACCGATAAAATTTCCACGATGAAAAAAAAAGACTAATTTTTTTTTTTACTTTCTTTTACTTTCTAGCTGATTTTTGGCTCAGGGCCCATTAGCAATCGAAACTCAGAGATCGACTTAAAGTTTCACGATGAAAAAATTAGCTGTTTAAGCCTAAAAATCATGGTCTCTTTTTCGG
Source organism: Isoetes taiwanensis (assembly GCA_021234155.1). Classification (NCBI taxonomy): domain Eukaryota; kingdom Viridiplantae; phylum Streptophyta; class Lycopodiopsida; order Isoetales; family Isoetaceae; genus Isoetes; species Isoetes taiwanensis. Next base: position 16,239,260 of record JAJEKV010000024.1, read on the forward strand.
TACCAATTTAGACATCTCTATTCGTCGTATTCTTTTATCTTCTACTTTAAAATCTTATCAACCCCTACACTCTTCCTATCCCTAGATGATAATGAGGGCCAGATTTGTACCACTTTCACATCTCCACTTTATTGTACTCTATTTTTCCATATTTATCAGCAAGCATTAAAACAGCCTCACAATGTGATTAGAACCATGCCTATCTAAATAAACATCTATACAAGATTGTGTTGCTAAAAAATTATATTGAACAATGATAAAACTAATAATTACAAGATGATTGACCTCATTACAAACAAACTAAAACTCAAATATACACAAACTACTTTCGAGAATATATCCAATGTGGATACAATGTACACCCAAAACTGTTCGCTCATAAAAGAATGCCTATGAAGAACCATATGAGAATTAAAATTTTCTACATAAGATAAAAACACGAGGCTAAAGACCTTTTTACATCCACCTTTAATTGATTGAAAGATTTGCTGAAGTTAATCCTCCTCCCATGATCTCTTGAAGTCTATGGATAACCCTTAAATGATCAACAAAAGAAAAAAGAAAAGAAAAAAATGAAAAGAATGTGTAGATTTTAACGTACCCTACTACAGTGTAACTCTCTCCAGCCAACAAAGGTTGCAACGTTAGCCCAGACTCATCACTTGGAACAATATGCCCCCTTGAATCCAATAACCCAACACCCTCTCCAAAGCTGGTTCTCGTATTAATAACACCAGACCTAACTTTCCAAGACTTCCCATTCAATATAATGGAAGAGCAACCAGGATTTCGACTTCCCCCTGTTGGCCACATGTTAAGATAACACTAAAAAATATGTCAAACAAAACATATTGACAAATAATGACAATTACCATGATGCTCATTGTGGCCCAATGTTGTCCGTGCCTCTTTCTTTATGGTCATAAAAAAAAAACATAGGTCAAAACTACAAAATTAACAAATGCAAAACAAACCATTAACAATAAAGCTCCACGTACACGTACCTTAGGCTTCTCAACTCTTACATTAATCTCAACCTTTCTTTTCCTTTCCTCCGAAGAATCACGATCTGTATCAACCTCTGAATGTGTACTATGACCCAAGTGCTGTTGCTTTCTCCTAGCTCTCGCTTTTCTATTTTGGAACCAATTATAAACATTTGTCTCTGACAATTGTCCATGCTGACTTAGCTCAAGTGTAATCTCCTTTATCTTCATCCGACTCGGCGTGCCGTTACATTGTTTAAAAAGCTTATCAAGGATCTTCAATTGGCTTTCACTTGGTGTCCATCTTGGCTTAGAAGACAACTTTTGCAAAGCACCACTTGAATCTGGTGGTGATGATTGTGGTGCCAACATCACATCTAAGTTCAAACACCATATGAGAAGTTGATTACTAAACCTAGTAATAAAAAACTCTAAACAACCCTATTATTTAATAACCATAGCTAAAGAACCATCCATATAGAAACTAGTGTTAAAAACATTTAAAAGTCCACTAATTGCAATTAGGCTAGAAGATAGATTCTTTATCCAAGAAAAATACAATTAATAACTTGTTTCTAGAGAGACGTTGTCACCGCGCTAGAGGTCAGCTAGATTACTATAAGGCCCTATACAACAAACATGTGAGGAGCATCACAAGACAACATTATTGAGCAAGGAACAAGAGAAGTGATAGAGAAGGTCAACTTTGATATTCTACAAAAGGTGGCCGGTGGGGCAAGGCGGTTGGCTAAAAGGACAAGACTTATTGAGAACTATTAACTAACAAATCCATTAACTAATTACAGGAAAGAATAGGAAAAGGAGGATATTTTAGAAGAAAATAATGCCCTATAGAATATGCAGGTGGAAGAGAGGGCAAAAAGAGGGAAGAAAAACTCACTTGCTTTGGAGGCTTTGTGCATCTCCACAAGCTGCTGGCAAATCGTAGCATAGACACAAATCTGTTTCCTTAAAGCATCCAACTGCTCCTCGCTCATCACATTGCCGTGCTGCGCCATTAAATATGTAGGCTGTGGAAGCGTCGTTGATAGCAGATCAATCACTTCCGGTTCTTCATCTCCTGCCGGTGATCCTTCTATCCCCATTTTCTTCACCAAATCTGCCCCTTTTTCTCAATATATTTCACCCTGCGCAGCTCTGTATCACTTAATCGTGAAATTTCAAGCATGCAAGAAGCATCATAATACACCAAATATGTATTGTCTTTTACGAATTCAATCCTTCAAATCTACATCCGGCGCAATTCCGGCGCCTTCAACAAAAGCACGCCGCGAATCTTACTTGCCATAGATGCAATACTATAGAAAGAGAGGCGATGATGCTAAACCTAAAAGAAAGCATTTACCAACCCCCAAAAGCAAGAACGTGGAAAGCTGATGAAAGGAAGGAAAAGAAGCGTCCTTTTCTTTGAATTCATGGCGCAGCTCCAACTCCGTCCGCTCTGCCGGATGGATCCGACGCGCCTGACGACGAGGAAAGCTCTGCAATGCAGACAAACGCCCTGTTTTGGGGTAGCGGGGAAGCCCGGCTTTGTAGAGCGGCCGCCTTTGGCATTTATGAGGCAGGCTGTTTCTATTTGGATATATCGTCTATTGCTTTGAACGGCTCAAACCTATCACCTAAAAGCTATATATCACCACATGTCCCATTCTTTTTTTACTTTGCATTTTTTAGCGCGTGATTTTGCACTCGTATGTTGTGCTGTTGCACCATCCATTGAATATCCTAAATATTCCATGCTTTTCTAATCAATAGAGTGGTTTTAAAGCCAGTTGATGATCCCATGGAGAAGAATTGACGTCTTGTTTTCTTGTTTTCTGTAAAAATGGACTATCAACCCCAAACTAATGGACATGACATCTACATAGCACACCAACGTAGGTGGCATTTGGACTACAAAGATGTCATGCGCAACTACCTTCCACATACTCTTTTTAGATTGCTCTTTCTTAAGAGTAGGGTGTTTTTAGATTGCCCTTTCTTAAGAGGAGGGAGTACTCGAGAATGGGACGGCACCCCATGATCGGCATTATCTAGGAATGGGTCCCTTCCAGGAGGCATTCCCCAACAACATGGAAGTTGGGTAGCCATTTTTGCCCCCCATTTTGTCCACTCTTGGAGCTCGGCTATAGCGCTGGAAAATCGTCATTCTTGAAGCCATGAAAATCATGAACAGTAACGGCGAGCCAGATGTGCGCTCCAACTCCAAAATTGCCATAGTCAAAAGCTAACTTGTTTTGTTTTTGTAGGGAAGCCCTTTGGGGCAAAGATGGTCATCTCCAAGCATTTAGTCACACACACTATCAGATGGATCCACTGCAGTTATGATACCCTCTACAAAAACTAGCAAGCATTCACACTTCCTCCATTGGAGCCTAGGGCATTGTCATGCAGTTCCCTTGCATTTCTCGATTTCAATTGCAGTTGTTCTCTGGAATTGAAAGTGTTCAAAACATGCTTTACAATTCTCTGGAATTGAAAGTGTTCCCTATGGAAAATAACGTTAACTCTAAAATATACAAACCCTTATACCTATACAAGAACATTAACTACTACAAACCATTATACCTATACAAGAACATTAACTATGTTATATCTATTGTATAAAATACCTATACAAAAAACATTAACTTTAAAATATCAACGTTAATATTAACATTTCTCTTATTCGTTTTCCTTATGCTTTGGAAGTGCATCTGAAGACAGAATGTTCACGATGTTCAATTGCTACCAAATAACGCCCTATCATACACGAAAAACACAATGAATTAAGACAACATTTTCGAGAGAGGGCAATATAAATGTGCAGGCTAAGTGAAAGAAAAATAGGTAAGGATCAATAACAGGTAAACAATTTTGGCCTAAGATTTACATGGAAAAGATCCTTTTACCCATGTTTTATTGTGGGGCACCTCCTTGGCCCAAGCACCAGAGGTATAAGTATAAAAACGTAATTACGTTTTCGTTCGAGAAAGAAAAAGTGAGTGATCTAGGTCCAATAGGCATAGGGACATGATGCGGATATCATTCCAAGTGATCTAGATCTAAGAAGTGACCTAGATTTAAGAGGTATAGGTACATGTTGTGGATATCATGTAGAATCTAGGGAATTTTTTATGCATGTCAAAAGTGTATTCAAGTGCAAGCTGTGTCCCTCGTTCGAGAGTGGATTGATGCAATTTGGTTCGTTTTGTTCATTGTCGCAATTTGGTTGATTTGGTTCGTTTTGTTCACATCTTATGGCAGCTATGAGGCTGTGTCAAATGAAAGTTGTATGGATGTACTTAATTATCTAATTCAGTCTTTCTTTGAGCAATTAGTGTCCACACGATACAGTTGTTTGCATGGAAAACATGGAAGTTAATTTTTAACATGTTGTGGATGTTATAGACCTGGCTTGACATTGAGAAAAGTGTTTAAATTAAGAAATAACAAATTAGGCCACTTAACAATATTTTTGAGAGTATCAATAGAATATCTTTGAAAAGAGATTTGATTGTAAACATCTGTCACAATTGAAGCTTCAGTATTTACTGAACAGTTGAACATGAGCATACATTTACAATTTGCTTTCCCACAGTATATTGGTTGCGAGTAAGTTGTAGCTTATAGGCTGCATGCCACATTGGTACTTATAAGTGTGGTCTTCGTTGCAATAGCCATATGTATAATACACCATATTATATTATTATAGAATGTAATAGGAATATTTGTGGCGTGTTTTTTTTTTTTTTGAAGGACGTCATACTTTATTAATAACACTCCATCATAATACATAATACAATGCAGAGACAGGAATAAACACCCAGTGGACAATCAGATCCAACTGAGCAGGGCCACCCATCTAAGCATGACAGTATAATGCAGTTCACACTATTCTCTTCTCCTATAAAGAAAAGAATAATATATAATCATATTTATAGAAAAGCTACTTTAACCAGGTCGAACTTCCACATCCATAGAATCATTAACAGCAACTTGATCTGCTCTCTGGTGTCTCAATGCCACTGAATCAGGGACATTCACTGTAACAATCGTAGCAGATACTGGAGCTACAGATTGAACTAACACAGATTGAGGAGCCGAGCTATTTTTGCGACATGCTAGCTTCTTCAAGCGTGGAGTAGACCATCCTTCTTCCAATAATTCTTGCTTGTGAGCAATGTCTAGAAGACGAGAGAGTTGATCCTCATTAAGAGGGTCTACTGATATAGACTGAGATGGAGATACACTCGAAGAAGGCGATGGTGCAAAAATAGCTAGAGAAGAAGGCACACGAGCTGGTAATACTGGCGGATTAACTAGTGCAGAGGAAGACGAGGAAGAAGATGATACAACACGACATTCGAGTGAAGTGGCTGCTATGTGACAGGGGATAGAAGCAATTGGAGAGGTGGAGACAAAAGTATGCCTAGACCTGTAAGTAGCAAAAGCGTCAACATTGGAAAACATCTTGGCAAGCTCAGGTCCATTAAGCAGACGTAGTTTGTACTTGAAAAAAAGTGGGCCACTTTTGACCACTACTGATTGAGGAATAGAAACACAAGTAGGAAGAGATACACAAATTCGAGGACCATTAACAATAGAATGGGCAAGATGCATACCCAATCCATTGGCAATAGCAATCATAAAATCAGACACTTGCAGTTCTAGTGGAAAATCCTCTAAGGCAAGCCAACAAGGCATGCGCAATGCACCAGACTTACTTGGCAAGAATCCAGGAGAATACACCTGATATAGAAGATAATGTCGCCAAAGAGGATCAACACCACGCTCCACAAGCCTATCAACTGCAAGTGAAGAGTCAAACATGACTAGGAAGAAATTATTATCTTTATCCAAAACTTTTAGAGACGCATAGTGAGGAAGACCCAGTCTCTGAAGGTGATGTTTTAGCCAGAATCCAACTCTCCTGAGATCCAAAAACTGTCCAGTGAAATGGCAAACAACTGGATGAGACACAAGGTTTTGAACACACTTCAAATGAGCATTATGATCAATTTCGACAACCGGTAGGCCAGCCTGTGTAAAAGCATTTGAACACTGCTGTGTCTCTTAAAATACACCCTCAGGAGGCAACTGAACATCCATACGATCATCTTGTGCTTGTAACTCATTTAGATATGAGCTCACTTCTTTCTTGTTATTCTGTACCATAATATTCAATGCAGCAGACACACGAGCAGATTGCACACTGGATGTCAAATCACGCTTGATCCAATCGCTAAATCGTGTAGAAGGCGTCCTAGCCACAGCATTAGAAGAACCCCAGGGAGCAGAAGGAGCAGACAAACTGCCAGCAGAAGTAGACAAACAAGAAGCAGAAGCAATAGTAGAAGTATTTACAGTGGTCTCTACTTGAGAAGTAGACAAAGGTGCAGATTTAGAAAGAGGGGGAAAGTGTTGCAAGCTTGTACTCATATCAAGAAGAGAAGGGTCAAAAGCAAGAGGATTGAGGCGAGAATTATTGGGTAAATTAGGAAGCGGCAAAGGAGAATTCATATCATGCGCAAAAGCAAGAGGATTGAGGCGAGAACGTGTTTCCGAAGCTGGCAAACTAGGGTTTGCCATGGTAGCCGAAATCTGTAAACTCTAAATCCGGCCCAGATAGACACAACAAAACTGTATGAACTATACACCAATAGAAAGCTCACATCTCTAGCTTCCCAACGCACTAAAAAACACCTGAATCTGACACACGAGCCAGAAGTTATGAAGAAAACCGCGTCGAGACCCTACATCGCGGCCATCACAGCGCCCCTCTACAATGTTGCATTACCTTTAAATAAATGAGAGCCCTTACTTTGGAGAATAAACTTACCTCTCCTCAGTTCTTCTACAAATGTGAATCCTAGATCCCTCCAGTAGGTTCTAAACAGTCATCAAAAGACTTACACCTGCAAAAAATCTATCTCTTATGCTTTGGCCCTAAGAAAATAAAGGGAGGATGGATTTGTAGTATCTTGTAGATAAACACTCCTTTAAGAAAATTATCTATATCATTGATCATCCAATGGGGATGGATAACTAGATCTTTGTAATGTAGTAATACCATTCTAAGATTGTTAGTGGGCTACCCTATTCTCGGGTTTTCTTAAAAGAGAGCATCTTAATGCCATAATCAAATTCATAGTTTGTTGATAAGCAACATTATGCTTATGTTTACATTATCAACGAACAACAGCTACAATGTACCTAACAAATTAATCCCCCCGGTGGAAAGCCTTACCATTTTGAAGTTACATAAATTGGGCAGCGGCCCGAAAAATTCCTTATAGCTAAAATCTAACACCCCTTTAGGGAACATGTCAAAGTCCTCTGTATAGGCCAATGTCTGAATAAACGTTGAGATTTGGCCAGTCAGGTGATTATGTTGCAACATGGCGATGACACGTCGTATTTGGGCCATAAATCTCCACTGCAAGGAGGGCGGCTGCCTGTAACTGTAACCATGATGCATCAAACCATGATGTACCAAATCCAAGCTACCATGGCATACTTTTTATTTGCATGATCTACTAATTGATCAACTATAGCCCCATGTTGATTTTTGTTCAAGGGTTGTGGTTCTTGAACGAGGAATATGATATGATACATTCCCCTCCTTTATCAAGGGCCTCACTTGAGCAATTATCATATGAGTTATAAGCGATTATATGAGTTATAAGCGATTATCAGTTAACAAAGAGGGATCAATATTGACTAAGATACTACGGTGGAAAAAGAAGGAGCTGTGCTTTAGAGCTCTCCTCGCCAATAATTTCTTAAAGGTTGTTCTGGGAAGCACTGTATATTCAAAAGGATTGCAATTTAAGACATGCATGGTCTTTCTTAACCCTGAGAGAATTGTTGTCATAGAAAATAAATAGTACTTTGTTATGTAAAAGCTTGGCTGCCTTGAGCGTCGACAAATAGTGAAAATATTAACTTCCAAGTCTATTACTGAAATCTGATTTGCTTGATTCACAACCCACAAACTTCTGCTGGACTCTACATTGTATTGAACTTTAAAATTTGTTCTTCAACAATCCAGCTGCCCAAACTATGCAATACTCACCTGATTGATTTGCAAAACTCCAAAGGAAACGACTCTTCTGTGTGTTTGGAAAGCACTGCATGGTAATTACTCTGTCAAAAGAATTGCAATTAAAAGCATGCGGAGCCCAAAATTTTAAAACAGAATAAGTTTCTGAACGTCAAAGCCATTTAGGTATAATATTTAGGTATAATTCGAGTAGAACTGATGATATGAAAATGAACATCCAACACATCTTCAACTTCCAAACCATGATGGAAGGCCTATCAACTCCATCCTCTGCTAAACATTTGCCAGCTATCTGTACAAACTTGCGCATGGATTCTACATTATATTGGCCCTTCAAATCTGGATCAATTATGTCCTCCAACAGATCACTTTGGGACTGCGTAGCCCACTCTGCACGTCTGTCCATGATCTACGAGAAGAGGACTATTCAGAAGTCTTTAAAAATGTTCTGGCTCATTCATAACAAATGAAGAATACAGCAGGTCCAAAACAAATGAGAAATCCCTACCCATATCATTAAGATAAAAACAGAAGATTAGTGAGGCATAGAAATGTGCACTTGAATTTATAGCATCTGCCCATTTATTGACTACTGAAAAAGTGTGCCCATGATATAAAGTACTAACTCATGGCACTGGCAAGTTTCAACCACTGTCAACATCTTTAACTTGAAGAAGAGCTAGTAAAGAAGAGGATATTCAGAAGTTTCTAAAAAGCTTTGACTCCTTAATGACAACCGAAGAATACATGATACATCAGGCTTAAAGCATATGAAAAATGGCTAGACCTATATCATTGCATGTAAAGCTCTGGAAATTAGTGTGCCATAGAGGTGCGCACTTGAATTGATATCACCTGTCTATGATTGACAATTGAAAAGTCTGCCCATGGTATTAAGATATTAAGTACCTGGAAGAAAGTAAACAGAGTCTTCCGAATATGCTTAAAGATATAGAAGATGCATACAATACCTTTCAGAAAAGAAGGAAAACCGTGAGAGCCATAACCATTTGACATCCAAAAAGGCAAGAAAACCAGAGGTAGAATCAATACCAGCACCAGAAGAAAGCAGACTAAAATTGCCGGAATAAAGCTAGGTGAAGGCATCTTGGCATCACGAGGGCTTCATATTTTTGGAGCTCACTGTCTTGCCTCTTCATCCTATGTGCCGACCGCCAGATATTGCACCATCCATTGAATATCCTAAATATTCCATGTTTTTCTAATCAGTAGAGTGGTTTCAAAGCCAGTTGATGATCCCATGGAGAAGAATGTTGACGTCTTGTTTTCTGTAAACATCGACTATCAGCCCCAAACTAATGGACATGACATCTACATAGCACACCAACGTAGGTGGCATTTGGACTACAAAGATATGCGCAACTACCTTTCACATACTCTTTTTAGATTGCTCTTTCTTAAGAGTAGGGTGTCTTTAGATTGCCCTTTCTTAAGAGGAGGGTGTACTCGAGAATGGGACGTGGAACCCTTTTCGTGTTTGAAAGAGGAGCAGTGATCGGCATTATCTGGGAATGATTCCCTTCCAAACCAGAAAGGAGGCATTCCCCAACAACATGGAAGTTGGGGAGCCATTTTTGCCCCCCATTTTGTCCACTTTTGGAGCTCGACTATAGCGCAGAAAAACTGCAATTCTTGAAGCCATGAAAATCATGAACAGTAACGGCGAGCCAAATGTGAGCTCCAGCTCCAAAATCGCTATAGTCAAAAACTAACTTGTTTTGTTTTTGTAGGGAAGCCCTCTGGGGCAAAGATGATCATCCCCAAGCATTTAGTCACACACACTATCAGATGGATCCACTGCAGTTATGATACCCTCTACCAAAACTGACCTGGTGCGCGAGTGCACCAGCAAGCATTCACACTTCCTCCATTGGAGCCTAGGGCATTGTCATGCAGTTCCCTTGCATTTCTCGATTTCAATTGCAGTTGTTCCCTGGAATTGAGAGTGCATGCTTTAGAATTCCCTATGGCAAATAACGTTAACTCTAAAATATACAAACTATTATTCCTATACAAGAACATTAACTATGTTATATCTATTGTATAAAATACCTATATAAAAAACATTAACTTAACATCGACATCGACATCACATCGACATCGACATCGACATCGACATCGACATCGACATCGACATCGACATCAGATATTAATGTTAACATTAACATTAGCACTCCTTAAATCTATGCAACATGGCACCGCGTGGTTAGAGCGCTGACGTGTCGTCACACCATACACCCGACAGAATTTAATATCTCCCGTTTCGAGGGAGAACTATAATTACCTGTATTTCTCATCCCATCACTTCGTTCCCATTATGATTCCTTTCTCCCTTTCGCTCTGAACCCTCCCATCGATCCTCCCCTGCGCTCCATCGATCCTTCTGGCCAATCATCCAACCCTTTCGCTCCTCCGATTACATGATAGCGGATTGGTCAACGGATCGGGACGTCTCATCTGGCACCTGCGAATTTGAGGCCGAAATCTTTCAGTCCACTTGCAGATACAACTTGAGAAGAAAGTGATGTTCGTTTGTTGTATTCTCAAAATCCTATGATTGCTTCTATTGTTTGTGTATTTTCTTTTCTCACATGCGTTTGGATTTTTAGTTCTTAGAGCATCTTACTATCTTACTTCCAGTCCAACAAACCCCTATTCCTGGCTTGAATACTCCTTTGCGAAGAAGAAACTGAACATGGAGGCATCATGTTCACGCAGATCGGTCAGGTATGTTCCCAAAGCCCAAGTTTGCTATTTTCAGATACGTTAGGTTAGGAAAATATCTTTGAATTGATTGTTTCTAGTACTTCAGGGCTGTCTTCTGATAAAAAAAATCCTCAAGATCAAAATCAAAACCATGAAATTCCTGATATTCTTTTGCTGAGAATCCTTTTCTGCACTCAAAGCTCCTTGCTAGCTTGAATTATACAATAAAAGTAGTATTTTCAGACCAGAATCCCAATTTGTTTTTAATGAAATATAGGTAATGACGTCATCTCTATGTTTTATTGTGTCATGTCTCACACAGACACCCCAATGCCATCAATGCACTTCGAGTCCATCCTCGACTCACGAGTCGAGAATCTCACCTACCCATCCCAACACCCTCGCTGCTTCTCGAGTCCATTCTTGACTCACGAGTCGAGAATGGCTAACCCAGCCACTCCAACACCCAACACCGTCATTGCACTTTGAGTCTAGTCTCGACTTCCGAGTCGAGAATCTCACCTAGCCATCCCAAGCACCCTCAATGCTCCTCGAGTCCATTCTCGACTCGCGAGTCGAGAATCTCACCTGGCCATCCCAACCCCCTGCACTGCTCCTCGAGTCCATTTTCGACTCACGAGTCGAGAATGGCTCACCCAACCATCCCAACACCCTCATTGCACTTCAAGTCCACTCTCGACTCGCGCGTCCAAAGTTTCACCTAGCCATCCCAACACCCTCACTGCTCCTCGAGTCCATTCTCGACTCGCGAGTCGAGAATGGCTCACCCAGCCACTCCAACACCCAACACCCTCACTGCACCCAGCCAGCCACTCGCTCCCTACATCGAGTCGAGAATGCAGCCATCTAGACTGGATCCCTTTACTCCACGACTTAGGAGGATTGAGGTTCAGTCTTGGTGGTCGCATACTCGATGCCCGAGTCCAGAGTGCCTCAACCCTTCTATTCTCAATTTGCAGGTCGAGGATGTAGCCATCCAGACTGGATCCCTCTACTCTAGGACTTGGGAGGGGAGAGGCTCAGTCTTGGTGTAAGCATTCTTTTCTCGCGCATTAAGAAGTCTTCAATAATCCCTTCGACTCTATTCGCGAGTCACAGGTGCCTCTACCAGTCAGAGCCACTCTCCTTCGAACCCGCTTCTTCGAATTTTCGAAGGGCAGAGACTTCATCTGAATAGAGGCGTCCGCGATGAGGGACTCAAGAATGGATCTATTTATCTAATTTATTCACCCAATGCCACCTATTCATCCAACACCCTCTATGGACTTATAGTTGTTCAATAGTCTCGTCAATTACTTGTCTCTTGCTCAGCATCTCTCAACGCAGATAGATTATCGACACTGAAGTATGCTCAACAAGGAAACAAGCAATAGAACGAGGATTTAACAACCTATGTCCAGCATCCTATACGTTCAAACATCTACAACACCCAGAAACTGAATGTAGGCACAATGAGAAGACTCACCTCATGTCGCAAATAGTCCTTGGGCCATTGAATCACAGATCCGGCCGCCTCTTCAAGTGTATTTGCTTCTGCCATCGGTTTGAACAATAAGGCATCGGGCTGAATGGCATGAATCAGCACGATTCTTGCGTATCCTTTCTCCATGGCGGTGCAGTGAAGAAGGCCCGTGCGCTCGAGCTCATCCCCCAGTGCTACCTTCCTTCTGCAGTCATCGAGCAAATCGTTTTAACATACCACGGAGTCCAATGTGCAACCTCCGTGACTTCGTAAAACTTCCTGTTCTGGCTAAACTGAGGTCTGCTCTCTCTTCAATAATTTCAAATATGCGTTTAGGCAGGCTAAGGCTGGCCGTGCTGTACCCAGGAACCTCTTGCGTGCGTTCAATTAATGATTGCACGATGTTATTTTGAAATTCAAGATAACTTCCTTCGTGTGCAGTCCTCAGCATACAAGATCCTTGCAGTGGAATAGCACTTCAGGCGCTGCAACTTCTAGCACGAAGCATCACCGCCAGAGTATGTTGACTCCATCTAATAAGCGCTTTGCCGAAAAGGATTGCGCATTGGAATGTGCAAAGACGAGAAGACTTGGAAAGCCAGGTAATTTTTAAACTAAGATTTCTCTGTAAAAACAGTCATTCAAACCGGTCTCAGAGTGAGAGATCTCGATCAATTTATGCGCCCAAAGCCCTCGAGAAATCTTTGAGAATGATTTCTTCCTCTTAATCCCCTGTTTCTGGCACATTCTTGGCAATTCCGGCTTATAAATTTGTCTTTTAATTTAATTTAGGAGTTCTTGGCCTAGAATGAGTAGATCCGAGGGTGTTCTGCCATGATTAGGTGGTTAATTCAGAATAAAAGGACCGGATCTTGGCATCACATGATTTTTAGGGTTCTTGAGAAAACTGAGCACAATATCCCATGGGCATTTTTCAAAAAGAAAGCTCGGGTATAAAATGACCAGTCTGACGTGTAATATCAATAATGCGTGTTGTCTCCACGTGATATCTGGCCCGTTGCCAGCTCACATGCCCGGAGGCACCATGTGCGGGGGGAGACTAGATGGGATTAGTGACTAGGCCAAGGGGGGCGGGGTAGATAGGATTTTTTTTTACTTTTTTTAACCTTGGCACAATTCCGAAGAACTCTAAAATGAAGGTCAAAACAAGGTCTTTTTAGAAAATTCTTTTTTGCATATAGAATCTTTTTTGATGCTCTATGACATGGGGGACATTTGGCTTTTTTTAACTCAAAATGGGGCACAATGTGGTGAAGTGGCAAGTTGGCATGGTGAGTTGGCAAATGGAGGATGACATGGCAGTATGGGATGATGATGAATCAAACAAATTGGCAAAATGTCTTTTTTCTAGTCAAAACTTTTTGGGTGAGGTGGAAATGATGTGTGTTCCACGTGTGACATGATGTAGAGGTATTGTTGATGACGTGGCATAATGTAGTGATGGTATGTCCCCCTAAGTGTCGAAATGACTTTACTTAGGTCAAATTTTTGAAAGAGTGAATTTTTATGAAGAGTGACATGTATGTGATGACATGGCAAGTCTTGATGAATCTGTTTATCTAAAAATAAATAGAATGAAGTAGAATAGAATAAAATGGTTTTTTATCGTCCTTGGAGACCAATCGGCCTATGGGACCTAATAAAAGAGCACGTCAGACTTATGGTAAGGGTGGGGGGTTTGGGGGGGCAATGTCCAGGGTTCAAGTCCGTGGTAAACCAAAAAAGTTGGCCGGAGTCAACCAAACTAAAAGAGGTACGCATGCAAATACTTCCAAGAGTCTTGGGCAAATTGTGGGATCCAAATGATATTGCTGTGAAAAAAAACTTTTATAGAGATGATATTAATAGTATGGCTGCATATGGAGAACAATCTTACTTGCTATCTAATATTAGCAGGAAAAATAGAATCTTGATTTCTCAGCTACGAACTTCCTCGCATCATCTGCACATTGAGACAGGAAGGTGGTATGGAACTCCTCGACATACAAGGTACTGCCCAAGCTGTCTTGACCCTAAAATTGAGTCAGAGGTACATACTTTTTTGGAGTGTCCTGCCTATGAACATATAAGAAGTAAGTATAACATCTCAGGATTCACATTGTCAGAGCTTTTTAATACGCCTCTAAATCTCCTTAGTTCATATCTCAAGGATGTTGGGAAGGAACGAGCTGACATAATGGAGTTGTTTGTTAATATGGAAATACTTGAAGCTCCTTTGTTTAAGCGCCTTGTGGACTATATATCTTTTGTAATATTTTCGCCATATGGACCTGAGGGTCTTAAATGGCGTGATTAATATATTATTACAGGAAACAGAGGAGCAAGAAGAAATTATAGCTGTGCCTCTGGTATGCACAGCTATAATTTCTTCTTGCTCCTCTGTTTCCTGCACAAACCTGATTGGAACAGTAGGCTCAGGCAAATCTTACTGAGGCACTAGGCTCTCCAATTTTGGCTTTGTCTTGCCTAGCAAAATAATCTTTTACACTGCACCTATCCTCATAGTGGCCTGTGGCCTTGCAAAAAGCACAGATAGGACACTCCTTACCATAGTGTCCTCTCTTACTGCACTTGGTACATGGCCTATACCAACAAACATCTGAAGAATGTGTGTCCCTCATGCAATGTACACAAGGAGGATAAGTTGTTCTTTCATGTCTTGCAGATTTCATTTTTTTTTTTTTTTTTTTATTAGTTATCTAACTAGGCTGATGTCCTATTTCTCATATTTCTCATATTTCTCATACTTGTCTTATGTCCCTTTGCACAAATTGATTTCATAAATGTGTAAACAGGTTAAACTTGGAGTACATGACTTGGCAATCCAATGGGACCAAAGTGCATTGCTCATTTACTCATATATTTAAAATTTGCTAAGGTCTAATGTAGGGCTAACAAATTATGTGACAGCAAAAAATATGACCTAAACGACTCCACGACGGACGCTCCACTAAACTCTTAGGTATTCTCAAACCTTCTAAAATTGCTCTTGTCATTTTCATGCATGCAATCTGTTTATCGGGCTGGATGGAGCAGACGTTAAGCTAGAATCCATTTACAATGGAGCCGGTCTTAGGTACAGTACCAAGATAATCCTATATATGGAGTTACAGTTAACAATCCGATGCATTCGGATTGCTGCTCTTAAGCCGCACTTGTTGTTCAAAGCCGACCCAATTCCTCACTGCAATGGGAAGAAGGAAAGAAGATTTGAATGCTTCCACGAAAAAGAAGCTGGAAGAGGAGAAGAAGTTGAATGCCAAGCGTAAGAAGCTCTATGATTTTCATGCACCAGTATGCCTTACACAGAAAGGTAACCTGGAAGCAAATTTCTCTGCCAATAAAGATCTGAGCAATCCAGGAACTCCTGAGGGCAATAAGGAAGCTGAAGGCAACTGCATTGGCAGTGCCAATCTGCCAGAAATTGAGGTGGAAATTACTGGCTGTAAGACTAATATGGGGATTCAGGCCTCATGTAGCACACCCACCATGAACACCTACAACTTCTCAGCAAATTTGGAGGCAGCTGAACCCACTCTACTATCTCAGGTTTGAGATCTTATAATTTGATTGTGGCATTTGCATTTATAACTCTCTCTAATATCTATCTGCTTAAATATTGCTTAGAAAGTTCTTGTATCTCCTTTCTAGCATTTTAATCTTGTGTAAGTGGCTGGATCTCAGATCTAAATGTGTTGTTCTTTCAGATATTTAAGACTTCTATTACATATCTTACATAAGAAGTTTAAAGATAGAATACTAGTTATTTCGTTTTCATGGCCAGACTAACTTGGATGGGATATAATTTTGAGGATTAGCCTTACTTTATCCATTCTCTGCTGGTTCTGAAAAAGGTTTACAGATCTGGAATTTGTCCTGCTGTAGCTTAACTTATGTTTGCATAAACTGGACATATATTTGGATTTCATGTCATAGTGTAGTTTCCTGCATCATCCATGTAATATTATGCGTTATTTGCATTTGTTCTTTAATACTTTAAGATTGGCTGGACTGGTCCATCTTTAAAATGAGCTGATAATTGCTTAAACGTAGCTTATGGTGGTAGTAAGCTGCTGAAGGGACTTCAATAGCTGTGTCTTAGTGCTGTCAATGATTACCACTGAAATTCCTAGTCACATGCAGCCGAAGTTAAATAGGGATTCAAGTCTGTATGGTAATACTGCTGAAATTTAACATGGGTCTATATCCTGCCGAAATTTAACATAGGCTATGTTAGTTTCAGATCTGTACATCCTTTCATACATCATCCATATAGTTGTTTATGCATAGCTATCATTGTTGTAGTATTCATAGCAATATTCTGTGGTTTTTTTAGACTGTCCATCTCTGAATGGTAATTTTAAAAGCCTAAGATGAGGAAATAATGGCTTAAACATGGCATGTGGTGGTATTTTGCTTTTTCATCCACTTTATCTTAGTGTTGCCATGAATTACCACCCTAATTTTTATTCATATGCAGCATGGGTAAACTTTATCCTAACTTCTCTCTTTCTGCTTTTTAAGTTTCTGTGTATCAGGCAGAGTGAAGGGGATAACTCAAAAGATCCCATGACACCTGCTAGTGCTGCCATGATTACCCTTTTGGCTAATTTTTGGTTGGTTTACTGCAGGTAACAGGACCTTTTGCTCTTTGCACTGATATTTCTGTTTCAATATTATGGAGCGTCTCACGTATGAAGTATTTCTTCAAGGATCTGTGGAAGCTCTACTTTTCTACTCTATTTCTGAAAAAATTAGTTGTAAATTGTTTTAGTAACAAATGACTTCTACCCATTGGGTAATTTGTTTCCATATGCTTTATTTTAAAGTATGAAAATGTATTGATGGTACCAAATCATTGCTTAGATGTATGTACACCAGTATAATCTAAGGCTGCTAATTGAAGGCCAAATTCTCAAAAGGGCTTTTGGTCTTAGGGTCAGGACTTGTCTTGACAAAGATTTTTTACTTGCTTTCAGTGCCTTGGTTTAACTGGGAACTTTGATTTGGTATACCTTATGGTGTATATTCTCACTATTCTAATCTTTCTGTTTCTGAACTTTATAGGAAAACAGGGTATCCAATGAAGAAGATACCAGCAAACAGTGGATTAAGAAATTATTACCTTTTCACTACAATGAATGTGGGATTGATAATCCAAGTATAGCTGTGCAAACCATTCTGGCCTACATCAAATCCAAGAGCATTCACGAGTATATCATTTTCAGGGACACGCATCTTATGGAAAAGAAATGGTCACCAGTGACTTGTCTAGGGTTCAATGGATGGTTTAAAGCCTTTCATTTCATGAAGAAGGTAAATTTTGAATACACCAAATGTAAAGATCTTTTGATCTCAATTTACAATGAAATGCCCACTGTTCTCTTCAATAGAACATGTGCTGAAGATAAAGCTGGAAAAGCCTTTATGGTTGGACTCACTGCTTTGGAAAAGGCCAATGAAATCTCACCCCTCACTTTCGAGATGGAGGATTCAATTGAGCCTAATGATTTGCCTAACTGCCTCTTTTCTGACAGTGACTTATCACAAGAAGATTTTCTTAGCCTTGGTACCGGCAATGCCAATACAAAAGAGGAATCTTATATCTTCAGATCTGCTGATGGTTCAGAGGATAAAATCCCATATCTTACCTTAGCTAATTCTGCTTGCTTTCCCATTATTACTGAACCAGTTGTTGAAAGCCTTTCTGCTGGTTACTTTTATGGTATTTGGAAAAGTCAAAACTTTGGGGCCCTTGCCCCAATAGATCTTGACACATGGAAAGCACTTGCAGGAATAACAGATGAAGAGATTATGACTGCAAAATTCAAGGCTGCCAAGTTGGAAAAGTACTTCATGATGGAAAAACTGGATGTTAACTTTGATATTACTTTCTTTGAACAGGACTGCAACAAGAATACAGGGTTATATGTTAGCCAAAAAGGTCATGGCCTATCCTGGGGAAGAAAGGGGTGAATTTTATCTCAAGAGGGTCTGGAGAACACACTGCCCTTATTTTAAGTGCAATGTGACAAACGAAAAAAGAATGGTAAGTCTGAATGTCCTAGTGGCATAATTTGGTTTGTTCAGGGAATCTGGTTTTTACTGAACAACATGGAGGCAGTTTACCCTGGAGCTACCCCCATGATGAAGATGGTCACCATGACCAAAATTCTGAACAAAACTATGAAACCTGCTGTCCTAGCTTACATATCATATCTGGAGGTCAGAAGGGTGATGTTTGAGATGGCCAATACCTTTGCCACTTCCCCTCAGGTCAGTCTCAAGGCTCTACATGGCAATAGTAAACTTGCCGAAATTGCCGAAAAGTCTATCAGGAATATTGATTTCCTGAAGAAGAATCCAGTGAACAATCGGCCCTCTTTTTCAGTTCCTAGCAAGCCTTTGTCTATCTGCAGCAGTGGACCTAAGCAGATATTCACACCTAAGATGCCTCCAAGGGTTACTCATGACCCTAAGCTTCTCACTCCAATGAGGAATGATGCGGGGTTTAAACAGAGCAGTGACAACAATGATGAATTTTCAGTGACCAAAGGTGGAAATAAAGTGATCTCCCTGGAGGATTGTACACAGATGCAGCTCTCTTTTGTTGAGGAAAGCAAGGATACTTAGTCCTTTGATCATCTATAAATATTTCTATATGTGTTGAACCCAACCCAAGGTTTTTCAAAACCATGTTTTACTTGGGCTTGAGGTTTTATAAAAAACATTTGCCTACTATAAAGTTGCACCTAGATCATGGTGCTTTTTTTAAAAAAACTCCAATAGACTGGTGTACAACCCTCTATTTTGGAAAACAAACTTGTTTACAATATTATTCTGGTTGCTTGCAAATATTTAAACTCTTAAATTTCAGTGCAAGATGTTTTACATCTGACTTATACTATTTAATCTGTTATAGGTCTCAAATTCCATTACGAGGAACATCATCAAAGACTGCAACAGGAAGAAACACCTCAGCACTATTAAACCCAAAGATGATTCTAAGATTATACATATAGCATTGGACAAATTCAATCTGAAAAAAATCTTTGAAGCAGTACTATATGAAGCACTTGGAGACAGGGGTATTGAATTGGTTGACAAAACTATATTCTCATGGAGATACGTGGACCAAATTAAATAAAAGGTATATAAACCTTTTAATACCTTTGCTGATGGGACCTGCAATAAATGTCCATGCAAAAACCCTGTACTTAAACAATTTATTGATCCTACAATTGGACATATCAGGTCTACTGACCTAAATATTGTACATAACATAAGGCTAAGGAAAGCCTTTGCCATGGGTCTAAATCATATTCCTGACTGCCCATTGAACGTTCAGGACTTTATGGAGGAATGCAAACTACTATGCAGAGATTTCCTTAGGGTACATCACTATAATCTTTTAGACCTCTCTGATTCTGACAAGGAGAACCTTACTGAAATCATTCTCTGATTTTGCCACACGAACATTGTGGAACACATGAGAAAGCTACACAAAAAAAGATTCCTGTGGAAAGATGCGGATGTCTGCAGTAACCTTGAATGGTTAACCAGTAATTTCTACATATCAGGTATCGACAAAGCAGCAAACAATGCTTCCTTTATCTGTCAAATCCACATCAGGGAGATGGCTATTAAAAGACTAAGCAGCTCTGATTTTGAAAAAATCCCATCTTCTCCTACTGAGATCAAGGCCAAATGTATTGCGGAAATTGGCAACTTTGATTTTCATATGCCTTAGAGCCACAGAAGAGCAAGGGCCACGACTTTTTCAAGACATTGAAGATCTAGGCGACGTGCTGACAAAAGAATTGAGAAGAGTGAAAAGGCAGACCCAAGAGAGCGAAGCACAATGGCAAACACCTCTACCAACGAAACGAGTAGTACATGGAACCACTGACCGATCAGCAATATTCATCGAATGGAAGACATATGTTAATCATCCGCATCAAGAATCTTTTGGATTGTCAAGCAACTGGCTGCCACATCCACGAGCTCACATCATAAAAAAGATCTCGACTCCTCCAGCGACTCAACGCACACACTCAAATGGAAGAACACAATGTGGAGTATGTCGAACGGGGAAGCCTAGATTAACATCACGAGCTAGGGTTAAAGAGCATAATGTTCCGACGAAATGACAATTCATAGTGACGCAGGAGCGCATAGGAACCAGAGGGAAGGCCACCATGACCTTGCAGCCTAGCAGCTCAAGCGGATGTCAAGCAACGTCAACAAAAGGTGCAACAAAGCTAGACAACTGCATACCCAAGTCCAGCCATGACGAGCTCCCAGTTCCCTCGCAACAGTAGGAAGATAGTAACGACTATATCCATTTCAAAAATAGGGGATCGTGATGGAGGAGGGAGAGGAGACACATATCAGGGAAGGAACATCTCCAACTTGAAGGCCTATATCAGCATCAGGGGCAAGATCAAGGAGGAGGATAGTCGATACGAACCAGAGTTTCACATCAAGAAACGCCTGTGAAGCCAAGGAATGACGATTCCAGTGCTTCAGCCAAGTAGTTCGAGACTTGAGTGAACCCGACCCAAAGGATGGAGGAGCCGACCTAGCCAACAACCACAGACCACTCAAAGGCAACTCGGAGGAGCGATGGTGTGTGCAATGGGGATGACCACACTTCTAGGCACAGGGGAGGCATCTTGCAATGAAGCAAAGTCCAAGCAACAGGAGTCGCACTCAGAAATTCTATCTGCCGAGAAATGACACTATCTACCTGTCGATCGCCATCTCAAGCTTCAAAGGCACGCAAGACTATCCGACTGCAACAACCAGGTGATCTTACTCAATGATCAATGGCACCACATATCTTCAACCTTGCAATGGCACACCGCATGTAGGGACACTGAGCAGTCACCGCACTCCACGTGACAGGTAAACACATTAAGGAAGAGCATTTTCCACTCAAAGGTCCACATCCAGGAACATTCTCCGCAACTTGGAATGACGACCTCACATCAGACACAAAGCTCAACTATAGTAGCAGCACCTCAAGGACCCCAAAGTCAACCAAAACGAGGAATATGCAGCGAAACCAAATAATCAAACGCGATAGGAGGGGAAAAAATCCTAAAGGAGTATAAACATTTAGGCATATCATCTTCTCTAAATTAGAAAAGTGGATGAAGTAAAATCCCAATATAATTATATATATGTCTATCATAAGTATCAGGTGCTCACACATAGTTCAAAACATGAGTTTAGAATCATGTTTTAGAGGTTAGCATTTGCATCAAGAAACCCCATCACTTCAACTGCCAAAAAATAAAGCAAAGAAGCACAGCTATAGCCAAGATCAAGTATTCAAACAGAAGAGCAAGTACGAGAGAGAGACCAGACCCCAAGCAAAGCTGCGACTCCAAACACTTTGGGAAGCAGCCTCAAGTAGAAGATTGCTCATCCAGATGAGAGACAATGCCAGTCATGCCAAGATCATTAACGCCACACCATCTAGGTTTTGCACGACGACATCTTCGGGACGCAACTCTACATCCTGTGGCAGCGGCAAAACTTGACGGCCTTATGACACGAGTGTCCTCAACAATAGGAGGAACAACCCAATGTTGTTAAGTACGTCAAAATCCATACGTTTAAAAAAACGTTTTTTAAGATTTTTTGAAGATTTTTAAAATTTTTGAAAAAAATCTTTAAAAACATATTTCATATAAAATACGTTAAAAATCTTTAAAAATCTTTTAAAATCCTTAAAAATCCTTAGACTGTGATTTTGTTTTATCCAAATATATGATATTCTTGAACTTATTTATCCTTGTACATAAAATTCTTATACTTCTTAACCTCTATAATAATATTTGTCTGAACTTTCTTAAGAGTTGCATGGCAAAATAGCTATGATATCTTTGTACTTGAACTTAATAGTTTCTAA
Source organism: Isoetes taiwanensis (assembly GCA_021234155.1). Taxonomy (NCBI): domain Eukaryota; kingdom Viridiplantae; phylum Streptophyta; class Lycopodiopsida; order Isoetales; family Isoetaceae; genus Isoetes; species Isoetes taiwanensis. The sequence continues at coordinate 16,261,462 of JAJEKV010000024.1, forward strand.
TAGCAACTTAAACTTCTGATTTACTTGTTGGCATGCTACGTCTTATAACTTACAGCAAAAAATATGCATTTTGACAGTAGCAAATATGCCCAATAAAGCAGCGCAAAGAATGTGCAAATTTTTTATTTTTGGCCATACCAAATCATAAAAATCCTTTAAAAAACGTGAGGATTTTTATAGAGGTACTTTAAAAATAAAAAATGGGTTTTTTAACAACATTGGAACAACCAGACATCTTCAAAAATCATGGCCACGACCTCAAGCCGACAGATGTCGAGGAATTCTTTGGGACGACCCAACATCAACGCTCTTAACAACCATAATCCCCCCTTATAGTGACGTATGGTGATGCTTGTAACATGTGTGCCAGATGGGTTATGCCTATGCTCATTCAACAACTAGGTGATGGCTTCGTCAAGTACTCCTACCAGCAATTAGAAGAGAAGAAGCCAAACGTATATCTGACACGAGGGACCTCAATGCCCAAGATAGATTCAACACCTTAACAACATTGGGCAGCAACCAAAGCACCTTCGGCAGAAAGAGAGTTCAAGACATAGCCAGGCTATTCAAGGACAAGGGTAGATCTAGGGAATAAAGTTCTTCAACTCAAGGGTCAAGCTACGTAGATATAAGGGTACATCATCCCCGACAACAAACCAATCACGGAGGAGAGTCAGGAGGCTTTACTCGCCAGGAAGATGCACGTGTATTGAGGGACAAAGGCCACAAACCAAAAGCTGGAGAATTGCTAGTACTTCCACGAGCTCTCTACATGAGGTTCAAAACTATGGAGCGTGATCAAGTGCAACTAGAAAGTACCACAAGACTAGAAGGCAGCAAAGCACCGTAGAACGTGACAACGTCTAAGCCATCAAATTGAGGAGATCAAACAGGTAAGATGAGAAGCTCGATGGAGAAGCGACTAGGAGAATCGAGCCAAAGAATCAACGAATCAGCTGGAAACCTCACCAAGCTACGACAACTTGCATGCAACTTGGCAAACCCAAGGATCAACAATTCGAAGGGCAAATAACGAAGAGAACAACTCTTTAGGAGTCTAGCCAAAGGAACTGTGCACAACTTCAAGAGGCGCCTCCAAAGATCTTCAGACATTGTGAAGGGAAAACAATTATTGCCCAAGAACAAGATTAAGAAACAGGCCAGAACGTTGAAGCATCAACGACCGTCATATCTTTAGTTAGAGTGTGAAATAGAAGCAGGTTGTGCAGCAGCCGATATCAAAGAGCTCAATTATATCAACAAGTCTATCTAGGGTATGAGCTGACATACAAATTAGAGGATATAGATCTTCAACACCAACGCACTAGGAGGAACATCGACAACACTTCCATGGAGTACGTACACCTCAAGCGGAGACATCAGGAGGACCTAATAGCTTTAGTAGTATTTGTAACTGTGTAAACTATATGTCTTGCATATATATTCCCCTTGTTATTCCCTCCCTCTCACAGTGTAACGGATCAAAGGAAAGAGATGTCGAACAATTTAAAGGCGTGAAGCGAGCGACATCCTCAACATTCGTCTGGCAATTTGCTACTCGAAGTGAGAGACATTGATGGAGTGTCACAACAATATCAGATCCAAAGGCATCCTTTAGCCGCCAAGATAAAACATTCAACGTGGAGGATGTTTGTCAACGAAACCACCTCCAGGCTTTTGGGAGGTAACATAGAAAATTTCAAGTGGCCAACTACGCCATCAAAACCACCAGCAATGAGAGGCCTCTTATGAAGAAAGGTAACCTCTACATTGAGAAGGAGCCTAGAGTCTCGAGCAACTTGAAAGAACGTTACCTTGATGCTTCAAGAAGGCAACGAGTGGATTAGCTTCTAACAAGATTGAGGGGCTATGATCATATAGTCGAGTAGGATAGGCTTGTGGATGATAACATCCATAATAGGATTGGGAAGCATTTCTACATATTCTCGTGAAAGGATTGCCCCAAGTGGAGCTAAGCGTCAACGATTGGGAAGGAAATGCATAGGAGTAACTAAAATTATACAGGATTGTTAATAGACATCCAACATATTGAAACCACTTGGTGAAATTGATCACCTCGCTAAGAAGGAATCATTACTGGGATAATTGTTAACCATGTATAAAGCTAGTATCTCCAGGGAATAATCCAACCGAATGAAAAGAAGTAATCTAACAAGTCCGGCCAACTTGTTATGATGACATCAATTCAATTGATAGGAATATTCCAAGAGAGTAAAGAACTAAGAAAGGGGGATCTCTAGAATATAAAATTGAATAATACATGAAAGGTACATCTAAAAATAAGAAGTATATTAATCACATAGTCTTTTGAGACAAAAAGGAATTGCCATGATGACAAAACCTTGCAGTTTAGAATTGTTCTAAATAATTCAGTAACCCGGCACTTAGGGATAAATATGTTAAACATGATGGCTGCATCCTTCATAAATGGTTAAATATATTAGCTAAAGCTAGCAAATTAATGTGTTAGGTAAGAAGCACACAAGGAAGCTGAAAAGATGATTAGAACCTTATTAGCAAAGTGAGTACACCAACAATGAGAACCGAAAGGAAGGAGAAAAAAGATTTATGCCTCATTTTGAAAAGCTCATATGATGGAGTAGCTCTCATTTCAGAGCTTGAAAGCAAAGCAGAATCAAGGAACTTAAGCATATACAGTAAGATGTTAAGTGCGCTTCCATCAGTTTCTATGCTCAAGATTTTATAGCATTTCTTGAATTGTCCCCACATTGGCAATTTTCTAAAGACATTGATACTTTAGATTTAGATATGGTCCAACAACAGATTTGACAATCCAAGTTTTGTCATAATTTCTCGGAGAGCTCCTTGCAGTGGATATCATAGAAGATGACTAAAATTTCTATTTGTAAATTTCGAATCCTTCTTCGTGATACAAATTTGAAGTGCTTTACCTTTTTGTCTCGGCTCCTTTGGAGTTATGGTGTCTTTGTTTGTTGGGCTATCATTAGGAACTATTTGGAGGTTATAGAGTTTGAGAATCCTCACATTTGGGACTTAGAAGAATAGTTTTTTTTTTGGCAAATGCGCATGGAAAAGGTAGAATTTCTTCATTTGTTTTGAAAGTATTCTGGTATCAAATTATGGATTTTGAAGATAGACAGGTGCTGAAGATGTATTAAAATAAGCTTGAATGGCCAAGTCTGTTCAATGATACAATCAAACAATCAAATACTCCCATTAAATTTGCATAAAAGGAATTATTTGTTGGTTGATTGTTGCAAAACTTAGGCAATGCATATTTGCTAGACATTATAGCGCATCACATTATGGATGTCTAAATTGAAGCAGTTTTGTCCAATTTAGAATGTAAATATGGAGCATTCATTCGTATAATAAAAAACCAACTTGCTTGAGCCCATCGGAATGTATAGCCATGAAATTTATGGCTATACAAATGCATAAGTACAATTACTTTTTTGTCAGCTTATCTTCCATGAAGTCAGTTTTCTTTCCTACTACTTATATAAATTTCTTAAAATTTGTTTACCTTCTCGTCTTATCTCTTCTTTTATCTGCAGATGTTAATTAAACTAATGAAATAAAAATTTAGGAACTTGTGCAATCACATACCATATTCTCTTACATAGGCAATATTTTTACCAAACATTTCACTTCAACTTTCTAATTCTATATAGAAGCTTCATCTACCAATGCAACTAAGGCAAGGCAATCAACAACTTGAAACCAATTTTTTCTATCATGTAATTATAATGGACAGAAGATCTAGAAGATTCTTCTTAGTAATATGAGGCAAAGAACTCAAAGGAAATTCTATGACATTCTTAGCATTAGTAAAAAGCAATGTAGTGTGGTGTGTGGTCACATGTCCAGTTGGATGCTGCCTAGTGGCGTGACGTTAAAAACTCTATCTATCTATCTATCTATCTATCTATCTATCTATCTATCTATCTATCTATCTATCTATCTATCTATCTATCTATCTATCTATCTATCTATCTATCTATCTATCTAAAGCAGTGATGCAATAAATGATTGGAGATTTCCATGTTTGTTTTAAAGATGATGCGAAGAAGATCATTTGCATGTCTCCAAGAAAGTTTATGGCCTTAAAAATCTGGTGGATAATAGCTTATTGAATGAAGAATTGCCAATCTAGAGATACTACTGACTTTGCAACTATGCAACAAAATAGTGGCAAGCTAGCTATTTCCTCCAACCACCAACTTCTCTTTCAGGTCTCGCAGCAATGACCTCAAAAAGCTAACGATTTAAAAACCGACAAAAACTACAGTGGAATCATCTACTACCAAGACTACCTGAAGTGTGCCAGTTTTTATATAGCCCGAAAACAACATGAGCTTGAAGCAATCCAGTCTTTCCCAGTTGTTGTTTCTGGCACTAATTTTAGCTCATGACCATAAAAGCCTACTATGCATGAAACACTCTCCGAATATGCAGTTCACTTAACCAAGGATGGTATCCACTTTGCTTCAGAAAGCACCACTTGCATTTTATTGTCTCAAATGTTCAATAAAACATCAAGCTATGGAACAGTAGTAAGAAGTTGTGTAGATCAAAAGTAACTTTATTGGCCAGTGCATATTCTTAACCTTAGTGGCCAGTGCGTACCCTTCGAGGAGGCATCTATAAACAACAATATCAGAGGCATGTCCCAGTAAAAAATGTCAACCTATATATGCACAAATATTTGGAACAGCCATGGAAAAGGAAACTAATCCCACTTCAAGACAAGGCTGTGGACAAAATCAACGGAAGACAGAAAGCAACAAAAATACATAGGTCCCATCTTTCAGGTAAGATCATCTCTAAATACCATGCCTGTCTAATGAAAGGGTGCAAAGATGAACATTGTATTCCACTTTAATTATGAATCATGTTACCATTGCTATAAGAACAACAATCAGCGTCCGTAGTGATGTAAGAAGAAGAAGAATCGTTAACAGTAGTGCCGCCTCCGTCGCCAAACTAATTTCGCAAACTTGCCTATGAATGACAATACTCAAAACCACGACTACTATGAACGACGACTTTAACTTCAGCTTTGGTTCGAGTTGGCGCATGCTCCTCTTTTTATACGAAGACAAAGACAGTCTAGATCTTTCCAAAACCCATTATCGAAACCTCTAGAACCGCTAATCGGCAACTCTAGAAGAAGCTGGACATTCCAGAATCTCCATAGCAGCTTCAAAAAAGAACTATGTCTTTCCAAATTTTTTTGTTGGCTACACGTATGCAATTCTAAACAAAGAAACTATCTTGAATAAGCTACATTTAAGCTGGCCCCTTATCGACCCTATTACAATATAGTTTTCTAGTTCATGAAAGCGTATGTTTGTGACATATGGTTTCAATGGTTTTAGGGTTGTATTGTATGTCTTTGAGTATGGATTTAGGGCAAAAACGAATCTTTTTCTTTCCCCAGATTCTTGGAGTGGCGTGGTCGGGTCGAGGAGCTTAGTTCCATGGTTTGATGCGGTAGCCAAGTTTAGAAGGTAGAGATTTACTTTTATAGGAAGCCGATCTTGCATTACATGGCGAATCCGCCCCGGATGGACTGTAAAAAACAATTCCGCAGCCTTCATCATAGGGTTGTGTCCGGATGCTTAAAGGCGAGAGAGTTCCATAGGAGGCATTCTTGGACGGATCTGGAAGGTAAGGGACGAGCGGCAGGGCGATTCCGGGCCATTCAGGGTATTTCTTAAGTCTTTGATATGGCTGTGCTCCAGAGGTTTTGATAGATGACTCCCTTTGTTTTTATTTACTTTGTATTCACTGGTATAGAGTGCCGAATTTAGATGCCCTGGCTTCTTTTTGCTCTTCATTAATTTTCCACAGATATGTGGAAGACGCCATGGCACTTTCCTGTTTGCTTGTGCTGTTTTTTTATTGCAGGGGTTTGGCATTGTGGAAACTGCAAGAAACTTAAAGAATTCCTCTTCTTTGCTTCGGAGAGGTGTGACTTTGTGTTATTGTTGCTCATTGTGTGCACGATTAAATATAAAAGTAAAAAAAAAAAGGATGGGAAGATGCATTGGTGTCTGTGTGCTTGAGCATGTGCATGGGATTAGCCCCTGCCCTTTAAGGGCGGGCAGGCCGCTTGGAGCTGCGCAATGCGCAGGGGGTTCGAATCCCCCGGTTTGTTTGTCCATTGTCTTTGCAGGTGCTGAAGAAGGCTTGGGCATTGAGGCCTGGCAAATTGTTGTCTGTGTGGCCGAGTTGCACCTGGTTTGCTGTTGCTGTTGGGCTGCTTCGCTACTGTAGCAGGGAAGCTTGTGGGAGAAACCTCACTGCCTACTAATTTAGAGGCATGATCCGCTCCTGGTTTAGTGCCTCCAATAGTGTGTAGCATGCCTCCGAATAGGCAGTTGCTATTTTGAAGTCAAATGACATCAAAATCCTTTGCAATGGATGTCAACTGCCCCTTAGAAATAGAGCCACATCAGCGTTTGACCCCATCTCCCGATGAGGTGTAGGGATGGGATCGCACTAGAGGGCATATCCCTCTGAATATTCCCCTATCTAATGGCTGGGAATTCACTAGAGCGCCCATCAACGATAACATATGTTAGAGATTAGAGATAGTGACAAGAAACTACTACTATTTAATTGAAGTCAGCAATTTTCCATTTTTCAAATAAAACAACACCCCATTGAATTTAGCTAATCTCCCCATTGAAGTCTCACGAAGGACATCAAGATACAATCAAGGAGACATTACACTCCATGAACAAGTTCCACTTGTAGCTGCTGGCGGTTTGAAAAGCCATAGTTTATCATAACAAAACCCAATGTCGTTTGTTAAATTGGATTGCTTCTTTTCACGCACTAGAAAACTCATAATCTTCTAACCCAGCATTTTAGAATGGAAAGCTCCAGATAGCTCGATTTGCTGCTTGATGCTGCTAAGAACAAACCAGTACCCAATGGCATTGGCAATCCGTAGTGCTTTGGCACCTTGTTTTCTTAGAAGCAATAGAGACTAAAATTGCAACATTTCCTTCCAGAGAACAACATGCTCTTAGGAGATTATGGTCAAGGCACAGAAGCAACGTAAAAGATGAGGTGAGAGAATAGCGGATGGATGGTAATGGAAATACTTTGTTCAGGAACTTTGCAGACTAGGTGCAAAGATGCTGTATAGTTGGACGGTGAAGAAATTATGAGACAGTGTCGGGAAGAGAGAAGCATTACAAATTTATTTTATCAGAAATCTTCATCAGCCAGTGTTGGCCTTGTTATAGGCACAGCCCATCGACCAAGGTGAGCCGTATAATTGAGGCAGCGAATGACAGGCTTCCCCGAACTTCCATCAGGAAAATCAATCACACTTAAGCTGCCTGTATCAAGGTGAAAGGAACCCAAAAAAGCCTGTGATAAACCAAGCAGGTGACCGAGCAGTGCAACATGAGTCAACTCATGGCTGACAATGACAATGTCGTTCTCGTGCTCTTCACTTTCTTCAAAATTCTTCAGATACCTAACTATTGTTTCCCATGATTTTGCAGCTCTTTCCCACATAGTTAATAAGCTTTCACCTTCGTTGATATCCTCATGCTGCAAATAATCCTGCCACCGCTCTTGCTGTGCAACATCTGATTTTTGTTTTCCCTGACAATAAGAAAGAGTAAGAACCCTTTAGAAACCCAAAATGCTATGAATACAGGAATTGAACATAAGAAATTTCTTACTTCCCAAATGCCCCAGCCCATATCACGTAAATCTGGAACTTGTATAACCTCCACATATCTTGGTACACAGTCTGCACCCAAACAATCTGCGGCTTCTTGCACCTGGAAGAGAGAAGACATTGAAAGCTGCGTCGTGCTTTTTGTCACATGTTATAAAAGTGATAAAGGTTTTTGTACCTCAGCAATTGCTGCTGCTGTAGATACAGCGCAAGGTTGTGGGCTACAAAAAATAGCCTCTACCTTCACATCAAGAAGTAGCTCTGCTGTCTTCCTTGACTAATTAATGGCCAACATATCTAACCATTAGAAAACCATACCCAATTACATTAGGGTTCGGTGAAGGAGGCTCTACCTGAATGATTCCCAACATATTCATATTTTCTTCAGACACCGAAAACTGATTCTGCAGATTAGAAACCATTCAACTTCAGAAGAGACATTGAAAACTGATTCTGCAGATTGGAAACCATACAACTTCAGAAGAGACATTGAAAACTGATTCTGCAGATTAGAAACCATACAACTTCAGAAGAGGACCGGGAAATATACACTTTCATCATAATGTCCAAATGAACTCAATCAAAATTTGGAAACATCAAAAGATAAACTATTTTTTCCTGGAGCTACACATAGTTCTTGCATGCATTTCATAATACTACTATACTTTCCTTAACGTAATGAAAGCCAGAACATACCACCACTTTAACGTGATTATTCCAATGTGAGTGCAACCATATACAGATATTAGAAAATATTAGGAGCCGGCCACGCGGGTTATTTGGCATAACCCAGTGGACAATTAACCTCCTCATAACTATGAACGGCATCAAGTCCTCAGATTTCTTCAGGCTTCTTTTATGGGACATGTCTCTTCAAGTTTTAGTGGACTTGGCAAAACCTTGGATCAGATATGCATGGATGATGGATTATCTCTACATGCTCAAGTGAGAATTGAGATGGTTTAAATGAAAAGAATGAATCAGCATTTGTAACAAATATTGAAACACCTTCAAGGCTACTGATTTTGAGCAAAACATTCTCTTCTCTGTATGTCTGTTGTTGTAACTATGACTGTTGTTATCTGCTAAGAAATGAAAAGAGGAAGAGCAAACATTGTCTGTTGCAGAAAATAAAAATATCTTAACTTCCTTACTGTAGTATAAAGTTATTAGAAATATATGTAAGAAGTATAGTTTCCCAAAATAATTGGTCATTTTCTAAAACATCCGTCATTGCACCGGAATTGAAACCAGATAAAGGCAAGTTTGATGACTGGGAAAATTATTGAGAATAGACCTGAGCAACGCTGTCAGTGGCACCATGACAAACAAGAAAGACGCGTGAACGAGCTTTTCGTCCTGCACTCTGCCCTGCACCTATAGGAGGACTTGGTGTCTGCAACCCCATTAACCTGGATCATTATTATTACTTCCCTTCTCCCTCCTCTATCAACAATCGAGATAAGGGAGCCATCAGTAGAGCTAAAGAAGACATGGTTTGAAGTGAAAAGGCATGGCTTGAAATGAAAACTAAGTAAAGTTTCAAAAGTAGTAGATGATGCCTGATTAAGCCTCTCAAGGCAAACGTAGGGAGGGGCATCTCCACTCCTGTTTGGTGTGAAGTCTATGACGCTAACACCACAGTTGCTTTGTAAAAGCTGTCGAAAATATTCAGGCCCCAAACCTAAAAGAATCATATGACAATTTACAAATTAGACATGCATCATGATTTCATGAGACTATGGATAGTCCTTGCCTGTAGCAGTGGCAACAAGGGCCTGGTTTACAGCATTGTGTGCAACAACTAGTATTGAACTTGCCTCGCTGCTGAGAATATCAATCCAGCACTTGTATGCTCGCGACCACAATTCACGAACAGGATAGTGACCATCAATAGTAAAATTTACTGCATCTTTTTGCCAGGTTCTATATGCTTCTCCGAACTGTTCTTTTCCTTCGTTTTTCATAAGACCCTACAGATCATTGGTAATTGCTGCACTGTTTGCTTTAAATTATCTAGACATATATGTTGAACACGCACCTGAAAAGAATAAAGGTCAATCTCACGAAGGTCATATATTGGAACCATAGGTGCTGTGCGTGAACCCCATATGATTTCTGCTGTACGTTTTGCTCTTATAAGAGGGCTACCAAATGAAATTCAAAGTCGTTATTGCCTATTAAACAACAAATAGAAACCCCAAAACAAACGCAGTGATACTCACCTGTGATAACAAACATCAAACGAATCCGACAGCAGCATTTGCCGTGATGTTTCTGCTTGGCTCTCACCCTTAGCTGTAAGAAAAGAAATATCAGAACTACCTTGAATGCGGCCTTCCTCGTTCCATGTACTTTGCCCATGCCTAACTAAAACAACTCTCTTGGCCGCTGTAATAGTTGGCATAGACTCAAACTTTGCAAAACTTATTAACGGCACCGCAGTATTTTCAGTTCCGACATCTTCCCTGGAACTCACAGAAGCTACACAGCTGTTTCGTTGAGGTGTTCCAGAGGCGCGGCAAGACTGTTGGATTGGATGGCGATATAGAGGAAATGGGCATTTTTTGCCTGCCAATCCTTGTGGGTCTGAATTTGTTGTAACTCCATGGAAGAAGCTTGAAAGGCACAGCGGCCTCAGCATAGTTCTTCCTTCAGATACGAGCCCTCCATTGTCCGTGCCATATCTTCGTCATGTTAACCTCACAACCATAGCTTCGTTTGTGGCCGTGGATGCTTTTATTTGGGATGCCCCACAATTTCGGCATATAGATTCATCTTGTTGATGAGGTAGGCCGTTTCTTTCTTTTCACAACATATATCTCTTTTCCACACTAGTGTATATTATTGCTTCTAGTAGTGTATATTATTTTTTTGAGGCCGTCAGATGACGGCATCTTTGCGGGAATATGCCGGCGGGGCAGATCCTCGCCTCTCCCTCTAGGTCAAGATGGGGTCAAATTGACCCCACTTTATAAGGGGTGCTCCAGGCATAAATACCATTTGGCTTAATGAGCACAAACACCGTATTGTACAAGAAAGCAACCCTACATCCCAAATACTACATGCCATCTGGGCGTGGGGAATTGTATTCCAATGCCCATGGATCTAAGGCCACACTGGCCTGTATGCCGGAATTCAGAGGCTTGCCATGCAGATGAGAAGGGCAGCATGCCGACAGCAAGTCTGGTTACCCTGAATCTGGCCCTGCCCTAAACCCTCCAAGATGAAAACAAATCAAAGAGCTCAAATGTAGAACTAAATGCCGAAGCTCATGTTGTATTTGTTTCGAGTCCTCTTGGTAACGGACTAGCACCTTCAGGATTGCAAGTAGAAAATGATGAAGATTATACCGGTACCAAATTGTCAAAACCGCAGAGAAATAAAGCTACATGTTCATTACTGCCAAGGCAATCCAAGCCACAAGATTTTGCTTGTGGCCATCCCTCCACTATCAACCCCTACCCAGCCAGTGTACAATAAAGTAAGGCATGATCGACCACGGCCACGGCATCAACACAAGCCCACGACCATCATGGTGTGCACCGCAATACATCTCTGAGCCCACCCACAGCATGAAGCCCACCCACGGCTTTGCGACCTCAGCTTTTCCAGCAATCACCAATTTAGCTCTGTAAAAACAGAGCCAGCACCAGAGTTTTCCAGCAGCTAAATCGAACACAGATCTAGACTCCCAATTTTGAAGCAATGCTCTAGTTGTAGAGTTGATCCTCAAGTAAAAAATATGTTTATAACTCCACCTCTGGAGCACGGCATGCCCAAGACCATAGCCTTCACGGCCCCGGGGGGTGCACTTATACATAAGGGGGGTATGGCATCTGCGTTCGGAGGGTAGCAAAAAACCCCCCTTGTATACGCAAATTTAAAAGGCAATTTGACCCCTTTGTGTATAGATATTGCTCCAAATCAGTGCCTAAAAACACCCTTAACCCCTACGTATACGTACGCAAATGGTCCAAAAAACACCCCTCCGTTGAACTCTCATGGGTTATACGCAGATCAAAGGTGAATCCCCCGGGTTCACGGCATGGCCTCTCCGCCTCAGAACCTCTTCCGTTTAGCACCAATTTAGCAATATCTTGAAAACGTCCTGAAGCAGCCCACGCCCAGCACCAACGGTGACACAACTCAGTCTATCCGATCGAATTGCCTCCTGCAGCCCTCCGGTTTCTCGCTGCCTTCCTCAAAAACATAATCCAAAAGCAAGAACAAAAACAAAAGACGAAGGAGGAGCCGCTCACATTACTGGACGACCACCTAGCAAATTTGAAGCAAACACCCATCCCGACACCTGCAGCAAACAGGAATAGAAGGCGCATCCGTTGCTCGCCATATGCCAGACGCCCACGCGGGATCTTATCCACAGTTGACAGTTCCATCTTCGACACCAACATATACGCCTTCTTCCCAAAGCTGAGATGCCAGCGTCAGATTCATACCATGTCACATACGAATACCTCTACAAAACTTCTCAAATCTTGAGTTATAAAAGTATGCTTTTTTATCGCAGCAACATTATCTCTTAAAACATACTACTAACAGCGTTGCTGGGCATAGTATGAGAACTTATAAATGTGAACTTGTGCATTTGCTTAGAGTAACTTCTGTGCCCTTGAATCATTTTGGGAACATTTTGGGCATAGTTTGAGAACTTATAAATGTGACCTTGTGCATTTGCTTAGAGTAACTTCTGTGCCATTGAATCATGGGAATATGTAAATAGTAAGTAGCCATGTGTATGAGTTGCTGATGTTGTTACTAAATCTCATATATAGTCACTCTCTCTTCTATTATATTCTATTTCATTCTATAGTTATGGTGCCCAAGCTAGAGAAAGAAAAAATGTGAACCATTGTTGTTTATGGAAAATGTAGTAAGGCCAATATGGTTATTATATGGTTGATGCAACAATATATAATTCAACAACATATATTTCAACACACTTCTTGTCCCTAGAGAAACATCCCTGGTTTATTATATTTTTACGAACTTTTTGTGACAATAGTGGATAATCCTTTAGGTTTCATCTCAAACTTTCATCTAGATACAACAATTTATGTGACTTCTATTGAAGATGAAGTTACAATTTTATGTCCTGAAATAAACTTAATATGGAATATGGTTCAAGACGATGCCGCACAACCATACTTATGTATCGAACCATTGCAATATTAATGCAGGACATAGTGTTAAGTTCATTTTGATAACCATGGAAGTTGGGTCCTTATGAAGTTGAGTCCTGATTGCAATGTCGATGCAAATCATAGTTTAAGTTCATCTTTGACAAAATGAGTTGTCTATTTAATTGCACACCTAACTGCAACATATAATATTTTGATAATGTAAACTGAGTATGGGAAAATCTCTAGAAGCTAGAGAACATATGCACACATGAGCACGTACCTTACTTCGAATCGTCTGTATTTATCATTGTTTGATGGCATATCAGGTTAAAATTATATCAATGCTTGTTCATCTAGCATAGCAAAAAACATCCTTGTCTTTGATTCTGGATCAGCAATCTGCAAATACTCATAATATCAACAGATTGAAAAAGGCTTGGTTCAAGCAGCAGGACTTTCAAAGAAAAGATTGATGTTGCAAGTTCATAGTTTTCAGGTTTGTCACAGAGATGCAACATAGATGAATAATTGCATATCGATGAATAACACTATTTTGGCAATCCTGGTTTCTCCAACTATTTATAGCCATGCTATATACATCAAAAACGTGCATGTCCTCAGACACCTTTAAATCTTACACAATGCTTCCTAATTTTTTGTAGTTGCTCGTTTGAGGAAATGGCTGCACATTTGATTCAACCATATCCTTCAAAGAAAGGTTGGCTTCATGCAGTCTTTGAATTTCCTAATGGATCAGATCATCATAGTATAAAAGACAACAGAGGGCAACAAACCTCCTTCTCATATTGCCTCCTATATTAAAAGCATGTCATCAACATGGCAGTTTGAGCAGGTTTGCAATCTGTCATGTGGAATTTATCCAAAATCTTAGAAACGTACTTTGCAGAGTGATATAGATACCAATCGGTTCCTGCTAAACCTCTACTCTCAGACAGTAATGCATAAGTCCTAGATCAGTTGGTTAGGATGTTAAACCTTGTTAACACTCCTATTGCATAGGCCAGATCTGGGCGAATAATGGTGATGTATAAAAGAGTCCCAACTACATATCTATAGAGTGTAGGATCTATGTCCTCTTGATTTGAATCAAGAATTGATTGTTAGTCTGGTGCATGAGGAGTTTGAACAGGTTTGCAATCTATCATGTGGAATTTATCCAAATCCTCAGAAACGTACTTTGCTGAGCGACATAGATACCAATAGGTTCCTTCCAAACCTCTAATCCTAGACAATGATGCATAAGTTCTAGATCAGTGATCTCAAAAAAAAAATTACTGTAGGCAATCGCTTCATATGTATCATTTGTCAATACCATGTCATCTACATAAAGCAACGGTATGGAAATCTTGGATCCTTCAATCCTAGAACACAAATAGCAGTCAGCTCAAGATTTTTGATATCCAAGATGAATAAGAAAGAAAAGACAAAATAGCACTTACAGTGGAAAAAAATACAATTCTTCCATTTCTTTAAACTCGCAGCTTTGGTCTTGCAAAATAGCACTCATACAGTGGAAAATAAATCGTCAGTCTTAATGTTGTTTGAAGAACCTGATGAAAATGAAGCAACATCAAACCCATATATTTTTCTGAAAGGAGAAGCTCCAATTGCAAAACTGGTAAATTTGTTATATACAAACTCAATTAAATGGAGATCATTTGACCACCCACGTATACTGCATGAATTCTTACGAGTCTACCATATGTTGAGAATCTAGTCTGTCGTGAAGCTGAGTTCCAGTGCTTGGGACAAAGTTATTTTAGACTGACTGTAAGAGCTCATTTTGTACATCGATGAACATGGTTTTTGAGAATCCATGCATTTTGAAAACATGTCTCAGATAAAGATGTGAAATATCTCCAACAATGCATGTTGACAGATCAGTTGTAGTGAAGACTGTATCATGACCATCTATGCTGCAAACCACGATAAAATTTACAAGAACGCTTTTCCAGGGATTTTTTTGGCGGAAACAGCACATTGTGACAAGATCTGACCTCATCCGAACACTCCAACGAAGAGTTATGTCTGTCTTGCCGGTGCCGGTTAGGCGGTTCAAACATCAGCCAGCGACAACGCAGGTGACCGCCAGTTTACAGGAAACACTAGGTTTGGAGCAGTTTTGATATATCCTAAGTATATTCTGGCATATACTTAGAATATGTCAGAAACCCACATGAGCAAGGGTTTGCCCCCAAGGGGCAACCCAAAAAGCCTAAAAAGTTTGAAAAAACACGAAAAGAGCAATTTGAATTTGCCTATTCTTGTTTTCGCTGCATATTATTGCATTTCCCAAATAAGAAAATTCCACCCTAAAGATTCTTTCCGCAATTTGAACCAAAAAAGCAGCTTCCCCTTGTTTGCAGAATGGAGTTGAAAAAAATCTTGAGAGCTCAGAGAGGACCAGCTAAAAATCAATTTGCAAAAGGATTGCTTTTTGTTTTCACATTGTAACAGTCAGATTGCAAATACCGTGAATTTAAAGGCGTTTTCACATTTGCTTTTGCAAAAAGAGTGTTTGACCCTTGTGTGCAAACAACTCAGAGAGAGAATCAGGTGTTAGAACTCAAGAAAGATTCATATCCTTCAACCTGCAAAAAATTGCTCACTGCCAGGGATATTAACTCATTTTTGACCCAGTCAAAACTGAATATTTGAGTGATCTCTACAAATCTTTTGGCATCTGACTTTTTGCCCTACATTCTTTGAGACTTTAAGTAGCTTTAGCCTTTGAAATCATGATCAAATCTCTCTTTGCTTACAAATGGCATAATTTTTTTGAGACAGTCTTTTTCTTGAATTGGGAAAGCAGTGTTAAACTTGTGCTCAGGCTTTGTTCTTGGAATTTTCTCACATAGAGTGGTTTCCTTAAGCAACCTGGAGGTTCTAAACCATTGAGGTTGAAGGTTTTGCCAGGATCAGCAAAACCTTCAACCTCAAGTGAAGTTGGAGTATGTGAGAGTATAGTTGGAGTATGGCAGATGAGAGTATAGTTGGAGTATGTGATCAGCAATGGCACCAACACTTGGGATGAGATTGTGAAGCAATTCTTGGCCAGATTTGGTAAGTTAATTGACCCTCAAAACTTGATTTTTGAGTTGCAGACTTTTCATATTAAGCATGATGAAACTATTCATCAATATGTTGAGAGATTCCATGTCTATCTTGTGAAGTGCTAAATGAATCAGGTACCAAATCATACTCTGCACCTTGTGGCATCTTTTATAAGAGGCTTGAGCAGTAGACCAAGAGTACATGGAAAAAATGTTGAAAATACAAAAGACATTTAACAAGGCAATTGATTGCTGATACGCTTTCTTATCTTCCTGATGATTTGCATGTTCCTAATGATCCTTTTTATCCAGATTATGAACCAGAATATCTAGGATCTAGTCCTACACCAATCTATGCTCAAAGGAAAAAATGAAGCCAAAAGTGATGGAGGACTCAGAAAATCATGTGGCTGTCAGAGCAGAAATCACAAAGGTTTCAGAAGCACTAATAGAAGTAACAAAGCAGCTTCATGGCAGGCTGAAAGGTTGCATCCAGCTATCAATGCTGGGCTAATAGCCCTGGTTCCAAAAGTAGACAAACCTGCTACCTTCTCAGACTGGAGACATTTTCTTTGACCAATGTAACATACAAAATTATAGCTAAGATTTTTGCAAATAGGCTTAAGAAAATTCTACAGGCAAAGATCAACCCTGTCCAATCAGGATTTCTGTCAGGGAGAAGTATTCTCGACAACTTCATTGGTGCATATGAAGGTTTACACTGGAATAGAATTACAAGTCAAGAATGTGTGCTGCTAAAACTTGATTTTAAAAGGGCCTATGATACCATTGACTGGTGTTTTCTGTATAGGGTCATGTCTCAGTTGGGATTCTCAGAGGCTGTAATAAAAAAGGTTGCTGGACTTAATGTTGCAGGTTGTTTTGCCGTGCTAGTTAATGGTTCTCCATCTCCATTCTTTGAAAGCAAAAGAGGGGTTAGGCAGGGTTGTCCCTTAGCTCCCTATCTCTTCCTGATAGTACCCGAGATGGTAACCAGAGTCATTTTGAAACTGCAACAAAATGATAAAATTAGCTGCCGTAAGCTTCCTGATACAAATCAAACCTTGTCAGCTATGCAATATGCAGATGATACATTTGTATCCTTGAAAAGGCAAGGGGATTTTATTAGAAACTTTCTGGTGGCAATGGACAGGTTTGGAAAAGCATCTGGAGTAGTGCTGAATAAGGAAAAATGTGCTATAATTTCTGATAGCCCAGAGGACCAGATTGAAGGGATCAAAGTTTGTGGATATCAGTCTGCCACTAAACTGTTAGGCTTACCTCTGGCCCTTAACATGAGTCTACTGGTTTATGGGAGCCAATAATTACCAAAATAAAAAAGAAACTACAAATGTATCCCAAAACTCTCTCCTTGGCTGGAAGAGTGGAGATAATCAACAGTGTCATTGCTAGTTCCCATGTTTACTTCTCATCAGCAATAATTGCAGATAAGAAAACCTATAAGGAGCTGGAGGTAATCATGAAGGAATTCATCTGGCAGGGTACACATATGGTAGGCTGGCAACATTTAGCCCTACCTAGGAAAAAAGGAGGTTTGGGGTGTAAGGATCTCTTTTTGCAGGCACAGGTATTGGCAGCAAAACAGGTTTGGAGGTCTTTAATTTCATCAGCAAAGTCCCCAGCCATGCACTTAATCAAATACAAGTTAGGGAAAAGTTCACTAGTAGGGAGCCCATCTACACCTCATCAATTGCCCTGACTCTGCTTTTTACCAACTCAACCCAAGTGCAGGTACATCAACTATCATGAAGAGAATTATACAAGCTTGGAATAAAGTTTCTGTTTGTTTTAAAGCTTATCCAATTGAGAATGTTTCAGAGGACTTTAATTTCTTCTGGTATCAGGGCTTGGGAGATGAGGATGATGGGTGTCTAGCTCTGAAACACCCTAGAAAATATAAAGAGTGGATGCTTAAAGGTCTAAGCACAGTTGGCAGTATGGTTAGGGGTGGAGGATGGAGGATATGGCAGGAAATCCCCAGACTGGTGCAAGATTTTAGCTGTAATAGAAGCATCTATAATGCACTAACTCGACACCATAAGAGTCCTGATGCTGAAACAAAAGAACAGAATTGGGCCTTGGATGGAAATGGCTATAGAGTAGCCAAAATTTATTCTATTTTGTTGAATGCTCAAGAGACAAAAGTTGCTAATCAGTGGAATTGTCCTGATTCAGAAGCTTTCCGAGTTATCAGAAAGGGTTGGAAATTACAGTGTGCAAAAAAGATCATCCTTTTTAGATGGCTTGTTCTGAATATGAGTCTTAAGTCCAATGCATTTAGAGCCAAATATAATGACCAGACTTCAGATAGATGCCCTTTAGGCTGTGGCCAGGCTGAATCCTCAAGCCATATCTTTATTTGCCCTTGGCTATCTCCTTTCTGGAATTGGATTAGTTCCTATATAGGTGTTACCCCAGCTCATGAGTCTGATCTTTTTTATTTCCTTGCAAGTGGTTCCCCATTTTTGGATACAGTCAGAACTCTTTGTTTGTGGGCGATCTGGAAACATAGGAATAATGTGGCCATCAATCATTCTCTCCCAGATTTGAATTCCCTCAAAACAACTCTTCAATTAGAGTTGGCAGATGCAGCTATGGCTCATAAACTGAGCAGGGATTTCAATTATGATAAAAGTTGGGATGCTTTGGGCTCCTTTCAGGGGTTTTATTCATATTTTACTTCCTATTTTAACAACCTGTCTGATGCTGATAACAGATTATCTGGTCAAGAAACATCATGAAGAAGGTCATGTCAGGGAGGTCCCGGAAGGTACGAACGAAGCCCATGTCTCATCGGGAGGTTCTGGAAGCCCTCCTTTGGGTTAAAACAGAAACTATAATGATCCGGACACTGAAACGTGTATTGAATGATGAGGATATCTGACAATTTAAACAAGAGCTCAAGCCGTATTTTGAGGAAAAGCTCGGCATATGTGAGGGAGCGTGCGATTCTTGGATCCTCTATATCCTGGACGCTGCAGCATATGGGGCAATTGAATTGGACGAGTTGCTCAACAAGCATTCAGATCAGGCCGTTGCGATAATTACTCTTGATGGAGTAGTTGATGAATGAGGTTGCACCAGCAGATTACTCTGAAAAACTTTATATCTTTATGTTTTGCAAATAACTTTATCTCCTGTTTGTTTGATTTAAGGATTAAAACAGTGTTTGAGTTGAGCTGAATTTTTCTCCTTGGGAGTGTTAGGCCAATTTTGACTAAGTCATGGCCTTCATAAACAGAGCCCCACTCTGTTTTTTGTATTACCATGTATTACATGTAATATAATATTACTGCCGTTTCTACAAAAAAAATAAAAAAAAATAAAAAAAACCTTTGTCAAGACAAGTCCTGACCCTAAGACCAAAAGCCCTTTTGAGAATTTGGCCTTCAATTAGCAGCCTTAGATTATACTGGTGTACATACATCTAAGCAATGATTTGGTACCATCAATACATTTTCATACTTTAAAATAAAGCATATGGAAACAAATTACCCAATGGGTAGAAGTCATTTGTTACTAAAACAATTTACAACTAATTTTTTCAGAAATAGAGTAGAAAAGTAGAGCTTCCACAGATCCTTGAAGAAATACTTCATACGTGAGACGCTTCATAATATTGAAACAAAAATATCAGTGCAAAGAGCAAAAGATCCCATTACTGCAAAGAAACCAACCAAAAATTAGCCAAAAGGGTAATCATGGCAAAAGACTAGCGGTGTCATGGGATCTTTTGAGTTATCCCCTTCACTCTGCCTGATACACAGAAACTTAAAAAGCAGAAAGAGAGAAGTTAGGATAAAGTTTACCCATGCTGCATATGAATAAAAATTAGGGTGGTAATTCATGGCAGCACTAAGATAAAGTGGATGAAAAAGCAAAATACCACCACATGCCATGTTTAAGCCATTATTTCCTCATCTTAGGCTTTTAAAATTACCATTCAGAGATGGACAGTCTAAAAAAACCACAGAATATTGCTATTAATACTACAACAATGATAGCTATGCATAAACAACTATATGGATGATGTATGAAAGGATGTACAGATCTGAAACTAACATAGCCTATGTTAAATTTCGGCAGGATATAGACCCATGTTAAATTTCAGCAGTATTACCATACAGACTTGAATCCCCATTTAACTTCGGCTGCATGTGACTAGGAATTTCAGTGGTAATCATTGGCAGCACTAAGACACAGCTATTGAAGTCCCTTCAGCAGCTTACTACCACCATAAGCTACGTTTAAGCAATTATCAGCTCATTTTAAAGATGGACCAGTCCAGCCAATCTTAAAGTATTAAAGAACAAATGCAAATAACGCATAATATTACATGGATGATGCAGGAAACTACACTATGACATGAAACCCAAATATATGTCCAGTTTATGCAAACATAAGTTAAGCTATAGCAGGACAAATTCCAGATCTGTAAACCTTTTTCAGAACCAGCAGAGAATGGATAAAGTAAGGCTAATCCTCAAAATTATATCCCATCCAAGTTAGTCTGGCCATGAAAACGAAATAACTAGTATTCTATCTTTAAACTTCTTATGTAAGATATGTAATAGAAGTCTTAAATATCTGAAAGAATAACACATTTAGATCTGAGATCCAGCCACTTACACAAGATTAAAATGCTAGAAAGGAGATACAAGAACTTTCTAAGCAATATTTAAGCAGATAGATATTAGAATAGAATAGAATAGAATAGAATATGATTTTATCGTCCACGGAGACCAACTGGCCTATGGGACCCAAGTACAAAGAGAGAGCAGCAGGCGTATTACTACCAGGATTAAAAAACCCCCGCCCCGAAGGGTTTTCGGGGGAAAAACCTTAGTAGCAATAAGGATGCTGACATACTGCACAGTTATATACATAATCACAAGTACACCAGGTTAATGTCGGACGGGGGGCATAACCGAGTCCGCGTGTCCATTACCTCCCCCGAGGTAATGATCCCAACAAGCCTACAGAGGGCCGTGCTCGCATTAGCTCATGCAAGGCCCGATGGGGCACAACTAACCGAAATATCCGAGACCGGATATGCTCAGTGCGGACAGAACGGCAGGGCGGACTTTCATCCTCAATGGCTACCACTCGTGACGGCGATTGCGGACTCTGTCCTCCCCTCACGCGGCTCCCCGAATCCATCTCCCCTGTCTCAATGCGGGAGGTGGTGTGCACCTGTGCAAACGGGAAGCAATCACCCCTGCGCTTTTCATGGGTAGATGGGTGCCGCGAGTAGTGGTGTGGGCCCCTCATGAGCATGGGATTAACCTGGCTGTCGATAATTTGCCACCTTGACATGTGATGGGGCCTCAGATCCCAAAGCTTGGCCATGAAGCAAGCATCCAAGTCTTGCTTCAAAGGCGTGCGTTCCTTCGGTGTATGCACCGGTCCACATCGTGTGCACGCACATTCCATAGCGAGAACCACTGGGCTTGCTTGTCTTTCCAGCCCGAGGCTTTGAGTCGCCAAGGGCCCATCGCCACCGCCAAAGCAAGGTTGGGCAGCCGGGCTTCATCCATAGCCCCCACCTTCCGGAAGTAAATAATGTGACGTTCCAGTAGCGACCCTCCTCAGAATGGAAGGAAGCCCGTCTCTGGAGCAAGATCCGATATGGGACCGTGGATTTCACTCCCGGTTCGGGCCAAGAAGGCCTTCCGTACACTGCTCTAGATCGCTCCAAGTGGTGAGGGATATCACCGGCCCCCACACTTCGCCCCATAGAGGAGGACCGGTTCAACCAAGGCCCCGAACAAGTGTGCCCAGTGACCCCATGCATCTGACTCGCCTTGTGATTTGTTGTTTTGCATTGCATCTGTGGCTTTCCGACTGCGGTGACCCGTAACCCTCGATGGATGCATCCCAGTGTGTGGTAGTAGAAAACTCAATGCCCAAATACTTATAAGACTGAGCCACCTCCACTACCTGCCCCTGGTAAGTGAATGAGGGAAGGCGTGGGTGCCGGGATGATGGGACCAGCAGCACCCTTGTCTTGGCCAAGTTAACTCTCATGTCAGTAAATTGGCATAAAGTGTCCAAAGCATCCGGTGGCGTTGCATGTCCTCCGGGGTATATCGCGGCGCAGTCAACATCATCGGCATATATGAGTTGCGGGATTATGTGGTGCATCAACCGAAAGCCTCCTCCCAGTGCTTTCGACTAGCCATTCTTCTAGCTGGTCAATGTACAAGCCGAAGAGCGTCGGTGATAGAGGGCAGCCCTGGCGCACCCCAATGCTACTAACAACGGGCTCCCCCGACAGTGTGAGACGACCGGAGCAAGCCTCAGATAGTCCATATAGCATTCGCAAGTCGACGGGGTCCCCTAGTCGTCTCAATCTATCCCACAACTTATCCCGAGGCACTGTGTCAAAAGCCTTTGCGAAATCCACAAAGCAACAGTACAGATTCTGGCGTCGATTCCGGCTATCCTCTATGAGTGTTCGCAGAGTGAAGATATGGTCAATAGTAGAATGCCGGGGGCGGAAGCCTGCCTGCGTGAGAGCCCGCACTTCTCCATCCTCTGCCCAAAGTGTCAATCGCCGCTCAAGAATCCCGGCAAGCAACTTGGCAAAGACAGAACTGACCATAATGGTACGATAGTTGGCTGGGCTGTGGGGGTCCCCTGCTTTGTATATGGGCACAACTCTACTAGTAGTCCAAAGGCGGGGAAGCCTTCTTGCAATGCCCTCATTAAAGAGTCTTTGTGAGAACCGGCACCATTGGGGGCCCGCCCACTTGAGAAGCTCGCACCGCATACCATCCAAATCTGGCCGCCCTTCCCGCATGCGGGCGTTGGTGCCCATTATGACATCCCTTCGGTAATGACCGCTAGGCACTCGTCATGCGGAGGGTACTCGGTGCCCGGCTTCCCATTGGGTCATACAAACCGCTGCAAGTATCTCACCCATTGTTCCGGGGTAATATTTCATGTGGGCTGTGCAGGCTTACTCAAGACCTTTCTCCAGAAGGCCCTAGGGTGGCGGTCTAGAAGACCAAACATCTGTTCTTGGTGCTCGCAAGGTACACAGCTTTCTTGGTCTTGAGGAAGGAGCGGTATTGACGGACGGGCTGCTCGGCGAATGGTGGGTCCAAAGACTTGGCGGAGCCATCGTTTCAGCTCCGACATTCGCCATCGAACCCGGTGATTGCGAGGGAAGGTGATTGCAGCCCCCGGATCGCCGAGAGCGGCCTCTCCCAAAGCATCATCCCCTACCCTCGAAGGAGCCGGTTCACCGGGCCGTCTGTTGTTGAAGTGTGGGGAGTTGCAAAGCACTCCCAGCTCATGCTCAAGCATCCTCGCATAGACCGCCGCACGATCATAGTCCAGACGTAACCGTGGTACATGGGGTATTGGGGCAATGGGTGCTCGGTTGGCCTGCCAATCTATCTGCAAGAACAGGGGCTGATGGTCGGAGTCTACTTCCTCCCCCTACCACTGTCCCCGATCATCAAACGAAAGTGATCAAGTGTAGGCATTGCTCGCTCCGCTAGCACGTAATCCACCACACTAGTGCCGCCCCCTTCTCCGTGTCTACAAGTGAAGCGGCCGGAGGACGGCCACCGTAAAATGCGACCATTGCAAATGACCGGGTCAAAGATACCGCCCGAAAGAATAAAGATCTGCCCGGCCATACCGTGTAACCTGGTTGTCATCTGACGCCCTTGGCCAAACCGTCTCTGCGGGGTCCATTTGCAACACATCCTCAGCTAGAGGTGCGAATTTTGGGATCTGCTCTATCCCTGTGCGCGCATTGAAGTCTCCAAGCAACATGACCTTGCCCAATTGTCTGTACTGCTGTATGTCATCATATAGATCGACATAGGGCTCCTGCCTGTCCACATCCAAGTGCGTGTGGTAAAAGTTGCTCTCAGCATGTGGGAAGTAGCAAGCCGCCACAAAGAGAGGGCTGCCATCGCCGTTTCTTGCGTACCCACAGGTATCTGTTGTGCCTGTCTGCCTTGCATAGGGAGACCGATTGGCCCAAGGCTGTCTGGTAGTAACACGCAATTCCTCCGTGTCCTCGTTTCCCGGTGCACTCATTGAAGACGGAGTAGCGCGGTATCCCGGGCAAATCGGGTAGCCTCAGGACCAAAGATGTTCCCATGTTTCCATGAGGAAGATAAGGTCCATGTCCATGGCGACGGAATTGAGACTGTCCCCCTTCTGCCATGGAAAGCCACGGCAATTCCAGGATACCACGCTGAGGCACGATCCCTATTTAGTGGCATGCATCGCCACTTCAGGTCCGGTGGTAGTGGTGGTCCCAGGGGGAGCGGAAGATGTGGATGCTCAGGCGGCAGGGGCCCCGGAGGGGACTCGAGGGGCCGGAGTGCTGATCCCTGTTTGGTCGCACAATTCCTCGTGATCCTTCCCCGGACCAGCCCCGCCGCCCCTCCATGTCTGCGGCGGCCCACGACTTTGGCCAGCTCACGCCCGGGTCTCTTTGCCGCTGGGGTCAAGTCCCGGCTAACGTCTGAGCCGTCCCCTTCAACTTTCGGCCCGGCGCCAGATGGCCACCCGCCTCGCACGCTCAATCGTGAAGATGACCACCCGGGGCGATCGTGGCCCAATTCCATGACGACTTCGCCTTTCCAATGGTCACGCAGTCTTTGGGAACATCATCCGGTCAAGATCCGTGGTGAGGAGTGGAAGTGAGATGTTCTCCCGACTCCTCCGGCCGGGCCTCGCACTACCACATTGCGGCTCCGCGTCTCTGTTCTCGGAGTTCGGCGGGGCCGCACTGTGTGTTGGTTGAGGTGGGTGAGGCATAGGCTGGGCCGGGCCCGGGGTGGTGGCGGCCCGGCGTGATCCGATGTGTCCGCGGCATGTGTTCCGAGGTTGGCGCCCCGTAGGTTGGTGGGTTCGGGGGTTGGTATGTTCTTTCTTTGTGGTTTTACGTTCTCCGGTCTGGGCTCGGCTCTTGGGGACGTTGTCATGCCTTGCCATCTCCCGCGTGCAATGGCGGAGTTGCTCATGTGCCTCGGCATGGAGGCCCTTGCCTTCTTGGCAACGGCGCCCGGCTCCCGTGTAGCTCCCGATCTGCGTGCTAAATCCCTACTCCGGCTTCGGTTACGCGGCTAGCTTCGGCGGCTTTGAAATCCTTGTCTCACGGTGGCGGCCTCGCAACCTCCTCGGGGAGGGCGGCTGTGCTCCTCGTGCCGTGGCCTTAGCCTCCTCCACCTCGGCTGGATCCGAGGCCGGGTTCACGAGTATCTCCTGCTCTACCCGGTTCACGTCTGCGTCCCCAGCTTCCATAGGCGCCAACACGGTGTCTACACGCCCCTCATATCTCGCAAGGTCCTGGCGGCATTCTTTGCTGCGTCAAAATTGCGGCAAGTGGATGCTATCATCCGCACTTTTTGTCGTGACGCGATCCTCCAATTACGTGATTCGCCGCTTTTTACGCACCAACCGCCTCGCAACATCCGAGATGTTATGTTCTCCACCTCTGTCGGGGGCACGCAAAGTGCCTTTGCTGGCCTCAACCCTCACACGGATGCGGCTCCAAGGTTCGACCGGGCGGATTGCCTATATGGCCCGGGCCTTGCCGGGTCGACCGGGCCTTGGCTCGGGCCTCCCTCTTCATGGAAGACGCCTCTCCCTCCTCTGCCTGGCCTCTTCCTTGGTGGCCCCGCTTCATGGTCTTCCCCAGAGGGCTCTGCCTGCGTGGGGTCAACCGGTGGTTGGTGTGTTTGGGCCTTCCCAGGATGGGTTGGTGTGGTCTGAGGTAGCTCACCAACCAAGTGTGGGTCCACACACGGGACTGTGTCTGTGGCCATGACTTGGGGTATGACTTGGGCTCACGACTCGGATATCCGGGTGTGTAATGGCTGCCACAAAAACCCTAGCACACAGCCCGGAAAAGTGCAGATTTGAGCACTGAAACAAAGACAAGCATACAGGTATCATACACCGTTGGAAAGCTCTCTGAACCAGCTTTCCAACAAGCCCAAGCACCTGAAAATCTGACACCGGATGTGAGAGATACAGCCGTTGAAGTGTCTACCAATTGCCACAGAAACCCTAGCACACAGCCCGGAAAAGTGCCAATTTGAGCATAGAAACAAAGCCAGGCATGCAGGTACCATACACCGTTGGAAAGATCTCTGAACCAGCTTTCCAACAAGCCCAAGCACATGAAAATCTGACACCGGATGCGAGAGATATGACCGATCAAAATTCTGCCACAAGACGAGACCAATCGAATACTTACTAAAACATACGCCAATCCCTATATTGGTGTCAGACTTTCATCAACAACACCATCAGGAACTAGGGTATGAATTAGTAAAACATTCTCGTAACCTTCAATAAGAGTACAACACACACCTTTCAACACCGCGTGGCCAAGGCCAACAACGGCATCAGGCGAGGGCTATACTTTCCCAAAGAAGGAAGAAGAAGGGCTGCCACAAAAAAACCCTAGCACACAGCCCGGAAAACAGCAGATTTGAGCACTGAAACAAAGACAAGCATGCAGGTATCATACATCTTTGGAAAGCTCTCTGAACCAGCTTTCCAACAAGCCCAAGCACATGAAAATCTGACACCGGATGTGAGATACAAATCCAGTCAAAGTGTCTACGGGCTGCCACAGAAACCCTAGCACACAGCCCGGAAAACAGCAGATTTGAGCACTGAAACAAAGACAAGCATGCAAGTACCATACACCGTTGGAAAGATCTCTGAACCAGCTTTCCAACAAGCCCAAGCACATGAAAATCTGACACCGGATGCGAGAGATATGACCGATCAAAGAGAGTTATAAATGCAAATGCCACAATCAAATTATAAGATCTCAAACCTGAGATAGTAGAGTGGGTTCAGCTGCCTCCAAATTTGCTGAGAAGTTGTAGGTGTTCATGGTGGGTGTGCTACATGAGGCCTGAATCCCCATATTAGTCTTACAGCCAGTAATTTCCACCTCAATTTCTGGCAGATTGGCACTGCCAATGCAGTTGCCTTCAGCTTCCTTATTGCCCTCAGGAATTCCTGGATTGCTCAGATCTTTATTGGCAGAGAAATTTGCTTCCAGGTTACCTTTCTGTGTAAGGCATACTGGTGCATGAAAATCATAGAGCTTCTTACACTTGGCATTCAACTTCTTCTCCTCTTCCAGCTTCTTTTTCGTGGAAGCATTCAAATCTCCTTTCCTTCTTCCCATTGCAGTGAGGAATTGGGTCGGCTTTGAACAACAAGTGCGGCTTAAGAGCAGCAATCCGAATGCATCGGATTGTTAACTGTAACTCCATATATAGGATTATCTTGGTACTGTACCTAAGACCGGCTCCATTGTAAATGGATTCTAGCTTAACGCCTGCTCCATCCAGCCCGATAAACAGATTGCATGCATGAAAATGACAAGAGCAATTTTAGAAGGTTTGAGAATATCTAAGAGTTTAGTGGAGCATCCGTCGTGGAGTCGTTTAGGTCATATTTTTTGCTGTCACATAATTTGTTAGCCCTACATTAGACCTTAGCAAATTTTAAATATATGAGTAAATGAGCAATGCACTTTGGTCCCATTGGATTGCCAAGTCATGTACTCCAAGTTTAACCTGTTTACACATTTCTGAAATCAATTTGTGCAAAGGGACATAAGACAAGTATGAGAAATATGAGAAATATGAGAAAATATGAGAAATTTGTGCAAATATGAGAAATGCATAATGGTCCATTGGATTGCCAGCATGTGGAATCCAAATTTAAGCTATTTTAAACATTCTCAATTTGATCTTGTGCACAAGGACATCAGCCTAGTTAGATAACTAATAAAAAACCCTGCCTCCAACCGTAGCAAGGGTGGGCCATTACATAAGATAGAGGTAACAAATTATGATTACAGTAAGGAGAGTAAGACCTTGCTGTAATCAAGGCCCTACCCTCACTATACTGCATTTTTAAACTTAAATTTCAGAAGTATTTCATACAATTGTCTTTAAGATCCTTATCGCGTCACCTAGACTGTAGAGTAAGCCTGGGAATTGCCCATTGTTAAGGCATTCAAAAACATTTTTAATCAAATCTTTCCTGTAAAAGCCATTCCTATGGAACGCTTCAATTAAATTTTTAAGATCATATGCCGCAGAGTAGGCACAAGAGTGAGCATACAAATAAGGCAGAATCTGAGAAACAATTACCTTGGAAGCTTGATTATAAGGTCTACAACTGTCCGCCATAATGAATTTAGTAGCAATAAATGGGAGCTTGACCCTTTTATCAAACCTGGATAAAGTGAACATTCCACGTTCATGGTTAGTAACCAGAAATGAGAGGTTGAGAAAATCAGCTTTAAAGCCGTAAGGATTGCCTCCATTATCATTTTTGTATGATGTTTCATCCTTTATAGATAAATGCAGCAAGTTGTAAACATTGAGATTCACACCATTTGAGAAGAACTCCTGTAAGGGTCCCCCATTAATGATGTTCAAGTCATCAATATACCTGGAGGCATACCTAAATTTCTTGATATCAGCCATTCTTCCAGTGTGTGCCAATTTAAGGATAAACTTAAGCTCGTACCATGCCAGGTACAGATTGCACCAGGCAGGGCTGCAGGCAAATCCCATGGGTATGCCTCTGCATTGTTTCCATATTTCATTGCCCATTTGCAAAAAGCAGTGGTTCAACAGCCAGGAATTAATCTTTTTAAATTCCCCTCTGTTCATAACTTTCCAGCTTGCATCTTCTTCATCATTGAGATGCTTACACCATTTGATACTGTAGTGTCCATTTTTCTCCTTAATTATAAGGTAGAAAAGCAGTTTTTGATCCCTCATGTGATCCAGATAAGGTCAGCAACCTCGTTTATGATGCAGGTAATGCCATCTTCCCCATCCAGGGGGATATTTTCATAGCACTTCATTATGTCTGCGGAGAAGACATCATGAATTTGGTGTGGTAGGTTCAGTACAACATCATAAGTTGAGTTTACTAACCAGCACGCATTGACCTCTTTACACCATAGTCTAATTTGGGCTGTTTGCTTGTGACAAACTTCGGTCCATATTTCAATAAAACTGTTCAGGATTGCAGTAATGCATAATGATACTTCCGTGAACAAAGAATTGTGCGCATTGGTAAGCCACCTATACTCCTGTTTATGAGCCTTATAGCAAGCCATCAGATAAGGTAATTTTGTATATTCAGTCATACTCCAAAAGCAAACGTTCGTATATCCTAGAGTCTAAGGGTTCAAATCAAATGACTACTTAAAGGGCTCTCCTATAACATTATGGGTTTTATAAGCAAGCAAGATGGCTCGGGCTGTATTAATAGAGACATACTTATATCCTTCAAGTCTATGGACATTAGGACATGCGGTCTGGCGTGAATTGAGCTTTGTTTTACAAAGCCTTCATGACGTTTAGGACATACTCTGATATTCTAGCAAAGGTTTTTATTTATTTATTTATTTATTATTTTTTTTTTTTTTTTTTTGGGGTGTCCAATACTCTACACATGGAATGACCTGGACAGCTCTAGACTCTAGCTCCTTTCTAGATATCCTGGCAATAGGGAGTCAACATGGCAACTAAGTCAAACTCTATCAGAAGGACAACAGAGTTAGGTCAAGGTGTACGCCTCTGGCAAGAGAAGAGGTGATGTACCAATATTTGAGCTTGTGTTGCTATGCTGAGGGTCTAGATGACTATAACAAAGGAATGTTCTTGAGCACTTCTACCTAGGAGTAAGGCATCAAGTTTGAGTTGAGAGAAGGGCTTGTGAGGTTCTAATGGGGTATTGCTTCTAGTTTGGAAGACAAAATTTAAGGTTTGAGAAATTTGGTCATTTTACGATAGAGAATAACATCTCTAGCCTAATTTTAGGTCATAAATGGGTTCTAGGCTGTGTATTGGTCTTATTGCAACAAATTTCAGGTGATTTGGATCCGTCTAGCTCAAGTTATGAAGGTTCAAAGTTTTGACCCCTCACATAGTGCGCCAGAGGCTTCTTCAAAACTTTTGAAAGGGCTACATGCGCACTCTCTGAGTGGTTGCCATCTGTTTAGGTCCTAGATGACTGTAAAAAGTTGGTATAAAGGTAGAATCTTGCTTGTTTCGAGGCGTTAAGCTAGGATATGCCCTTAATTTCTTGTTTTAGACTCATCTCGGTGTAGATCCGTGGTGCGCAATCTGTGAGTGGTCACTTTTTCTTAACTAAAATTTATGTTTTCTAAACACATTCTTAGGGGTATGACAGATATTCCTAGCTTAAATTTTGATTTTAAACCTCCTTATGCTATCAGATTACTCTAATTATCTATATTTCTTAGTGAACTATGGTCAAACACTCACACAGTGTGCGAGAGGCTCGTTCAAAACTTTTGAAGAGAGTCCTAGCGCACTCTGTGAGTGGTCACTCTTTCTAGTAGCAAAAATTTTCAAGTTATCAAAATTTCAAGTTTATTTTTCAATAACTATTATTATCTTAGCTCTTTTACACTACCGATGGGAAAGAAATTTCTCCCTGCCCATTCCCCGAGGTTCATCCTTGGGATTTTAACTTCAAGACTGAAGATCTAGATTATTACTAGGAAAGTGACCAGTGCTCGATCCTGATCCTCCAAGATCATTGCTCTGAGACTACTGTGACGTCCCCTGCTCATATACGATGCTCCCATCGTACAGAACTGGAGTTCATCTCTCCTGCCAATGCCCTGGCTGACATGAGGCCATTCACCTAACATTAGATCCTTGCTAACAGTCAAGAATCCTATGGGGAAGAATGGATATGTCATTCATCCCATCTCCCTCGGGACCTACCTAGCTGCGGAAGCACATCAAACATGAGCACATAGCATCAAATAACATAAGTATCCACCTCGAAG
Organism: Isoetes taiwanensis; assembly: GCA_021234155.1. Taxonomy (NCBI): domain Eukaryota; kingdom Viridiplantae; phylum Streptophyta; class Lycopodiopsida; order Isoetales; family Isoetaceae; genus Isoetes; species Isoetes taiwanensis. Next base: position 16,292,263 of record JAJEKV010000024.1, read on the forward strand.
GGTGGCTCACCATAATATAACATATGTAACAACAACATCAGTAACATCAACAAAAGGGGGATCCTACCCAAGGCTCAGACTCCTGGGGATCAACTGATGGCTTGGGTCTCCAGAAGTCAATGCAGACAGAATTCATGGCAAATGGATTGGGCTGGTATAAGACCATGGCCGTTGGGTAGTCCACTCCATCCACCCCTCCTGTGCATACTTTGTAGAATAGGCTGATAAGTCTTGGGACTCGACTGTAGCCTGCCGGGTGCATAACCAAGGGGGCTACTCCTGGATTGCATCTCCCCAGTCCCGATGAGGCAGGAGGAGATTACTCCCTCCAGATGCATGCATGCCCATCACAGGCAGCTAGAGGGCCACTGCCCGTCTACGACTTGAACCCCATGGAAGCTGACACATCATCCCAGAGGTGTCGAGCCCATGCCTTGCCCACACGCAGTGGCAAACCATCAGGCTTAGCCCGCTAAGATCCCTGGTAGGCTTTACACACCATAGAGATCAATCTACAATGGGACAAGTCCCCCTTATCTGCCGGTCTAGTCCCGCCACTCACAGCCAGGTGGGCTTTTATGCACAGGCCACATTAATTGGGAATTAATGAGGCTATTTAGATACATCAACTACTAAGGCTTTCAGGGTCTCTACCCCCCTTCCCAATACATAGGAGTGCACATAGAATAGAGCATCATCATCCATAGAACTGAAATATTGAGAATAACATCTAATCTATCTACCTAAACATACATGGTTAGGTTCCTTTGTTAGGGTTTGTGGTCTCAAAATCTATAAGGCCTCTAAGGCTGAACTACCATGCTAAACCAGCTCATTGCCGGACTAAAAGTGGGCATTGCGCAACAGAATTGTTGTTTACCTGAACCTTGGCTTGCTCCAGCTCCTCGAAATGCGTCCATGCTTCTATTCAAGGTGAAGGCGACTCAATCTTGGAGATCTATTGTGCAAAGTAGGCTTGGCGACGTCTGGCAATGCAAAATAGCAGTTTGGCTTGGCTGGAATGGCCCTTGGAAGCCGAAATGCGAAAAGGAAAAAAGGTTTATGGTTTCCCCTTTTGTTCCTTTTACATGACCTTTTAGCGTTAGGGTTAAAAAGGTCATGTGGGGTTTTGACATGTGGCAAAGGGGTTAAATGCACATGTACATAGGAAGTTTCTCCCTAGGGTGCAACCCTTTACGGTTTCCAAGTACATATCGTCAAGACGACATGTACAAGTGACGTGGTAGTATAATATACGTTTTCGTACCGTATATTATGCTGGAACATCACAAGAACGCACTAACAAATTTAGGATCCTGGTCCGATATAATAGTGGGGGGCATCCCGTAGAGGCAAAAGACCTCCTTTGTAAACAATAAGGCAGTATCCAATGCAGTGTCTGTGGTACGACGTGGCAAAAAGTGCGCCATTTTGGAAAGCTTGTCGACCACCACCATTAATGCATCAAAGCCCCTTAAGGTGCGCGGAAGGCCCATAATGAAATCCATGGTAATAACTTCCCATTTTGCATTAGGCACATCTAAGGGTTGCAATTCCCCCGGGATACGTAACTGTCTTGCCTTTGTTTGCTGACATATCTGACATTGCTTAATATATCTGGCAATGTGTTTCTTCATCCATGGCCAAAAATAGCTGGGGCGGATCTTAAAATAAGTCTTCATAAATCCTGCATGCCCCACTATAGGACTGTTATGTATATCATGGAGGATGAGCTTGCGAACTCCTGACGTCTCTGGAACATATAACTTATCCTTGTAATAAAGGAAATCACCTTCTTTCTTATAATGGCGGAAAGCCTCCCTCTCTTTATCTGTTCTAGCTTCTTTGGATAGACTTTGCCATATCTCCTGAAATTCAGGATCTGTTGGAACAGCCTACTGCATCTGCTTACCAAACTCGCTGGAGAGTGTCGATAAAGCATCACAATGTGTCTGAGTGATCTTGTCTCTAAAGCATGTCAACAACCACATTATGCTTGTCTGGCTTATAAACTACTTCAAAATCATACTCTTCCGGGAACTCCTTGCAGCAGCCAAGAATTCCATATGCACAATAAGGTCATAACGACCAATGTTCATGATCTTGGCCCCTAGAGCAAGGGGTGCTCCTGGCAACTGAATGTTCAAATTGATGCGTCGACTCTGGGTAAAAGCATGTTAGGGTGTACCACTTTTGGAATCTGCAAAAGTACATACACTAGGTACTTCAAAACTGGGTACTTTCTCATTTTTCTTTTCATTAAAACTAACACAAAAATCCAAAATAAAAGTCACAAAATTAAAACTAACACAAAAATCCAAAGCTAAGATAAAGATAATGCTATCGGAGACCAATATATATATAAAAAGTTCTAAAAATACCTTATATTGAGATATTATACAGGTACCTAGTACCCAGTCCTGGCTACCTTTTTAGGTACCTTTTTGGTCACTAAATAATACTTTTTAAGGGACACCCTAACATGCTTTTACCCTCTGTGTGTGGCGTACGACCCCACTAGCCAACGTGACTGGACGTGGCGTTGACTTTAAAGGAGTCAACTGTAAAGCTTCTGCCATTCTAGGGGAGGCAAAATTGTGCGTACTACTGGTGTCCATAAGAATGATAAAGGGCTTGATGTCTAATTGGCCAACCGTTGATATGACAGAAGGTTGACAATCTACTTGACCTGTCTCAATAGCGGCATAAATGTGAGACTCACCTTGTATATAGTCTGGTGCCTCGCCATCAGCAACGCTCTCCGGTTTACAATCCTCCCGATTGAGTTCGGCAAGAGCAGCTTGAGCAGCCTGGATGATGTAGGGACATTCCTGCATACGATGTTCTGGACGGAAGCATCGATAACATGCTTTGTCTCTTCATAATTGTTCACGAGCCTCCCTGGGAATTGCCTGAAGAATATCTCGGACAACTGCCGTGGTACCAACAAACTTATCTGGGACAGTGAAGGAGACTTTCTTATCTTGCTTTAGATACCCAGTCGAGGCGGGAGGCCCCAAGCTAGGCGAGCGCCCCCGATATGGCGTATAACCTCTGTTCTGTCCAAAGGTAAAGGGGTATCCTCCTCCAAGCTAAGGGCCTTGGCCTCTGCCTCTGCTACTATTTTGGGATCAATGGCTCGAATCTTTTTCTTGAGAGTAGGGGATAACCCCCCAATATATCCCTCAACTGCCCTGCATTCATTTATCCCAGGAACATACAGTCATAACCTTATAAACTCATCCGTGTAGGCAGTTATGAGCTCTGGAAACATAGTGGTACTTAAAGGCTTTGGCAAAAACCTTGTATCGGCACCTACCTCGAGTCAACCCATGAGAGCGGGCATATCCCTTCCACCAAATGTGGGCGGACCCTGTAAGGTTAGTGGTGACGACCTTGCCAATATCTTTCTCTATCATTCCATAGGATTTTCCAAACTCATGCATCTCATCTAACTAAGATTTGGCATCTACCCCTGACCTGGTTTTGTCCGAGAACTGTGCCAATCTGCGGTTCTTCCAAATGCTAGTAATGGCGGAGTCCACGGTTTTTGGTAATCCTGTTTCTTGGCTCCGGCATGGCCTTCTGATTCAGAAGACTCTGATGCTTCAGACGATTCAGAACTGCTCCGTGTACGCTTTGAACGGGTGGATGTAACTGGACCAGGTACGGGTGCAGGTGGCGATGGCTGTTGGTTTGCTAAAATAGGAATCTCAGGTCCATATTCCTGCAGTGCCGGTGGTGGATTGTTATGGAGTACATAAGCTTGAAGCTCGGTAAGCTGACGCTTCATAAGTATGAGCTCCTGCTCTGGAGTGAGAAGACCAAATTGCACTGGTGTTACCCACGGAGGGGGACGTGCACCGTCTAAAATATAAATAAAATGGAGATAAGCACAACATCTTAACATTGTTACACTAAGACCATCAATAAGAAAATGCTTGATATTAAGGTAGAACATAAGGTTACATTTGGCATAATGCCCAAATGGACAAACAGAGATGAAAACTTTACTTATACAAGATGGTTATACAGTCAGTATCGTATGATGGATACTATCCTTTACTGTCCGCAATAAATTATATTTGTGCCGACGATGGTATCCTAGGGTTTATGATTAAGAGATTGAACAAGTTGTTCATTGCCGATACAGTTCCCAAAGGTGATAAAACGTGTCGAGGAATGCTTCTTCGTTGGTGAAATCCCAGTAGGACCAACTCCTTTGCATCATGCGTCGCAAGTTGTGGATGGCTTTGTCCCGAAGGAGCGTGATAATTTCCCACCCTTTAGTGGTGTGAAGTGGCACATTTGTCCCTGTAACAAACCCCATAATAGATGGAAAATCAATGATTTACACCCTATGCAGAAGAATTCATCAAAGAAAAAAAAAAACAATCAATAGGAGAAGACCAAAGTTTATATTAATCAAAATGCTTATGAGCGGTGAGTACAATCATGGAAAAGGCCCGTAGGCTGATACAATAAAGTGGAGAATATAACTAAGAACTTGGGCCAGCGCTGCCGTGCTCTGGGGTAGCAAGTGGTGGCGGTCGCCGATGTCGAAGGAGGGTAACGCCTAGGCTGACTGACAAGGCAGCTGATGATGCTACCTCGGGTGGAAAAATGGTGGCCAAAGGAGCAGCTACGAGCAAATTCATGCTCATCCAAGCAGCAATATCCTGTCCCAAGGCGGCAAGAGCAAGATCGCGGTGTACCAATATTAAGGTAACCGTGCGATAGTTCACCTTCTTATGGCCTGCCAAGGTGGATAGAGCATGCAAAGCCCAGCAGGATGCCTCGGCTTTTGGTGCAAGGTCCTTGGCAAAAAAAAGGACTTGACCTTGCCGAAAGGCGGATAGGAAGAACCTTGTGAGTTGACTACCTTTCTCTAGAGCGATGATGAGTTCTTCCTCCTTGGCTTCTTCCACCTCCTCCTTTAGGTGTTCCTTATTATCACAGAGGTCTTCCCCTTCTTTCTCAATCTGTATAGGAATGGGGATATCATTAATATTAGGGACATGGGGTCCCATGGCAGCAAAGGCGGCGTCTTCTTGTTGAGACAGAGCATGTTGAAGCATAAGCTGCCATAGACCTAGAAGAGTTTCAACAGGCTCGACTTCCTCCTGATGAAAACTCAACAGCTTTTGTACTTGGGGTAGATACTCAACAGGAGAGAAATCAATGAAATCATCCTGACAGTACTCAACCAACTCATACAGAACCTGGGTTTTGATCTTACGACGAACGTTGGCTATTAAATGATATGCCCACATGATGTCGTCAAGCAGGAGATAATCCTGATTACCGACACGAACCGACGAGAGACCATCCAAGCCAGCAAGCTTATGCCCTCGGCTCCGAGACACAGGCATCTCGGTAGCTAATTCCTTCCATCGCTCAAAATTGGCCTGGTTGACCTGTTCATCCTCATCCAAAGTCGATGGGATAGGTGCTTTCCCTGTCTCTGAGGGTGCAGCCTCATCATCCACATAGCAGTCCATAAGGATGGCTAGGGCAAACCGAGCCTCAATAAGTGTACTTCCCCAACCGGAGGATAGGGGGTGTTTTGCCCACCGCTGAATGCCGCGAAGGACATCTTCGGCATACTGATCATCCCCCAACATCTAATACAAGGTATCTCTGTCCAAGTATAGATGGGGAGGATCTTCGTGTTGGATACAGTTTGAAACAATTTCTTGAGTATAAAACTCAAGGAACTGGGCATCCGGATGGGCATCCATGTTTTGAATGAGGTCAACCTCTTGCAACAAGAAAGGGTGAAGAGATTCAAATGGGAATTTGGGAATCCCACTGCTCGCCCTCTAGATACCATTGAAAGCGAGCAGAATAGTCCATGGCAGTATAAGAGAGAAAGGAGGAATGCAAAGGGTTGAAGATGCAAAAGAATAGTGAACACAAAATATCCTGATATTCCTCTCCCTCCCTTTTTCTTTTTAAAAGTAAAGGTGCTGGCGTCATTGTCAGTGGTTAATAATATTATTAATATATTTTTTTTTAAATGTTTATAAAATACATGCTCCTCCACCGAAGGTTAGGGTGCTTCTGTGGCGGGTGGTGCACCGCTGTATCAAGGTGAATGCCCTTGTGAGTCAGTTTCGGCCGAGTGTGAGCCCTTTCTGCCCTTGTTGTGGCCTTCATCATGAGACTGTGGAGCATTGTCTGGTTTTATGCCCTCACTTGCAGGCTGCCTGGGATTGGGTCAGGGCTCTGTTTCAGGTGAGATTGACTAGCCAGCAATTGCTGCTTCATGTGTATCCTGGTGCTTGCCGCTCTTGTGGCAACAAGCCTTGCATCTGTGTGTGGCTTGGTTGGTGTGGCTGATTTGGAAGCGGCGGCGGCTGTGGATCTTTCAGGGGATTCAGCAGCCTGCAGCCTCTCTGATTCCTCGACTCAGGTACAAGCTATTTCAAAGCTTTCTGGTGTTCCCAGGATTAGTAGAGCGAAAGTTCGCCATTTGGCAGGACTTCTTGGGTGTTGTAGATGGTGATGGTCGGTTTGTACAGCAGTAGAGTTGTAGTTTTTCTGTGAGTTTGTTGTGGAGTGTCGAGGTATCGTTGTCCCTTTGGGGCAGTTCTCCTTCCTCCTCACTTGTTTTGTAACATTACCATTCTTTTAATATATTGATGACACAGTTCTTAAAAAAAAAAAAAAAACAATTGAGAACGTTCGATAAATACCATATATTCATGATGATAAAAGTACAAAATTTTTATATATAACAACTTTGGTTCATAAGAATTTCCAAAATTTACATTCGATCTCCGCGAATCCGTCAAGCTAGTGCCAAGTCCTTAGGCATAATGGTGACGTTCTTGGCATGAATGGCCAAAAGATTTGCGTCATCCAAAAGAGCAACCAAATAGTCTTCGACGGCCTCATGTAGGGCAAGGATGCCATGCGTTTGGAAGCGCAGATCGATCTTGAATTCCTGGGCAATCTCAAGCACCAAATGCTGGAAGGGCAGTTTGCGTATCAGGAATTCCGTCGATTTCTGATATTTCTGGATCTCCCTTAATGCTACAGTACTAGCCTTGAACCGATACTTCCTCTTTTGGCGTTGAGGGGTGGAGGCAAAGGAAGTGTCTTACTGCCAGTGATCGGGTGGTTAGCCCTCAGGACTAGGGCCTCACAGTGCTCGACACTCTTGGCTTTCCCGACCCCTCCTGCCGCTTGTAGCTGTTTCCTGTACTGCCTTCCCTTACGCTGTGGGGTGCTTTTGCGCTTCCTCTGGATGGTATGGCCTTCCCACTAGACCTGAACCTGTGCCTGGGCCTCCACTTCTCTTATACTGCTACCCTCTAGGCGTGCTGCTCCAGTCTCAGACGGGCTTCGGTCTGTCTGTGCATCTCTGCAAAGTAGCGATCTGGCATGGCAGCCATTTCCAGTTCGACTCGCTACTGGAGTAGAGGGGTAAAATACTCAGGGAGATCATCCCAAAGGAAGGTCTCGGTGTTCTCATCATAATAATAAGATGGCAATATAAGGGGGTTGCCATTATCAATGAACTTGCCATGTCCAAGATAAATGTACTCCCCTCCCGGGGCTTGCGCGTCTTCCCTTGCTGCTTCTCTGGCATCTGCTTCTAAGGCCATATCCATCACCCTCTGTGCTTGCACCCGGGTGGCTTTGGAGGCATCAGCCGTTGAAGATTCTGGTGGGAAGAACTTGGTGAGCATCAATACCTGATCCGGCTGTTCCACCAATTCGTACATTTCTCCCAAGGCATTAAGCTTTAGAAGATATCGCTCTATTTGGTGGAACACGGGAAAGGGAATCCTCTATCCTGACCTGAAGCGCAGAGATAACTAGTTTAAGAGGAGTTCTACTTTCTCAGATTCAGGGTTGACACCCAGAAGTGACACAAGGACTGCAAAGACTTGGACGATGCTGAGGCTCTCATACGTTTGTTCCATGCGTGTACGAGCCATTTCGTTAGAAGACATGGGGTCTTGGGCAGGCGCTTGGGAAGGCAGGTATGGCGAGTGAACAGGGTCCGACGGCTATGGCGGTCAACTTTGGTCAAGATCGGCTATGGCGTCGAGCTTAGTCCGACGACTATGGCAACCCAAGTGAAGCAGACCAAAAACAAAACCAAGAAAAGAAACGTCCAGAAGATTTGAATTTCAAATTTTTTTTTTCAAAGGTAAAATTTTAGACGTATAGAATACGACGGACGCGTATTTCGGCGACGAGGACATTCTGCATGTCCCAAATGGGATTTAAAATACGTGAAATGTCGTTGGCGCCGATTTTGATTTTGGGCCGAGTTTTTGACGCTGTCAGTCGGTCCAAGAGTCTTCCTAGGTTATTAAGGGGTCCCCGTCGCAAAGGAACAAAAATCAGCCCAATCCGAGCCTCCCAGAGAAAGTTATGACCCTCAGAATTAAAGGACCTTATATAGACAAAAAAATCAACCTAACCTTACCTTAAATTTGACCCTAAGCAACCCATTCCTACCCAATCAGCATGTCCATCCTCCCTTAAGTTATCTAAGTACTTTTAAGCTAGAGAAAAGACTCTCCCTCACCACTAAACAGTCTAGCGAGTTAGAATATGGCTAGAGCAATGACAGGGTCTACCAGAACCATGCTTTGATACCACTATGACGCTCCCAGAATCTATACGATGCTACCATCGTACAAATATGGGAATTCCCCTCCCCTGCTGACCACATCACCGTGGTAGGGCCCTCTGTCATACTCGGACCACTTGGGATGGCCAAGTGTCCGGGCGAGGAACATGGAGGTGTCATTCGTCCCACATCCTTTATGGGAATCCTATACAGCGGAAGCGTACATACATGTTAGTATACAGCAATCATGCTCAAAGAAGATACCACCATGAAGGGTGGCCCATCCATCATTATCAACTAGATGACAATACAAGCACAAAGTAACATAAGTAACCCATCATAACAAGGGCGCTACCCTGGGCTCAGACTCCATGGGGTCATTGATGGTCAGGGCCTCAAGATATCAGCAGATGAAAGTATGATATGGTGTTGGCTGGCATGGAACAATGGCTAGGGTAGTCCATTCCATCCGCCCCTCCTGTGCACACTTTGCAGATAAGCTGAAACATGTTATGGCGTGGTTGTAGCCTTCCGGAGACGCAATCTCATGGAATCACCCTATGAGACTACTCCGGGTTACATCTCCCCGGTCCGATGAGACAGGTCAGAGAAGTGTCCTCTCCACGAGCATACTGGATCCCTGGGTGTACTAGAGAATGCGTGCCTCCTTAGCGACCCCCCCCATCCATACCCGACTTGAACCCCCCAAAATCTATGGACCGCCAGGCGCGCTTATCGAGCCTAGGACGTCCCTATAAGCAAGTTTCCTGCGACCCAGGAGGTGCCGGACCCATATCCGGCCCCAACACGAGGGCCTACTATAAGCCTAGCACACTGTAGGAGTCTTGTAGCCATGCTAGGCAAGACTCCACCCCCGTTTCACCATTGTGCTCGTTATCTTGCGTTGAACGACCAGGTGGGGTCTTGTGCACAAACTGCAATTACTGGGTTTTTAAGGGTTCTGGCTAAAAAATATCTCTACTTCTAGGAGCTTTTAGGTCTCTACCCGTCCCTTAACCTCCAATACACAGAAGGAGCAAAAAGAAAGAACATAATCACAATTAATTATCCATCACATCATAACGACATATGAAAGAGAGAATTTAACCATTCCATCTACTCAAAGAAGTGTCAGCTGAAGCATAATCTATCTAGGGACTAACCGGTCTCCTGACTGGAACCATTATCACGGAAGGCTTCCATTCTTCAGGTCTAGTTCTAGCAGTTGGTGGCTCCTTCTTCCTCCACTCTCCCCAAATCGATTTGGGGCAGAAATGGGGGTAGGACCTCAATTTCCCTTCCAAATTAGGCAAGTCCCACTTGGCCAATCGATTTGGGCCAGGTGGCATCGCCCTATTGGTTGGCCCTTACTAATTATTATCCTAATTAGTCTAATTAGTCATTTAGCATAGCTAATAAAATCCCTTCTTAGGTTAACCCAAATCACCCCTTATCGACCCCTAAGAGTGTAGTTATATTCTGATGATGTGTCATGGTATGTATACGTATACCATATATATACCTGGAACATCACAGTTATACAAAATAAAGAATTAAAGGTTGTTTATATTTTCTTTCGTGTAAAAGAAAGTATGATAGTGTCATGCCTGCTTGCCAACATTAAAATGATTTGATGTAAAACATCACTTCCATAATGCAGATGGTGGTGAATGTTCCATGGGATCTCTTACCATAAATATGTTGCACAATTCTTTAGAAATGGACACGTCTTGCCAATTTTGATGCATACTTTCAATACTTAGCCGACGTAGAGGATTGGAAAAGCGAAATGCAAGATGCTGCGGAAGGTGTTGCACTGAGGAATAATGGGGTGCAAGTGAACATTAAGGATTTGATTTGGGCTTTGAGAGTTTTAGGAGAGTGGTATGAAATCCTAGGGTTGCTTGGAGTTGAGATGCGCCTTGAGTCCAAAATTGAGCTAGATATTGAATATTTTGCCAGACAGATGTACGCTAGCTTTTGTAAACATTTGAAGAGTGGTATGAAATCCTCTCCCTGTTTCTATATTGGTGGGAAAAAGAATTTTGTCCCCTATTTCTAGTGTGGTCGGTGACCCCCTGGGTCCAAAATTCTTTCCCCCCATACATTGAATATATTCTTAATATAGACTAGTAACGTTGCCCTGTGTTGTCAGGCTTTAGCTCTTAGAGTTTTTACAAAAAATTGTTATGTTGATGTTGGATGTAGATGTTGTGGAAGTGCTAACTATTGTAAATATATGAAATGAAATTTTGACTTGCTATGGTTGTTAGGTATGGTAATGGTTGACTTTGAGATTTAAATGGCTTGAGTAATTGGACCCTTCTTTATATCTATTATGTTAAGCAAGGATCATAGTTTTTCACAAAAATATTGTTAGCATCTACGCTTTGTCAATGATAGTTGCTTCTAGCTTTTTAGTTGGCACAATATCCAATGAATCGTAGATTGTGTTAGTAGATCCGCAGGAATCCTATGATGGTCACATGTTCCCTCTACAAATAAATATCAAATAGATAATTCTTTGCTGGTCACATGTTCCTCTACAAATATATTGCTCGAACAAAGAATTGTCATGCCCACTCTCTTTCAGGCATGTAGCTACTGTAGTGCCTCAAAAAACTCAAGAATGCATATGGACAATCTGCAATGTCGCCATGTAGGAAGTTGCTCGTATTCCTATCATTACAGATTATACATTCAATCAGTGCCAGGAATATGTTAGGTTTATCTATAATTAACACACCATATGCCGTGCTACTTTATTATAATCATAAAAACGAGTATTACCAACTTCCCCAGGTTGTGCATGTCAAACCTGGATCAGAGTGCCAGGAATATCTTAGTTTTATCTTTAATTAATGCATCATGGGCCGTGCTGGTTTATTATATTCATGAGAAAGAGTGTTCTTATAGATCCCCAACTTCCCCCGGCTGTGCATGTCATTGGTCAAGCAACTGCATCACGCCTAGCCCAGCCAGATCGTCAATGACCACAAAGAAATTGATCTTTAAGCTAGATCAAATGACAATGTCATGAGTTATTTCTCAAAGAACCACCTAAGAAAACTTGAAAAGCCTCATTTTGGTTATTGCTTGCTTCTAAAACTAGCAGCTAAATGTAAACAGTGCTAGTGCTGCTTAAAGACAAGTCTAATTTGTATCTTCAAATTCAAGGAGTATTGGAATGGAGTTGAATACATGCACACTTATTTGACAAATGAGCCAAATTTCGTTACATTCCTTGATCACTACATTTTTTCATGCACTCTCCATGCCAGAAAAGGAAGCTTTGTAATTGGACATCAATGCACTTGAGGATCTGGCATAGAAATTAAGAAGTTACTCGAAGTCGACCATGATCAATTACACATTTATTTTGAGATAAATCAACTTCCTTCTCTTCATAGTAATATGTAGCTAATTTCATCTTTGTTTGATGCTTGAAAACTGTATCAGGTAGAACCTGCAAAGATTGCATACGTAACTTAAACTATTTCTTGTATTATTGTGTACAATCACATAATCACATGGGAAAGCCCACCGAAGGTAGGTAATTTCTTAGTCTTAATAAATAAAGCCAAGTTTCATCAAATTTGTTGACAAAAATTTACAGTTTTTGACAGTTCACGCTCATTTGGCAACAACTGAAACAACTTGCTCGTCATAGATTAACCACCTTTTCTGAAAAGAATATTGATAAGCATTTGATGAAGCTATAAAAGAAATGATGAAAGAATAGACCACCCCCTCTCCCTTTATTTTATCTACAAAAGCGACATACCTTGCATGGCGATCTTTCAAAAGCACAAGGAAAAGTGCAGCATCCTTCTCGAGCTTAAAAAGTTGTATTGCAACATAAAGGCTGGCCGTAATACTGCAGATAAACATAAACACAAAAAGACAAACATAAGATAAAAGAAAAAGTTCATTAGATTGATTATGCGAATAGAGTATGACATTCTTAATGGAGTTTCTTTCTAAAAAATCGGCCACTGCCAATGGACATAAAACTTGCCTGGAGTCAGATTTTTTAGTTCTATAGGAGCCACGGTTGCCATGTATAAATGCTTCTCTGTCTTTTGTTATGTAAGAAATTCTAGGGGATATACCAATCTTAGAAGGAGCTTAACAAATGCAACAAAAAACCTCCAAAAAGAACTAATGGCAATTCAAAAGATGTTTTAGATAAAACGGGTAAAAGTACATAATTTTTCATGTCAATAGAAACAGTTAAATCTTGCCTTAAAAAACAGAATAGCATATTACCTGCCAAAGCAAATAAGCAAAACGATCCAGCAAACTCGGGACAGTAGTGTGTCTTCCTTGTAGGAAATCCAAGCCTGCAAATGGCATCTGAGATTAAGATTTGGAGTAGATAAGAAATGAAAATGGGGATATATCAAAATACTCACAGACAAAATAGCAACAAGTGCATAAAAGTCCACAAGGGTAGCTGCCATCCATCTACACAAAGCCAACAGTTAGCAGAGACAGAAAACATGAATGGATATGAAATAGAGACTGACGGGGTCAAGAGCTCCTTGCGAAATGGCGATCCGTCAGTGATGCAGGTGTATGCAACGGTGAAGGTAGCGATGGCACAGAGCGAAAGTGCAGCAGCCCTGGCGAGGATTATCGGAGCCATTTCTCGACACTCCAAACACTTCACTTCTGGAAGAGAAAAGGGCCGCCATAGCCGCTGCCTTGGTGGGCACTCAACAATATGTGGTCTTGCCAATGGAATTGCCACGTTGCTGCCACATAAGCACCCAACGCTAGGCACAATTGTAAGAAAACGTAGGCACACTCAATAGTTTTCATGCTTGTATAAGGCCTAAGAACAATCGTAGGAAAACGTATGCAATCTCACTAGTGTTCACACTTGTATAGGGCCCAGATTCCGCTCGAAGGTCGTCAGTTTGCTTTTCGTTCAAGATGTTCTAGACTAACTTCCAACTAATTGATTTCACTACTGTTTCGGCATCTCCTCAAACAACACTGCATTGTTTAGATGGCAGATTATCCAGAAAAGAAAGAACAACCCCCATGGGATCTTGCCTCGGAGAAAAAATCCAGATTTCTAATCGTAAGGTGAACAATGCAAGACTTATAGAGCAACGTGTTCAATTTTATAACGAAACAATATGTTAACTCAAAAGTTTAGCCTCCTCCTCAATGATACATCTCAAGAAATGTGTACACTGGATGGCCAATGTGTTCTCTTGATATCCTATCCATATGCATGGGCCCAAACTAAGCATAAGGCATTGGCATACATGTGTTTTAGGTCTGACTGGCTCCTATGATCAAGGAACACTAGAGCTGAGTAACATATTTTGTACCTAGGGGTGTTGATAATTTGTATAGTCTAATCTAATTACCAAATAACTAAACAAATAACTAAAAAAACAAACAACCTTCAAGGTTATTAAAGCCTTCTAAAAGAGTGAGCACCCCTAATCGGGGAGTCACCAGCATGGCTTCGATTCTCTCATTAACACTAGACTGACTAAAAGAAGAAGTTTGAAAGGCTTGGATTTGAGTAGACTGAAGCCGGGTAGCTTGTAACAGCTAACTAATAGCAGCCACAGAAGAAGAAACAAGAATAAATTGGGGCGTTGCAATCGGTGTGACAAAAGGAATCGTAAATACAAGATAAAAATAGAAGCGATCAAAATAGATACTTAAAAATAGGGCACAACTCTTAAATACAAGATAAAAATAGAAGCGACCAAAATAAATACTTAAAAATAGGGCATAACTCTGAGGTAATATTTAGATAGCCTCAGAAAACTCATGATAAGCTGATGAAATCACAGTTTTGGATGCTTATCAAATTCTCCTTAGCATGCACAAGATAAAAACGATTAAAATAAATATGTTTAATCCACATGTTAAAAGTCTCAGATTCTTGTAGAAAAGATAAAGGGTGATTTAACTTGGAATAAGTCAAAATAAATGGCAAGAACATGTTAGCTACAATGGCGGGAAAAATGGACCCGAGTAACAAAAGTAGCAGCCCAATATAATAACAGTGATTTCCAGCTGACGGAGCAGAGATTGTGTTTGATGAATTATGAGTTCAAATCCAGGACCCAAGATTTCTGTTGTAACACTGCAAATTCAGATTATAGTGCCGAAAGTCTCTTGCAACTAGAAGCCCTTTGCTAAATTCGTAGCTATCAAATAGAAAGATCTAAAAAATCGTGTAGAGGTATTGTGAAGCAAAGCAAGAATATAACCAACATGGTAAATAGAAAAAAAATTCAATCTATAGTACGTACGCATTTAGCGCACGCATGCACGCATTTACGTATGTACGCATGCATGAAATCACAGCACGCACGCACGCACGCACGCACGCACGCACGCACGCACGCACGCACGCACGCACGCACGCACGCACGCACGCACGCACGACGCACGTATGCGAGCACGCACGCATGCAAACGCACGCACGTATGTACGCACGCACGTTAACGCACGCACGCACGCACGTACGTACGACGTACGTACGCACGCACGCACGCACGTATGTACGCACGCATTTAACGGCACGCACGCACGCACGCACGCATGTTTGCACGCACGCACGCACGCAAACGCACGCACGCACGCACGCACGCACGCACGCACGCAATGCACGCACGCATCGCACGCAGAAAGCACGCACGCACGTTTGCACGCACGCATGGACGGGCACGCACGCACGCATAGCACCACGCACGCACGCACGCACGCACGCACGCATGCACGTACGCACGCACGCATGCACGCACGCACGCACGCACGCACGCACGCAACGCAACGTATGTCAGTACGCACGCATGCACGCACGCACGCACGCATAGACGCATAGCGACGCACGCAGCGAGCGAGCATAGATAGAGGAACGCACGCATGCACGCATGCATGCATGCACGCACGCATAGCACGCACGCACGCACGCACGCACGCACGCACGCAACGCACGCACGCACGCACGCACGCACGCACGCACGCACGCACGCACGCACGCACGCACGCACGCACGCACGCACGCACGCAAATGTGCACGCACACGCACGCACGCACGCACGCACGCACGCACGCACGCAAAATGACGCAAACGCACGCACGCACGCACGCACGCATGCACGCACGCACGCATGCACGCACGCACGCACGCACGCACGCACGCACGAATAACGCACGCACGCACGCACGCACGCACGCACGCACGCACGCACGCACGCACGCACGCACGCACGCACGCACGCACGCACGCACAATCACGCAAATATGCATTTATAGCACGCACGCACGCACGCACGCAAAAACGCAAAAACGCACGCACGCACGCACGCACGCACGCACGCACGCACGCACGCACGCACGCAAAAACGCACGGACCATAAAAAGCACGCACAAGCATTATAGCACTATATACAAAGATACATAAAAGAACAATTCAACGCACGCAGGAGGCACGCACGCACGCACGCACGCATCCACGCACCGCACGCACTAAAATGGTATGATCAAAAACGCACGCAACAAACGAAAAGAATTTGCAAAATTCAATAACGCACATCGCACGCACGCACGCACGCATAAATCGCCACAAAATAAGCGAACAGTACAAGCGCACACGCACGCACGCAATAACACGCACGCACGAACGCACAACGAAGATAATAGATGATAGATAAACCAACATGGTAGAACCTATTAAACGCATGAGGGCCAACAAAGAAAATAGTTGCAAAATAACATGATAGTATCCAACCCATAGAACTAAAATTCCATTACAAAATAAGATCCGTGGCAAAAGGTAAAATAAAGCATTAGGTATCCATATGATATTCCATTACAAAATAAGAGTCAAAAGGTAAAAAAGCATTAAAAGGAGTCCCCTATAGATAGATAGAGCTTGAATGATAACATAAAAACCATTGAATAATGAGCTGGCAAAAAAATCGGTATTCAGGCTTTCCAAAAAGAACTGACGATCAAAAAATAAAGAATTGACAATCACAAATATGATTTATGACAGAGTATCCATAACCCAAAATACCGCTTCATAAGAGTACAAGCTATTATAGCACTATACAAAGGAACAAAATAGAACAATTCAATACTGTCCCGGAGGACACAACTGAGTCCGTGTATCCATAACCTCCTGAAGGTATGATCCCAGCAAGCCCACGGACGCCGTATTCAATAACTCATGCAGCGGCTGGTCAGACACAACTAACTGAACATACCGCGCTCGGATATGGGCAAACGCTGGGCAGATCTGGAGGGCATGACATTCATCTTCAATGGCGCCCTGGTGGCAACATTGACAAAGCCTATCCTCCCATGCTTCCCGAGTCCAACGCCATGTCTCACTGCAGAGATGATGTGCACCCGTGCAAATGGAAGCTATAAGTCTGCGCTTCTTCATGGGCAAATGGGTGCAAAAGTACTGATGCAGGCCTCTCGCGAGCATAAGATTGACTTGCTGCTGATAGTTTAAAGGACTAGGTAGCTTAATCTAGCCTCACAGAACAACAAATAATTTTTCGACCAAGACACAGCTCTAACTTACGACCATTCTAGAATATGTTCCTTTTATATCTTTTTGTTCACTTATTAGAAGTTGATGAGGCTCTAAACTGTCTAGAAAATAGGCCAATAAAGGCATGTCCATTCTCAAAAAAGCTATGGGGCGTGAGATCCAGCTATTGTTTACAAGCTGAGGCTCTAAAAACAACTCAAAAATAAGTAAATAAAGACACATCTAAATTCACTTGTTGGAAAAAGGCTATGGCTAGAAAAAAAAGACTAAATTTTGCAAGGAAGACATGACAGACAAAAAAACCAAATTCAACGTTCAATCTGAGGGAGAGAAAAAAGGCAAATCATTCAAAAAACAAGCACGATTGTGTGGGACAGAATAGATTGATAATCCCAAGAAGTGTGAAATTGAAAAAGGTCTCAGAAATGAAGAAGCAAGGAGGTTAGGTTTATGGAAATTTGAAGTGATTGGCTAAAGACAAAAGGTAGATGTTTCTTAGAATGAGATCTAGAAATCATAAGAATCTAGAGATGGAGACTAACTTAAACTAGATTTGTAGATTGTCCAAGGTCAAAAAGAAATGTCAGTAAAACTTAATTATGAAGCTCGTACCCTAATATATAGAATCAAAAGGCAGAAAAATGGAAAAGCATACCAGAAAAAATCAAGCTTTTTTAAAAAGAAAACGAAACTTTAAAGCTAGCACCCTTAATATACAAACTCCTTCCTAACAAGCAAGAGAATCACGAGATCCTTCGACTAATATTCAAAAAGAAGAACATCATAAAGAGTATACAAACCAAATCATAGCTATGCTACCTAAACACAACTAAAACTCTAACACCCTACACAAAGTAAGTAAGAAAAACTAGAAACAAGAAGAAGAAAAAAAGGGAATGCTCAAAGAGAAGGCTGATATTCCAAATTTGAAAACCTGCAAGGGATATGTTTAATGCTATAGATATAACAATCCAATCATTGACTCTCCCAAAAGAAAGCATGCCAAATGTCCAATCTGTCATATATAACTTTCCTTATCAATGCTTTTGATTTTGAAGATGCAGCATTAGAACACTTGTGACAAATCTAAAAATCAATAGCAAAAAATTTCATTGATTGGATCGAATCTTCTGTGTCTTGTGGGTAATTATGACAATGCAAATCCAACCTCATTGTTTGCCTATTTGAATTGAACCTTGTACACATTTCAAAATGTTGCATGGCTTATTAAAGTTGCAGATTTTTGCTTCATATCAGACCCATTACTTTATATTTTATTTTTTTTTGAAGGACGAAAGCCAAAAAGTTTATTAATCAGAGAAAAAGTACAAATTTTACATGTCTCATCTAACTGTGTAAGCACACAAAGATGCCACAGGAGCACGAGCCTGGAGCACAATGTACTTACTCCAGAATAGGAGACTAATGATAAGAATCAATTCGAAGATACTGAATCCAGATGCATTTCACTAGTTCTGAGTCAAGGGAGGAACACTCGTAGGCTGTCAATATCTTTTTCTGGGCCACCGTAATAACACTATGTGCAGATGAATAAACGCCCTGAAAGATGTGGTGTCTGCGACGCTCCCATATCGACCATAGGAGCCAACCGGGACCAAGATGAAATGCCCTTTGTTTAGCTGGAGGCCATGCGTTGGGATAGGACGCCAAAAGGATGCATCGGCAGTCCAATGTACTGTTAAACAAACCTTGTAGCCAGAACCACGCTGGTTGAACCTCAGGACAATGAAAGAGACAATGCTCAAGAGTCTCAATGTTCGAAAGACAAAGCGGGCATACTGCAGATATGCGAGGATCATAGCGATGTCGAAAGGCATTAACCCGCAGGCACCTGTGGATAACCTGCCACCATAGTACAGAGACTTTAGGGTGGAGCAACCTATCCCAAAGCCATCGCCATGTACGACGCAAAGCGGGCTGTGGAACATGTAGGTGCCACCCATCTGGCAACTGGAGGGGCTGTGGTGCTAAAAAAAGGCGATATACTGATCTGACAAATTGCTTGCCTTTGTGAATATTTTCATGATAGTCCCATGGCACCCTTTCAGCAACACCAACTTGCACCATAAGAGGCAAATTTTCTGCGACCTTCTCCCATAGAGATACATCCCAACGAGAGAGCAGGAACTTTGCCTGAAATTCAGGCCAAGACAGTAGGCGACCCTCCTCATACCATGCTTGAATAGAGACAACACCTGCAAGAACCCATCGCCTCTCGTGTAAGGGGATGAACCGAGGCTGCCAATGGGGGGTGCCGAGGGTCCAGGCGATGGTGCCCCACCACCATGGAGTCTCCAAGAGGGTGTGGATAGAGGGGCATGGCCAGAAAAGATGTCTGACTGCCTCATATGCTATCAACAAGCCACGCAAAAATGGAGAAGCACTTGGAAAAGGCTGCAGAGTCTGAAATAAAGCCCAAGGTAAGACTGGTTTGACAGCCTTCTTGCCTAGAGGGATACAGTGACCAAGAGCTTGTCTAAGAAGGCGTGAACCAGGAGAGTCATCCTCACCATTCAGGAGTCTCCAAATGAACTTTGAAATAAGCACTTTGCTCTCTGCGAAGAAGAAGTCCATCATGCCCGCACCACACCGCCCATTTTGGAAGGATGCACTTCACCAAGCCACCTTAACTACAACACCTTCCTCGATTACACCCAAATAAAGTTCGAACTATTGCAATGAGCTCATGCACTTTGATCCGTGGTGCTAGCGAAGAGGATGCCATATAAACATGGGTACTACTAAGGACCGACTTGGCCAATATGTCGCGACCATAAGAGATAACTTAGCAAAGGACCATCGTAACAAATGCTTCTCCAAACCCCTAATGATCTCCTCCCATGCAGCTCCCATAGTAACATGGATGCCAACTGAATCCCCAACAACTTGATGGCCCGTCCATGCGCCAAGTAATTTCCATGGATAATCGTGAACACATGCCGGAGCCGGATTATCCAATGTCCACAAAGCTGTACACTTCTGCCACCCCACAAGAACACCGGAAGCCAGTGAAAAAGTATCTAAAAGCATTTTGGCAGCAGCAAGATTCTCATCATTAGCGACTAGAAAGAGGAACGTGTCGTCTGCATATTGATTGCAAACCTCTTGTGTGCCGTCCTCCATTGCAAGACCATGGAGAAGTCCCTCTGTCGTTGCAATGGTGAATAACGCGACAAAAGCCTCGCAACAATTGTGAAAAGCAATGGTGCTAAAGGGCATCCCTGGCGAATACCACGACCGAGTGAAAAGGCATGTGACGGCTCACCATGGAACAAGACAGTCGCCCGAGCAGAGATATGCAGCTTCATAATATCTGATGTGAATTGTTCCCCAAATCCCAGTCTTAGCATACAACGGCGCATGAATTCCCAACTGACACTGTCATAAGCTTTTGCAAAATCAAGCTTAAGGTATACAACTGGAAGGTTTTGCCTACGTGCCCAATAAATTCCCTCGTAAGCAGCAGCAACATTATTCAAAATGCACCATTTTGGAAGAAAACCTGACTGGGTTGTTGAGATGGACTCTGCCAAGATGTCCTTTACCCGCTCTGCAAAAGCCTTGGCGAAGATCTTATATACAGATGACAATAAGGTGATGGGCCGCCAATCTGAAATAGTCTGAGGATCCTTGACCTTGGGGATGAGTGAGATGGCGCCTGTGTTTAGAATTCCATCCAAAGCAGTGGACCGTCGAAAGTCACAGAAAGCATCATACACATCTGGCTCCAGCCATTCCCAATACTCATGGAAGAACTCAATTGGCAAACCATCCAAACCTGGGCATTTGCCTCTTTTCAGTTCAAAGACTGTCGAACCTAAATCATCAGTTGTCATAGCCGCCTCTATTGACTCGCGCTGCTCACCAGAGATGATGGGGGAAATCCTAGATAAAACAGCATCTTGCATTTCTGATTGAAAGGGAAGATGTTTCTCAGCAAAAAACGTCTGGAAGTGGTTATGCAGATGCTGCCTGAGTTCAGTCGGCTCTGTTAGCATCGAACCATTCGGCAAAAGCAATGAGGACATGGTTGATGTCATGCGACGCCTCTTAGCTGCACGAAAAAAGAAGCCCGTACAACGGTCTCCATCACGAAACCACTGCAGACCTGCCTTCATCTTTGCTTGCTGAATTTGCTCCTCCTCCAACGCTTGGATCTGTGCCACAATATCACGATCATGAACACCTGGAAGATGTCCCTGTCGAGAATGGAGCAGGTCCTGATACAAAGTGTCCAGTAAAGCACGACCTGCTACTGCAGACTCTCGACCCCACTCTTTGGCAAAACCCTTGACTGCCGCAATTGCATCCACTATGCCAGTCATACCTCGACGTCGGTTGAAGGCAGTTGTCCAAGTATTCTTGCAACCTTCTTGAAAATCAGCATCCTTTAAGAACTTCACGTTCAAGCAAAAACACGTCCTTCCAGGCCGCCGCTGCTGCAGGGGCTCGTCTGAAATGAATTGCGGATGGTGGTCTGAAACTGAGTGATCTCTGAGACGAAATCGAAAGAGACCTGGAAGTGCCGCAACTGTATCTGCATTCCAATAAGCTCTATCCAGCCGAGAGCTTGCGCGAACCCCACCATTGCACCAAGTGAAGGCACCTTCACCATCAATCTCCGAGAGGTTGCAGTCATGGAGTAGACGAAGCCACTGCTGGCATTCAAAACCAGACACCACTGTAGAGGTCGCCCCCAACCGATCAGACTCCACTTCCACCATATTGAGATCCCCAACAAGAAGTCATGAAATGTGGCAGCCCAAGCTAAGTATCTTCCCTCGCAAAGAGGCCCACAGTGAAGTTCTCTGATGAGGTCTATTGTGGGCGTAAACATTAATTAGACCATATTTAACCCCTTGTTCCTGCCATACAATTAGGGCCCAACGACCAAAGCGATCAGCCTGAGTAAAGATGACTGGCAAGGAAGGAAGCCATGCTATCACGACCCCTGCACTGGCAGAGTCAGCTGCTGCGATAAGGACATTAAACCTGCGACCAATCATGTCTGCAAGCTTTGATACGTCTCCCTTACAACACTTATGCTCTTGAAGACATACAAACTGAGCATCCAATCTAGATAAGTAAAAAGAAATACGACTCCGCTTGAGGGGGGAGGAGGCTACCCCCTGAACATTCCATGAGACTAACCGCATTGATCTTGTGATGGGGCCAATTCAGATGAGACCACTGGTGTCTCAAGGGAACTTGAGGATGTTTCCTGGGCACCTGGCATGGCAGTAACCTCCTCAACCAAATCAGCCCACTGAAGTGGGTCAAAGCGACCACCATGGGATGCAATGGGAGGGGCAGTGCTACCTGAAGCAGGAACTGAGGGCTGGGACGCAGAGGAATTAGATCCCTTAGCTGATTACTTTATGGCCAGTGTGAGAGGGATTTTGCACGTCAAAACCCCTCTCATAACCTACAACAACTAGTTATGGTGCCCGGCGTTGCCGGGCTTTAGCAAATCTGGATAGTAGAAGGGAGCATGTAGTTTTGCACTTGTAGGCTTTAAGACATTGATGTTTTAGTGAATTGGCCTTTGTAGGCTTTAGAATAGTTGGTTTTAGATTTCTGTCTGTAATCTGAAGAGGTAGTATTTATGGAGTTTTAACGTTTGGGTGACCATATGATGAAGATTTATGTATAATAAAGGATGAACAACATTATAATGGCAATGAAGTTGTTAGTCTTTTTATGTAGGTAGCCATGTAGTTGTAGACATCTACAAAATTACTGTATGTCCTTGTGTTCATATTTTCAATTTCGTGCGTATTATCATTGCAATCATTTCTAGACTTCCATTATTCTTGTGGCACATTGTTAGTCCTGTGCCTCCTGGTACAGGACTATTCATGCATACGACGGACCAGGTCAAGCTCAAGGATCCACAGACAGGCACGGGTCAGCCGTCCAAAGCCCAGCAGAAGACCAAGCAGCAGACCACGCAGTCAAAGCCTGCGTCCGTCAACAAGAGGCGCCGCTCAGACAAGTGACGGCCCGTCACCGCCCGCGTCAGCATCAGCGTGATTCTAGGCACTTCAAGAGGCACCGCCAACATTCCTGCAAATCAGGCCTCCTTCCAGGAGTCGGCACCGAGATCAGTCAGAGTGTCTATATTGGGCCAAAGGCCATTGTACTCAGGGTGTTTTTTAGTGGCCCCGACGGGCCAGTTGGCCACACATTCACATATTTTATAAAATAGTCGGCCCCGCCAGAGTAGGATGCATTTTCACCATGACCAAAGGGTGGTGGCCAGTTCAAAGCACCAATTTATTAAATTCACTCCATGAGTGGCCAATTTGATATTTGCCAAACCTTCAACCCTCTAAGGTGTGGCCATTCCAAAATATTATGCGCACTAGCGACTTGTTGTGATGGTCATTTAAACTATGAAATAATTTTATATTTCTAGGGTTATGGCCAAACTCTATATTGGCCAACTATAGGGATATTTTGCCACTCATAGGGAGCTAAAAGATTTTTGAGTTTAGCAAAAAATTCTAAAGGCATTTCTTATAAAATATTATCTTTTCTTCGATTCAAATTTATTTTGATTCAATTTGCAATTTGCATCCCGAATTTGTTCTTCATCGTCCAGTCGAATATGCTCTTCATCATCCCAACTCAAATCAAGGTTAATTTCCATTTGCTAAGTACTTGCAGTATGGTTTTCGGTGAGATCCATCCTACCAAACCCATTTGTGCTTTTGCCTACATTCAGCATGTTCAATACATTCAAATGATCTTAGAGAAGCGTAACATGTATGTTTGTGACAACTACATAGATCATCATAAAAACTAGACATCATCTTATTGATGTGGCTATTATCTTCACATGTTAGAAGTATGGATGTGGTCCCTTCAAAATATTGGAAAAAAATTAGTTCCATGATTTTTCCATTTAAGTTACAACCTCTTGGTGTAACGATTTGAAAAAGGGCCAGGACAAACTACACGTAGCAAATTATCCAAGGTAAGTAGTGGCCAATATTTTACGCCCCGTCAGATATCTAGGGAGGTTAAAAAATACCCTGATTGTACTATATATATGAGTAGAGCTAGCACATGAGTTTTTAGATGAGTTTGGAGTCTTGTCTCTCTTCAGTCTTCTCTCGATTGCGAGAGCTCATGTATGTTCATCATTGATATCAAGGAAGCTTATCATTTTCCTCTCATTGTTCTCTTTTGTTCTGTTTTCTTCTTCTTGTTCTTTTCTTGCAAATCTCGCGTGACATAGTCCCCCGGATTCTCCTGTCAGATCCAAGGGTCCTCACAGAGGGCTGTCTTGCAGGAGTTCCCGAACCCAGACCTCAAACACTGTCGCCGCTGCCGGGTCTGATTCGATTTTCCTTTCTTCTGTCGCCATGTCTGTCCGAAACTTCACGCCTGAAGAACTTCTTTCCCAGACGGCGTCTCGCTTGGAGCGCCATCATCGAAGGGAAGCTGTTCGCGACATGTATGGCTCTGCTTATGACATTGAGGGAGGTCACATTCGCTCTAGGGCTCAGTCGGCGCCACCCACCCCTCGTGTCATGTCTCGTCCAAATTCTCCGCCTCCAGCGTGCAAACATTGCTCCCAGCCTCAGTCTCCTCATTACTATCCAGAGCCCTATCCGGCTCAACCTGCTCAATCTTACTTTCATACCCCAGAACATGCCTTCATCCATCAGTCTTCTGGCCATACGCCTTTGCCTTCACAACCCTCATCTCCTACGGGTGGACAGGGATATCCACATGTCTCTTTTGCTCCTCCCCAGGAATTTCCCTTCCCTACATTTCCCACCGCTCTTCCTGTTTACAACTTTACCGACCTCAAAACCAATGATCAGGCACCTCCACTACCTCCACATCAGAACCCCCTTCATCAGGGTCCACCTCAATTTCCTCAGTCTCATGTTCCTGTCCAGCCCAGCACTTTTACCTCTACCTTTCAGACCCTTAAGCTGACTTATCCTACCTTTGGCAACACGAAAGGCAAACCATTAGACCAAAGTGCTCAGGCCCACATGGAAGAATTTGAGGCTCTGGCTGTCCTAAATGGTCATGCGCAACCTCAACTGAACTTCCACATCTTTTCCACCACCCTGCGTGGCTCCCCTCATCAGTGGGTCATGTCCAACAAAAGCCATTGGAAACAAGATTGGTCAGAAATGAGAACTGCTTTTCTTTCTCACTATGGCACCACGGATGATGATCAACTTCATCTCAAGCAACTCAATGACCTTCAACAAGAGCCCACGGAGTCCGCCCGGGATTTTGCAGATCGACTTCACATTCTGCTAAGCAAACTCAAGGAGTACCCCACACGAGCGGATCTTGGTGCGGTTTCTCCAAGGCCTTCCTCCAAATTATCCGACTCATGATCAATACCTGCCCCAAGACTTTGGAGCGGGCTATCGATCTTGTCAATCACTTTCGGTCAATGTTTCCTCCCATGGCGTGGCTCTTCAGAGCTCCCTTTCATTCCACCCGTCATGGTTCCTCGACCGCTGCTCAACCTCAACACGCCAATCCATAGCCAGCCGATCGGATCTGGTGCCATATCTCGCAAATATCAAGGCCACTTGGCAAATGAGTGCAACTCCACCAATGGCCCGCCTCATTGTAAAGATGCAACATGTGCAATCATGCCCGGAAGAGTGCACTCGCACTCATCCTACACCTTTCCGCAACAAGATGGTTTATCAAGTGCAAACAACACCTCAGCACCAATCGCAATATCAGCAACCACCACTGCAGGCGCACCCAACTCAACTCTATCAGCAACAGGAGCAACAACGGGAGCCAACACACGCCCCTCCTTTTGATCCTTCGAAAGCTTCGGTGTTATCACCGCCAAGAATGGGGTCATACCACCACGGCGTGTCCTCAACTTCCACAAGTTCAGTGCGGCTTCACGGCACAAATCGGACCACATCGGTCCGCCTCACGGCTTACCAACTCTGGATTGCTAATGGCAAACAAGGCCCACGTTCTGTTCTTCGGAAGCCACCTCGCGCACCTCAGCAATCACGCTATCAACCAGCTCCGCCAATCAACCTCGGATGGATCAACAAGCACGGAAGAAATTTTTCGGGCTCTTAATCCTCCAAATCCGACCATCAAATTGGGTTGGTTTGGTTTCACGCCACTGTACCCGTCCGCCCCTTAACCATTATTCCTAATGGCACGCAACCTGCCTTTGCAGTCGACACCATTCCTCATGCAGAAGACAAAAAGGTCCATTTTGCACCTGACTTGGAGAAACTCATGCCAAATGTCATGCCTAAAGTTCGCCAAAGCATTCTGAACCTCATGCAAGCTGCGGAAGGCCGCACGTTGGCTAATGTTCATGCCACCACTAGAGCTCAACACAGACAAGAAGCTCCTTCCATGTCTCAACCTCCACGATCTCAGCCATATCCAAATATCGCTGCTGAGGTAGACCTACTCAAAGAAGTTGCTGCTTCCTTACCACGCACTCCAGCACCTGTGGATCCCGCAGATCCTTTTTCTCATGTGCCTCTGGAACTCCAAGAGGAGCTGGCAAAAATCAAAATTCCTCTAAGTCTTGCAACGATTTTGAAACTCTGTCTTGCTCTCAAGGACCGCTACCACTCCCCGACCGCTTTAGTTGGGGCTGTTGCTACCTCTACACCCACGGTACATGCCACGGTGGGCAATCAGCAAGTCAACCATGTTCAAATTGACGGAGGTAGCGCAGTTAATCTCATCACGGATAAACTCCGCAAACAAATGGGCATCAAACAACTCTATCGTGCCCCATATGACATCAAATTGGCCAATGGCCATATCACGCGACCTCAAGGCGTCACGCCTCTTCTTCACATCAACATTAGTGATCTCAGATTCCCCTTGGAATTTGGTGTTTGGAAGGCTGGAGAAGATCCAGGTGATTATGAAATGTTGGTCGGCAAACCTTTTCTCCGCCAGGCCAAGAGTATCCATTACTGGGCCACGGATCAGTTAGTCATCACAGATGGTCACCTTAATGCCACCATGGATTTGGAAACAGGCAAAATCATTTCCGTCGACAATGCTGAACCCTCTCTCTCCGACACCGATTCTGAGGACGCCCAGAATATCTATCAAGTTCAGGCTCCACCAAGAAGTGCGCCTCATCATCCTACCCTAATATATCTTTGATCCTTGGGGAGAAATGACTCTTGATCAGGACCAGGCTGTGGCTGCTTTGCTTGACCCTTACCTGGCTCCTTGCAATCGCATCCAACGTGTTGATCACTTTTCAGATGCTGAACCTTCTGCCCCTCCTGTAGAGGTACACGCTGTTATGAAGCAACCTCTGCTTGATGAAACTCAGCAACCTCTCTTTTTCACCACGCAGAGTGCCACGCATCCTGTTATGCTTCAACCTCCTGCTCATATTGTACAGGACACAGAAGTTATCCCCCATATTCAGACTCCTGAAGTTGAGATTGTGGACATAGGCAACAATCAGCCTGTCCGCATTGCTGCCAATCTTCCGACACCCTATCGAAACAGGGCCGTCACGCTCTTCAAAAAATTCAAACACATTTTCGCCTAGAGCTACAGAGATCTTCGGGGAATCAACAAAGCCTTGGGGAACTCACCATTCCTACCAAATCGGATGCACGACCGGAAAGATATAGCAACGGCGATGCAGATGCTCAACCCCAATTACGCGGATCGCGTCAAAGGCGGAAATTGACAAACTCCTTGCTGCAGGTTTGATCTATGAGGTCAAACATTCTGAATGGGTGAGCCCCATCGTCATTGCACTCAAACACAACGGTAAGATCCGGCGTTTGCGTGGACTACCAAAACTCAATCGTGCCCCCGGGCGTGATCATTTTCCACTTCCCTTCACCCACCGTGTTCGAAGAGGTCATTTGGACATGAGATGTACTCCTTCATGGATGGTTTTTCTGGCTACAATCAGATCTCAATCAAAGAATCTGATCAACTCAAGACTACTTTCACCACCCCGTGGGGCACTTTTGCCTACAAGGTGGTTCCTTTTGGCTTATCAAACTCTCCATCCACGTTTCAACGCATCATGCTCTCAGTTTTTCATGATTTTATGAAGGAAAATCCCTTCTTGCAAATTTTTCAAGATGACTTCTCGCCTCTGATTCCATGGCTGACCATTTGGATAAATTGGAACTCGTCTTTCGAAAATGTGATGAGTCCCGCATTAGTCTCAATCCGGAGAAATGCACCTTTGTGTCACCTCGTGTGTTCTTAGGGACATGTTGTCGATGAAAGGTGTATCACCACGCATCCCGCCAAAATCAGGTTGTGTGCTCAAAGCTCAAGCACCACCAATATCAAGGAAACACGCTCTTTCCCCGGGTAAGGTCAATTATTACTCCACCTTCATTCCCGGACTAGCAGCCATTGCGGATCCCATTCATAAACTCACCAGTTGATGAATCCACCGGGCTTGGAATTCCCGTGCAGATGTTTGCTTTCCAACGGTTGAAGCTTTTGCTTACTCAGCCCGGTTCTTGTTCCTCCTCAATGGGACAAGCCCTTTCATGTTCATGTCGATGTCTCCGGCGTTTGCTATTGAGCTGTTCTCTCTCAAGAATATGATGCGCACACTAACAAACCAAACCGATCGCCCGGCCAGAAAACTCAAATTCACGAAGCGCAACTATTCCGCCACAGAGCGTGAAGCCTTGGGTCTCATTTTTCGTGGTAATAACGCCTCGTCACTACCTTTTTTAGGCGGTCGGATCAAATTCTTTGTTGACCACCGTGGCCCTTCTTTATTTGATCAACAAATCCACGCCCACGGGCGCATTGCTCGTTGGGTCCTACTTCTCGCAAGAATTTGCACCTTTTGAAATTGTTCACAAGGCCGGGCAAATCTCATGTTGTCCCGGATTATCTTTCACGCATCCACCGCGGATGATCCCTCTATCGGAGTCTCGGGCGCCTTTCCCGACGCTCAACTCTTTCTCGGGTCGGCAACACCACATTGGTTTCATGACTTTCAGCGAAGATCTCCTCACAAAGCTCTTCCACCGGAGGACGCCACGCTCTCTCCAATAAGCGACAATCCCGCCGACATCAATTTCTCTGCGAGGTCCGTGGACTACACCATGGTTGCAGGCCATCTTTACAAAAAGGGTAAGGATACCATCCTTCGACGCCGTTTCTCCCTCATGAGGTCCCGGATATTGTTCGAGAAGCCCACGAAGGGCTCGGTGGTGGTCATTTTCATGGTGACACCACGGCACGCAAAATCCTTCTTGCTGGTTATTTTTGGCCCACGCTCTTCAAAGACGCCACGCCCACGCCCGCGTGTGATGCTTGCCGGTAGCGTGGGGCGGCCCCCCGCCCGTGGCGGCTCTTCCATTGACGCGTCGGCCGCCACGCCACTTCCCTTCAAAGAAATGGGGAATGGATTTTGTGGGACCCATCGATCCTCCCCGCACACACACGCGTCCGCTACGATTCCCATTCTCACCGACTCACGCTACCAAATGGGCGGAAGCTTGCGCACTTCCAGACAACACAGCGGCAAGCACCGCCAAGGTTATCTATCAACAAATCATCACACGATTCGGCTGCCCCACGGAGCTGGTCAGTGATCGCGGAGTCCACTTTATCAATCATACCATCAAGGAGCTGACGGATTATCTCCTGATACATCATCACAAGAGCACCCCTTACTATCCTCAAGGGAATGGTTTGGCAGAAAGCACCAACAAAACTCTGGTCACAATTCTCAAGAAAATTTGTGACGCTTCTCGCACTGACTGGCAAACAAAGCTTCCTACTGTTCTTTGGGCTTACAACACTTGTTTCAAATTAGCTACTGGTCACACTCCTTTCAAATTGGTTTATGGTCAAGAAGCTCTCATGCCTTTTGAGTACATTCTCCCAACTCTCCGTTTTCAACTGGCTACTGCTCATAATCCGCCTGCTGCACTTAAAGAAAGGGTTTATCAATTGGAACAGTTGGATGAACTTAGAAGGGATGCTTATATTCGTGTTCTTCATGGACAACGGTTGCAAAAATCTTTCCATGACAAAAGTTTGAGGACAAAAACATTCAAGGAAGGAGATTTGGTTCTTCTTTATGATTCTCGGTACAAAAATTTTCCGGGTAAGCTTAAGTTTAGATGGCTTGGCCCTTATCAAATTGTTCAAGTGGTTCAACCCAGCGTTTTCCAGCTGGCTGAGTTAGATGGCACTCCATTACCTACACTGGTTAATGGCTTTCGCCTCAAAACATTTCATACCACAGCAAGTGACAATCAACAACCAGATACAGTTCAAGACGCAAACACAACAGATAGTGACTAAAACGGCGGCATATTATATTATAGGTGGAATTTTTCACAAAATGTGGGCACAGCCCAGCTATTTCCGCTATGGGCATTGCCCTATATACAAAAACGGGCTCAGAGCCCTATCTACTAAGTCCTAAGAAGAAAACCCCTCTACTCCGGGTTAGGAGCAGAGGTGATGCGCAGGATGTGGTAGAGGTTATGCTCCGGGTCCCAGCGAAGATGCAGAACCACCTCCATCCCGTTGGTCTTCGGGTCGGGATGTTCAGCCATCCCGGCACACCAGCCATCCATTCTCAGGCCACGATTGTGGCAGCGCCAGAGGTCCAGACAATTCATCTTGCAGGTAATCCACTCCTGACAGTTCGTGGGCATAGTGCAGTTCTCGTTCAAACCAGCAGCAGCCATGCTATACGCCATCGAATGCCTTCGCTTCACTCCCGGTTCGTCTTATATAGCCAACCGAGGACCTCCTTGTCAACGTGGACCAATCAAAAAAATCGCCAACGTGTTTGCAATGCAAGGCTGTTTCTAAAAATGAGAATCTTTTCTCCCGCCGCATATCTAGCCATGGTACCTTCTGACACATTCCTTTTAATGATATCCCACTTCGAGTTGCCAGCATTAAATGCCATTCCTTCTTTTCACGCCCGTCGAACATTAATATGTGTCCTTTGGCCACCTGTCACATCCCATCATTCTCTCACGCCAAATCTCCACCGTTCATTACTTCTCCCTTTGTTGTTTGGGGACTTAGCCAAATTTTTGCCTCTCAATCGCCTCCTTGGCATCTTTTGACACCTGGCACCATCAACGGTTGCAGCTTCGCCCTTATCATGCCCCTTCGCCCACCTTTGCGCGCCCTAAACCTTTTCGACTCTCTGCGCCTTCGTCTTCTGTTCTCTGCTCTCCGCCTTCTCCAAAGCGGTTCCTTACGTTTCGGCGCTTTTAAGCCATGGCTGCCCCAAAATTTCCTACACTTCAAGCTTCGCTCCCGGGGAACCGCTCTTTTTCGAGTCGTGTATCTTTCTTGGCCCACTTTCCGTGAAGCCCTTGTTGGCCCGGATCGCGTGAAGTCGCGAGACGCCGAGAAGCTTCAAATTTTCACAAATGGAACTTCCGCTCCAAATCCGGACTAGTTGAAGCGGTTCATCGCTCACATCGTCAACGGCCGAATGGCTACACTACGATGGTCGATGGCACCACCATTTCACCGACCCAAAGACCTAATTTCTGAGGTATTCCATATCCCTTTGCAACCCCCTTGTTTATCTTGGTCGCCATACGGGATCTTGATGTCACCGAAGTTTGGTGCTCACGCTTATCACGCAAAAACGCATCGCCTCACAAATATTGACAAGACCCATGAAACTTTTGTTAAGTTTCTGTGGCGCAAGTACCTTGGGTATTCTATCAAGAACACCCATATCAATAAGCCTTTCTATAATATGGTGATCACTGCTACTCGCTCCAACCACCACGTTGATTGGCCCCAATTGTTGTTTTACCGCCTTCTCCAAGAAGTTGACCGTCTTGGGCTGCCACTTCTACCTCTCGAAACTTCGTGGGAGGCCATCTTCAAGCCCTCATCCGTCATTACTTTCCTCCCTCACCTCCTCATTCTCATGCTTCCACTCAACAAATTCCCTTCATTCACTTCCTCAAAATCCACAAGTTGGCACTTCACGCCCTTCTTCTTCTGGTCATGTCCAGCATAACACCACGCATGTCACTGTCTCCTCCTCCTCTACAGAAACGAGGCCCTCCACTTCTCATCATGTCTCACAAATGTCTCAAACACGGCAACAAAGAGGGCCCCTCCGCCCTCGCACCCTCGCCCACCGTTGTATCGATGACGCCAGGATGCTCAAGCTGCTGTTCTAAAGTTACAAGAATCCCAAGAAGCTCTTATGAAGGGGGTTCACACGCGAGCTCTCCGACACCCTCGCCCACCGTGGACCTTCAAGACCTTCAAGCGCCCTTGCACAAGTTCAAACTTTGGCAGCCCAACTTCAAGAAAAGCACGGGGCTCTCTTACAGGCCCGCATAGATCTCAAAAGTGCACAAGATCAGACCAGCCTACTTGCAGATCAACAGGCTCAGCTTCAATCCAAAATTCAGGACTTATTGGAGCAAAATAAGTCCAAAGCTACCCTCCTTAGTGACAAGGAGAAAGATATTGCTAAGCTCGACGCTTTGTACTCCGAGCTTTGTGACAATTACAACACTCAAGTTCAACACCTTACAGAACGTGATGCTCAAATTGCCTCTTTGACGGCTCAGCTCTCCAAGCAGACTTCTCAGCTAACATCCCTCCAAGATCAGCTTACGGAGGTTCAGAAACAGAAACTTCTTGATGACGCGGAGATTGCCGTGCTTCGACTCAATGCTCCTGGGCAATCCTCCTCACAGGTTAACACTTCTCGAACGGGTCCGCGACCGATCCACGCCTACGTTAGAAAAGGACCACCGATCCGTGACCTCGAACAACAACTAGAGCAAGCTATTCACCTGGCGATGAGGCTCGACAAAACTTGAAGGCTATGTTACCATTGCTCTCAACCTGCCTGTTGACTTCCCTATTCCTTCCAGTTATCTGGATTATGTGGTTGCCCGCCGCCACCTCTTTCTTCTGAAGTGGCATACGGCTGATGGTCCCGTTGATGTTCCCCTGCGCACGCAGGATTTTCTTCGGATCTGGCCCGACCTCTCTGTTGAAGACAAAGGTTTATTTTGTGCCCTTTTAGTCTTTGATCTCATTCACTGTGACGATCCGGATATGATCACCTTCAGAGTTGTTCAGCCAATGGCATACATTTTTCATGATTTCTATCCGGGTTGATACACGACAAATTTCGAGATGGGCCACATCAGAACTTTCAGGGTGACCCCACACTTCAATGGTTGCTTTTGGATAACAACCCCTATCTGTCTGATCATGATCAGACACATGCTCTTCATCAAGAGTACATGCCGGAGCTTGCTCATCATTTGCCTCTCTGGCAAGCTGAAGCGCTGCAACAGATAAGGAAGTATCTCGGACATCCCGAGGATCTTCCCTTTGCACAAGTTTACATGCAGCACCTGGCAGGTTACAATCAACTGCGTGCTCTTTTGGATAGCAAGACAGTTCCCACGGGTTGGGATAGCCCTCCTGTTTACTCTCAGCTCCCCCCGCCCCCGGAGTGGGATCGTTGGTGCAAGGCTCTAGATCCACCGCCCTTGTCGGTGAATTCAGGGGAGGCGGGCTCGGCCACCCCCCCACGGGCTGGCTCCCTCTCCGTATGCTTCTCTGCAGGTGCCCCTCCACGCCCCGGGTTTCTTACCGATTGGCGTCTTCCCTTACGGACCAAGGTCATGGATGGCCGCGCGGGATCCACTACGCCTCGGATCTCGGCCGGATCTCGGTGGGATCCTCGAAACCGTCAGGGCGATCGCTTGGGAGGAAAATGCCACCTTAGACACCTCTTTGAAACACGGATCTATATTGCCAATCGCGGCGTGGTTGGCAATGACACGAGGATGCCATTCATGGCCTCGACACCTTCTTGAAATCTTTGCCACCTCGCTGACCCTTGGTCCCACCGTCGGGCGGGTTTACGTCTTTGCTCTCAAGAGCCTCACAGTCAGCTCCTCAAATCGGCGGCGTCCATCTTTTCTTTACCCAATCCAATGCCCGGCGTCGGTGCTTTTCGGTCTCCGTTTCCTCCTCATGGAATGCCGGTTTGTTTCTTGGGAAGCCCATGTCGCCCTTTGAAGACATGGTGCGCTCTCATTTTCTCATTGACGCCGATCCTGCCCTTGGGCTCAACACTCCCTCCGCTCTTCAAAACGCCGGGATCTCATTAGCGCTATTACCATAATGGTGCCCGTCCTCACTCCCGTGAGGATCACTTTCGTGACCGATGGCTTCCCTCTCGAGACACTTCCTCCTTTTCTTCACCCGGTGTCGTTTGGTGGGGGAAGTGTTAGTCCTGTGCCTCCCGGCAGGACTATTCATGCATCTGACGGGCGAGGTCAAGCTCAAGGATCCACAGATGCACGGGTCAGCCGTCCAAAGCCCAAATTAAGATCAAGCGGCCAGACCACGCAAATCAAAGCCTGCGTCCCGTCAACAAGAGGGCGCCGCCAGACAAGTGACGGCCCGTCACCGCCAGCGTCAAGATCGGCGTGATTCTAGGCACTTCAAGAGGCACCGCCAACATTCCTCAGAATCGCCTCCTTCCGAGTCGGCACCGATCGGATCGGTGTCTATATTGGGCCAAAGGCCATTGTACTATATATATGAGTAGAGCTAGCACATGAGTTTTTAGATGAGTTTGGAGTCTTGTCTCTCTTCAGTCTTCTCTCGATTGCGAGAGCTCATGTATGTTCATCATTGATATCAAGGAAGCTTATCATTTTCCTCTCATTGTTCTCTTTTGTTCTGTTTTCTTCTTCTTGTTCTTTTCTTGCAAATCCCGCGTGACATAGTCCCCCGGATTCTCCTGTCAGATCCAAGGGTCCTCACAGAGGGCTGTCTTGCAGGAGTTCCCGAACCCAGACCCCAAACACACATGAGGATGTGATTATGATATATATTTCAATGTTCATCAAATTATACCGATCAAATAGCTTTCTATCACTAATGTTTCACATGTTGGCATTGCCAAACTTTAAAACAAAGCAATATGATATACCTAGTTTTGTGACCAACTTTGTCTTGTTTATATAGTTGAGCGAATCTATACACTTAGCTATATTAGAACTTATGTCTTGATCCTATCTTAGCTTGCTTCACAACACGATTATTGCATGTCTTCTAGATGGATGCAAAATTGTTGCACAACATCATTCTTGCTTGGATGCAAGTGCCCCTACTCTAGAGTTAGCATTATCATCTTTTCTATCTTCTCTTCTAGGTGGATGCAAGTTCTGGACATATGGCAATCACACATAAAAGTAAACTAATCATGGAAAATACATTGAGTGAACCAACACATGGGACCGTTTTGAGTTGCGAGTGCACAAAAGGGATTATCGATTTGCATAGCTCTCCTGAGGTAGTGAAGTAGATAACTTCTATTACCATTGAACCTGGTGTAGAAGTTGAAGTCACCATTGCAGATATTTGAAGCACCTGTACTATTTTTATGCATGTAACTTGCTTGGGAGCAGTTTTGTAATCTGCAAATTCTTGTTCTTTGATTTTGCTTAGATGTGCATATTATCATCCTCATTGTCAGCTCCATAGCAACTGTGTTACAAAGCAATAAACCACACGAATATTCAAAGCAGGAAGAGCAAGTGCTATGGGGTCTAAGTTAGATATTGGGGTACAAAAGCACCCGTCCGGACGCTCTGCTTTTCGTGCTTGATCTGCTGTGCTTGGGGGTGCTTGGAGAGCGGGAACACGATGTTCCGCTTTTAGCAAATTGCTTCCTGATCGATGACATGGCTGTTCCGAAAAATCAAATTCGGTTCAAATGATCCGGGCGCTATGTCATTTTGAGATGGCGGGTCCTGCTTCTTGAATTCTTTTGTATGGAATGATCATTCAAACTTTGTACCTCTCAAAACAAAATCGCTTCTTTGTAGATCACGGTTTCTCTCAGACGCAAAATTCTCTCAGACATCACGATCCTCAATGGATCAATCGGGCCGATTTAGATGAGGAAAAGAGACTCAAAGTTTTCCGGGAAATTCAAGCCCGAGAAGAAGGCAATCAAGGCAAATAAAAAGAGAAAGGGAGAGAGAGAAAGAAAACTTGCACCCCGAAATTGAACGAGGCCTCGAGTGCGAAGGCTTCAAGAATTGTCCAAAAAATGGACGATTATTTCAACGAAATCACAAAGCCTTTGAAAGAAGGGGATAAAGCAATGGTGGTGCACGATTTGTGAAGAGAGTGAAGGCGAAATTGCCAATCGGAAGTGGATTTTGTTGATCATGATCAAAGCAAGATCATGAAGAATGTGATTAAAAATGTTCGTGAGACACTCAATGAACAAAAGAAATTAAGGAAGATGATGTATTGCAAGCAAGAAAGTCTACTTTGCAAATGGTATCTTCATCGGCAAAAAATCCATCAACCAATCTGGCCGTCGCACGCCTCCTTCATATATCTAGAAAATCCGTTGTTGCCGCAACCGTAAGAAGAATAATGGCAGACCAAGAATGTGGTCCGTGGTCAATGTTTTCAAGGAAAAAGAGGTGTGATGCATTGAGTGACGAGGTTAGGAATTGTGTTTACAAGTTCTGGACAGAAAACACACGAGTTTCACCATACAGGAAGCATGTGAGAAAGTTTGTTACAGCAGATGGCGATAAAATTGATCATCCAATACAACTGCTTGAAATATCTCAGGTGATTTCCACGCTTAGTATGTTTCTTCCATTGCATATATATCTGTTTCTATATAGATCTTCTTTGTTTGCGCTTGCAATTTTACATGAACTTCAAGAAGGAATATAATGACATTAAGATTACCCAACAAGACATTTGAATTGCCGGGCCATCATTTGTGAGGCTTTAAATGAAAGAGAAACTTGTCACCGCCAATATCACATGCACTTTGAATATGTGATGCAAGCACTCAACAAAATCAGAACAGATCCAAATGGCGTGCATAAAGATTGCAACTGTACTTGTGCTGTTTGTGGTGATGGTAACTTTTGTGCAGCCAAGAACCATGTTTATAAATCCACTAGTGATTTTTGGAGGCAAATGATCTGCCCTAAGGATGAAGATGAAGAGTGGCACAAACATAATTGTCTGATGGTGGCATGCAAGGATTGTGGATTGAAAAGGTACTCTTTTTTTAATGTTAAGATGTTTGAACATTCTATTTTGAGTTGTTAAGATGATTGATGCAACATCTTACAAACAAATTTCTGTGTGGTATTACAAACAGGTTGCCAATATGTCCAAAGGAGAAGGAGGAGTCTGATTACAAAGTGGAGTGGAAACAGTTTGAAAAGGTAGTGTATTTGGCATTTGTGCTTAAATGATTTTTGTGCTTGTGATTGTTGTGCTTGTGCTGCAAACTTACAGCTGATCTTTGTTTTCAAAAAAGCAAAGAAGAGGTTGGTTACATGAAGGAGACCACCAAGAAAAAAAATGCGTGAAAGAAACCAAAGAAAAGGTAACTAGACTTGCATACAAGAAAGAGAGCCCACCCCAATTCCAAAGAAAGATGCTTCAAGACACCGGGTACAATTCATCCCACACAATTATGTTGCACACCGGCGGACAAAGCAATTCAGAAGTGCTTGGATACTTTTCCCGAAGGTGCAGCTTGTCTCGGTTATTGATTTTGCTGAAAATTACAGTTTTAAAATTCAGAAAAGAGGCACAATCTTGCCAATCGCACCTGATCGCATCAATTTTGGTTCATATCACATATAGACATGCAACCCCGGATGAGATAGAAGATATGGAAGCTAAGGAAGCGAGAGAGAAGGGAACTAGAGAAGGAAAAGCAAAGAAAGAAAGAGGAAGACAACTCAAAGATCATCGCCAGAAATGAGAGGAGAATCATAAAGGAAGTACATTTTTATATTT
Organism: Isoetes taiwanensis; assembly: GCA_021234155.1. Classification (NCBI taxonomy): domain Eukaryota; kingdom Viridiplantae; phylum Streptophyta; class Lycopodiopsida; order Isoetales; family Isoetaceae; genus Isoetes; species Isoetes taiwanensis. The sequence goes on from JAJEKV010000024.1 coordinate 16,330,251, forward strand.
CGGATGATAGAGATCATAGCAAAGAGTTTGTACAACATTGCTTGAAAGTTCATGCAGATCGGCTTCGAGTACAAAATATTTTGTACAACAAACATATTTTTGGAGTGATGGTTGCACAAAGACAGTTCAAAGGAGCAAGACCTTTTGGTATTTAGGAAGGAACTATGTCAATAGTGAAGGAATTGAGTATGAATGGAATTTTTTTGCCAGCTCTCATGGGAAAGGAGAACATGATGGACAAGGTGCAATCCTAAAAAGGATTTTGGCAAGAGAACAATTGAAGTATGATTCCCGGAAATTGAGCGTGCCAAAGACGTTAGGGATTTCATGAATTGGTATATGATGAACAACCCACCGACCCAAATATAAGAAGGTAAATTCAATCAAGCACCATTGCATTCTTCTTCATTTGAGGTGACATTTTTCTGCTCTATATTGCGTGTTTTTTTGGCATATTGAACCCAAAATGTAGACAAATCTGAAAAGAGGGAATGGAGATCACTTTGTGGGAGCTCTAAACTTCATTCCATCGACCATGTGACAAAACAAATCTTGCAAAAGTTGCCCACAGGTGCCTCTCTTGTTTCTGTCCCTTTTGCTTTCATGGAAAATGGGATGATAACTGAAGTTGAAGAAATCTACAGAAAACAATCAGCCAACAAAAGCAGTTCAAGATGAAGATGAGGATGAGGATGAAGAAGAGGATGATGATGAGGCTAATGAATACCTCAGTTCTTTCTAGAAGTTGGAGATAACTTTGTTGTAAAATGCATCCGAGGATGATGAAGGAGTTGACTTTTATGTTCTTAGGTGTACAGAGACTAAAAATACATTGTTAGATGCATATGAAGACTCATGGGGTTCTCGCATTTGGTGTGGGAGAAGTCATAGTTTCGCCACTACTACAAGCGCATTGGATGCACTCAACTTTGAGTTATTAGTGGACAAGCCAGTTGCTAGTGTGTGCAGTCACCTTATTAGACAAGTGAAATTTGATATGGAGAGTCTTGGCAACAACAAGTTCAAGATGAGTGAAGAGACATGCCAAAAGTGATGGCATCCCTTCACGTAGACGCTAACACCGCTGGACCGTTTTTACGCTACGCTTTTCAAGAGGCGTAAGCACATCATTCACATGTAAAGTGGCTCATTGCTGCTACATTGTTTCTAACAAACCTATTGTTTCTAACAAACCTATCAATGGAAGCTAACAAATTCTTTGTTGCACAGAAATTTGTAGTCCTGACTGACTTGTGCAATGTAATCTTTCCGCCGTGCTTTGTCCGTTTTACGCTTTGTCTGTTGACGTGCTAATTGTTTTCGAGTTTATGCTTAACTGTCATCCCTTCAGTTTGGTCCTTGAAACAAATGGTGGAAACTTTCTGCAAGTGTTCAATTGGGGACTGCTCAAGACAATGCACAAAGTAAATACTCTAAACCCTTTTTACATGCATATGTTCAAAGATTGGCTTCATATACAGGTTTGTTTGTTTAACCAATTAGGATTTGGACTTCATGCTGGATACAGAGACAAGCATAGGAGAAACCATTACATTCAAATATAAACCGGGACAACAATTTTGCAAGTAGAAACTCGCGCAAGTGCGGGTAAATATTATATTCATAATACACAAAATTGTTACAATATATGTACAAAATCAGTACAACTCACTTGTTTGTCTTTATTCTGCTTTACATACAAAGCTAAGTTACATAAATATTGAAAAGAGTCTATAGACTCTTATTCTACTTCGTGAGAATTCTGTTCTTTGCATCATTTGAAGTGCCGTGACGAGAATAAGAGTAGTATCTTGTGTTTTATCTTCTCTTGCAGGCTCTTCATCCTGTTCATTGACAAAATCAGTATTATTACCTGCAGGATTGTTATTATTATCTTCATGTACTTTATCTCCCGCCTGCATCAGTATGTTTATACTTATATCATCTATCAAGCCTTGTAGCTTAGACATCTCCCCGGCTACCAACTTGTACTTGCTTTCTATTTTCTCCAAAACATGCTCCTGTTGCTTATCTGTTTCTATGTTGCTATCATTTTTATTATGAGTTGATGCAGCAGTAGTTACCTCAATTGCTTCCTCAGGCACTGCAACTTCTAGGTTCTGTCAAACCAAGTAATTCAAATCAAACAACATACAAAAAATGCAACTAAATGAATTGAAAGCAATGACATTACTACAATCACTTCAATAGCATAACAACACAACTAAATGAAATTAAACAACATACCTTAACAATTTCCTTCATTAACTGAATGCTTTTGAGAATAGCCACTTTCCACCTCGCTAGCTCACTTAGATGGTCAGCCAGAAGCCTAAGTATGTCGATGTCCTCTTCTTGAACTTTATCTTCAACATACTGCTCGTGCAACCACTTTTGAGGATTCTTGGCATGGAGCCAAGTTTGCAGAAATGCAGCTAAGAAATTGAAACCTTTGTCATTGATGTCATTATCAAATTTTTCAATTATGAAGCAAGTGTCTTGTGGGGACAAGAATGTCTTGTACAATGAGTCATCAACTAGCACTAGCTCCCCTACATCCTCAAAAGCCTCATACACTTTTACAATTGGCTTCATAAGCACTGGCTTGTTCGGATTCCCTGGAAAATTGAAAGGCATCACCTCGCACTCTTTTTGACCCCAAATGAACTTGAACCTTCCTATAAAGGAAGGTGGCACTATAACATTTAGGATTTCTATGATGTTGTGCTTCATCATAGAAGACCATATGGCTACCTCAAATCTGGCAAAGCACCCTTCTAAAAACTTCTTCATCACCCGGTCTCCAAGACACCACCACTTTCCCCTCGCATAATGCTTCTTCAAATTCTGTTTGAATTTTAATTACGGTTCTTTTTGGAATGTGCTCACCAACTCCATTTAAGTCTAGGATGACAAGTTTTTTCTTTTCTAAGGGTCCGCAACATTCATAAAACAAAAACTCAAACATCAATAATTCGACATCAATTTAACAGTCTTTAAATTCAATTCAACAATTCAGAACATCAACAATTCAGTCTTAAATTTAACATCAACAATTTCGACATCAATTTAACAGTCTTAACAACAATTCGACATCAATTTAACATTATTTCAAAGTTTTCGGAACTCGGACATCGAACACGGACATTGACCGCTTAACATTTTGTAAATAACATTCGAGGATCACCTTTTGGAGGTTGTGTTGGCATCTTCTTAGGGGCCTACCCTTCTTCTTCTTCTCCACTTTGCGGTGCTTGTACTTGTTCTTCTTCTTCTACATTCTTCCCTTTATCAGCAGCCTTTGTTGCAATGTGATCAAAGACCACCACCCTTCTTCTTCCCGGATCTACAACTTCATCAACCCCCGGAGCTTTCTCCTGCAGTTCTACTCCTCAACCTAGACTTTATGGTGCTCACAACCTGCGAAATCTGTTCGTGCTCTTCTTCTTCATCAGTCTTTGTCAACCACTAGTGCACGTTTTACTCTCTTTTGGGCTTTTCCTTAGCAATCAATCATGAAGGAAACTAGTTAGAATAGACATGAAATAAAGTTTACAAAACAAACACATAAAAACACCAAATGGTTACCTTTTTTAATGCTTCAACCGGCCGTTGTAACAGACTTGGTGATGCCACGGCTTTTTGTAACAGTTTTGGTGATGCCACAACCGCTAGAGTATAATCGGGAACTATTGGAGACTCAAAGAACAAATTGTGGTGAAGAAGTTGACTGTTTGTAGGGTGAAGCAAAAGCACTACTAGTGCCTGCTCCAAACCCACTGCTGATGGCTACCTCAGCTCCATCTTCAGCTCCAACTTCTAAACCAAGTTCCACAAACAAATCCCTGGGAACTTCCTTTAAGCACCTGAAGCATGCCTTCTTTTCATACAGAAGCATGCAACATGCCAAGTGATAGGCATGTTCACATGGCAACTTCATACTCAAAGTATATTGTGGATTGAATACCAATCCACATGCAGCACATGAGTTCTCCATAAAACCTGGCAATCTGCTCTTCATAGTCATGATAGAGATTCCTGAAGTGTCCTGGTGCATCAACTGCCTAGCAGCTTCTAAACAGACCCTGCTTTCTTGAAGTCTGAATTCTAAAGAGGCTTTTAGCCTTTGCTTCTTCTCCCTTTCGTCTACTGCTTCAACACTTACCTTTGGAAGGCAAGCTTCCAGTTTGGAGCGTAAGTAAAGCTCTCCACTTATTTTATCTTTGCAAATCGCAATGCACCGGGTCAAATCTTCATCTGCTTTTATCCGCTTTGTCATTCAAAGCGATAATTCATTCTCAGAGTCTACTCACCTCCTTCTTTGCTATATCAATCATTACTTGCTCCCCGCTAGGGAGTTGTTGTCAACCTCAATCTTACTAATAATCTTAGCCAAATCTGTTTGACAGTTATCTAACTCTGTTTCCAACTTCTTTACTTCCTCATCAATCAAAGAAATATTGAAACTACAATTGCAAACAGAAAATTCATTTGGCTGACCTGATTTCGCTTTTAATTCCATCTGAGGTGTTCTTACACCAAGGTGAGAGGTGTGCTTTGGCCCGAAGGATGTACGGTTTTCATTTTTTAACATCTTCTTTCTTTACATCCATATCATCCCTTGGTTTTTCTCGACCAAACAAGAAACTTTGTGACTTGTATGCATCCCAATTTATCTTATGACCCTCATGATCTTGCTCAGACGACCACAATGCTCCCAAGCAAATGCCAAAGCAACGAAGTTCCTCAATTCGTTGTTTGGTAATCCCGCTTCGTGGATACGTGAACTCGATCAAGTCCTCCAATTGTTGCTTCAGATGAGTGCGGACAAAATAAATTTTATTTTGCCTTTTTCTTTAAAGGATTCAATGGTTACGTCCATACACCGCTCCAATCTTCTTGATCCACGGTATCCTGCGCCAGCCACTTTTCTGCCACAGAGGAATAATCCCTTCTCCCCATCCATCGCAAAAGCGTTGAATTAACCAAAGAGCAAGGTATGAAGCAAGCGGGGAAGGAAAAATCTCGGAAAGCAGAGGGTACAATTCAAACTGTAAAATAGGGTATAATCTGCGTACAGCAGATCAATTATCGATTTCGGCGCGAATGATTACGGGTCTGACAGCCCAGATCATTGTTTGCAAAACGGCGCGCGGGAAACGAGAAGGTGCGAAGAATAGCTGCTTCGCGTGCTTAATCTGCTTCCGCTTGTCGCGCTTTTTTGTACCCCAATATCTAACTTAGACCCTATGATCGAACAAAAAATACCTACAATGGTTGTGCCTTTCTTAATGCAATCGAAAGAATAAATATTGGAGGAATGGTCTGTGATGCAAATAAAAAGGGGTAAGAATATGTACCTGAACAAACAGGCCCTCAGCGCAAACAATTTTGGAATGATGACATTGCTTTTCATGAAGCAATTAAGAACGCAGGGATTTATATTTTTGCTGATAACAGCAAGTAAATTATACCTAAAATACGAAGAATGAGAAGAAAATGTGAGTTTTGGCCAGCAGGACATGAGTCATACATTGTGAAAATGATCGAAAGCAGAATCGAAAGCAGAATTGCCCTCAAATCGAAAGCAGAATTGCATAGTAATGGAACGTATCTACCATCTCTTTGCAGAAGGTCTGAAGGAGAATATGAAATCTGCTTCTTCAACTCAACTGCAGAAAAGAGAAAAATATGGTTTAGGTCTTCACTAAACCATAAACCTGATTAACATGAATCCTAGAACTTCACCAGACTCCCCCAAGAATATTTTATATCAGAAGGTCAACATAGCAGAAGAGAATTAGGTCTTAAGTAACATGCTGGAAAGTTAAAGAGTTAAGAACATCCGTTTCTGAAATCAGAAAGATGCGTTTCTTGATTAATTGGTATAACGGAAATTGAACACCATGGGACGTTAGTTTGGGGTTGCAAGCAGAAAAGCGTTGCCACTGAGAGAAAGAAACGTGAAGACTTACATGGAAACTTAAGCTCCCCAGGCTGAATATTAAGTAACTCCGGCATGATTTCTGCAAATTTTGAGCCCTTTACTACCGAAAATGGAGTGAAACATACCAGTTACGGCCTCTACAAAATCTAAGATGCCTGCATAAAGGGGAATGATTACCCTGTCGATCCTCTTCTCCAAAATTGTAAGGGGGCAAATCTCGGATATGCATGCCGAATTCAAAAGGGCAAATCGAAAAGCCACCCGGGATTAGCTATAGATAGATAGAAATGTCCTCCATAGGCATAAGCATGCCGGATTGGAAGGGCCTAACTCAGAAAGGGGCAAAATCGAAACCCAAATCAATGCCAAGGAAATTTTGCCGATTTTTGGCAAATAGGAATTGTTTTCCGGCCGCCAAAACCCTTGAAACCTTAGGAAATCAAATTAAGGAAAAATTCCAAAAACTTTTCGGGACCCCGGAAAAACCAAATTTAAACAATAGGATATAATTCTAAGTCTAGTAGTGTTATGAAATTAAATATCTTGTTGGTTGTTTAAGTTAGTACATTCTATTATTTTGGTAGAAAAATTGCAAAGCTGCATGTTTATAACCACTAAGAAGTAGTTTTTAACGTTGTGAAAATCCTATCATTTGTTTAGAGTCTTGGAAATGTTAGATCAGCATCATTTATTTTAAAGCTATCCATGCAAAGAGTAAAAAAACACATAAATAACCAACCACAGTTCTATTTTATATGTTTGCCCTTATAAATTATAGGCCCGATAAAATATCCCCTGTAGTTTTAGCAGAATTGCAGACATCCATGGAGTCAGGATGTACATTTTCAGAATTCTTTGTATCCTGTAGATATCTATGGAGAAAACTGAAAATGCAAGAAAAGATAAGAATTTTGCAATTTCTTCTGCAAGTTCAATTTCAAAGTTAGTGTTATCCATAGAAAGTTAAGATATTTATCCTGGCACACTTTGCAATGACAGTATATTTACATAAGGTTTCTTCAATTGAGCTGGTCAAGTGAGCCTGATGCTGCTTACAAACCAGTTTAAGGGAGTCCAAAGATAAATAGCAAGAGAACGGAAACTTATTCCATTTCGATGCTTGATGCCGCCTTATGAGTTAAGTCAGTCCTGCAACTCTTGATAATATTTCAGAGCTAGTGCAAAATGCGGCAAGGCCTTATTGTTTATCGCATAAATTCAAAAAGAGAAGAGACCAGGATCTTTGAAAAAAATATTGGTGGCCGAATCAGGTGAGGCTATCTATGGCAGATCTTCCTAAAGCCATAAATGCAGCCCCAAAAAACGTTATGAATACAAAAAGAACCAGTGGCATCAACTGCAACGATGATCCAAGTTCGTCCCCTGCAAATATCAGATAGCAAAAGAAAAAAGAAAGAAGAAGAAGAAAGGAACAAAGAAAAATGTCACCTTGCACGAACCTGACATTCCTAATCCAATGGAGCAAAATACGGAAAGAAAATATGGAAAGGAAAGAGCTGAAAGTGCTCCAGACCCGCACTTGGAGGAGCACCAAGGGCACATCTGCCATAATCACTTGCTGGTGTTGCCAAAGTCAAAAGCGGAGGAAATCTATAATTTGAACTTAGTATGCAGATCGATCCGACGGATCGCGATTCTCGAGCCAGACGAGCATGCAAGAGTTGCATGCGTTGCCTGCATGCATTGCATGCATTTCGGGCCTCTCATCCGGTTAGGGGATCGCTATTTCTTCCCCATTATTCCTTGACTTCTCATCGGCTTTCTCTTAAAGCCCGGTGTTTCGAGGTTATGTTCTATGCTCTCATGCAGAGGAGGGGCTTCCTCTTGCATGGGTTGACCTTTCGTGGCATTTCCTATCATTCTTGTTTCTCTCTTGACGACCTTTCTGGCGTATCCCTTCCCGTTTCTTATCGTTCTCGGTTCTCTTCTACCTTGGCTGCGTTGACCTTTCTGGCGCATCCCTTCCCGGCGTTTCCTATCTTTCTCGTATCTCTTCCTATCCTTCTCGTCTGGCTTCTACCTCGGCATTCCTCCACTATGGGGCAATTCTTGAGCCTTCATCTCGGATCGACGGGAAGTTCTCTTCTTCGAGGCGTTGTTGTGTCATGCGAGTCGCAGCTTCGAGAATGCGGTCGATCCGACGGATCGCGATTCTCGAGCGAGACGAGCATGCAAGAGTTGCATCGCGTTGCTTCGCATGCATTGCATGCATTTCGGCCTCTCATCCGGTTAGGGGATCGCTATTTCTTCCCGCATTTAAGCCTTCACTTCTCATCGGCGCTTTCTCTTTCTCTTGGCCCGGTGTTTCGGTTATGTTCTATGCTCTCCCTCCCTCCCTCCCTTAAGTATTTTGTTTATATATGTTGTTCGCGGCACGCTTTTAATCAACCCTCGCTTTTTTCGAGGTTTTGTTCTTCTCTATTGTGTTTTGTGGTCTTATGCGTAGTGCGGGCGTTAACGACGTTGGTTTCTTTTTGGGCGTGGGTTTTGGGAAGTTTAGCGTGGCGGCGTTGTCTAAGCCCCACTGCCTAGGGCTTATCGCTAGGGTTTTTCCTCGAAAACCGAAAAGGGGGTTTTTAATCCCGTGATAAGCCCTAGGCGGTACACTAGCCAAACATCTATGATATATTTTTTGTATTTTGGGGTCCGGTGTTATGATGGATATTCCCTCAGATTTTTTGTTTTTGGGTAGCTTTATGATATGCGCCTACCCACTCTCTACCATTGTAATTACACTGCTGGGATGAATAGAAAAGCCCCATCCATATCGGGCGTTGTTGTGTCATGCGAGTCGCAGCTCGAGTATTAAATAGTATTGAAAAAGGAAAATGTGCCGCAAGGGGAAAACTGTCCCACAAGGGGGAGGGAGGAACGACGCATGGGGCATTCCGGCACAACTACCAACATCTTGCCTTTAAAAAAAAAAGAGATGTGTACCTTGTGGAAGATGCTTGAAGCTTCTTTTCAACATCAAAAGTCACTTTCGTCTCCTCCTCCTGCTCAAAAGGAATAAAAGGAATGTAAGAATTCATGCATATATTTGGCTTGGTTCATCAATGCTTGCAGTTCATTAATGTTTGTAGTTGACATCTTAGTTCATTAAGTACTGAGTAAAAGAAATGGCATACACCTCTTTTAACTTGCCTAGTAGCTTCAGAAACATGTGCATTGGTATTCCTTACTCCCCAAGAAGCAGAATCATCGTCCTTTTTTACCTCCGCAATTCAACTTTAGCATTTGCACAGATATTTGGCATAAGGAAATAATCTGCAAAACAGGAGTGGCCTAAAAGAGTAAGTGCATTTGGGATAACCATACCTAAATATTCCAGTTATGATTATCAAGACAACCACATTCATTGTTAACCAGCTCACCTCTCAAAACTCTTCTACCCTATCTTTATAGATCGAGTCCGGAGTTGGTTGCCATGTCAATGCAGTTCTTATGTCGTGACTCAAGCACCTGCCACCAATGGAGCCCATTACTCTTCGTACTGGAATCATAATCATCCTCATTTCCATTTCCATCCCACCATTCACGGTTTTCTCCTCCCTTACCCCAAGGCTTAGCATCAATAATTATGCCATCATATCTTGATACTAAATAAGGATTACCTCTGTCAACTTTAGGATAACCAGGTATGTATCGATATTGAGAAGGTGAATATATGACCCCAGGGTATACAGAAATGACAGTTCCTGCTTCAGCTTTGCCACTTAGGAACAGGCCATCCCCTGCCTCATCGTGTGATATGCTTGAAGAGTTCAACTGCAAAGTATAACCAAGCTGACCTCTTAATATATCAGAGACTTTGTCTTTAGTTAAGGGAAGGGTCTTCACTATCTGCCTGTTCTGCAGCCATATCAGATAAATAAACATAATTAACTTGCTCAAATAGAACTTGGTAACAATACAGGATTATCAAGTTTATTGGACACAAAAAAAGTAAGAAGCCTAGATGTCCAATTGGAAATAAAACTTATCTGTGCATTCTCCAAGATAAATATAATTTTTTGAAATCACATTTCTTCTAAAAATAAGGTCACAACATGCAATACCTGCATATGCTAAATTTGAGAAGAAATATGCAGGTATGCATGTTCAGAGGCAGATTTCTTCTAAATCACATGTTGCTAAAAATAAGGTCTTGCTATAGAGATTATATTCAACAAAAACGTTCTTTTCTCCAATTTTACAGAAAAAATGATAAGCCTAAAGAATAGCATTATACAGGACAAAACAGAGATGTTTCAAAAGACCTAAAATGCACCTAGTTGATATGGACCAACTCTAACGAATTTATTTTTATCAAGTTCCCTATAAATAAAGCTATTACTTGAGCTACCTTTTTTGGGCTCCTCTGCGTTTGATCACTAACTGCAAAGCTTAATCCACTTGGTCGACTCTTCTTTGGCTCCACGGCTGCTTTTCTGACTTTTTCTGGGACCACGATGTCATCAAGTATCTTAGCAACATGCAATACCTAAATATGCACATTATCTGCCTCCACAAAAACTACGGTTGCTACAAAAAAAAAATTGCTTGCTCTCATTCCTGTTGCATAAAAGCATAATACATTAGAATGGCAAATCTTCTTTAAGAAAAATACCTGTTTGGCCAGGTCAAAAAAATTCAAGGGTCTGCTTTTGGCACGACATTAGGTATTTCAGAAGCAAACAAAGGACTCAGCTGGCGTGTAACAGAACTAAGCCTTTTCCCCAAATCCATACTTGTTGATGCTCTGCAACCTCCATATCCAGTCTACGGCCTAGGCAACAAAGGAATAAGAAAAATGACCAGCATGCCTTCTTGAAGATCTGAAACGAACCCATTTGTAAATAACTGAGGGGATCAAAGGGTTCAAATCTGAGCAAATGCTGATTGTAATAAGCATTTTGGGCACCTCTACTATGCCAAGAAGAACGTCGAAATGCTCTAACCTCCACCATAACATGTGCAAACATGGATAAATAAAGAACTCTCTTAGTTGTGAGCGGGCAGAACAAAAGCCTGGAGAAGAATATAAGACGATACCACAGATTGGTAGAGGGGGCAGAGATATCCTCAAGGCCATAGCCACACCGCACTACCTTGTACAGGCTGCTTCAAAATCGGCATTGAATGCCTCCTGTATTTCGAATTCAAAATCCCCATTGAATGCCCCCAACCAACCTCCCGCGAGGGGACCCAAAGTAAAACGCAAACTGAAAGGGAACGCCGCATGCGGCGCAACATGCCGCGTTCCCTGGCACAGGTCCCAACCCCTTCCCAAAATAAAAAAGAAGATACAAACATTACACAAACACAATAAGTACATGGCTAAGTTCGCCAATAAGCACCTATTTTTTTCATGCAAAGTTGTATGTCACGAACACTAGACCTCTATCATGTAAGGGCATAAGCATGCTACCACAAAAAGTATTAATAGAATAGAATAGAATAGGATAGTTTTTTTTAACGTCATGTGACCATAAAACTAACTAAAAAAGTACCCAACACTGAGTACGTGTTATTTATATGATGTCCTAAAATTTAATAAGTGTTAAATTAGATGCGTTAAGCACGAATTTATTAATTGAGAATTTTCATTTTGCTCCAAATAGCTTGTAGCATACCTTTAGAAGGTAGTTTGTAATTAATCGTGGTTAGTCTGAAGGAAGAAAGCCTTCAAGTTGTTCAATAATCGCAAATTAACATGCTTTTTAAGTTGTCATGCCTGATATACGTCTCATTTGAGATTATACTGAAGGTTCAAGGTACCTTATAATATGCGACAAAAAGTGGATAAAATCGCCCACGATATTTTCTACCCAAAAGACGCTTAAATATATGACACAATGAGGAAAGTACAGGAAAAAAAAAAAAAAATCATAACTACTGGATACAAATAGCATCAATGAAGCCTAGAAGAATTGCAATGGCAAATATTCTAAGGTCAAATATTGTACTGCCGAACTTTTATGTGCATGATTTTGCGAATCTTGTTATACAGTATAGCAAATTTTCTACATGCATACGCCACAAATGAGGAACCTTATGTACGGTGTAGATTAAGGAAGAAAGGCTGAATATGCCTAACAGCTCTCGATGCCCGGAGTCACCCCCTGTGTGAATATGCACCCAAACCAAAGGGGGTTTCAAGGGGGATTTAATTTTAGAGTGTTAGATGTAATGGTTTGTGTGTTAATCCAAAAAAGCTTTGGCCCCTTGGGGCCTTAAGAATTGACGAACGAACTAGAAAACATTTGTAATAATATTATATGTGTCATATGTGTTATATGTGTTGTTGTATTAAAAAAAATATTTGGGCCCGAATTGTAATGATGTCGTAGATATGTTTAAATAGAATTTTTATGATAACATTTATAATAAGCAAGTAGACCAAAAAATTAAAGTCATTGTGAGGGTGATATTAGAATACAAAGGAAACCCTGGAATATTGATAAAAGGATAAATGTGATGAGGATAGAAAAGAAAAGCCTGTGACAATGATGTGCTATATTGATGTAATATGGATCCAACCGTCGATGTAGACCAAGACAAGATAAAATAGCATCCTTGTCATTGGAGCTTGGAGAATCTTAGAATCTCTTTAAAGACCTATTCGAAAATCCATCTGGCAAAAAGCCATAATAATTTATGTTCCAACTCTAACCAGGCTCGTAGAACAGGCATCATACCATGCTTACTGGCCCAAGGAACACTGGAACACTAGATTCTCGTTATTAGAATATACATTATTAAGAGTAATGAGTGGACGTATAGTTTATTAAAATAAATAGCTAATGGTGAAAGTGCCCCCTAGGATTTGAACCTAGGCATGCCCATCAAGAAAAAAGAAAATAACCTAACTGTATTTGTGGTGTCCATGTGAAGTCTCTAACCCAACATCTTGAGCCGAGCTGACGAATAGCGTGCCACCAACTCAAAATTTTTAGATGTCTTCTTCCATTTAGCAATCAAATAAATTCAATAATGCAATAAGCAATAGCTTGTGAATGTTAGCAACAAGTCTGGCTAATATACGGTGGTGCTATGAATGTGCTTTCATTATCATCTTTGTGGTACAAAAAAAGTAAGGCCATGAATGATATAAAGGAGGACCAGCAAATGCCAATGAACCAACAATCTGTTGATTACTTGTGCAAACACAAATGCTTTTCATACATCGACCTCTGCTTACAGGAATCCAAGAAGAAGATAGAAATGTATGAAACCTGCATTAGGGTTAAATCTAGCGCCTACATCTGGGCCGGCACATTGAAAGAGATTAATCTTGCAGAAGTTTGCGAATTAAAGAAAGCTCTGCATCCAAAGTTACAAATTTTTTCCTGCATAACATATATAGATTCGATTGTCGCTGCAGCTGCCAGTCGACCGAAAGCCATGTTATGGTGGGAAAGCCTGCTCCTGGAAAGGGAAAGCCTGCTCCTGCCAAGTTCAGAAAGGGAATTTAAAGCTCGTAGCCAAACCCGGCTCCTTTTTCTGTGTGTATCGAAGAGCAAGCCTTACCCTAGAAACTAAGACCTCGATTATGGAAAAGCCTGCTCCTGGAAAGAAGAAATTGCACGGATATGCCAAGTTAGAAGGGGAATTCAAAGCTCGTAGCCAAACCCACCGGGCTCCTTGTTCTGTGTAAATCAAAGAGCAAGCCTTACCCTAGAAACTAAGACCTCGAGGTCTGCATGTAATTACAGTAGCGAAAGGGGGCTTCTATTATGAGCCCTTGATCTCGAACTAAAGAGTTGATCTACACAATTAAAATTACAGGGGGAAATTAGACAACACAAAAACTATATAAATATGAGGTTAAACCATTGCAAAAGTGGAATTAAAACATAAAATATAGTGTGCGCACTCTAGATGTACGCATTAGTACGTTTTATGAAATACACCCATGAAATCATATGAAAACCATACCAAAAAGCGTATAAAATTACAAAAAAAAACCCCTGTTATAATGCTAGATATTCTAAACAAGTGACTAACCAAAGTAACCATAAGAAATTTCCCGATGGGACCTAAAAACTTTGCCCAACTCACGCCGGGGTAACAAATTGCTACATATTCTAAACGAGTGACTAACCAAAGTAACCATAAGAAATTTCTCGATGGGACCTAAAAACTTTGCCCAACTCACGCGCGGGGTAACAAATTGCTACATATTCTAAACGAGTGACTAACCAAAGTAACCATAAGATAAATTTCCCGATGGGACCTAAAAACTTTGCCCAACACTGGACACATCAATTCAAAGCCCTGACCACTAGACCACAACCATAGACACTCGCATGATTTTAATTCCATATATTATTCTTGGGTTTGTAAACCATTGGTTATAGTAGGATCACATATTCTTTCTAGCATATCTAATAAAATAGGCTAGTAGTTTGGATAGTTTACATATGGCTAAATCTCATATCGTTCTAGGTAGATGCCATAGATGGGTCAATGTATCTTTTAAATGATATATGGTTACAGCTCTTAGATCCTCCACTTGTGCATAATTCTATTGTTCATTGGCAGTCGTAGGACTAGATACAAGTATAAATATTGTGTTGCTTCCCTATTTTAGATAAAAATATCGAATGTGTCATCCTTTTCGAATTCATATTACAAAAAACTAGTCTATGCTTTGCAGGTAAAATGTGTTGTTTCTGTGCCAACGAACCCGGTGATCCCTCATTAATGATATTGAAGGGTTTTCATGTGCCCATTACGCATACTAATAGTATCATTATATAAGGCTCCAGTCACAACTAAATTGGAAAATTCTTGTATATACATATAGTGCCCCTTTGTAATTTCATTTCTCTGAAATAGGACAAATATAATAATAATCAGAGCAAAAATATTGCTGTACAATCTTTTCTGGCTTTAAATAGAGCCTAAGTCCTGCCTGCCTATTCCATCTTCATTCAAGATTAATTAATCCTAGCAAGGAAGGAATCTTGTTGTAGCTTGTTTAAAAAAATTGACTTTGTACCTGAGGAGCCACAGTAACATTGATCAAGAAAGATCGTAGCTGCTGAAGCCATCTTTGTCCATATGAAGCCAATCCCTCTTGCTTCCTCAGGAGTCAGTTCCTTGAGTGGCCATGTCTGATCCTGGACCAGAGCACCTGAACATAAAATAGTGTCCTGCAGTAACATTTGCACATCTAGCAGTTTTGGGATTAACGGAATTATGTGGATCAAGGGCCTTACTTAAAGAATTGTACCTGAGACCAAAGCATACACAAACTTTGGTCAAAAAAGATCATAGCTGCTGAAGCCATCTTTGTCCATTTATGAAGCCAATCCCCATAAAAGGTCTTGCTTCCTCCGGAGTAAGTTCCTTGGACCACTTCACTCTCATGGCCATGTTTGATCCTGGACCAGAGCACATGAATTGAGCATAAAATACCGTCCTGCAGTAACAACATTTGTAGCAAGTTAAGAATTTGAAATTGATGGAATTATGTGCATCAAAGGCCTTACTTGTCTCTATCACTTTTACCCCAGTCATTCCAGCCTTGTGGAGAGACTATGTTTCCCATCCATGTGTAGAGGAACACAACATTAGAGCTAGGGCCCCAAGCTCGCCCTAAATAAGTCATGCCAGAGCCACTTATGCTGCTATGCAAAAATGAAAATCCTGTCTGCAAAGATCGTCTATATCTCCTTTGGGCAGTGACAGAACCAACAAAGTTATGTGCCAGCGTATATATCTGACAATTCTGCAGCACAATGCTGTGCATTAGTTTTTTCTTCAAGAAAAGGATATGGGGGAATTTCATGTGCTATTACAGTAGAAAGTTCAAAAATGACCTAAACCTGATATAATGATCTCCCATTGCCGAATATAAAATCCACCGTCCCTTCAATATAGCAATTCTTGAAATAATGGCGACCTCTGTGATCATAAAGCGTGTCTTGGTGGCCCAAGAATATGCAATTGTAAAATGCAGCTTTGTCACCGCTGATTCTAAGTGCAGCGGCCTGACCTCCACGTTGATCAGGTTTTGGGGCAGGTGCGGAATTCTAAATGTGTAGTTGCAACAAAGACTGTTAACCAACAAAGGAAGAAACCAGACATGTTATATTTGCATGAAAGAAATCTGAAATGGGGTTTCGTACCTCAAATATTATGTCCCGTGCGATGAACTTTTCCGCATTCACTTCTACAGTGGCGCTGTGAAATGTCCTTAGTGGCATACCATTTGCACCACGAGTTTCAGCGGTATCATTCCATACAACAAAGGTCCGGAATCTTTCCCCAAGAAGCATGATGCGAGTTTTTTTGGTACTAATTAACACCTTTTCTCTGTTTTGTGACTAAAATTCTTCAGAAAAAGAACTGTTATCTACTTGAAAAAAGCAGGAGAAGAAATTAGGGCTTGTCAAGACCTGTAAATTCCTGGAAGAACCGAAATTATTGTCCGCGTAGTACTCCAATCGGGAACAGAATTAACAGCTTCTTGAATAGTGGTATAATCTCCAGTACCATCCTTTCCAACAACGATAAATCTTATTCCCGGAATAAGATTGCGGTCTGTTGGCAATCCGAAGCGATATTTCAGATAATGCTGATTGATCGGATTTGGGTCAGATGTTCTGTTGATATGCGCTATCCACTGCTTGAAAATGCGATCGTATTTTGAAGTATGAACAGATTTGCTCCTTGATATGAATAAGAAGAGAAGCAGTTGAAACATCAAAACTCGCACTATCTGCCGATCCATTTTGTTCCTATTCAAGAGCAAGAAAGCTAAAACCCTCTCACGGCCTGTCAGCACGTCATCTGACGGGTTACTTGATAGTTTTAGAGAATCTGGCTCGTCAAAAAAAAAAACACTCTACCGGGGCGATTCCGCCTCTTTCAATTGGAAGGTCAGATTTCATTTGAGAATTTAAAGAATGCCAAATTGCATCAAACGAAATTTTAATCACCTTGAAATTTCGGCTCTAATCACTTGAAATTTCAAGGTGATTCTCCATTGATTTGCACTTGATTTACACAATTTTATTACAATCACACTTACACAGAAATTCCACAGTTACAATTTCATTACAACGAAGTCATTCGGTTCAAAGAAGTTCAAAGTCATTCAATTTCATTAGAATGAAGTTCAAAGACATTCAGTTCAAGTCTTGTATCAGTTGAAACACATTCAATTCAAATCCTTGTATCAGTTCAAAGACATCCAGTTCATATCCCTGTATCAAGTCTTGTGCAAGTTCTTCAGAACATCAGAAACTCTGCCAAGAGTGTCGCATGTAATGAAAATACAACCAGAAAAAGTAGCACCCATGAAGTTTTGACCACCTACCTTATGAACAGTGTTCCCCTTTGTTACGTTATAATGGCCTCCCTGTAATGCTTTCCTCACCACAAGATCTGCAGTCATCAATTGATTAACAACATCTTCGTCAATGAAATCGAATTTAGTTTGCAACTGCATATCCTTCTCAGTTAGCTCCATGTTCTCTTTTCCGGGCAAACAAACAACCTGCAAATAATAAAAATCGAAAGAGAAATATGTAGCACAATAACAGGGGTTTTTTTTGTATTTTTATACATTTTTTCCTATGGTTTTTATATGATTTGTTAGTCGTATTGCACGAGGTCTACTAATCAGTACTTCTAGAGTGCACTCCGTATTTTGTTGTTTAAATTCTATATCCCCAATGGTTTACCACCTTTTATTTTTATTCCCCTATTTCTTTTTAATAAGCTATACATGCAAGCATCGATCTCTTTCACTTTAGGGTTATTTTAGGGTTATCTAAAGCATTCTCATCTCAGGTATGCAGGTGCTGCGCGTTCTGGGTTTATTTTAGGATTGTGAAGACATCGTGTTATACTGCAGACAGATTCGAGGGATGCATATTTGGCCAGCAGATTCGGCCACTCTTATAAGACCGATTTCGTCTGTTTTCAGAATGAAAGATTTGTTTTAGGATTTTAAAGAGCGGCAAAGGAAGATGCTGCTTCAAGATATCTCCCAATCATCCACTAAGCTTCAAAGCTCTGAGTTGTGCGTCCTTCCTGTTGGCCAAATCGAGCCTTCTGAAGCCCTTTCTCTAAAGTGTTTTGATGCAAAACAGACACGAATTGCTGGGTTAGTTATCCTTATATACATGCTCTGAATGTTTTGGTTAGGGAGACAATTTTTTTGGCACTGATATGAGGAATGCGGAACGTGATTGCGCCCTAACTAGGGCGGTGGCGGCAGCCGCCTGACCACTGCTCTCTCTACCTCCTTATGCAGGTGCGATTGCTGGAAGAGCAGCTTTGCTGCTTCTGCTCTCTTCCGGAAGCCATGGCAGAAGGTAAAGTTCTCTGCCTCCATTTCTAATGTGACAGTTGCAGCAGAGGATAGGATGGGATATGGCCGCTATTTCCAACTCCCTCTTGTAGCATCAGCATTTGATCTGGTAGGGAATTACTCTAATCATTTGCCATTTGTGTTTTCGTGTTTGGGCAGAGCTAGGCTAGTAGTCAGCTCGTTTTCTTGGCTGATGCTAGAGCACATAGACCCTATTTAAGCTTGATTTTTCAGATCTGGAAAGGTCATTTATCATTTCTTCAGCTGTGAACCAGTGCTGCACTCATTGCAGTTATGGTTATGTTGTCTCCTGATTGGTCTGTTGCACTCATTGCAACCCAGAGGCCGCACTCACTGCGGTTGTGTCTGCACTCACTGCAGCATTACCATGACAGGAGGGAACATAGAATGGCTTTTTTTGGTCTTACGTGTTGCTTGCTTGGTATCGCCTATGGGTTTTTCCCCTTCTCTATCCCAGCTAGAGAGGATGACATGGTGATCCGTACAGGTCAAATTGGTAAAGCAAGATATACAGGACGGGAGACCTGTGTCTCTTGTAGCTGCAACACATATATTGTTTTAATGTTAATGCCTTCAAATCTTTCGGGCATGTGCTTCAGGAGGCAGATATTATTGAAACAGGTATTTTGTCCACTGCAACTCCTATTTGTCATGACGGGGCTGCCATGGATCTGTGGGGCTGCAGCATCTTGCTTGAGGCTTCCTGGAAAATTTCCATTGGAATTGCGATTGGCTTTCTCCTGTAGTATTCAAAACTGTTAAATATATGTTTTTTTGCCTTGAAGCTCTACTTGGAAAGAGTAGCCTAGTCTATAATACCTTTATTGTAGAGAAGAGGTTGAGGCAGCTCAAGTGGTGTAGCGGGTTGCTCTAGTATTGGAGGGAGCTCTTGGTGATTTGCCTGTAGTACCTTGCTAGTGGGAAGGCAGCTCGCAATCTTGCCTAGTACAGTTCTATTCTGCTTAAAATCTTGCGGATTGGGCTTCTTGATAGTGGAATGTACCTCTGGAAAAGCAAGTCAGCCTCTATAGTACTGCTAGTAGGAGAAGAAGGCAGACCTTCAGGCGTTCTCATACAATCCAGAGCGACTTGCCTATCTTATTCTTCTAGGTATTCCTTCGGCGCGTTCTTCAGGATCTTGAGGAATAATTTTGATTGCACTCTACAAGTGCTATTACCTTCCCATAGTACCTACAATAGCTGGGAAGAAGGCCACGCCCTCTAGTACTGGAAGAACTAAAAGGCTGAGGAGCATATCATTTTGCAAGGATGAAGAAGAGGTTGAGATCCTTGACCATAGTACGTGAGACTTTTTCTTTGGGTAGCTTTTCAGTTTGATGGCTGCGTGCATTTATTGCTACAATTCTTTCTATCTGGTGACCAAGAGCGTTGTATACTTCCTATCTGGCCTATTGTGGAGCCCACAAGAAGGTCGTGTACCCTTTTTCATATTAATCTAAAAATTCTTACCCTCAAAAAAAAAAAAAAAAAAAAAAAAAGTTTTGGTTATCAACATGCCATCTTATGTCTTGCAGATCCGTGGAAAAATAGATGTCCGAGACACATAAGCTGGCAGGATCCACAATAGTTGTCGATCAGGCCACGCCAAAGGTTGAACCTCACCCCTTTGTTTCCCTTGTCCTACCCATTATCTTTGAATTATCAACGTGACCTCTAACCTGTAAAGGTTTAGAAAGTGACGTATTCAGTCCTTGACAAGGTTTAGTTTTTTGTTTGTAAATCAGGTGCGGTCTCACCAGTCTGCTGATTTTGGTCACTACCCAGATTCTCCCCGAAGGTCACCTGAGCTACTATGTATTAATTAAGGTTTGTAGACAAATTAAGCAGACTCTACAGTACTAAGCTGTTTGAGATGTATCTAAGTGTCTATTTCATAAAGAAATAAAGCGTGAAAGATGAAGCCAAGCTTGTTGCAGCATAACTTGATATTAAAACATCCCATTGGATGCTATGCAGGAGGATTTGTTCTGGGGAAAATCAGCATACCCAACTATCCATGGCCCATATGGAATTTATACTAGTCCTGGTAGCATGCTTGGTGCAAATGGGCCTCCTGGTCCTTGATGAGGCCTTGGAAACAAGATATTTGTTGGAAGGCTTCCATCTGAGGTGTGACGTCCCCTACTCGTATACGGTGCACTCACCGTACACAAACAGGAGTTCATCCCCCATACCAGCTCCATGCTAATACAGGGCCCTCCACATGACACTGCAACCGTGACGGGTTCCAGTGGGAAGAGTGGAAGGGTCATTGCACCCCGTCTCCCTCAGGGCCTACCTAGCTGCGGAAGCGTAAACATACATGTCAGTAGCACATACATCAACATCATATGACCATCACGAAGGATGGTCCTCCACATATCTGCATAGACAAAGGTCAGCACATCACATAGGGAATCCTACCCAAGGCTCGGACTCAAAGGGATGGCCGGCGGGCTTGGGTCTCGAGTTCGGTCTGAGGCATGAATTCATGGCAATGGATTTGGGCGGCATAAGAACATGGCATAGGGTTGTCCACTCCATCCGCCCCTCCCCATTGCACACTTTGCGAGTAGGCTGAAAAGTGTTGGGACCTGGACCAGCAGCCCGCCGGATGCATAGCCAAGGGGCTATATCCCCGGGTTGCATCTCCCGGTTCCGATGGGGCGGTAGGGATCACTCCCTCCGAGATCTCCATCTTGACTCAAGGTGACTAGAGGGCCCCGCCCGTATTCGACTTGAACTCAATGGAAGGTCATATTCACCACCTCACGAGTGTCGAGCCCATGCCTTGCCCACACGCAGCGGGCAAAGCCATTAGACCTAGTCACAATGATCCCCGGTAGCACTAACACACCATAGGGATGGTTCAAGAGTCGAGAACACGAACCTCCTTATAAGCCCGGTCCGGCCCTTCACCCACAACCGGGTGTGGCTCTTGTGCCGTGCCGCATCTATAGTGTGCTAGAGAGGCTAATCTAGGAGCATCTACTACCAAGCTTTAGGTCTCTACCCCCTTCCCAATACAAAGAGTTCATAGAGATACATCATCCATATACATCACGTAGGAAGAACTAAAGAACAAGATCTAATCTATATCATAGAGTTAGGTTCTTTAGTTAGAATCTGCTATCTAGAGTTCTAGAGGGCTGCTATGGGCAATTTAAGAGGCTAAACCTACTGATTCGATGGCTGAAATGGGGTTTAGACTACTAAATTGCCTAAATACCCCGATCCTTGAATTCCTCCTCCTCGACCGAACTTCGACCATCCTGGCGAAATGCTCGAATCAAGGAAAACTAATGATGCGGTTCTCTCGGGGCCAGTGCACGGGAGGCGGTTTTGGCTCTTGAGGCAACCAAAGCGAGCTCTAAAACCCTAGAAACGAAAATGGGCAAGTTAGGGTTCTCCTACTTAAATAGACAAGGGGGTGGCTAGGGTTTCCAATTATCCCCTTTAGGCATGTGGGATAATTGGGAAAAGGGCCCACTTGCCTTTAAGGGCTAGGTGGCCAAATGTGCCCACATGGAAATGTGTGCACCCAAATGTGCTCACATGGAAATGTGTGCACATTAATGAATGTGTACATTGGAAAATGTGCACATTAATTGCACCTATGGGTATGGCCCACTTGGCATCAAGTGGCCACATGGAAATGTGTGCCCACATTAATGTGTACATTGGAAAATGTGCACATTAATACTAATGCACATTCTTAGCAAGTTGCCCCCTAGGGGCTACCCACTTGGCTACACGTTGGCGTACACGTCAGTCGGGGTGGCGTGTACGCGTGACGTGGCAGTACAATATACGTCCTGGGAGCGTATACTGTGCTGGAACGTCACATTCTCCCCACCTTGAAATGATGCTGTCCGCAGCATCGTGGTTCTCCCCACCTTGGAATCTTCCTAACCTGCAATCAACCTGATGCATACGATATACTACTATAATACTTACACATTTATTACGATTACCTTAAGATAATATTTTTAAATCATTATTACGCCATTACATTATCAAATAAGTTGTCAATTCGTAACTTCTACTAAAATAAGGTACTTATTAGTTTCTATTATCACAACATTTAGTTTATCACAATTTAACACTTTCATATACAATTATTATTTAAGGTACTCTTCATTCCTTGCAACACATTCCAACAAAATTTGTGTTGCAGGTCTTCGCACCTTAAAATCCTGCATTAATTTTACAATATCTATAATTACATACTTACTATCTTAATTATTAGAATTACTCTAAGGTAATGTTTAAGACATTACTATTTCGTTATCCTATTAACTTATCACATCATAACTTAATCCACGCAAGGTAATTATTAACCTTACTTAATACAACATTTAAGTTTATCAAAGTTTATCAATTTCATACAAAATTTACACTTCTAAGGTACCCTTCATCCCTTGCAACACATTATAACAAAATTTGTGTTGCAAGCCTTCGTAGTTCGACCTCCTTGCCCTCCGGAGCGCTCTATTGGCCTGCAGGTCGACACTACCTATTATTAATTATTACAAAAATTTTTGGTTATATGGTGACCACCCCACCTATCTACATGGATGCATGGCTAATCTCCTACAGGAAGAGGGTGGATCTTCCATTATGGTCCGTGGAGACAGCGCCTATATGCCTATATGCCGCTCATGCCTACACCTCTAGTTGCCCAGCGTGGAGGATATCCTTCCCGCGTGGGGGGCGTGAAGGATAGATTCCTCCTATCAAAGCATATATGGGGCTAAAGGTGCCTTTCCTATCAATGCATTCCTTAATGACCTCCTTTCTCTCGAGGTCGTCTACTTCCGTGGGACAGAAGTAGACTTTCTAATCTACCTTCCACTCGTCCAGGTGGAAACGCGGTCATGCCTACATTGACATTACACCACGCCCTAGAGATCACCGTAGTGGTCTCATCATCGGTAACAACGCATGCAATCCATACCAAGCATAGGTTGCATGCGCAGATTAATCTTAACTACACATGAAACTAATCTAAACACAAATCGACATGCCTGAGCCAATTTTTTTTCTGGCTCCCTTAATGCATGTGATTAACATAATTACCCTAAGGTAATATTTATGAATTAACATTACCATAGTATCGGATACATTACTTCCGATAGTACAATTATATTTACTCTAAGCTTTGCAATATTTAACGACTTTTAGATCGCGATTATTTAAACAATAACCCTGATTTAGACCTATTGTATTATAGACAGGGTTTTAATTATCATACACAAGAATTAGATGTGCTTCTTATTCTCTTCCTTGGGTCCTGCATTACCCTTGAAAGTATATCCCTAAGATGCACTTAAGTATATCCGAATTCTATTTTCTATTTATATTTATAAGGACCTATAGCTATCCTTGGAAGGAATTGCATCCTTGCGAAGGATTAATTAACATGCTACTTCACATTATCGTTGTTATTTAACTTATTTCCCTATGATACATATCACATTAAACAATTTCTATGCAGGTTATTAGGGTCTATATTTAACTTATCAATAAGACACATTAAGGCTTATAATACATGCATACCTTACCTAAGGCTAAAACGCATCCACTCATTGAGCCGTCGTCGAGTAGTTTGGAGGTGACTTGGTGGCTCATTGCTCCCATAGTTTTGCTCCACTTAGTTGGTGTAGTTCACTACTACGTCGGGTCGCCGCGTTGAAGGCCTCCTGAGCTATCTATCTATCTATCTTACGCTCTATTAAGCCCGGCCATTGCGGAGTGAACTCTATTCTGGGGTTGAGTCAATTGATTGCAAATGCGTTCAATCATAAGATTGAGCCCTCCCACTTTCTTGAAAAGAAAATGGTCCCGCACCCCTCAATGACATTGCACACAGCGTCATATCTATTCTCTCCCCTTAAGAGGTTATACGCTTCTTACTTAGCGCATTAAGTTACTAGCCTTAGCTAACATATATAACCATCTAAGATGGATGCACATATTATGTTATCATTTATTTCAATATAATTATGGGTTATCTACTTAGTTAGAACGATTCTAAACCACAAGGTTTTGTCATGACGACAATTCCTTTTGTCTCAAAAAGACTATTTGATTACTATAATTCTTATTTTAGATTTACCTTGCATGTACTATTATTTTATTATTCTAGAGATTCCCCTTTCTTAGTTATTTAAACTCTTGGAATATTCCTACCAATCGAATTGATGTCATCGTAACAAGTTGGCGGACTTGTTAGATTACTTCTTTTCTTTTATTTGGATTATTCTTTGGAGATACTAGATTTATACATGGTCAACAATTATCCTAGTAGTGATTCCTTCTTAGCGAGGAGATCAATCTCACCAAGTGGTTTCAATACGTTGGATGTCTGTTAACAATCGTGTATAATTTTAGTTACTCCTATGCGTCTCCTTCCCAATTGGGCAATCCTTTCAACGAGAATATCCGGAATTGCCTTCTAATCCCAATATGGATGTTACCATCCATACATTTAACCTACTAGGCCCCATGGCCTTAGATCTTTGAGCTTGCTAGAAGCTCATCCGCTCGTTGCCTGCTTGAAGGAGCAAGGTAACGTTCTTCCGAGTCGCTCGATACTTCAGTCTCCTTGACAGTGGCTCCTCTTTGATGTAGAGGTTGACTTTGTTCGCTAGAAGCCTCTTATTGCTGGTGGCTTGATGGTGTAGTTGATCATTTGAATCTTGCATGCCGCTTTTCAAATGCCTGAAAGTGGCGCTGTTGAAAGAGATCTTTCATCTAGAACTCTTTGTCTTGGCAGCTAAAGGATGACTCTGTATCCGATATTGTTTCTTCGACTCCATCGATGTCTCACACGTCGAGTCCTCTTGTCGTTGTCGTGTTGCCCGAAGAGTGTTGACGATGTTGATTGCTTCACTCCTGCAACTTGCATGACATCTCTTCCTTTGATCTGTTACGCTATGGGAGGGAAGAAATAACAAGGGAGCTATACATGGAAAACATATAGCTTACATAATTACAATTACTACTAGAGCTATTAGGTCCCCCTTGTGCCTCCCTTCGAGTTGCACACCTACTCCCTGGCGATGTCATTAGTGTTCATTGGTGTTGATGATCTATATCCTCCTATTTGTACGTCAGCTCATACCCCGGGGTAACTTGTTGAAATACTTGGGCCCTCCGATGTTTGTCGGCTATGGCACAACCGCTTTGCATCACATTCTAACTAAGGTGTGCTTGTCGTTGATGCTTCGACATTTCAGTCTGCTTCTTGATCCTGTTCTCGGGCAATAATTGTTCCCCCCTTCATGATACTTGAAGCTAGTTGAAGGCGTCTCTTGAGGCTGTGCGCGATTCCTTTGGCTATACTCCTCTGGAGTTGTTCTCTTCTGCAGTTGTTCTTTGAATCGTTCATCCTTGGGTTCACCAAGTTGCATGCAAGGCCGCGTGCAAGTCATCGGCTCGCCTCACCTAGTTGGTTCTCCATCGAGCTTCCAAACTTCTTCGTTTGATCCCCTCGATCACATGGCTTGGACGTTGTCACGTTCCACAGTGCTATGCCGTCTTCTTGTCTTGAGGTACCTTCCGGTGGCTTTATTGTGCTCGTCCGTTTTGATCCTCCTGTTGCCTCTGGGAAGCTCGTGGAAGAAGTCGGTTGCTAGCACTTCTCCATCTTTCAGTTCCTGACCTTTGTCCTTCTATGCATGTCGGTCTCTTTGGCAAGTAAGGCATCATGACTCTCCTCCCTGATGGCTCCGTTGTCGGGGTGATAGATCCCTATATCTGCGCAGCTTGACCCTTGAGTTGAAGAAGTACTTGCCTTAGATATACTCTTGTCGTTGAATTGCCTGACTATTATTTTGAACTCTCTTTTTGCCGAAGGTGCTTCAGTTGCTATCCTTGTCGTTAAAATGTCGAATGCTTCTACCTTGGGCGTTTGATGTGCCACATGTCGGAGATATGGTCGGCTTCTTCTCTTCTAATTACTGGTAGGAGTACCTGACGAAGCCATCACCTAGTTGTTGGAGGCATATCTCCTCGTCGTGGTGCCTTTCGTAAGTGCATCTCCATCTAATACACGTGTCATAGCGCATCACCCTATATTACCACAAGGCGGAATTATGGTCGTCGAGATGTTGCCTTCTTAGTTGGCTTGTTGATGTCGGGGCGTTCCTCCTTCCATTGTTGAGGCCACTCATGTCATAAGTTCGTCAAGTGCTGCCACTGCTACAAGAGGTAGTGTTGCGCCCTGACCCGCGTTGATGATCTTGACATGATCGGTGTTGTCTCTTATTCTAACATTGGGTGGCCGAGCAGTCTTCTGCTTGAGGGCATTTCCCGAAGTGTTTGGAGTCGAAGGTTTGCTTGGGCTCTGGTCGTTTTTCCCTCGTACTTGCTCTTCCATTTTGATCTTGGGCTATAGTTGTGCCTCCTTGCTTCCTCCTTTGGTAGTCGAAGTGAAGGAGCTTCCTGATCTAAGCGCTAAATCCGTAAAACATGACTCTAAACTCATATTTCTCCACTATATATGTGGACACCCTAGATATACAATAGACATATACGCATTTACATTGGGATTTTAATTCATCCACTTTTGCAAAACAACTACGAAGATCTACCTAATTATTTATACTCCTTTAGGTTTCCCCTCCTCGATCGCGTTTGATCCTTCCGGTTTTCTTTGCATCTTCTTCGCTTACGGTTGACTCCGGATTCCTTGAGATGCTGCTACTATTGTTGAGCTTTATGTCTGATCCGAGCTGATCACCTCAAGTTGCGAAGAGTGTTCGTCGATGTGATCCCTTGAAAAAGATGCTCCTCCTTGTTGTGTATGTTCGTCGCGAGGAATGTGGTAACCGCTCACGTCCCTACATGCGGTGTGTTGTTGCAAGATTGCTGATTCTTGCGGTGCCATTGATCGAGCTTGAGTAGGGTCACCCTCGCTGTTGCGGTCGGGCATTCTTGAATGTCTTGAAGCTCGAGATCGTGTAATCAGTGATGGCGGGCATTGTCAATCCCCCTTGAGTTGAATTTCCGAGTCGCGACTCACATTTGCTTGGGCTTTGCTTTATTCGAGGTGGCTCTCCTGTGCACCTGGAAGTGTGGTCATCTCCATTGCCCTATCATAGCTCCTTCTGGTCGCCTTTGCGTGATTTGTACCTGCTGGCTAGGTCGTCTCCTCCGTCCTTTGGGTCCTAACCATTCGAGTCTGCACTCCTTGGGCGGCGTAGTAAAGCCGTCCTTCCTTTGGTTTCTAGGTGTTCACGGGTCCGAATTCTGTTTGAGCGAATATTCTCCTCCTTGGTCTTGCCCCTAGTCTTTGTCTGAGGGCCTTGAGTCGGAAATGTGTTCCTTGATATCGTCTCCTCCCTCTCATGGTCTCCTACCTTTTTGGAACCGATGAAAGTTCTCCTCCTGGTGCAAGGGAGCTGGAGGCTCATCTTGGTCAGCCTTAGGTGCTTTGTGGTTGCCTAGCTTGGTTTACTCCTTTTGTTGGCGTTGGCGCTTGAGCTGCTTTGGGGCTGCAAGGTCGTGGTGATCTTCCCTCCGGTTTCTATACGCTCTGTGTAATCGCCATGAGTTGTCTCCTCGGCGGAAGATTATGCCCTCGGCCCTAGCTTCGTGATGCTAACGCGACATCGATGCCTAACATCTTCACACATATCGTATTTTTTGTTGTCTCGCGTTCTTCCATTTGAAACTCATGTGCGTCGAGTTGGTGAAGGCGTTGAGATCCTCTTTACGATGTGAGCTTCGTGGGGCGTGGTAGCCGGGAGGTTGACATCTAGAACATTCTTGGTGCCGTTGGTTACCAATATTCTTCCCATTTGATGGAGATTGATGATAGGTCGGTGGTGTCCTGTTTCTACTCGTTTGTCGGTTGAGGTGTTTGTCGTTGTGCTTCCCCTCTTGGGTCCGCCTTTTCGGTCTCCTCTCCTTATCTGTTTGTGCATTGGCTGGGACCTTGATGTCTTCAAGAAGTTAAGCCCTTTAGCTTCGTCACGTGGCTCGGCCCGTCCTTCGAAAGCAGCGTGTATCCTAGAGTCTAAGAGTCTACTTGAAGGGCTCTCCTACAATATTCTGGCTCTATAAGCAAGCAAGATGGCTCGGCGGCGGCATTACTAGAGACATATCTATAATCTACAAGTCTATGGACATTAGGGCGTGTGGTATGGCATGACATGAGGGTTGTTTTGCAAAGCCCTCATGGTGTTTGAGGTATACTCTAAGGTCCTAGCAAAGTTGGTTTGGGGGTCCAATCTCTACACATGGAATGACTTGGGCAGCTCTAGGCTCTAGCTCCTTTCTAGGTATCCCGGCAATAGGGGAGTGTCAATGTGGCGGCTATATAAGTCAAACTCTATTAGAAGGACACTGAGAATTAGGTCAAGGTTTATGCCTTTGGCTCGAAAGCAGGTGGTGTACCAACAGTTCGACTTGGGTTGCTATGCTAAGGTCTAGATGACTATAACAAAGGGGTGTTCCCGAGCACTTCTACCTAGGAGTAAGGCATCAGCTTCGAGCGAGAAGCGTGCTTGCGAGCTACTAATGGGGTATGCTTCTATCTACAAACAAACTACAGTTTGGGAAAGCAATTCAAGGGTTTGAGCAATTTTGGTCATTTTGAGATGGGGTTTGACATTTCTATCCTAATTTGAGGTCATAAATGGATTCTAGGCTATCTAACGGTCCTAACGCAACAAATTTCGGCGATTTGGAGCTCAGTAGCTCAAGTTATGGAGGTTCAAAATTTGGAGGTCTCACCGTTGCTTGAGACCGATTTTGAGAATGTAGAAATCACGTCTGGCGGCGTGTGAGACATGGGTCCCTAGTTGGGCTAGGCTTACTCAATTTAAGTGATCTAAGGCTGTAATTCCACTAAACTCATCGAGTTAGGCAAATTGACCCCTTACTTGGTCGATTTGGAGCTGTTTTGGGCATTTTTGGGCATGGTCTCACACGTTAAGCCCGGCCCGATTCCTAAAATCTAGAAATCATCTGGCGGCGTGTGGGACATCGTCTCAATTTTGCTCAAAAGCTCCAATTTGACTAAAACAAAAGCTAGAATTCTATAACTTAACTTAATTAAGTAACTTTATACAATTATAATTTACTCTAAAACACGTTGTATTAAACAAATTTTATCATTTACGAAATTAATAAGGTTCTCCTTTGATATGATTGGTAAGTGCATATCTTTCTTCATTAGAGTTACTCCCTTGGTGTGTGTCTTGTCGGGCTGTTGAGTCTTCAAAATGTTGGACCCGACTTACGCTCTGCTTTGCTTCTTGACCCCCGGCCTCCCGCTCTCGTTACGCCCTCTCCTCTTCTTGTTTCCTTCACCTCCTTGGCCTCCTGGGTGTTTAAGCCTTGTCGAGGGAGTCGAGTGAAGTCCGTTTGGTCTTGGCGTCATGTCGATCGGAGGCTTGGTGTCTATCAGGATGATGACTCTATCTAGCTTAAGGGTCTTGGTTCTAAGTCTAAGGCTTGGCCATTAATATTATCTAACATTATTACAGCTTAAATCTAATTAAGGATTATAATTCAAACACAAACGATGCCCGCCCTCAGTGGTTGGCACGGGGGGGTTTGGGGGGGTTCAACCTTGTGGGTGGGAGGTTCAATTCCCGCTATTGTGGGAATTCTTTTAAGATGAGGTTTAAATAGATTAGAAAGCTAATCTAGCTAATTCCTAGGCTGAAATTCGAATTACTAAGCTACTTTTCTAAATTTTTTTTGACTTTTTAAACTGTTTTCAGATCAATGTCTCACACGTTGCGCCCAGACAGGTTTCTACATTTTAGAAATCGGCTCTGGCGCGACGAGTGAGACCATCCTATTTGGCTCACTAATTTTTTTTCTATAACTGCTATTAATTCACTTTAACTGCTACTAATTCACTTTAACTGAGACCATCCTATCTGGCTCACTAATTTTTTTTCTATAACTGCTATTAATTCACTTTAACTGCTATTAATTCACTTTA
This sequence comes from Isoetes taiwanensis, assembly GCA_021234155.1. Lineage (NCBI taxonomy): Eukaryota > Viridiplantae > Streptophyta > Lycopodiopsida > Isoetales > Isoetaceae > Isoetes > Isoetes taiwanensis. The sequence continues at coordinate 16,360,515 of JAJEKV010000024.1, forward strand.
ACTGTTACTAATTCACTTTAACTGTTGCTAGCTTAGCATATACTACAAAAATGAGAAAAAATTTCCCATTTCTCGAGGTTTGAGGATCCTATCAAGTTAGTACTACTGGGAGCATGGTCAGTGCTTTGCTCTTGGTCTCCAAGAACATTGCTCGATACCACCGTGGCGTCCCCTACTGTATACGGTTGCACTCACCGCATACACAAACAGAGTTCATCCCCATACCAGCTCCATGCTAATCTGGGGCCCTCCACATGACACTTTGCAACCGGTGGCGGGTTCCGGTGGGAAGAGTGGAAGGGTCATTGCACCCCGTCTCCCTCGGGGCCTACCTAGGCTGCGCGGGCGTAAACATACATGTCGTTAGCACATACATCAACATCATATGACCATCACGAAGGATGGTCCTCCACATATCTGCATAGACAAAGGTCAAGCACATCACATAGGGGAATCCTACCCAAGGCTCGGACTCAAAGGGATGGCCCGGCGGGCTTGGGTCTCGAGTTCATCTGCATGCAAATTCATGGCAATGGATTTGGGCATAAGAACATGGCATAGGGTTGTCCACTCCATCCGCCCCTCCCATTGCACACTTTGCGAGTAGGCTGAAAAGTGTTGGGACTGGCCAGAGCCAGCGGGATGCATAGCCAAGGGGGCTATATCCCGGGTTGCATCTCCCCGTTCGATGGGGCGGTAGGGATCACTCCCTCCGAGATCTCCATGCTGACTCAAGGTGACTAGAGGGCCCTTTGCCCGTGATAGAGACTTGAACTCAATGGAAGGTCATATTCACCACCTCACGAGTGTGAGCCCATGCCTTGCCCACACGCGGTAGCAAGCCATTAGACCTAGTCACAATGATCCCGGTAGCACTAACACACCATAGGGATGGTTCAAGAGTCGAAACACGAACCTCCTTATAAGCCGCCCGGCCCCTTCACCCACAACCGGGTGTGGCTCTTGTGCCTGGGCATCTATAGTGTGCTAGAGAGGCTAATCTAGGAGCATCTACTACCAAGCTTTTAGGTCTCTACCCCTTCCCAATACAAAGAGTTCATAGAGATACATCATCCATATACATCACGGAAGAACTAAAGAACAAGATCTAATCTATATCATAGAGTTAGGTTCTTTAGTTAGAATCTGCTATCTAGAGTTCTAGAGGGCTGCTATGGGCAATTTAAGAGGCTAAACCCTCTTGATTCAATGGCTGAAATGGGGTTTAGACTACTAAATTGCCTAAATACGATCCTTGAGTTCCTCCTCCTCGACTGAACTTCGACCATCCTGGCTGAATGCTCGAATCAAGGAAAACTAATGATGCGGTTCTCTCGGGCCAGTGCGGGAGGCGGTTTTGGCTCTTGAGGCAGCCAAAACAGAGCTCTAAAACCCTAGAAACGAAAATGGGCAAGTTAGGGTTCTCCTACTTAAATAGACAAGGGGGTGGCTAGGGTTTCCAATTATCCCCTTTAGGCATGTGGGATAATTGAGAAAAGGGCCCACTTGCCTTTAAGGGCTAGGTGGCCAAATGTGCCCACATGGAAATGTGTGCACCCAAATGTGCTCACATGGAAATGTGTGCACATTAATGAATGTGTACATTGGAAAATGTGCACATTAATTGCACCTATGGGTATGGCCCACTTGGCATCAAGTGGCCACATGGAAATGTGTGCCCACATTAATGTGTACATTGGAAAATGTGCACATTAATACTAATGCACATTCTTAGCAAGTTGCCCCCTAGGGGCTACCCACTTGGCTACGTTGGCGCATACCGCGTCGGTCGGGGGTGGCGTGTACAGCGGCGTGGCGATGGCGGTTACAATATACGTCCCGGGAGCGTATCTTTGTCTTTGAACGTCACATGAGGCTACAACAGAAGATCTACGTCACCATTTCTCAAATTTTGGCAGACTTTTGGATGTTTATTTGCCAAAGGTTGGTTTTGAAATCTTTTATATGAAAAGGCTGGACTTAATGCTGAAATACTTTCATACAGGATTCCAAGAGGATGTCGCATTGAGGTTTCGGTTTTGTTACCTTTGCAGATTGAAGCAGGAGAAGATTACTTGACATATTAAAGTTTGGGTGCCATTTCGAATGAAAATCGATGGAACCATCACTTATTTTGCCCAGAAGTTCAAGCCAACTGATTAGTTCATGCAGACTATTTTAGGGCCATCAGCCATTGGAGGCATTGGTGGTTGAATTGGGGATATGGACAAGTAGTTATATTTAGTGGTATTTCTGGAAAGGACAAAGGCATTTGTGCAAACGAATCACAATGTGATAAATTTGCAAGACCATCTTCTCAAATTCATGATTTAAAGCAGCATATGGAGCTCAACACATCTCATTGTTCTATTTCTCCAAGAACGACGAATACAGGGAACATGTAGCAAGAATTACTTAGACGATGAATCTCTGCACATTCTAAACGATTCTAAATGCTTATGCTACAATATATATCGAGATCATTTCTTCCTATATTTTGTTATCTTTATATGTATTCAGAGCCAATTAAATTATGCAAGACTCGTACCTTGTCCTATTGGCATTGATTGCCTTCTTTATATTTCATATTCCACTATTTGGTAATGTTTACCTCGCATGCTAGTTATCGTAGTGCAGATATTTTATACTACAACAGATGTTTGATGCTTGATGCTACAATATTCGCTATGCAATGCAAGCTTAATAAATTTTGGCAATATGTTAATATCTGTAGCATGCTTACATGACCATATGATGAGAATTGCGCAAGCAACATTACAGATGTTTTTTACTTTGTTGATCAATTCCGACACAATTTCTAAGGCCCCGAAGGGGCCAAAATTTTTTTTACCATTGTATCAAATACTTTAAAATTAAATTCCCCCGGAAACCCCCTTTGGTTTGGGTGCATATTCACATGGAGGTGAAGGTAGGTATAACACAAACCATTACATTCCACATTTAAAAATAAAATTCCCCCTTAAACCCCCTTTGGTTTGGGTGCATATTCACGCGGGGGGTGACGTAGGGCAGCGAGAGCCCCTAAAATAATAATAATAATAATAATAATTAATTAATCACGCCCACGTTGGACCTTGAAGGCCATGGAGCGAACAAACATACAGTATTGTTCACAGTTTCAATACTAGTGAACGATGTGCTTCTACAGCTCTGAAATAGAGACCAAGCACCATAGGATTATCATCTAATAAGGATGAAAAATCAGTAGCCTGTATATCAAATTTAGTTCGAATATCCTCATATGTTGGACACCGTAAGAACACATGAGCCTCATCTTCAACCATATTCATATTGCATACTTCACAAAGCCTCTCTTCTCTTGGAGTTTTCGACCATCTACCTGTTTCCACACGCAGTCTATGAGAATTGGTTTTGTACCGCGCTACGTATTTCTTTAACGAGCTCGGGATTCGGGCTTTCAGGTAATTTTGTTCGGAGTATATCAATAAGGGATTCACTTCTGATGTATATGTAACCATGCGCGAACCCTTGTGTGCCCAAAGCTTCTGTATAACTCGTGTCTGTACTAAATCTAGGGCACCAATATCTGTGTCTGGTAACTGATCCATGGATATCCCCCATTTCTCAGCCCATACAGTCACATCATGGTACCATCATGTGGATGAGGATTGGGCTAGTGCCAACTCAGGTAAACGCCCATCTGGCTGCTTGCGAATCCTTGTAACAAAGTTCAATGTCTGATATAAAGCTTCGGCTTCCAAAGGAAGCATGCCAGCTTCTGCCAATAGTATTGCATATGGAATCTGTTGTTTAATTCCTAATTCCTCCTGGAGAAATATCTTCAACACTGATTCAACCTGTGTCCATTGATGAGTTGAGATGCAAGGCCCCCAGATAGGTGAGCCATATAAGACTACGGTCTGGACTAAGGTTTTGAATAGGATTTTTCTAAGTCCCCAGTCTGTGAGAGATGCCTTATAACATTTTGTTAGCATACCATATAAAGCTTTCTTGCTGCCCTCTATCCGTTTCCTGATACACTCTTTCCAACTATATTTTGCCGAAAATTCTGTAAGTGTAAATCTTTCTGAGTTCTATTCTGGCATCTTCTGTCCCCAACTTCTGACACACGAGCTGAACAGCTAAGACCGAATGGTTGCCATTGATGATATAGAACCTCCTACCCACCAGTTCAGATTCTTGTGACCATGGTACGAGCTGCTTTGTATCTGGATCAAAGGGCACCACATCTGCCGGCGTGAAGACTGCTTCAGCAAATGACTTGCACAGTTTCCTGACATGTTCAGGATTTACAACTCGTGCTGTCATGTTTGGAGGTGCCTCTTCCATATCCCAGATGGATATTTTTCTTAGATAAGTTACACCTAGAGGAAACATGTGACCGTGCTGCTGTATTTTTTTTAAAGTTTCTTCTGCCAACTCCGTCTCAGCATCACGGTCCATTTTAGATCAGAAGGCACCTCCAGATTTTCCATTTTCTTCAGCTTTCCGACCCTCATCTCCTTCTTTGTTTCCCTCTTCCTTTTAGCCGGAATGCTATCAGCGGTTGCTGCATCCCCTTTACCTCTCCGAAGTGGGGAGGATGTTTTAGTATCACTAACCATTCTCTCTGAATCCTGTTTGGCCGAGGACCTGATAGGAGAACCGATAGGAGTCCTGATAGGAGACTTGGAAGGTGACCGCTGATGGCCGGCATCCGGATTCTCCTCGTCTTTCTTTTGCTTCTCTTCCTCATTTTCTGCCTGATCTATACAGAGGGCTCCTTTCTTGGGTTTGGCTTGCCTTACGTTTGGCCTTCTCTTCCCATCCTTCTTTGTAATCTCCGCTAGCATCCAGGTGCTGTCCATCCGAGCATGCATACTGCCAGAGGTCTTGGCTCTGACAATATGTGACACTGAGTTCTTTGATGCGTCCATGGCTGAATGGAGTATGCCAAATCCTCTAAGGAGCTCGACCGTGCCGTTAATAGCAGCAGCCTCTCTGCTTTCATATGAAGGCAACGGCCAGCCTTTTCTTTTGGCAGAGAGTGTCTGGTCCTTGATGCTGGATTCCATCATCTGTGGATCATAACTCTGCCAGTCCATGCAGTACAGGTCAATGGTGCAATTCAGGGGATCCTCCATCGTGCAATCAAGGAAGTCTATTCTTCCTGCTTTTTCACCTCCCGCATGTTGACAATGATGCCAAGCTGCAGCACAACGTCCTGCCCCTGTTCAGCACTTCTCGACTTTGCAAGGAGGCAAAGTTCTCGCCTCTTGTCGCCCTTTGTAGGGTCGACACCTTCCTCCAGAGGTATCGCCCTGACAATTTCCATGCACCATGGCCTTCCAGTCATGACCACGGTCTTCTCCGTCACAACGTTTTTGGACTTGGACATCGAAGCTTCACAAAAAAAAAAACTAATTAACAATCAAACCATGAAACGCTAACCCAATCCAAAAAGACGTGCAGAAGTAACTGTACATGTAAATAGCGCCGTGGCGCCATTTACATGTGAACAGCGCAGTGGCGCCATTTACATGAAATGGCGCCACCGCGCTGTTCACATGTAAATGGCGTCACCGCGCTGTTTACATTATACTACATCTGCTCTAAACTAACCACAAAACTAACACATCCCAAAGAAATGGCGTGGGCGCGCCATTTCTGACAGACGGACCACTGAAACTAACACTCCTAGACACCTGGATACATGAAACAGCGCGGTCGCGCTATTTGTGTACCCATGACAACCTTTAAGACCTGGGATAAAAATGTAAAAAAAAAAAAAAAAGTACGAACTAACCTGAACCCGAGCCTGAGGCCATCGTATTTGCGACCGTACAAACAGCGTACACGGACCGTACAAAATCTACTCCACCTTTTTTCCTGGAGCTCCCGGATCAACAGGTGCTACTGGAAGGCGCTAGAGAGAGAAAGACGAAGGTGCTAGAGAGAGAAAGCTCAGGCGCTAGAGAGAGAAGGCAGAAGGCGCTGGGCGCTGGCGGAAGCAGAAAAGAAAATTTCGAGCGAATGAAATGAAATGAGAGAAATGAAATGAAGAGAGAGAAAGAAACCCGTCGAAAATTTGACACGCCCGAAAAGATTTGGCCCGCCCGTTCGTCCCCGCCCGTCCGTCCGTCCGCCCCCCGTCCGCCACTTGAATTTCAAAATTTGAATTTCCCGCCCGTCCGCCACTTGAATTTTAAAATTTCAATTCCCCCCTCCGCCACTTGAATTTTAAATTTTGAATTTCCCGCCCGTCCGCCGAATAATAAACTTTATTATTTTTCGTATATATTGTGTGCCAGTCCCTGTCTCAAATCCCCTTTATAAACTCTGTGGGTACAGAAATGGTAAACAGAAGGCGCTTTCGTCCTCGTATTCGCAGGTTGCGATTTTATGCTCCCCGTCCTCGCTTCAACATTCGCACGTACTTGCGCCTGAGAGGACTGGGCCGCCAAAGCAGGGCGCTCGTCAGACGTCTATTCCGCCTTAGGCATTGGTTTTTCAGGAGAGTTGTTTGAGCTGTGTTTCTTTGTCTAGCAGGCGCTTCTTTGGGCGCTACCTTCAGTTGCAGGCGCTTTAGTTGGTTGCAGGCGCTTCTTCATTTGATAGCAGACGCTTCCTCTAGTTTGAAGGCGCTTCTTTGATTCAAGGCTCCTCCCTTCTTTCAATGGCAGATTCTTGATTTACAATGACCCCAAGGTTAGTGACTGTTCTGTTTTAGTCTGTTAACTGTCAGCAATTTCTCCTACAAGTGCAGAATAATGTTTCTAGTCTGTAGTAATCTGTAGTAATCTGTAATAATATGTAATAATCTGTAGCCTGTAGTAATCTGTAGTAATCTATAATCTGTAGTAATCTATAATCTGTAATCTGTAGTAATCTGTAGTAATCTGTAGTAATCTATAATAATCTGTAGTAATCTTTAGTAATCTGTAGTAATCTGTAATCTGTTTTTCTAAGTTTTTCTAAGTTTTGTCATCCTAAGAAAGCCAAATGGCGCTGGTGCGCCATTCATTCAAATAGCGCAGTCGCGCCATTCGTTCAAATAGCGCAGTCGCTCCATTTGTTCAAATGGCGTGACCGCGCTATTTGGAGGCAAATGGCGCGACTGCGCTATTTGAACAAATGTCGCGCCATTTGACTGTTTTGTCTATATTTTCTGGTCATTTCCGCGGGGGTTTCTAACAATGTTTATGTCATTGTATGCTTGCAGGAAAAGGACCTTGCAGAACTTACTCTGTGGTGACATGGTTGTTGCTAGGGGGCATGAACTGCATAGAGGGCACCTACATGGAAAGAACATTGACTTTAGGAATGTAGTCGTGGAGGTCACTGAAGCCATAATTCCATCCCATGTGCTTCCCGTTCCATGTGCAGGCATAGATAATGTTGCTGAGGCCGTAGGCACATTTATCGAATGGCCTCGAAATGACGTGAGAATCTGTGCAGCTGCTTCACCTGTATCATCTGGAACATTTGATACCGAAACCCCCAACCTGCCTGGTAGTCCCTCTACATCGTCATCACCCAGTTCTCCTTCATATCAGCCAATAAGCAACACAGAGAATATGGTAAACTTATGCAGTGACAATGTTGTTGTTGGCAGAGGTCATTGGCTGAATAGAAGTAGCATCCATGGGAAGGATGTCGATGCACTGAACGTAGCTGTGCAAGTTACCGAGGCTGTGGTGCCAACTCACGTGCTTCCGATTGCATGTGCGGGTGCAGATAATATTGCAGAGGCTGTGGGCACATTCATCGAATGGCCTCGAAGCGATATACGTTTTCATGGCATTGATGCAAGCCATGTTGAGACACCAAGACCAGACATGGGGATACCTACCTCACACAACTCATACATAGAATCTGTGGAGGCAGTGTCAGATGCAGATGAAGAGATTGATCCATCAGTGGATTTAGCTACTCGGTTTGCTCACAGAATACCATCTGATGATGATGAGCCACCACCTAGTTACTCAAGAACAGAACTCTTGGACATGCAGTGCCACATTCTCCATTCTTGTACTCGAACTAAATATGCAGAAGCCATAGTTTTATTCAGTGATCCACAAGATGCTGTTGATGATGAATTCTTAGGAAACACAAAGGTTGGCCTTTGTGTTGGAAAGGTGCTTCCTGAACTAATGATAGAGGATCTGAGATGTCATGCTTGTGCAGAAAGGCCAAGTGAGAATGCACTTGTTCGGTGGGAAAATAGCGATGTGATGCTGCAGGATGGAAGGACTATCTCACAACATCTGCAAGCTCGAGAAGCTAAAGAAAATGAGAATATAGAGCTAGAATCATTTGAGGACAACATTCAGGCTCAATTCAAACGAAAAAGGAAGTATACTTACACAAATAGAATTCCAAGAGAGCCCAAGGGAATGAGCAAAGAGGAAAGGCTATGTTCCACAAGTTCCATTAACAATTTTATGAAGTCAAGCTGCTGCAAAAATACTTGCAACAAGAAACTTACCAAGCATCAAGTACATGAATTAAGAAAAGAATTTTTATCCCAACCATACAATGCAAGGGTTACGTATTTTTTTGACGTGGTGAGTGTGACTTACACAGGAGAAGGAGAGGACAGGATAGTGCTCAAGGGGATGGAATTCTGTCTGGCTGGGTGGTATCAGTCAGTCAACATTTTACAATTGGAGAAACAGATTTGAAGCATGTGGAAAGGTAGCTGAACATGGTAATACTGGCTCTAAGAAGCCTAGATCTGCTACATTGGCCACCGAATGTGTGCTAGACAGATTCATTCAGGAGAATGCTGAAAGTATTCCCCATAGGAGCAAAAGAGGTAGAGATGATGTAAGAGAAAATGTACGCAATCCTTCCATTCTTAATAAGAAGCTTATACATAAAGAAGTTGGTGCAGTCATTGAAGAGCTTACAGGAACAACTGTAGCCTTGAACTCTTTTTATAGTATATAGAAAAGAGAATTTCCAGATCATGTTAGCATTGCAAAAAATACAGCCTTCTCTAAATGCAACATCTGCGTGGTAATTAAGCAAAAGCTAGAAAAAACAAAAGATACAAGAGAGAGACGAAATCTTGCAATTCAACGTCGGGCTCATATGCTAGAGCAACGTTTTTGCAGAAGTCAATATTGGCATTGGAGAGCATTGTCACAGCAATCTCCTGAAAATCATCTATGTATAATACATGATAAGATGGATCAGGTTAAGACTTTAGTGCCTAGAAGTCATCATCTAGCAAAATCTGTATGGAGAGGTGATCGCTTGAAGAGCAGTTTGTCAGGAGCTCTGACTCATGGGCATGGTGGTCGTGCCTATGGTCATTTTTCACTTGATTTATGGAAAGATGATTCAAACTTCCACATTGGTTTACTTTCTAGGATATTGCATAACTTGGAATTGGTACAAGAAGACAAGATAGGTGACTTATGTGGAAGTAAGCCTGCAGATTGCAAATGGATGCAAGCAGTCAAGGATATCAATCCTTTGAAGAACAAACTTGCTTCCATGGCAGAAGTATTGCCAAATACTTCAACTACAACGAATCTTGAGGTGTTCAACCCTCTTCCCCGAAATCTCTATTTGCAACTTGATAATGCATCAGGCCAAAACAAAAATAGGTATGTCTTTTCATACTTATCTTATTTGACTTGGCTTAAGGTCTTTGATGAGGCCCAAGTGGGCTTTATGATGGTCGGCCACACCCATGATGATATTGATGCTTTATTTGGAAAATTTTCAACCTTGATGAGTTCATCGGATGCTTTGACACTACCAGAGCTACTTTACTTGTTCAGCAAGTGCAATGCAAAATCTCCAATTCCATACTTTATTGATGAAGTTCCAAATTGGAAGGCTTTTGTGAAGGGATTCATCCCTGATAAAGGCCAACGCCTGGTTGGGCATACTTAACCATTGCTCTTCAAATTTAAGATGGCAGGAGATTGGCCTGTTATGCAATACAAAATGCATCCTACACATAAAGAGTGGCTTCCAGCAGATTCTCCAGAAGTTAGAATGTGGAAAGAGGATGAACATGGTCAGCCAATGCTACCAAGTGGTGTGCCACAAGATATTCCTCTTAGACCAACATTGAAAGATCTTCCGGATAGCATCAACAAATACATCTTCCTATGGAAGGACATATGTAAGAATCAAGAAAGTAGCTTGTTTGCAAGGCAATACACGGCAAGTGTTGAGTATTGGAGCCATCTTCTTATCTCTTTGGAGGATGTTGCTTTAGGATATCCTCAAAATGATGCATTTTGGCCACAAACAAGACAAGCTCCTCTAGAACAAACATCATTTGTTCCAGAGGTCGACGTATCTACCTTGGTCACGCGACCTTTACCATCTTATTGTGGCCCGTCAGATGGCCGTCTAGTGATGCTTCTTGAAGAGTTTGATCCTCACGTACATGTGACAAAGGGTATGTTTGTTCTAGTCAGACCTGGAGATGACAACACTGCCAACTGGTTAGGATATGCAAAGGAGAATGCTGTTCTTGATCCAGAATCTACATATTTTGGCCATATTTATATATCGTGGTGGAAGCCTACTGGAGGGGACTACAAAGACTGCTTAAGCGTTGCGGCCTAATCTTTCCGATCCTTCAAGGTACGAAAATTTAGATGCTATTCATTATGCTTGGGATGTCAATGGCAAGAGGCCGAAAACTGTCCAAATTCCGAAATGTATTGTAGACATGTGGAAAGACATAGCACATTGTTCATCTTAATACATGAGATCTTGTACTTGTAATACATATCTTTCATCTTAATACATAAGATCTTGTACATTACTATAATTTAGATCATATATAACTGCTTACATCTTTAATATATAAATGCATACATGATTCATAGATTATAGTCAGAAGTGCTTATATGGTGATTCACTCATTATCAACACCTGCTGAGGTGATCCCACTTATCTCATAGCTATTGCGCTCAGGAAGCCAAATAAGATGGATCATAACACGAGTTAGCCTGGGGCAACGAATTTCAGCACCATTTGCTTTGGATTGCAGGTAGGGATCAAGAAGAATACCCCTTATTTGGCAACCGACGAGATCATTGTAGCTCAGTGAGCACTTGATCGCCTCGACGTGGTGCACAGGAGTAGGTGAATAATCCATGGGAGATGAATGACCTTTACCACCGAATGGAGCTGCTTTTATAGTCAAGAATTGGTGTACATTGTAGCGCCATTATTGAGCGTGTACAAGTATCATGTACACGTACAAGTATGAAATATTTAATTACTTGGGTTCGATACATCAAATAATATTCACTATGCTTATACATCCTTACATATTTCATAAGTGCTTATATCATTATATCCTTAACAGGTACACAAATCATCACTAATTCACTCATCATCAACACTTGCTGAGGTGATGGCATTCAGCTCATAGATCTCCTGATCAGGAAGTGAGCTCGAGGCAACGAATCTCAGGACCATGAGCTTTGGATTGCAGATAGGGATCAAGTTTGACACGCACCCTTTCTCACGCATTCACCAAGATCATTGTAGCTCATGTAGCACTTGATGGTTTGGATGCGCTCCGGTCGAGGAGGCAAGGAAGCCATGGGAGATGAATGACCTCTACCATCGAATGGACCTGCTTTTATAGTCAAGTAAAATTATTGATGTGAATTATTGGTGTACATTGTAGCGCCATTATTGAGCCATTATTGGTGTTCATTGCCATTATACGAGTACTATACAAGTATGTATATGATCCAATAATTTCTATGTATATACCATCAATAATTTTGGTGAGTATATACCATCAATAATTTTGGTGGGTATAAATATACGTCAAATTGCCGAGTGCAGCAACATTGGCCTCCGTCTAGCTATGACGCATTCTGGTCCTGAACTTGATTCTATCACTTGCAAGATGAATCACGAGGACTCCAAGCGGAGCCGCGAGCGAGATATACCGCTTGAAGACTGGCTCACCACTGTTGCTCTCAATCCTTGCCATTATCCTGATCCCTTCGATGTTATCATCCATCTTATATGGAATAGAGAGCATCAAATGTTCATGATCGAAAGGATCTCTGGAGCGCCTTCTGCTGGTTCTGATGATTCAGAAGAATAACAATAGAAGAATAATAGTACTTGTCATCTTGTTGGAATCTGGTTGTGTTAGTATACAACAGGTATACATAACCTTTTGTAATACACATAACCATACTATAAGTATTGAGGTATACATAACCCTCCAAGGTATACTATATAAAAACTAGTTATGGTGCCCGGCGTTGCCGGGCGTATTGACAGTTTGAAAAGTGGTATTTTTATACTAAAATAAGATTTACGGCGTGGAAATATGCATTTGAAGATTGTAGGAGCAACAATAAGCACAGACTTTGTGTTCAAACTTTGAAGATTCATGGATGAAGATAAAAGCCCATTGTGCACACAATTATGAATTTCATGTTAGATGTTAGAGTATTATGACCTTAACTTAGATGCAATGCAAAGGCATGTTGTGAGGTACAATGCTAATTGACTAAAGCATATAGTTCCAAAAAAAATATCAAAAAGCATCATGAATTGTATTGTATTCTAAATCTAATTTGTTAATTTGGGATTATCCGGCCTGGCAGAAAATGTTTTTGGAATTAGTAAGCAAATGTATACCAGTCATTGCATTTAGATTTTATAGGATTGTTACCTCTTGCTCATCTCTAATTAAGTTCGAGTTTAACAACACACACGCATCTTATAGAATTGCCTCCTCTTCGTCATCTCTAATTAAGTTCGAATTTAACAACGATGTACTATGTTGATGTCGGCATTGCCCCGCGTAAGTAGAACTTGTGTGTTTATATGGGCGCTCAGGTTTTATAGCATTGCTACCTCAATGAACATCTTCGAGGGCAAAGCAAAAAGCAACTAAGAATAGAGGCCCTCCTCTCATAACATTTAAGAAATGGATGTCAATGTTGCCAACATTAGTAAGTATTTATCTTCTTTTAATTATGAGGATGGTTGCAGCATAACACATGTAACTTCTTTATCATTCCATCATTTCATACACCTATTTCATATACAACAATTCAAAGCTGTTGCAAAAATATTTAATTTGGATCATGGTTGTTTTTATTTCTTAAGGGATGGACATTTATGTAAAGAAGCATAACACATGTAACAACTCTACCATTCCATCATTTCATACACATGTTTCATATATAACAATTATAAACATTCAAAATTGTTGCAAAGTCTTTCATGGCAGCTTGTTACTTGATCAGGTCGAGAGTAACAGTACAACAGGATCTTCCAAAATGCACTTGAACTTCACAGCCTAAAACATGTTAACATATCTATTTTGCCATGCATGGCAGCTTAAGTTGTTGTGCTTGATATTATCATGGCAGAGAACTCTTATAATAGCCACTAATTGAACTTCACTTGCCACATGACAAAAGATGATTGAACTCTGTTTGAGACTAACATAATGCGCAAATCTCTGCATAGCATGGCAAAATCTCTAGTAAACGCACCTAACATATTTCTATGATTAGCCAAAAGAAACAGAACAAAGACATACCTTATCATCAGATGCACCAGATGAGTTTGATCTAGATTGCTGATATGACTATATATGATATTGATCCAAATCAGAGATGAAATAAATGATTGAATCTGCGACCAACTTCAGTAATAAGATTGCTTCCACAAATTAGCCGATAAATTTAATAGCAGAACCCAACAACAGAACCAAAATGGTACTTACCAGATGTAGCTTCACAGAATGATCTTTGTGTGTGAGAAACTGGACGCACCCTTTCAACTTAGCACCAGGAGGCTTGCAACATTTTCAGGATGCCAGATGAGCTTCACAGAATGATCTTTGTGTGTGATAGAAATTATACGCACCCTTTCAACTTAGCACCAGGAGCTTTCCAACATTTTCAAGATGCCAGATGAGCTTGTTCTCGCCAGATATAATCTGGAACCAACACTTAGTCTATTCTGCAACCAACACTTTTAGCGTCCTTCGCATGTTCTAACCTGAGATGCCATTCAGGAGGAGAGTAGCATGAAACATCAAGTGAATTTATATAACTGGTTACTACATGTGCAATTGAGGCCAGTTAATCAGTTGAAGGTTCTGAGAGTGCCAGAAGTTGTCAATAGCAAGATTTAGACAACGAATCAGCTGATCAGACAATACTGAAAATTATCTGAGCCTTACTTTTGTAGTATGAAAAGGCATATCAGAAAACACTTTCTACCATGTGCAAGATAAAGTGCAGAGAAAAGTTAGAATCTTAGCAGAGCAGGAAGACAGTGTTTGGTTGGGTAGATTCCAAGGTCTATTAATGTGCATTTCTACAACATGAGATGCTAGGAGAGCTTTCCTGGTTAGAGACCAACTACATGTAGTGCTCAACTGAACTGTCTATCTTCTCCTTGGTTCTAGTCTATGCCCAAGATATGGGCTTCTCCTACTCTGTCTTATCAAATCTGAAATAGAAGTAACATCAAATCTGAAATAGAAGTAACTTTAGGAGAAAGCTGGAGCCTTAATTGGTTAATCCTCATGCATTAATTAGAAGATGGGGCCTTAATTGGTTAATCCTCATGCATTAAAGTCATATTCATCTTTCTTTTGATGCTTGCGTTCAGTAGAAATTCCTGACCCATTTCAAAATTCCTGACCCACTTCATAACCCACTGACGAAGCTATGAGAAAGAATACGTTTAGCCATGATGTAAAAACTGGGAGGGCACAATGGGGAAAGTGCTCATAAGCATATACTTGTCAGAAGGGGTTGCAGAATAACAACAAAACATAAAATGAAAGAGCTATTACCATTGAAAGACCATCAGAGCTCCATGCACCACCAAGCAATCTGTGTTTACTGCAGATGAGCTATACAAATTTGTTACGCCAAATGTACGAAAATAGTAACAACTCCCTTCTGCTACAGCCTTACTTATTCATTGATTATATCTTACCTCTAATGCCTATTCATACGACTCCAACCCAGAAGGGCATAGTAATTGTGCCAAGAGCCTGAGCAGACTAACTCGCCCACAATAACCAGATTGATGGGTTCCAAAGGCACCTCTGTTCCAAGTGTGACCTGATTGATGGAGCCCTGGTTCAAGCAAATACAAATTTTGAAGCTTCTTTAAAATGCAAGCCTTGCAGGTCAGTCTATTGGGGAACCAGGGACTCAATTAACCTTAAGAACTTTTCATACTGGTGGGATATTCACGGGTGGTATTGCATAACATATACGAACTCCTTTTACTGGAATTATTAAATCCAATACCGATTCGGTTTATCCCACACGTACACGTCATGGGCATCCTGCTTGGATATGTGACAATGATTTATCTAATATAATGTCAATTGCATCTTGTGCACTTAGATAATCTGATGTAGCTAGTCCCAAAGTATTATGACGAAATTTCCATGGGGCACTTAGTTTGAAGCATAGCTCCAGAACTCAGAACCCTACAGGTCAGATGTCAAAAAGAAGTAGAAAACTTGCAAGGAGCTGTTACATAGACAGGTCGACCTTCCACATAAACATGCTACAATTTATACTGAAAACACTAAGGAAAAGAAGCTAGATGTACACATAACGCGGTTAAGAGACACACCTCAGTTCATGAGTGAGTTTGCCAATAATTGTGAACCTGGAGCTTTCTCTGTTCATGCAGTTGCAAGAGAGGGCGAAATCTATTCCGGCAAAATCCTCCACTGCCAGCTTCAAAATTGAACAACCTCTGGTTCGGATCCTACAAAATTTGGCGTCAAGCAATTGCAACTTCCGTTAAGGGAGTTGCTTTCTTGGGAAGGGCGAAATTCTAACCTGCAAACTCATGGCCGACATGCATGCCTAAACCACCACCTGGAAATACACAGGACTTACCACTCTGGGATCGGAATGCCACGAAATGGAAAAGCTCGAAATCTTAAAGAAAAAATCCCAATTTTTAGAAAGTCAAAAATATTTTCCGGCAGTCCAAAACCTCTAAAATCATAGGAAATCATTTAAAATAAATTCCAACAATATTTTCTGCCATGCCGGATAATCCCAAATTAACAAAGTAGATTATTCCAACTTGTCTTCAGAATTCCAAATTTGATGAAACTCTGCTTATATGTTTGTGAGAGAACTAATAAGAGTACTAACTGCTATTGACTATATATGAGGTATAATGGGGATTCTTAGGTAAGATGTTATATAGTTCAATTTTTTTTTGATTGGCACTAGCATAATTGCTATAGCTAGTTTAGCAAAACACTGAGAAATCGTATCTCTCTTCATTGTAAAGTAAATGCCAATCAATTATTTTTCTTCTAGGTATAGTGTATTGCATTAATTGAACAAGATAGGCAAAGGAAGATTGAGAGGAAAGGCATAAAAGAGTATTAATTTGAGTTGAACGAATTTGTATCATTCTCTATGACGAATGATATCTAAGGATATCTGCTCAATCCTTTACCTTCCTCATCTTCCAACTTTCTTTTCCTTTAAGTTCTTCAAGAAACTTGAGATTAAGAAAGTGTATTTGGTTACTTAAAGGAGTTACATTTATCTTACTTCTGATTGCAGAGTGAAAAATGCCATCCCATGTTCCACTCAACTGAAGAGTCATGTCGATAGAGATTTGTTATGTGCCTTTTGTAATTCAATGGAACACATCCCATATCAAACTATTTTATCAATAACACATACATGCATGGCACATTTATGACAAAGTATAACTAAAAGGGTAAGATAACACACTGTCTTTCTAGAAAGAAGACTCTGGCATGAGATCTTATTGTTTCACAATGTGTTTCTTCAATAAACAATAGTACTAATAAATACCTAATCTTGATGGCTCTGTAAGGTTTTTAAAAGCAGAGGCACTTCAGATGCGTATGTTATCCGTATCTATTTCCTGTCCTGCTTGAAGATCCGGTGGAAGGAGTGTTGCGCATCAATAAGATGGCCACAAAACTATTCTACAAAGTGATATTTTGCCAGGCTTGCTCTGCATTTCATTCCATTTCTTTCTTGGTGCAGGCAAAAAGGCTTTGCAAGATCAGATTGAGGGCAGCATCTGTTAGGAGCGGGGACTTTATTTTAAGCAGCCAATATGTTATTGCCTCAGAGTTCAGGCCGTTTGGAGCAAGAGAGGTTAAGGTACTAGTTTTGCATTTCATTTTACTTTGGTCTGCTACAATTTCAAAAAATGATATGGATGGTAGATATGCAGGCAGAAAGCTCTTATTTTGAAATAGCTCCATTTAAATGGTAGCATGTAGTTTGTTGTTAATCCTGTTCAAGTTGAATATGTCCTTTCTTATTTGGAATACTTGGTATCTAAATGTCCAGAAACTGAGCATGAGGTGCTTTGGTCCATGCAATATCATGGGTTTCAAAATTTGCACTTCTTTGATAATAAATTAGTAAATTGATACTAACATCATCACGATTTATCATGACTTTGATGCTTAGAAATACTGTATTTGCAGGTCTAAAGAGTTTCTGTTCTAATTCGTGAATGGGACTAGAAGCTTTCTAACAATAAAGCAACCAATATGCCTGCGTTTGAAATAATCATGTAAGGCAACTACATTGTACAACCACTATGGCAATCATTGTCTCACCCATAAGAGGATTAATCAATCCTTGTGTAACTTTCTTAGATAATATTGGTGGAGCTTGTATTACCAAATTTATCATATAAATTGCAAGTTTATCTGTTACATCTCATATTAGCTTGAGTTGCGTATAGGCTAAAAATTTATAATAACACGATAGTAAGATGAAGCCATGCTGCACCTTAATTTTTGAATTTCATCTCTATTTTTTCATTACTCCTGCATGTTGACGAGAAGGAAGGAACTGCATCAGAGGTTTCTCACGACCAATGTCATGTTTAACAATTTTGCAGTCGCCCTTCTTGGTTAGGCAAGTTTCCACACTCAGTTGTTCTCTAAGGATAAGATTGGAAAATTGTGTATTATGTAGAGTGCCAGTATGATAGAGAATTGAAGATAATATTGTTACATGTTACCAATGCTTGGCACATACAGGCTATTTAAATATACGCAATCCAAGCGAGCAATACCTAATATCAGACTAATCCTGCGGACATGTATATCTTAATTTCTTTAGTGTAATTCCTTTTTTGTTGCTCTTCTTAATAGCTATGAGATACTATGTATCCAACATATTATTCTCATATCTATGAGATATTCATCATATTTTCTTATAGCAATGATTATAACACATTCTTAGCATGTAGTTTAAGAAATTTATCAGGCAAGGAATATGGCAGACAAACAAGAGAGAGTCAAGATTGCCTTTCTTACCATATAGTTCAAGAAATATGCTAGACAAACAAGAGAGTCAAGGGTCAGACTGCAATCCTCTATATCAAAGCGACATGTAGAGGGATTTATCAAATTGAAGAATATGAATTGATTTGTATGCCCTTTAGTTATTTAGATTATTCATTCTACTAGTTCTTAAAACAAGTGAACATCCTCAAACCCCAGTAATGAGGGAAAAATGCCAGACAAATAAGAGTTAAAGCGTCATACTGCATTTTTACGTCCATGGGAACCCAACGGGTTATGGGACGGCACATGCAAGGGCAACAACCCATCTAAAACCTGGGGACTAGACCCCATCACAAAACACAACCAAATATTAAAAGACTACCAAGAAGAAGATAATGTTAATGCTAGTGGTAATTTTGTGCTTCTAAAATTATCTAGACATAGCCAATCCAAGGATTAGAAGGCCATTGGTCTAGAATAATTGCTGCGCCTCCCCTGTACACTGCCCATTTCTTTTGCAGGTGGGCTGCCCTCACCTTATGGTTACATAATCGAAGAGGGGAGAGGTCCTCCCGTACTGAGAAACTAGTCCCTCTGAGATGGTTTCCATGCTGAAGAACATGTAAGCGGCTAAGAGTGTCTTGAAACTGAACCAAGAGATGGCGAGGACGATCAGGTCTTGCCGCTCCCACCCTAGTAGCAGAGACAACTCCACCAACCTTCACATGCATGACATCAGTGAAAAAATGCAAAGTTGCAGCCACATCAGAATGGGCATCTTCTTCTGCCTCTGCAACCCCTATAATACGCAAGTTCAAGCTCCTGGTAACAGAAGATATTGAGATAGCCTGCTCTTGGCTAGCAGAGCACTCAATATAGCAGAGCAGGCATGTCATCGCATCATAGGGAGTAACCTTGTTAGAGGACAAATTAACAATGATTATAGGTGCTACATGCAAATCACATTTTGCTCTATGCTTTCCTAGCTACAAGTATCTGAGAAAGGTTTTATTCCTTCTTCGCTAGGGATCTTTATCAGATCTAGAATAAAGCTATATATGGTAGAGTAAGTCCTATCTATTTGGATAAAATATGTGATATTTGAGGATAAAACATGTGATATTGACAGACCTAGATTTAAGTGGTAGCACTTGAAAAGCTTTATCTTGCAAAACTTGGAAACTACAAATCACAACTCCCAAAGAATCTGATACGTGCTATATGATCCTTTCATATTTCATCCTTTCAGCATTGCATATATTTTCTACATTGTTGATGCCTGTAATAATATTAAAGAGGCTAATAGCTATTAGATCCATGTTGTCTTAATGCAATGGCGAGATAAAACTATACTATCAAATAAAATGGTATTATCTTGCCTTTTTATCACATGGTTTGATTTGATCTTCTCGGGTTACAAGGAGCTTTTAAAACCTGTCAAATGCTAGTGGTATGCGTTTTTTCTTTGTATGAATATCAATCTCTAGAGTCTTTGATATATTCATACATTGTTGTCTCTATATCGAAAGACGAAGTGTCCTCATATTGTTGTTTTACTCAATCTTAGGTCCAATGGTTGTGTCTATTTATCAACTAATGCCACTTCATATCAATCATGCAGGCCACAAGCACTGGAAACTTCATGTAAGCTGTTTTTTTTTCCTGTGAATGTTTATGGGTTAGAGGCTATATTTTTGCGAAGTTTTTTACACTAAACAAGTTGTACTATTAGGTTTTTCTTTGAGTTCGATTGTATTAACTTATTATTTTTGGTTATTGTAGATTATTAACACTTCATTGGCAACCTAGCTTCAAAATGTGCATATCGGCATTGCTATATGCAAGACCCACATAGTTCTTGCAATAATTGGAGAAATAGATAGTTATAGTTCTATCAGCATTTGCAATAAATATTGCATTCAAGAACTCCTTGGTATTGAAGTTCCTAGCCACAATAGGGTCAGACATACTAGAGCTCAAGGGCTATCTCAATGGTGAATTACTAAGTCCATAGCCTGGACCAACAAGAATGCCACGACTGATTACTATATTGAGCAAGGTTGTTACTCTGTGGGTCCTCTTAATCCGAACTTTGGTTGGAAAGGTTAGATGCAAACTCCATTCCATTATCTCTTTGAATGATCTAACAATGAAGTACTCTACAAATACTAGATTTTATTGATTCTATCGAAGGTGGTTTGGCCTTGGGAAATGAAGGTTCTTTAGTACACACTGATGCTTGCATTGCATCTCTCATTGGTCAGGTATGCATCCATATTTCAGGAGAATGAATTAAGTTTTGTTAGCAATGGTAGTTAACCTGGCTTCACTGGTCAATTTAGCTGATTCACAATTAACATTTGTCAATAGCTCTTTGCAGTGCCGTCATTAGTGCCTGAAATCCTGCTAAATTAAGGTCGAACTCTCTGGAGGCCGTCATTTGTCTTGTCTAGACTTCTACGTAGTTTTCGACGGGGGCGTGGGTTTGCTATCGGATGCTTGACCTAGTCCGTTGCCTCTGACCTGCGTGGTATCATGAATAGTCCAGTGCCTGGCTGCACTGGACTAATACCCCCCGCCAAAGAACACTCGGAGGAGAGAAAAGCAGGCACAAATTCGAGAGGAGGAAAACCAGGAACCTTGTCGAAATCATCCTGCCAGCTATGAGGACGGGCCTCAGAATAATATTTCTGGATGAGATCTTGCCGATCTTTCAAAGCATCTGAAGTGTGCACCCCGATGAAAGGTGACTCGTCTATCAGAAACCCAGACTGCGCCATATCTTCAAAAGCACGGTGAGCCTCCATGGGGACATATTGACATTCGATGAGTAGCAAGTCTGGAGACCAAAAGCACCAGCACTGGCATTTGGATTACAAGAATATATAGGACGTCGTCGAGCAATCGAACATTGGAGAAGGCACTTCAGGGCAGCACAAAAACCTGCTTGATGGTGAACTGACAGGTCAGGGGACGTGGCAGTATGGAGTTGCCAACCACGCTCATTTGGAATGTAGATCCAATTCCAATTGTGATCAAAGGTTTCTTCTTGCTGTTAAATATTACGTCGCACAAAACGTGGATCCCACCGAAGATCTGTGAAGATATGTGTCGGGGTCCAATCAGCGTGATCAGGCAGAGCCGTTGTCCAAAAAGAGGAGCGCCAGTCCGAAGTGAGGAACTGACGACGTGGAGGGTTGGCTATCAGGGCGTGGGTAAGATATTTCTTCTTGAAGTTCCCTGACTGGAGCTATAACAGAGTGGCTGGAAGCTTGAGAAGTAACATCCAAGTGTCTGGTGGAGAGGCAACTGGGTTCTGGCAAACATTAATTGATGATGGCTTGGAAATGAGCGCCCATAGCAGACTCAAGACCGGAACCAGGAGATTGTCAAAACCTGTGGACTTTTTGAAGAAGGCGTTGGAACAAAATTTGGGGCCAATCCACAAAACTGGTTGAATGAATGGCGACAATGGCTGTATGGAAAAAATGTTTGTTAATATGGGTGTTCTTAATAGAGTACCCATAGAACTTCCTCCACAAAAACTTGACAAAAGCTTCATGGGGCTTCGCTATGTTGGTGAGCTTACATGTTGTGGCCACATATAGAGCTTGGCTATAGACAGTAACGTCATGATCCTGCAAAGTAGCCCAATTTAAAGAAGGAGTACGACGAGGCAACTAAAATATCTGTGTCTAGAGACTCTGATTGAGGGTGATTCTCATATGATCCACCATCATCTGATATCCTGCATCAGTCTTGACCAAATGGGCAACGAACTACCGGAGCTGTACTGGATTAGGAACAGGGAGTTCTTGTTTAGAAAAATCAAGCAACCCCACCCAGCAACATCACGACTGGCGCCTTCGAGGGGTTCGCAGACAATGGTAGTAGAAAAGATTACTGACTGAAAAAACTCAAGATCCATGGGCATTGTGGTCTGAAGTGTGGGCAACTTTGGGGAAGAAGCCATGGCGATCGATAAGGAAGAAGTTGAAGAGCGGAAGGCGAAAAACAAAGAAATTTGTGAAGCTTTAGAGTTCGTGTCTGTTCAGCCAAGTGTTTTATAAGCAGGTGTGAAAGTAGAATCCGGGCCATTGAAAGTGCCAGATGGCAGCATAGATGAAGATGGCGGTATGGACCGGAGAAAGATCGAGAAACATTTGGTTAAGTCCAGAGAATCAACGGAGAAAATCGACTGTGGGGATGGACAGTAAGGAAGGGTGCCATGGGACATTGTGGTGGTGTAAGAATAATGATTTGATACAGCCGTGGTTTAATGGGGTGTAATTAAGAGGCAACTCAAGAGTCTGTACGATTAAGTAAAAGAGGTGGCAGAAGCAGCAGACCAGAGATAAGGTACCGCTACTAGATTTGCGGCGAGATATTGAGAATCTCGAATTAGTGTCCCTAGTGCCCTGAGGCCACCGAACTGAAGTAGCATAGGTGAGCTACCCCAGAGGGGTGCTAGTAGCGCATCATGCTAGTTCATTGTAGCTCTTTCGGAGGGCTTATCTTATTTTCTATTGATACTGGCACCCCGATTATAGTTGGCATCTTGACCACGCGGGGGTGCGTCGTTATCATCAGCTTTTAGCTGTGAGTATTGCAGGCTTTAATGTCCCACATTTGCAATGGTTCATATTACTAGCCCTTTTTCCTTGTGCATCTCCCGGTGCCTAGTTATCATTTCCCTGATTGCATCTGCCAGATCCGCTTTTGTCTTTGCTCTTGCCATGAGGATGTGTGCAGGTTGTCCCCACCTTATAAGCCTGTATCTGTTTCTTATGTCCTCATATGTTGTATAATCATTGAGCATGTGGTTCTCGTCTTCTATTCCCCCAGTGTCACAAATTCTGCAGATTCGATTCTCCCTTTTCCACTTTCCTCCATCTATCCTTCTCAATTCTTAGGTCGTGGCTCCCCATCATGAATTTTGCTAGGGTGTCCCTTCTTGCCTTCCCTAATCAGCTGTCTCCATACATTTATTGTACTCTCTGTTGGTCCGGATTGAAGACTTCTCTCAACCAAAGTGTTTTCAGGCCATTGCGCTTTTGTAACCATGTAGTCTTCATTCCATTTTCCTTCATTTAGTATGTCGCTTAGATTCATCCCCATCTCTCTGGTCCATACTGCTACTTCCCTAAACCATCCGCTAACTGTAACAATGTGTAGTTTGACCGATTCCCGGATTGCAATTGTTGATAGTTTCCCCGTATGTCCTCTCATGTTATCTTTTAACAGATATCTGATGGTCCGTTCCCAGGCTCTAATCTCCATTGGTCTCTGACCCATCTCGTATAGCATGGCTATTAAGGGTGTGTTTGTCCGCACTCTGAATTCCTGTCTGTGCCATTGTCTGAAAATTCCTTCTTGCTTTTTCCATTTCTTGTCCGATAGGCCGAGTTCCCATACCTCTGATCCATACAATTGTGTTGACGCGACCACCATATTCAAAAGATAGCATTTGATCTCCCAATCAATTATTCTGCTCTTGTTGCAGAAGTTTTTCATATTGAAGCATCTTCCTATGGCTGACTGGAATCTGACATCCCCTCCCTTAGACCATTTACCTGTACCATGTGCATCGTATCCCAAGTATTTGTATTCTGCCGATTTCTCCAGTTATGCACCCATATACTTGAAAGTTATGTATTTACCCTTGGTTCCGAATGTGATTATCTTGGTCTTTGCGAGGTTCATTGATAGGCTTGTCTTGTTGCAGAAAGCTTCTAGTAGCCCTAATAGTCTATGCATACCCATGTTCTTGGTAGCCATCATGCCTAAGTCATCAGCATACAGCATAATGGGTACCCTAGTGTTCCCTAGGTGGGGGCATCTGCATCTTTCTGTCTTTCTTCTATGAATTCTTGTAATATATCAACGTAAATGCCAAATAGTGTCGGGGATAATGGGCACCCTTGCTTTACTCATGTGTCACAGTCTATTGTCTGTCCCTCTTGCTCCATTTTGGCACACTCTCTCTGGTATAACCATGCGATGGAATCTATCATACCCTCCGGCGCCCTCAGGTCTACTAATCTCTGCAACAGCTTCTCTCTTGGGACAGTGTCGAATGCTTTTCTAAAATCCACAAAGCAGCAAATTATCTTCTTACCTTGCGATTTGCTTTGCTCTATTAATATTCAGAGGGTTAGCAGGTGATCTATAGTTGAGTGTTCAGGCCGAAAACCCGCTTGTCCTTGTGCTCTTAGCTTTTCTATTTCTGCCCAGTACTTCAACTTATTGTCCAAGACCTTCCCAAACCACCATTATCGTTCTATAATTTCCTGGTTCCTCCCTATGGTCTCCCTTGTGTAAGGGTATTACCCTGTTATATGTCCATCTGTCTGGTACTCCTGTTTTGACGATACCATTGAATATTTCGGTGACCCGGTTCCTTGTCGACACATTTCAGTAACTCCATAGTAAGTCCATAGAGGTTCAGTGCCTTGTTATTGGGCATTTTCTGTAATGTTACGATTACTTCATGTTCACTGAAACACGACTTCTTTGCTTCTGGTGACACAGGTATTGGCATTGGCATGGCCCCTGTCCTATATAGTTTTTCGACGTATTTTTTCCAGTCAATGCCCTGAGTATTCTGATGCGTCTTCTCTGACTTTTTGTTCCTCCCCTCCTCTCTTTCAGTCCCTTCCAAAACCTCCTAGATTGCTTCTTTAGCATATCGGTTAGGCCCCATTGATGTTTTTTTTTCTTGAAGAACTATGTCATCAATATATTAAAAGAATGGTAATGTTACAAAGCAAGTGAGGAGGAAGGAGAACTGCCCCAAAGAGACAACGATACCTCGACACTCCACAACAAACTCACAGAAAAACTGCAACTCTACTGCTGTACAAACCGACCATCACCATCTACAACACCCAAGAAGTCCCGCCAAATGGCAAACTTCCGCTCTACTAATCCTGGGAACACCAGAAAGCTTTGAAATAGCTTGTACCTGAGTCGAGGAATCAGAGAGACTGCAGGCTGCTGAATCCCCTAGAAGATCCACAACCGCCGCCGCTTCCAAATCAGCCACACCAACCAAGCCACGCACAGATGCAAGGCTTGCTGCCGCAAGAGCGGCCAAGCATCAGGATACACATGAAGCAGCAACTGCTGGCTAGTCAATCTCACCTGAAACAGAGCCCTAACCCAATCTCAGGCATCCTGCAAGTGAAGGCATAAAACCAGACAATGCTCCACAGTCTCACGATGAAGGCCACAACAAGGGTAGAGAGAGCTCACACCTGGCCTAAACTGACTCACAAGGGCATTCACCCTGATACAGCGGTGCACCACCTGCCACAGAAGCACCCTAACCTTCGGTGGGGGAAGTGAGCTCCATGTCCACATCCAAACCGAGCGCCATCGAGAACCCGGAAGCTGCAGAGACCACTTGCCTGAAGGGGGCAATGTGTCATGAATAGCAAGCACCCGGTAACAAGACCGCACAAAACAAGAAGACACAACATCCGGATGAACCTTCCAAACCTGCACCACCACATCATCCTGAGGGACTATAGGTATGTGTAGCAGAATACTCCATGCCACTTGTTTCCGTGATAGCCCTCCACGCCCCTCGGAAAGCGAGCTCGAAGAACTCCCATGAAGCTAGCTGACCACCCCAATACCAATCCTCCAAGGTGAGCACAAAGAGCTTCGCCTCCAACGGCCTCGCTGCAGATGCACGCGTGGCGACCAAGGGCAAGTGCGGAGGGGGTAGAGAAACCCACAAGAAAGGAGAAGAGTGGCGATAAACTGAGGCATAATCTAGCTGGAAGAGCACATGCACATGATCCCAAGCCCGCAACACCCCCATGAGAAAAGCGGATGCATGTGGGAAAGGCCGGAGACCATACAACAGTGCCCAGGGCAACTCCACATGCACAGATGGCTTCCCAAACGCCATATGGCGAAGAGATCGCAACAACAATGTAGCCAGCACTGGAGAAGATGCTCCATCCTGCAGAATGCTCCAAACAAACTTGGAGACCAACACCTTACTATGCAGTGCCAAATCCAGAATGGCCAAGCCTCCATCCTCCCGGGGGTGGAGACACTTCCACCAAGCCACTTTAACAACCGCCCCTTCATCATCCCCGCCCCACACAAAATTTCGAACAATCTTATCCAAAGCCTGTATTTTACCCTCAGGAGCTAACATCACGATGTTTGTATACACATGAGTGCTACAAAGTACCGACTTGGCAATAGTGATCCTACCGCCATGGACAACTTGCTACCCTTCCACCAATTGAGGTGTTTTACGCAACCCCCAAAAATCTCATCCCACACCCTCCCCATGGAAACATCCCCTCCAAAGGGAATACCCAACAGCTTAGTACACACATTACCTGGAAGCACCTTCCAAGGGAATAGAGCCAAACAAGGGGGAGGTGGAGTCAGCTGGGCCCATAATGCGGAGCATTTACCCCAATTCAGAAGAATGCCCCATTGATGTTGTGATAAGTTTTTGTTTCTTTTTTACTTCAACAGTTTTAAGTATGCCACCTTTTTCTTTTGGTATGCTTCCGTGCCCTTGTGATCTTTGACTCTCCTCTTCTATTCCCTGCATTCCTCGTTGTACCATATTGAAGCGCTAAACACCTGATTCTTCCTATCCGTCCACCTGTCATTCAGCTTGTTCCCATTCTCATCAACTTCATGCTTCTCCCATGCCCATTTTTCCATTTCTGATCTAACATTTTCTGTGAAGATCTCTGCGTGTTTATTCCGAAAATTTATCTTCATGTTCGTGCCCTTTTCCCTGTCTGGTAACTCCGTCTGTTCTCAATTTTCTTATCTTATTGCCAATTGGATGGGTCTGTGACCCTCCCTTTTCCCAGTCGGCCAATCCACCAGGACGAAGCTTTAGATGTCCGCCGCGGCTTTATCATTCAAGTTTACATAATCCTTTATACTTTTCCCATGTGTATTCTGACTCATGAATTCCCCTGATCCATTCCATCTCTGCACCCCGTTAGCTATAACCCATGCTGTCGTGCGCACCTCTATCAGTAACTCGCCTTTGCCATTGATTTTCGCCTTATCTTTTGTACTTCTTTTCCATTCTTCTGATCTCGTGGTTTGTACCCATTGTCCACTTATCTCATTTATGCTCATAAGTCGTGCTTGTTCCTGGCTTGTTCTGTCATTCAGATCTCCTACCAATATCATCGGCCCCTGGACTTTTCATTTCATGATGATAATCCCCGAATCCAACAGTAAATAGACATTAAACACCCACGTCTCGCGTTAAGCGTGACAAGCTAACTAAAAAGATTAAAAAGAGGTAAGTGTGAGGGCAATGGCTAATGTTTCGCGCGTAGTGCGAGTCTAAGGGCATTCCCCTCTTTTTTAAATTGTAAGAAGCATCAAATCTGGACTTCTCGCGCTTAACGCGAGCTTAACACAGTTTAATGAACTCCACGTAATGTTTTAAATGTGCTAAGCGCGAGAAGCTTTGGGGAAAAGCTTAAAGACTTATTATATAGAATAACTCATCTTCAATCTTCTTCCCAAAGTAGCACATACCTCTAAGCGAAATATAGAATGCATTAGACTTTGCTAAGCTCGCGCTGGGCGCGAGTTCCGTGTTATTTACTATTTAATGATGAGGGGTGTCTTTCGACTCGCACTACGCGCGAATTATAAGACAGTGTCCTCACTGACCTATAACTATCCCTAATTCTAATACAACGCTATACCTGTGTGGAACCTATGCTAAAACTAAACTACAATCCTAGAACAGCAAAGCTGCAGAGAACTTTACAAAACAGAATAGGGAGAACCCAAAATCTGAATCTTCCCATTTTATTTTGTAAAGTTGTCTGCAACTATGTTGTTCTAGGAGTGTAATTTAGTTTTGTGTGATTTAAAATCTAAACATAACAGCTAAGTGTGCAGCCTAGGTTCGTGCGTAACATCCAAAAAGATAATCTAAAATCAATGCAGAGCCATACAACTTCAGAAATGCAGAGCCTTTAAATTTAGAAAGATCATTGCAGAAACTTGAGCTAATCTAAAGAAAACACTAGAAAGAAAAAGACATTACAAGCAAATTTGACTCGAAAAACATGAAAACACTAATCTTTAGTAGCCATTATAGTCAAAATGCTTTGAAAACACAGAGATTAGACTCGGAATATATATCACAAGCTCAAAATCTTTTCGGAAGCTTGGAATCTGTATCAGGAGCTGGAGGTCCCCAAATCACTCTGGGATTTTTGCAGGCGGGCCAAAAATTGACCTAACAATAGGAAATTAGATGCATCGCATGAGATTACTGTTGGAAGATCTCCCAAGAAAATGCTCGAAATAGGAAGGCGCTCGAAAACTTTTGGTGTGAGAAGGAAAAGAGACGGTCCGATCGTGATTAATTTGGGTTCATTATGGTATTATACAATCATTAATGACGGATATACACCATTAAAACAAAGTAGCCTATTTAGATCTCTCTATATATAAAAGATAATAAGATTTTAAAAACTTTTAGCCCGCCCGCCAAGAAAATAATACCTTTAGCACAATGTTAAAAAGCTAATTTAAAATTTAAAAGTCTTATCAATCCTGCGACTATCCCTTTTCCCCCAACTACCTTGCAATCATTCGCTTGTACTAACTACTTTTCTTAAATTGCCCCGCCAATTATAGCGTTCTTGGCTCAATTTGTTCACAGAATTTTGTGTTTCTCTCTGGTGCCTAAATAAACACAAGAACTCTGTGTCTTCATTAGCGAATTCAGATGTTGCCAAGAAGAAAGCTTGATGAAGCTCTGGATCAAGCATCCACATCTCAGGTAGCTACTGTGTCAACATAATAGATTCAAGCGCCCTTCATCGGCTACTTTACTTTAATTAATACAGGTTTATAGGTTCATAAAAAACAAAAGGAAACTATAGAGTTGAGATTGCAAATTGGAGAAGCATGCTGCTTGTTAGCAGAAAATATCAAAAATGTTATTGGCAGGGGGATTGTTGATAACATAGAGCCGACTACAGCATGCCATGGAGTGCCCCTGGGTCCTAGTTACATTTGAATCAAAGTTACAGACTGCTTTGTTGCAACTCATCCCCTACCACGAACACATGCAGGAGCAGAGACATTGGGAGAATTAGTGGGTAGTTTCTTGGCTTGGCCAAAAAAACTTCTTAGAGAGGTATATATGCTTGCAATGATTCAATCCACTTGCATCTACTGTAGCATTTCAATACATAGAATAGTTTACTATTTTTCTGCACTAATGCACTGTCTTGCCAATAATATCATATGCATAACTAGATCTTGCTTCAAGATAGTAATACAATATTCTAAGAACAAAATAAACACATGCGTTGCAGTGAAAGTCATGCGGAAGAAAGTATTATTCATCATGAGCAAGAGGCCCTCCCATCCTCTTGATTTTATATCTCCCATGTTCAGGAATCCACTCCAAGAAGATCACAACATGATAGAGATCAAAAGAATGCCTTCTAGGATTTATCATGACCACAGTAAACCAATCCTCCAGTATAATCCCCCTCTCTCAAGCTCTGGCCAGGTGGCATGTAAGGGAGTCAATATTTTCAGGATCAGGAAGCCGATATCCTAATCATGCCTCTCCCAATCTTGCCATCAAGAGACAAAGTATTTAGATGCCAAAGAAGGGGTTGTCTACAAACCAGACCCTATGTTGCTATTTATGCCCTGGAGAATGTGTGCATGTATATTATACCAATTAATGGTTGCATCATTGAGTACAATATACCCACCTCAAGCGCAAAGGTTCGCATCCCCAAAAAGGGCTATCAGATAGGCCTCAGCAGCCTCCTGGAGTGCCAAAATAGCAAAAGTTTGGAAGCGGAGGCGGTCTTAAACTCTTGGGCATTCTCTCGGACCAACCTCTGGAAAGGCAGCTTCCGTAATAATTTAATTTAATTTAATTTAATTGATCAAGCCATTTTAGGCCCCCAGGCCTCTATGGCAAACAGATACATACATAATACAATCATGGAATATATATATAGGCACTCAATCCGAAGCGCCTGAAATATCAAAATCTTCCATGAGGTTAAACAAGCTTATGATATCTGTACGCTCCATCCAAACATCCCTAAGATATGTACTCAATCTATGGGCTGGCATATCTAATAGTTCTCTTAAAGTCTGACCCTGTATACCATATCTATCTCTGATGTTCTCGTATGCTGAACATTCCAAAAAAACATGCTTCTCTGTTTCAATTTCAAGGTCTAGACATCCTAAACAAAATCTCTCATTACGAGGTGTACCATTCCACCTACCTGTTTCAATGTGTAAATGGTGTGATGATAACCGCAATTGAGAAATCAACATGCGGTTTTTTCTGCTGATATTAGAAAGCAGATAATCTTGTTCTTCATATGTGTCCAAATTATTGATGTCATCAAGATAGAACCTTTTCTTAACATCCTTGTCAGGTTCGAGCCTCCACATTTCCTTTACCACATATGCCTTAACCTCCATATAAACTTCTTTGAATTTGTGTGACGTCGGCCAGTTGTCTTGTCCAAGCCATTTAGCGCACCATTTTTTCACTTCACAATACCAACCTTTTTCTTTAGATTGTTCAAGGGCTAGGCGAGGAAATCTTTCCTCATCCATTGCCATAACCCTGTTAACATACGCTATCGTTCTGCACAATGCTTCAACCTCTAAGGGCAGCATACCCGTCTCCGCTAACATCATGCAATAAGGTGTTTGTGGCTTTGCACCAAGCTCACTCAATAAAAAACGTTTCTGCACATTTTCAATAGCATTCCAGCATTTCCTGGATAATCCAGGCCCCCAAACTGGGCTACCATACAAGATGATTGGTTTCACTTGAACTCCAAAAAGCAATCTTCTTAATTTCCAATGTTCAAAATTATTGAGCCTGCATTGATGTATCATACTATAAAAGGCCCGCAATCCTCCAGAAGCACGTTTTTGAGCAGCCCTTGTCCACCTGTAATTGCATGTCATATCAATTCCAAGATATTTATATTCTGTTACCTTTTGTAAGGGGATACCACCCACTGTAAATGTAGTGCAATCTTTGCCACCAAAAACCATGATTTTCGACTTGTTTACATTAATCTGCATATGCTTCAATGTGCAAAAGGATTCAAGCACGTCTAGGTGTCTCTCAGAGCCCTTTGCATCCCTAGATATCAACACTATATCGTCTGCAAACATTAGCAATTGCAGTACATACTTGCCAAGCCTTGCTCCCAAACCACCTAACCTCGTCATCCAACATTCAAGTTCATCAATGAGCAGCCCAAAAAGAGTAGGAGAGCAGGGGCAGCCCTGTTTAACTCCAATTGTGTTTTTTATTTGATCAGATCCTGAGAAAGGAAAAGAGAGCTCAACCAGAACCTTATTATAAAGACATGCAACTGCTTTTCTCAATTCTATAGGAACTTGCAACCACTCAAGTCTTTCAGCAAGATGCGTACGATTCACTCTATCAAAGGCTTTGGTTAAATCTATAAATGCCAAAAACCTCTTATTGCCTGCACCCTTCGCTCCTTCCGTGATCACTCTCAATGTGACTAAATGGTCCAAAGTAGAGTGATTCATACGAAACCCTGCTTGCCCTGGTGATCTTACATTCTGCTCGTCTGCCCAACAAGAAATCTTATGCTCAAGCATTGAGGCAAAAAGTTTAGCAAATGTATTACTCACAAGAATGGTTCTATAGTTTCTTATATCATCTTTATCACCAGCCTTGTGCACCGGCACAACTCTATTTAGACACCATTCTGTAGGAAAATACCCTCTCAAAAGTGCTTCATTACATAAATCTGCCAAAAGGCTATAGAGCTCATCTCCTCCCCATTTAAAAAGCTCAATTGATATACCCTGTGAATCACATGTGCGCCCATTTTTCATTTTTTTAAGGGCTATTTGTACATCTTCAAATCTGAATATGGGTATAGCTTCTCCTGCACAATCAAGACTACCTGTATCTACTGTGCTATATAACTCTGAAACCAAGGAAAGAAGATCATTTTTTGTTATATCACCAACTTCTGTCCTATTAGATGACCTGTTCCAGAAACGTTTTGGATCCCTATCCACTTCTTGCATCATTTTTTCCTGATGCTTGCGGTTCCAATCTCTCTTTTTATGCTTGACCAAATTCTTATATTGTGTATAAACCAGCGGATCTGTGGATTTCATGCACTCCTTTTTTGCCTTAAGGCAATCCACGTCAAACCATTTATTATGGCTTCTTCTCCTAGTAGGGATGTAGCCAAAGACATCCCCAGCTGTACTGACTATGGCACTTATCAATCTGCTGCTTTTATCTTCCAAGGATTTCTGTAAATGTATCTCCTCTAGTTTGGGTGCCAATGCATTTCCATATTTATCTGCCAATTTATATACAAGTTTTACTTTTGGGGGAGGAGATAAAGCAGCTGTGCATTTCACATTAGCATTCAAGTGAAACATAAAAGGAATATGATCCGAATCTGGATTTCTTTCTAGAAATGTGAAATCTGTTACATACCCAATCGCCTCTGGATCTCCAAGCAGAAGATCAATAGTACTACGTCCATTAGGTTGGGTACAAGTAAAACAGTTTGTGCCTGGAAATCTCGCAAGACCATTGAAAACAATAAAGTTAAAGGATTCACATAAAGCAAGAACATGTGCACCCATCTTATTCTTTACAGTATCTGGCGACTGGCGTGGCCAACAGAGCATGTCATCTGAATGTTCATTCAACCATAAAATGTTTCCTTCATCTGAAAGCAATGATGCTTGTCTACTGCCAATTCTTCCATTCAAGTCTCCAGTTATAAACACCTTTCCATTTTGTCTATATTTTGATATATCTTCTGCAAGATACATAAGAGGATCTTCTGCACTCAATTCATTAGTCCCATATATAGATGCCGGATATGGATCTAAAGGAGCAAAATATACAATAGCTATGTAAATCACAGTCATACCTGAACATATTTTCAGCCAGATATACTGAGAGAATTTATCTTTGCTTACCAGTGTGACTGAATTACTGATATTCTTTCGAATATAGCATGCAATACCGCCCCAACCTCGTCTACTGCTACCTTGGACGTTCCATACTGAATCTAGCAAAACAAATCCTGGTATATCCAAAACTCTATTGGTTTCATGTTCCCAGGTTTCTATGAAAGCAAGCACATCATGTTCAGAAAACATCTGCAAGTTGCTGATTACTGTATTCTCGCTCAAGCCATGTACATTCCAAACTAGAAAGCGGAGGGCCTCACATCCCTATGTATCCCGGTGTCTAATCACCAACTTATTATTCACAATATAAGCATTTTTACCTTCCTCTTTCAATTTTCGTACCTCTTCTAACAGCATTTTGCGTTCTTTCTGTTGCTGCAGAGTAAGATCATCATTAAGCCATATTTTATGACCTTTGAGATGACTTCTGTGTTGCATAACACGTGTTCTTGCTTCTACATTCCCAAATTTCAGCAAGATTGGTCTTGATCTGCCATCAATTCTCTTACCGATTCTTCTACAATGAATGTGTCCAGGATTGGCAAGATGCATAATGTTCTGGAAAAGATCATCTACTATTTCTGAAATATTTTCTCCTTCTTCCTCTTTGAGACCCACTACTAGTATATTTTTGGATCTTAAAGCTTTATCCTCCTGTTCTGATAATTGGCTTCCAATTGAAGACGTGATTTGTGCTACCAACTGATCTGTCATAGGAGGAATGCCAAAGCCTGTCTCAGTTCCTTGGTTATCTTGTAATTCCTCAATTTTCTCTTCTAGTTCATCAATGCCCTTTTTGAGCTTATTAATTTCGTCATGTGCTGCCTTTACTTCTTCCCTGGATGCCTTCAAGTCTGCTGCAATGGCCTTTGTCTCATCTCTAGAAGCCTTCAAATCTGCAGCCATGACCATTTGCTCTTCTCTTAATGCCTTCAACTCGGTTGTCACTGTTTTCAAGTCAAATGTTAACTGCAGAACAAGTTTGAGCAAATCCGGGCTTTCCTCTGAGGTACCTCCAGCATCAGCCGAAGAATCCTCTTCTGCCATTTTGTCCTGGTTTTTTTTCTTTGCCATGGGTTCAGAGATTTTGTTCCAGGTTCTGCTTGTCCGGTTGTCCAGTTAACAGTTAAAGTTACACAGGTGGAACCGGTTAACACTATGTTTTTCTTATGCAGTGCAACGGCCTAATCGACGGCCCAAACAGCAAAACGGACCTGTGTGTTTTCGCATGTACCTCCTGTAATTTTTGTGTCAGCGATGCCTAGGGTTGAGCGCCATATTCCGCCAATTCTCAATTCCGTCATATAGTAACTCAGTGGTCTTCTGGTACTTACGGATCTCCCGTAAGGCCATGGTACCCGGTCTGAAGCGATGGGGTTTCCTCGAAGTAGTTGCCCTCTGCGTCGGTGCAGGCTTCTTGGGCAAAGTCTTGGCCGCAGAGACTGGATGGGGCCGTGCGGCGTCCACTCTTTCCTGCCTGCGACTCGAGCTCGTGTGTTTCCCCATGCTTCCGACAGCCTTAAGCTTCTCCTTATACTGGCTTCCTGACTTATGGGCGGTGGACTTCCGCCGTCTCTTAATGGGAGGCTTGTCTACTGGGTCTGGACCATGCAGAGTGTCCTGCTCAGTATTGGGCTCCTGTTGCCGCTGGTCCTGGTTTTGTTGTTGCTCCTGCTGCTCTCGCTGTTGTTGCTCCTGCTGGGCTCTCTCAGCCTCTTCCCGAGCCTCACGAGCTGCAGCCATATCTGCTTCTACCTGTGCAAGACGTCGGGCCGTAACCCTTCGGATCAGTTCCACACGGCAGCGGTCCGGCCGGGCTTGCATGTCCATCTGGATCGCTATTAAGTAATCCAGGTTGATGTGAGATGGGACCTCACCCCAAGTGAAACTTTGGGTAGCCTCATCATATTCATATGGGGGAAGATCAAAGGAGTTACAGTCGATGATGGCTCTTCCATCACCTAGGTAAACATACTCACGGCCCCGAGCTGCGGTGTCTCCCCTTTCTATTTCTCGGATGTCATCTTCTCGAGCCAACCCCCTAATGCGGGCAGCCTCCCTCCGAATGCCCTTCTCTTCAGGGACTTCCTCACACTCAGGTGGGTAAAACTTAACCAGCATCATAACTTGGTCGGGTTGCTCGACTATAGTATATGACTGCTGTAACAGGTTGAGCTTTATGAAGAAGCGCTCGGAGAGGTGGAAAATAGGATAGGGTATCCTATAGCCGTCAGTGAAGCGTTGCACCAGCTGGACCAAAAGAAGCTCGACCCGGTCGGGGTCGGTAGCGAGATGCTCCCCGAGCTTGGCATAGATCTGGGGTATGTTGAGGGAGCCAGAGCTCTGAGTACTCTTGGTAAGTGCCATGCTCATTGGTCTAGACAAGGAAAGGAGCAAGAGGGAGGGCATTGTGCCGAGAAAAGGTGGGAAGTGAGGCGCTAAGGGGTGGTGATAACAACGGGCGCAAGCAGAGGCAATGTTCTAAGAGCTTGGGTTCCGGCGGCTATGGCGGGCGGCTAGGGCAGACGCATAAAACATAAAAGAAACGTCTCTTTAATTTGAAGTTTAATTTTTTTTTTCAAAAACTTTTTTTTTTAATATTTTTATACGGCAGCTATACATGCGTACACGGTCGGGCGCTGGTCCGATTATACGTGCTTCTATTTGAATTCCAAGACACCCAAACCCGAGCGGCGCCCGAGTTGGATTTTGGGCCACTTCCTCAACCTGTTGCTGCCGGATGATGATCCCTAGGGTATTTGGACCACGCCCGACGCGTTGGAGCAAAAATCTCGTCAATCCGAGCTACCTGGAGAAAGTTATGGCGCTTACAAAACTTCAACCTCTGGCTCCACCTTCTGACCTTAACCGCTCCAATAAAGATCACTCTCCTACACATTAGGTCATTCCTCTCGTAACTAGGCCAACTAACATGCTAACTATAGAGTTTGACTACTTTAACCTAAGAGAAAGTACCGTCAACTAATGAGTTAGACTATGGCCAGTGCAATAATTTTGGTCCACCAAAACCATGCTCTGATACCACTGTGAAGCTCCCAGAGTCTATACGATACTCCCATCATATAAATACGGGAATTTCCCCTCCCATGGCGACTACATCACCATGGTAAGGCCCTCCGTCGTACTCGGACCACTTGGGATGGCCAAGTGTCTGGGCGAGGAACACGGAGGTGTCATTCGTCCCACGTCCTCTATGGGAAATCCTATACAGCAGAAGCATACATATACGTTAGAATACAATAATCAATGCCAAAATAATATACCACCACGAAGGGTGGCCCATCCATCATACTCACGGAAAAGACAATACATCCATAATAACATGAAATAACACCGTGACAAGGCGCTACCCTGGGCTCAGACTCCAATGGATCAACTAACGGTCAGGGCCTCAAGATATCAACAGACGGAGGTATAACATGGCATTGGCTGGCATAAGACAATGGCTAGGGTAGTCCACTCCATCCGCCCCTCCTGTGCACACTTTGCAGATAGGCTGAATCATGCTATGATATTCTTGTAGCCCTCCGGAGATGCAATCCCAAGGAATCACCCTTCGGGAGTAGTTCCGGGTTACATCTCCCCGGTCCGATGAGGCAGGTCAGAGAGGCGTCTCCTTCCCGAGCATGACGGATCCCTGGGTGTGCTAGAGAACACGTGCCGCATCAGCGACCCACGCATCCGTCTCCGACTTACTCCCCTAAATCTAAAGCCCGGCTCACCTACCCGTTCGAGCCCAGGGCGTCCATATAGGCACATCCCTCCGGCCCAGAGAGTGTCAGACCCATACCCGGCCCACACACAGTGACCGGCTATAAGCCTAGTACACTATAGGAGTCCTGTAGCCGCCCCACCCCCAATTCACCTTCATGCTCGTTGTCTGGTGCCGAACCACATCATAGCATCCACAGCCAGGTTGGCTCTTGTGCACAGGCCGCATTTATTGGGTATGAAGAGGTCTAGCTAGAGACATCTCTACTACTAAGAGGCTTTTAGATTAGGATTTAGGGTTAGGTTTCCACCTTAATAATTAATGAGCTAATATAGCTAACCTTAGCTGGTGAATAATTAATGTGCCAGTAATTATTCATAGTGACGTGTTATGCATTTATACTCAAAAAGCCATATAAACACGTGGAACGTCACAGATTTGAGAAGCTGATGAAGACTCTTGTAATAAATAGTGAATCCAATGGTCTAGAAATGTTTATGATTCATACATGCAATGAATGCATGCTCATCCTCCGAGAATCTCGATCCGTTGGCTCGGATCAATATATATGTTGAAGGCTTGCTTAAAGATTGTATTGTGTTGTTGTCGTCCTATTGGTAGTGGTATGTGTCGTTTATCCTTAGTTTTGATGGTGATGGATATGGAAGATGCACATGTAGTTAGCAAATTAAGCTTTTCGATGCGATGTAGTGGCATGAATGGGATGATTTATACAAGCAGATATAATGTAGTGGTATGAATGTGAAGTTTGGAATAGTGATGAGTACATGATGCTTGAGTGCACTTCCCTTTATTGCAACCCCATCAATGTTACGCATACCTAATATAAGATAATGACATTCACATGTCAATGCTACCTAACATATAAGGTAGTTATCATTGGTGACGTTTACAGATCATCAAACTCAACATTACACACTCTCTCGCACAAGATGGTCACCCTCAAACATCTATATCCCAACATCCAAGGCATCCATCCATCCCATAAAGTATTGAGACGAAATGTAGG
Source organism: Isoetes taiwanensis (assembly GCA_021234155.1). NCBI lineage: Eukaryota > Viridiplantae > Streptophyta > Lycopodiopsida > Isoetales > Isoetaceae > Isoetes > Isoetes taiwanensis. The sequence goes on from JAJEKV010000024.1 coordinate 16,398,585, forward strand.
GATCACTAACTTATATTGCTTCCATTTCTTATTCCTGTGGTAAGAACCTAAACTGCCATGCCCAAGGTCACGGGTTCAATGCCTCTTTGCGAAAGTGGCCATGACTATCACTTTAGCCATGTACATTGGTGGGGGCAGGTCTTATCTAGGTGTGTATCCCATAAGTTTCGGCTTCTCCTAGACTCTACAAATTCTATCTATATATCTCCATATTATTACATGCATACTCCCACCATCAACTAGGTATATCCTAGAGTATAGATTAGACTCTTATTGTTACGTATATCCTAGAGTATAGATTAGACTCTTATTATACATTTTACACATGAAAGTAACAATGCCAATAATACATGTTTGGCTTAAATTATGCCTTTTTTTCTACCATTAAGTGGAATTTACAAGATGATAGACAAGCAATGCAATTTTATCCAAAACATGGGATTGCGCTTGGTAATTTTTGTGGAGAGGGGAGGGGTTTTACCCCTTAAATGTCTCGACAGCACTGCCAGACTTGGCATCACTCATGGCTCTGCCACTCGTGATCCTTGTCTGGCAAGGTCGTCTCAACGTCTTACAGGAAGGAAGGAAGGAAGTATAACTTAACGTCCACGGAGGCCAACTGGCCTATGAGACGTCTTACAGGGCGTAAAGCCCCTTTCCAGTACGTAGTACCTAAACGGACTGGAAATAACATTTAAGGGCAATATGATTAGAAGTATGCATCTAGTTTGCCATCTTGACCTTAACATGTATAACTATTGACACCCAAGTTAACACCTATAACTATTGACATTTGACATCTTCTAGCATAGGTTTGCTAGGTAGCAACACAAGATAATTTTGATTTATAGAATAAAGGTACCGTCCCTATATGGTTTTCAATGATACAAAATATATAGATATATAGGGGAGGGTGCCCATAAAGCGCCCACTTAAGGGTAAAAATTATATTATGATGGGTTTAATTCGTTTTAATCACCTATTTTGACATAACACAATAAAATTTCAAAGTTTGGCTTTCAATTGGTACTAAACACAAGTTGTTTCGACAAATCGAAAGCTCGCTATGAAGATTTTAAGTTCTATCATTATTTTGACCCCAATAGACCACCAAATGCCCTTCAATTGACCACTAAGAGACCTTCAATGGACCACCAAATGCTCACACTTGACCTTCATTGGTCAGTAATAGACCATGCATTTAGTTCAATTTTTATTACTTTTTAAGGTGGGCTATTGTAGGGCTATTAAAGGGTTTAAGGTGGGCTATTAAAGGGTAAAAAATGGGCCATTAAAGGGCAAAAAGTGGGCCATTGAGGGGGAGTGGATGGAAGAGGGGCACCCGCCCCTAGTAGATATATAAAATTTTAACGTCCGAACCTAAAATGGCCATGAGACGAATAGAAGTGATGAGCACACGATGCTTATGATATTGGCCTTTTATTCCAACATTGTTATTTGTTACCTTTAGTACCATATATCCTAACATTACCTAACATCTATCTATATACAAGATAAATATATAGCCATGACAACTACATGTCAATAAACTCCACATCAAAGCCCTTGATGACGATTTTGTCTCCATCATCACATGGGACCAAGGTGACATGAAAGTTGTCTCCACCTTTGATACCCAAAAATGCCAAAGTCCTCCCAATACCAAGCCTAACAACGAATGTAATGCACTTAAGACTTAAATTATGCCATTTTTCTACCATTATTACTAAATGGAAGTGAGAAGATGGCAGGGTATATAAGCAACACAATTTGATCTAAAACATGGCAACGCCCTAGTAATTTCTATGGCGAAGGGCTTTAGCCCCTTAAAGATCTTGATACTTGACGCACTCGTGACTCCTCATTTGACAATGCCACCTCATCTTGTTACCGAGTGTAAAGCACTTCCCCATGAAAATTACCTAGGATTTAAAAGCACTAGAAATACAATTTATGAGCAACATGACTAGAAGTATGCATCCTGTTGCCATCTTGAGTTAACATTACAAATTAAACAATACGTTGCATTAACATACATCCTAGAATATAAATTAGAGATATATATATAGTTTTATTTGATATCTGCGGGCAATAAAATTCAATTCCAATTCAATTTTTATTATGAAATAACAATAACACTAAAAGCATTGGAAATACTATATACGGGCAAACATGACGAAAAGCAAAAACAAGATCATTCTGATCGAAGGAGTGATGAGCACATGATGCTTATTATGCTATTCCACATCAAAGCCCTTGATGACGATTTTGTCTCCACCATTACGAGGGACCAAAAGGTGACATCAACCTATCCTCTAGAGTCATAGTTTACTCTTACTATGAAATAAGAATGATTTGAAATACTATTTGTTTATGGGGTAGATAACGTCCTCTCCCGAGGAGTTATGGGCCAGGAAAATGGCCGAGTGGCCATGTGGCCACGAGGCCATTTTCCTGGCCCATAACTCCGAGGGGAGGACGTTATAGGCCTTAACGTCCTGTGGCCGAAGCATTTAGCAGACCGCCATGACCGCCATAGTTCAAGCTTGGGGAGCCCGCACCATATTCCGGCATCACAGCTTCACAGAATCAGCAGGCCGATACTCACATCAACGGATTTTAAATGGAAACAAAGGGAAAGCATCTTGCCGCATCTTTGTTCTTGAAATAGAGCCAACTTTGTTTTTGAAACAGAGCATCTGCTGCAGCAGAGGGGAGGCAGATGATATCGTGATTTTTGCCAAAAAAACACAGCTATGGCGACGGATTTACAGCTATGGCGATGGATTTGCCAAAAAAACATAGCTATGGCGATGGTTGCATGCGACTGTTAGAACTGCAGAACTGGCGACGGACTATGGCGCCCGGATTTGTTGCCCGGATTTTGTTAGAACTGCTGCCCGGCTATGGCGACGGATTTGTTGCCTGCCATTTTTGCTTGGCTATGGCGACGGATTTGTTGTCTGGCATTTTTGCTTGGCTATGGCGGAGGGCCCAAAAGAAAGAAAAACACCAGTGGCAGCAGAGGAAATGTTATGGCCATAACATAAGATGTTATGGTCATAACCGATTGGGCCACATAATGTTACTGGACATAACATCCAGAGATCAACGGCTGAGATTAAACCCTACAGCTAAATATGGTCATAACCGATTGGGCCACATAATGTTACTGGACATAACATCCAGAGATCAACGGCTGAGACCCTACAGCTAAATGCTGAGGCCAAGGACGTTAAGGGCAATATGACTGCAACACAAGATAACCTTTGGTCGAAGAGATGATGCTTATTATACTACATGCCTTTTATTGCACTTTTGTCAGTTTTTCATGATATGAACATGATCATGATATGAACATGTATAGGCATGAAAATTAGAGGTCCTCAAACTCGACATCAAAGCCTTTGATGACGATTTTGTCGCCACCGTTACGTGGGACCAAGGTGACATCAAAGCTATCTCCACCTTTGATACCCAAATCTTCTAAAGTCTCGCTAACACCAAGGCGAAGAGTTGTGGACCCGATCATGCCCTCTTTGCCAGGGGCCATATGGGGTATATTAATGTAGCTGCCTGCATACTCTATACAGTCCAGCGGCGTGCTTGAGTCTGCCGTGGGCAAGTTGATGAAAACATCAAAGCCCACGGCCTGGTTCATCGGAAATTCAATCCCCTGTATGGCCAGCACTGTTTCTGACCCTTCTGATTCTGCATTTCCATTTCCTGATAATGACACCAGCTTCGCACTAAACGGAGCTTCCAGATTTTTGGATTTGCCCGCACTTATGTTCCCAAATTCTGGCACTGTGACTTTCTTGCTTGACGTATCCGCAGCAAAGGTTGTCGATTTGGCATCTAGCCATGTAATTGGAACATCCTTCTCCTGATACCTGTAACCCAACTTGCGAATTTCCAATGCATCCCTCACCTTCACCTTCACCTGATCGCCCAATTCGTCGAAGAAAACAAAGGCGGAATCTAGCCAATCCTCGTCTTCGAATTCCTTGCGGCCGAGCTTTTCCTTCCAGATCCACCAAATTCTGTCGATGTTGCCATGGTGGGCGAAGAAGATGGGATCAATTCCGGCAGAATAGAGCGCACCCATGTCCTCATAAGGGGCATCGTTTCCTCCCGTCCAGATATGAACAAATCCATGGGAATTGTTTTCCAATGTACCCCCGCCAGGAGTTGTTACAGATTCGGCTGTGTATTTCAACCCCATGAACAGACTTGCAGTCGTCGCCGAGCTAACAACCTGCTGATACATAAGAGTATCGTTGGTTTTTCGCAGAGTATCCAGATCATTCTGCCTTTCGGGCTGCCCTGGAGACCACGACAGATCGGCTATGGCAGGTGGTTGATGCAGAGTATTTCTCTTTGCATCAAACAAAGAAGGCTGGTTGATGTAGAAAGCTGGCATTGAATTGGGTAGCAGAGGATCAGGAACAACAGATTGGTTATCCCAATTCCAAAACGGAAGAGAAAACGTCGGATCCTTGAGCAGATATTGCAGAATCCGTTCGTGAAAATAGAGATACCACCTATGCCAGGGAAAAAAAAGCCAGCTAAAATGCACATCGAAGGGATTCGTAGTACCAGGCTGCACCAATCTGCTGTCGCAGAAAACACAGTGGATGTATGCCTGGTTGATCTGCTTGCGCGGATCATCGTCGGGAAGAGCCCGCAGTAATTCGTATGCCTTGTTATACTTTTCTGCGTATGCTGCATCTGCCAAATGGGCTGCTGGGCGAGTTCGGAGCTGCCGAACCTTGGGCAGAACAAAATCCTTGATCGGCTTGTCGGGCACCGGCGGACAGCAATTTAAATCTGAATTGGTTGAGCTTGTTTTGCAGTCTTTCAGATCGGGTGGCTGGATGGGAGACCCAAACGCAGACGGATTATTGAGAAGAAACGGAAGCCCTGCAGCTCCGATTGACGAGCCCAACAGAAGCTCTCTTCTGTTCACTGGATCGTTTGGGTCATAGCTGCTTCGACAGATTGAATTGCATTGCCTCTTCCCAGTACAGGCGTTGCATGGTAGAGCAACGGATTGAGGCCCACAGATGTTATTGGAGAAGCCCAATCCAGGAGAAACAGGGGAACATAGCAGTCTGCCCTCCATTATTTTACATATTTGTTGGTCTCCTGAGGTTTCAATTTATAAAGGCTTCTTTTTCTTCTGACAGATGGCTCTCTACCATTAAAACCTTATCTCTATCTCTACCGTTTAAACCTTATCGCATTTATTCAGAGTTAGCCTAGTTGCTGTTGAATGTAGTAAATTTTATTCTTTTGTGAATGAGAATTAATAATGCGAATAAGACATATTTGTTGGGCTCCTGGGGTTTCAATTTATAAAGGCTTCTTTTTTTCGACAGATGGTCCATGCTGCGTTGCGGAGTTTAAGGTTTCTGTGGAAGAAACCTGGCAGCGGCGCCGCGAGGCTTCAAATCAGTGTTTGACACGATTTTAAGGGCCGGCTTCAAATCAGTGTTTGACACGTGGACACTAAAAGAAACTATTTACTGACGCGGCAATGTAGTAAGAAATTATATACTGTTGCAATAAATGCTTCGCGTGTCTGCACCAGACACTACGAGACAAATTTTGGATAATTATTGTACCACCCAAAACTGTTCCTTTCCGGGCTTTATTATCACGTAGTGATCCTGGGAAAAAAGAAAAAAAAACGTGTTTTTTATGCATGGTTAATAGTATAAGGTTCCTGAACCTAGCTTAAGGTAAGGTTTCATATTTTTTTCAAGTGACTGGTACTTTGACATCTTCAAAATTGATCATGTAAAATACGTTGGTCAAGCTTTTGCAAAATGAAAGATTTATTCTTATTAAGTCTTTAGATTGATGAGTGGTAAATTTGCCAACTACACAAATGCGTGATTCAGACCTTTCACCGACCCAATTGCATCCACCAGACCTAGTAATTGCATTGCCACTTGAGCAATGGCCAAACGAAACTTAAATCCAATTCATCATCTTGTAATATAGCACAACATGTAGACTAAAAATGTAATGGTTCCATGGCATCCAAGCAACAATGCATGTGGTTACAAAAAGGACATGTGATTATCCTACGTAGAAACAAAAAGTAATTAGCAGTAGGACAAACTTGGGGCAAATGGTTAGGTGGCAAGTGATGATGAACATAATGGTTGGAACCAAAAGCTCAATAGGTAGAATCTCAGCCATCAATCCTTCTAATACTTTCCTAGATAATTGGGGGGAGCATGATTGTTGGACATCTTTCCACCTACTCAGATGATTAGAAGCAGGGATAGGTTCTGTACGTACAGAATTATTTTTCTAGACGTATAAAGTCCAAAAATACGTATTTTTAGGTTAAATATGCATTTTTCGTATTTTTGACCTGCTGGCCGAGTTTCGCTTACGCGAAATTTTTTTATGGTTTCACTAAGCGAAACTATAGTTATGCAAAACTATTTTCGCGTAAGGGAAACTATAGTTTCGCTTATGCAAAACGTTTTAAGCAAAACAACGGTTTCGCTTACGCCCAATCCAGGAGAAACAGGGGAACATAGCAGTCTGCCCTCCATTGTACATATTTGTTGGGCTCTTGGGGTTTCAATTTATAAAGGCTTCTTTTTTTCGACAGATGGCTCTACCATTAAAACCTTATCTCTATCTCTACCATTTAAACCTTATCGTATTTATTCAGAGTTAGTTGCTGTTGAATGTAGTAAATTTTATTCTTTTGCGAATGAGACATAATTATTAATGCGAATGAGACATATTTGTTGGGCTCCTGGGGTTTCAATTTATAAAGGCTTCTTTTTTTCGACAGATGGTCCATGCTGCGTTGCGGAAATTAAGGTTTCTGTGGAAGAGAAAGCCCCTCCGGGCTTGATTCTGGAGGGGAAAGCTGGCCGACGCGCGGAGCGCGGAGGCCTGCTTGACCCTCCGGAATCAAGCCCGAAGGGGCTTTCACCTAACGTAGAGGACGGCTGGGCCCAATCCAACCGTGCCACGTGTCAAAATCCAGGTGAAAATATCAAGAAAAGCAGGTAAGAAAAGTCAGAAACGCAGTAAAAATGGCGGAATGCTAGTAAAAGCGGCGGAATGCATAGTAAAAAACTTGCATGGTTTTTCAGATGAAGAAAAAGTGACACATGTCACTTATTCATTGGATGAGACGGCTGGATTGGGCCCAGCCGTCCTTTACGTGGAAGAAACCTGGCAGCGGCGCCGCGAGGCTTCAAATCAGTGTTTGACACGATTTTAAGGGCCGGCTTTAAATCAGTGTTTGATACGTGGACACTAAAAGTAAAACTATTTACTGACGCGGCAATGTAGTAAGAAATTATATACTGTTGCCATAAATGCTTCGCGTGTCTGCACCAGACACTACGAGACAACTTTTGGATAATTATTGTACCACCCAAACTGTTCCTTTCCGGGCTTTATTGTCACGTAGTGATCCTGGGAAAAAAGAAAAAAAAACGTGTTTTTTATGCAAGGTTAATAGTATAAGGTTTCTGAACCTAGCTTAAGGTAAGGTTTCATATTTTTTTCAAGTGACTGGTACTTTGACATATTTGTTGGGCTCCTGGGGTTTCAATTTATAAAGGCTTCTTTTTTTCGACAGATGGTCCATGCTGCATTGCGGAATCATTCAAATGCCATCTGTGCCCTTAATTGTTGTATAGACGTTTTTAAGCTTCTCTATCTCTACCATTAAAACCTTATCTCTAACCCATACCTTATCTTTTTTTTCTTTTTTTTACTGAACCATTGGACACCAATAAAACGTGCAAGGCTACAATAAAACGTGCAAGGCTACAATAAAGAAAACAGAAATCAATAAAACGTGCAAGGCTACAATAAAGAAAACAGAAATCAGTGTCCAAAATAGAGTAGTCCCTCGCCTTTTTTAATAGATCTATCTAACATATATAATCCTCCTACAAATATGCTTTTGGGATATTCTTAATCGATGCTTTCTCATAAAGTTGACACGTACTCTTCTGAGGAAAAAATAGGGCTTTAAAAAAATATAGAAAAAAAACAGAGAAATAAGGCTATGGCTATGGCTCTTTGCATCGTCGGAGCTGGGAAGCGGCATCGCCATCGCCGGAGCTGGGAGCTACCTAATGGCCTGCATGTGTTCATTTTGAAGGACCACGAGCTCGGACTGTTCAGTAATTTCTCTTACTGATAACAAAGATGAGATATTTGTCTATGCCTGTAATGATTAGGCAGCATGAAGTGCTGCCCACTGTGTCCTTGGTGATGAAAAGAGCAAACTTAGAATGTTCCAGCCAAAATAAGCTAGTTGATTGCTTTATGTAGGTTGGTGGGCAATTTTTTGTACTAGCAGGAAGCAAGTCAGAACCTGCAGAAAAGGCAACCCTTCTTCTATAATTAGCATTTTGTTTTAATGCATTCTTTTCTGTTAAGTTGTGTACCATACGATCAATGCCCATATGTTTAATACACTGTTATTGAGCCTTTTTGCATAGCGTGAAGTTCAATTTGTAAAAGTCTTACTATTCTTCCAGGCGTTATGGATCTCAAAATTAACAGTTTGATATTTCAGTTGGGTGTATCCACGATTACATCAATTGTCCAAAGGAGCGGGGGCACTGTTGCACATCCCAGCAGCATCCTTGATAGAAAACTAGAGGTAACTTCAGGGAATCTCTGCATGAGTAGATTAAAAAGTGTAGCTATAGGGCAAAGTGGACTTTAAAGTTGAGACATGTTAGTCCATCTATTGTTCATGGCAAACATAAATCATTATAAGCATCATTTTTTAGCGTCATCTGTCCTCTCTCTGTAGAATACTGAAGAATATAATGTTTCTAATATACAACTTGCTGGTTTGCATCATTTATGGTCAAATTTATTCTTTCAGAAGTCTAGAGAATCTTCAAAATCCATGGAGCCAGGATTCAAGCAGGATAGTATGTTGCATTGTCTGTATCAGAGGATAAAGTTCATTTGCACCATGTAAGATTGTTCTTATGTGCCTCTGTTCCCGCTGCTAAGTCGTGGATTGGACATTGTGTATTACAGCATCACTAGTAGCTCCTTAAAGTAAACAAATAGTATTTCAAATCATTGTATAGGGGAAAGGAACAAGGGGACTAATTTCCGGTCCAGCCGGTAGCCGGTCGCGGGACCCCACCGGCTGGACCGGAAATTAGTCCCCTTGTTCCTTTCCCCTATACAATGATTTGAAATACTATTTGTTTATGGGCAATATGACTGCAACACAAGATAACCTTGGTCGAAGCAGATGATGCTTATTATACTACATGCCTTTTATTGCATCTTTGTTAGTTTTTCATGATATGAACATGATCATGATATGAACATGTATAGGCATGAAAATTAGAGGTCAACAAACTCGACATCAAAGCCTTTGATGACGATTTTGTCGCCACCGTTACGTGGCATCAAGGCTATCTCCACCTTTGATTTTGAAACCCATGAAAATAGAGATACCACCTATGCCAGGGCAGAAAAATCCAGCTAAAATGCACATCGAAGCCATTCTGAGTACCAGGCTGCACCAATCTGCTATCGCAGAAAACACAGTGGATGTATGCCTGGTTGATCTGCTTGCGCGGATCATTGTCGGGAAGAGCCCGCAGTAATTCGTATGCCTTGTTATACTTTTCTGCGTATGCTGGATCTGCCAAATGGGCTGCTGGGCGAGTTCGGAGCTGCGGTTTCTCGGGCCGAACAAAATCCTTGATCGCCTTGTTGGGCACTGGCAGACAGCAATCTACATTTGAATTGCTTGAGCTTGTTTTGCAGTCTTTCAGATCGGGTGGCTGGATGGGAGATCCAAACGCAGACGGGTATTGAGAAGAAACGGAAGCCTTGCAGCTCCGATTGACGAGCCAACAGAAGCTCTCTTCTGTTCACTGGATCGTTTGGGTCATAGCTACTTCGACAGATTGAATTGCATTGCCTCTTCCCAGTACAGGGATTGCATGGTAGAGCAACGGATTGAGGCCCACAAATGTTTTTGGAGAAGCCTAATCCAGGAGAAACAGGAGAACATGGAAGTCTGCCCTCCATTAATATTTGTTGGTCTCTTCTCTTGAGGTTTCAATTTATAAAGGCTTCCTTTTTTTCTGCAGATGGTCCATGCTGCATTGCGGAATCATTCAAATGCCAACTGTGCCCTTAATTAATTGTTGTATGGGCGTTTTTAAGCTTCTCTATCTCTACCATTAAATTTTGTACCCCACCGATAATGTGCTAGGGAACCGCCCCCTTGAGGGGTTTCCAGCTGGAAACCGGCAGCGGCGCCGCCCGCGAGCGGCCCGTAATCCCCTGCTTCCTGAAAATTCCGTGCATTTTTTTTTCTCTCTCCTCTGTTTCGCGATGGCGGAGGTCCGAAGGTCTACTCCCACAAGGCATCCTAAAATTTAACTGCCATAATTAACCACTAAGGAACCACTATACATGTGGTTACTTATGCAAAAAATAATAATCTTAATAGAAACCACACATTATAGTGGTTTTTATAAGTAGGATGTGGTTTTTCATGCTGGTTTTTGTTGCAACATGGTTTATTTAAATTGATAATGCTTTCTAGCATGGCTTTTTTGTTAGCTTGTTGATGCAACATGGGTTATTAAGTTGGTAATGGTTTATGGTATGGTTTTTCAATGCTAGACGATGATTTTCCCCATTGGTTTTCTTTTGTAGTATGGTTTACTAAAATTAGTATAGTTTTGCAAGGTGGTTTCCACTGCCAATTTAAATACCTAGTGGTTATTCATGTTGGTTTTCTATTGCCAAAATTGTCTGTTAAAAGTCGACCACATTGGTTTTCTTTTGTAGTATGGTTTATTAAAATTAATGTAGTTTACAAGGTGGTTTGTACTGCCAATATAAATATCTAGTGGTTATTCATGCTGGTTTTCGATCGCAGAATTGTCTACTAAAAATCGATTATGGTTCGTAGCATGGGTTTCTGAACCAATTTAATTTGCATGGTGGTTATTCATATATTCCTTATTCATAAACTTCAATGGATATTATGAATCCATGATGTAAATTAAATTATTACTTAAGTATATGCTAGAAAATTTATATTTTAAGGAATTATGAGTATACCTTCTACAAGCATTTAAGACAATCCCTCTATAATTGATCAGTGTTGTCTTAGTTTAATACATTCGACAATCATAATCTTAATAGTAGATAATGAAGTTTACTTTAAGTTCCAAATAATTGGGACATTCTGTATGCCCAATGATTCTAAAACAATATATCTCGAGATTGTCCCCTTTAATGTATGTGTAAGATGCACCGAAAAGTGACGTTAATCCATGAGAACACTTGGGTAATACTAAAACAATGTCTTCAATAGATTTCTTCATTTAAGGAACTAGGTGATTGTGTAGTTTACTAGACAATCAAATAGATATTAGCCCTGGAGTAGCCATGACGTGCTACTATAAACGATTCAGTCCACCAATTCAGACAAGACTATAAACGACCTCATAGCATTGATTCCCATTGGTTCTAGAAATAATATGTTATCTGTCAATTGGAAAATCTCCTACCATTAAAATACACCATTTTGTCGACATTTTTACCATTTAGGTCCAAGGACCAGGTTATGTTCAAACTTTGCCAGAACAATTTTGTAATTGACATGCATGTTTGTTCTTGGCGTAATATAATATTTCAATGGTATGGTTGCCCTAGAATATTTATGGAAAATTATCTAGAAAATGGTTCATAGCTTCAAGTTTGCCTAAGAAAGAAAAACGTTTGAGCATCCAACTGTAGGTTTCACGTTATTAGGTCATTTTAGTTAGTTTGGGCTTCGCAAATGTGGCTTACGGATCAAGGGATTTAGAGTGACAATCCAATTCACGACTTCGAACAGGACGAGATTATACAACCTCACTGTGTTGCTTTAGGGACCATATGTTATATGTCGAAACATCTTCTACCCTTAAAAAATACCATTTGTTGAAAATTTATACCATTTGGGCCGGTGCGAGAATCATCTTACGCCTAAATTTTGCCACACCAATTCTATAAATACTTGACACGCATGTCTATGCTTGGCATAATATAAGAGTTCAATGGTATGGCTACCGTGGAATATTTTATAGTCTCATTCTCATTCTCATTCCTAAGGACTCGGTTAAATGCTTTCGTAAAATCGACGAAGCAACAAAATAGTGCATTACCAACTCCTTTAGATCCTTTCATGACTATGCTTAAAGTGACTAGATGATCGTGGTTAGTTGATCATGACGAAAACCACTCTATTTAGGGACCATTGTTCAGGGAAAGACATGCTGCGATATACCATCAAAGAGTTCTATTATCCTCAACAATTATATCCCGACCCCATTTGAGAAGCTCGATTGCCATATCTAGAGAATATCAGACTTTTCCACTAGACATATGATTAAGGGGAAATTTGATGTCTTCAACAATTAAAACATCCTCCATTGTTCCCTCAAAAGCTGCAAATTAGGCACGTGATAGAATTCTTTGGAAGAATCTCAGAAATTCTTTCTCGAAAAATACCAAATGCACATCTAGCTTTCCTTGGTGCCTCTCCTTAGATGCTGCATCATGTGACTAGTGTAAGCTAACATGCTTTTGTAGTATGATGTTATAACAATCTAGATGTCATGTAAGCTTTGGAGAGAAAGTTTGTGCTATTGGGCACTTATCTAGTATATGTTATTGTGGCGCACCAACATCGTTAGACTAGGTATTGCGTTGGTGTTACTACTTCTGGATTCTCTTACAGGTAATGGGGAGTGAGGTCAATTTGTAAGGCAATATAATTGCCTTAGTTTTAAAATAAGGCAATGACAATGTTAATGGTTGAAAATCATCAAATAAAAGGTGAGGAACCCACCTTGAATATTTGGGGTTTCTTATTGATTATAAGTTGCAAGTGTGCATCACATCTAGAGGTCTTGAAATAGACCTGGGGCTGCTGGATCTGCTTTTGGTCTATCTGATCACTAGGACAGTCCGGCATGACTTTGCCACGTCAACAAGGAAAAATAGAAGAGATGATGGTTTGTTGAAGGTAGAATTTTGAGGGACATGTCTACGTCCACCACAAGGGTAAAAAAGGTAGTATTGAACATATAGTACGTTAGGGGCCATTGAAATCATCCCGCCTGAAATGAGCATTTTGAATGGAATACGCCGCTTGAACGCCCTCTTCGATGCAGCGCCTCCTTCACTCCAGCACCAATGGCTCCAACGCCGGCTCCCATCAGGCGGCTCCAGCTCTATCCTGGTGATCATAGATTTGATCATCCGAGTTTTTTGCAGTTAACTTCCAGCGGCAAGCTCCAAGCTTCAAGTCAATCTGGAGTTTTTAGATAGTGCGTCCATGAATTTCGAGGCAGACAGATGCGTCCATGAATCCATGGAGTTTTTAGCGGCACTACGAAAAATGCGTCCATGACAGAAACAGCCTTGTCGCAAACAGATGCGTCCATACAGAGCAGATGAAGGAAATACAAGCGGCTGCAGATGCTTCAAGCTAATGACATTCATCGTTGGCGATTCATGGCAGTTTTTCGACATCCTAAGGTTTTTCTGTTAGGGCCCTTTATGGTCTTTTTTACTGATGATGTTTAATAGATTCACAGCTAGAGCATATTTTGGTATGCAGGAGTCGTTGGAAAATCTACAGCTATGAGGAATGACTCTTTAGGCTAGCTAACGCATTTAAAGTCTTCTGAAGCACAAATGCTTTCTGGCTTAGCTCCATTTTTTATGCCGGTGAATGAAGGTTTTCCATTTTTTACACAGGTGATGGAGGTTTTTCATTCATTCGGGGACGCAAGGGTTTCACGTTTCAGCGTTCATAGATCGCAGAGTCTTCTTGTGAGGCAGATTTGACCATGATTCCACAAAGGAAACCGCTCAAAGCTTCCAAATCCACTGCGGACAAGCAAGGGATGCCAATCTGTGACGCTGTTTTCCCAAGCCCCAACCAGCAGGTTAGAAGTTTCTTGCTTCTTTGTTTTGTTGCAAAAGTTTTGTGTGTTTCTATATCTTTCTGGCAGATTTACGTACCTGATCATGCTTTTGATTCATCAAATACTGCAGAGCCTGAAGCACATCTTGGAATGAAGAAAATGAAGATTCCAAATATTCTAAACCCGCTTATGTTCTGTTTATTTTGCGAGATCTGTTGAAGAGAATCCAGCCATGCTCCATGAACTGTATTCTAGGTGTTCCATAGCAAATTTATTCGGAATGCCCAGGTTTTTCTTGTGGCCCTTAACATTTGAATAGTTTCACAGATCTATTTTGCATGCAGGATGGAGAGGACTTCGCGGTGAGATCTGAAGCCTGATTTAGAATACTCAGTGACGGTGGGCGTATGATAAGCTTCACTGGCTCCCCTTATTATTTTTTATTTGAACATGTAACGTAGATCAGCTTTTTCGCTGATTCTGCCATTTGTAGCAATGGCCAAATGTCTGCTTTGACATGGCGAATAGCTTCTGCTCCTGCAAACACTTCATCTGCTACAGGTAAAATGTTATAGCTTATGTCTGTTCTTGCAGTTTCAAGCATTTTCTTGACATGATTCAAGGATCCAGAATGGTTGGCCCAAACATTTTGATGATTCATTTTTTTTTAAGTCTTGTTGCATGTTTTATTTTATGTATCCTTGTTTTTTGCAGTATCAAGTGCAGTATTAGCTCAAAATTTGGAGCACTCAAAGTAGCTGCTGCATATTTCTGAAAATAAATTTATCATTCTTTAAGAGTTTTGGAAATGGTTGGGGTTCAAATCCCCTTGCTCCTTAATTTTTGTAGAAGCCACTACAGTCCATGAGAAACCATTTGCATTTAGTCTACTAAACTTGGAATGCTTCAAACAACATAACGTTATTGGGTATCATTATTGGTTTATAAATGAGGTTAGTGGTTATTATTATTGTTTTAGTGGTTAATCATTATTAGTTTTGGTTATCATTATTGGTTAATAAGATATCAATTTTCGTTATCATTATTGGTTAATAAATCACGTTACTGGTTATCATTATTGGTTTACTAGTTATCATTATTAGTTTATTATTGTTTTATTAATGACCATAACAAAACCATGCGTATTTGGAACAAACAAATACACCTACAATTGATAGTACCATGGCATGTCTAGTGCATTTATCATGACATTTAGTCATGTCAGTTTACCACAATAATAAACCACATTATAGAATCACATGAAAGAACACCGTATTGAACCACATCCACAACCTTCATGTTATACCACATGAACAAACTATACCCTTAAAATGGTATAATAAACCACATTCATTTACCAACATGTAATACCACTTTGACAAACTCTACAAAGAAGCCCATCCATCTAACCATCCTAACAAACCTCACAAGAGAACCCATTAGTTTAGCCAGATATGGTTTTTAATGATATCAACCCACAAACATGCACTGGTATTGTAGAATGGTTTTATAGTCATAACCATGGGAAAAACCACGTAGAGTTTTAATTTTGGGTGCCTTGTGTCCGGCGATCTTCGCGACCTGGGCGTGTAGCTGAAGGCGCTGGGTGTGTAGCTGAAGGCGCTGAGCCTTAATGTCCTTGGCCAAAGCATTTGGCAGAGCCGCCATAGCCAAGCTTGATAGCCCGCCCTGCATTCCGGCACAACTCTGTATGCTCTGATCAAGAATAACGAACCAAATGTAAGGCTCTGTTTTCAAACTTCCATCCTTACGGAAGAGACTACGATCATCAAGAAGCGACAGGGTGATTCTCAAATGGCCGTTTGGCTGTCGATTTTCTGGGTAAAATGTTTGTTAAACTTCAGCGGCATCTTTAGAGCCTCATTTTTATGGATCTTGCGCTATCTTTACAGCTTATAGACTGGGATTGCCATCGCCCCCTGCTTTCTTGTCTCCGGAGGCGGAAGGGAGAAATATTGTGCAGGGTATAAGCTTTGCTTCTGCTGGTTCTGGATATTTAGATCCTACGGCGCTTATGCTGGTATAGTTTTTCTGAAAACTTTTTTCACGATTCTATGCCCTTCTCATACAAACCTGATGCATTCGATTTTTCAACACAGAATTCAGCTTCTTTTTCGCAGCAAATGCAATGGCATAATGCATTTATTAAGAAACTGGGTTCGCCGATGGAGGCGGATTTAAATAGAGCAGGGGAATCGGACTTAAACAGGGCAGAGGAGCTCATAATCATTTGCATGTAACATCTTTCTTGCCAGTTCTTTAACTTTTGATGATCTGGGCAGAAAACTAGGTTCTTTTTCGGTGTTAGAAGCTCCAGCTGCGGTGGTTGCTAATGTAGAGCTCCAGTTGTTAGAAGCTCCGTTTTAAATCTGAGATGCCCCTTCAACAGAAAGATAGAAGGCGCTTGGAGGCCTAGCTATGGCTTGGAGGCTTGGCTATGAAGGCTTGACTATGGAAAGATATGGAGGCCTGGCTATGGCGGCCTTTTGCAGAGGATTTGACCACGACGGAGAGGATTCGACCACGACAGCAGAGATGTTATGGGGACGTCTGTAGTGGCGGCCCTGTAAGCGGCGCCGCCAGGAAACCCTTGCCTAAAAAATACCCAAAAAAAACTTTCACTGGAAATTCGAGGAACTTCCAGGAAGCAGGGGTTTACGCATAAGAAACCTGGCAGCGGCACCACGAGGCTTCAAATCAGTGTTTGACACGATTTTAAGGGCCGCCTTCAAATCAGTGTTTGACACGTGGACACTAAAAGTAAAACTATTTACTGACGCGGCAATGTAGTAAGAAATTATATACTGTTGCCATAAATGCTTCGCGTGTCTACACCAGACACTACGAGACAACTTTTGGATAATTATGTTCCTTTCCGGACTTTATTGTCACGTAGTGATCCTGGGAAAAAAGAAAAAAAAAAACGTGTTTTTTATGCATGGTTAATAGTATAAGGTTCCTGAACCTAGCTTAAGGTAAGGTTTCATATTTTTTTCAAGTGACTGGTACTTTGACATCTCAAAATTGATCATGTAAAATACGTTGGTCAAGCTTTTGCAAAATGAAAGATTTATTCTTATTAAGTCTTTAGATTGATGAGAGGTAAATTTGCCAACTATACAAATGCGTGATTCAGACCTTTCACCGACCCAATTGCATCCACCAGACCTAGTAATTGCATTGCCACTTGAGCAATGGCCAAACCAAACTTAAATCCAATTCATCATTTTGTAATATAGCACAACATGTAGACTAAAAATGTAATGGTTCCATGGCATCCAAGCAACAATGCATGTGGTTACAAAAAGGACATGTGATTATCCTACATAGAAACAAAAAGTAATTAGCAGTAGGACAAACTTGGGGCAAATGGTTAGGTGGCAAGTGATGATGAACATAATTGTTGGAACCAAAAGCTCAATAGGTAGAATCTCAGCCATCAATCCTTCTAATACTTTCCTAGATAATTGAGGGGAGCATGATCGTTGGACATCTTTCCACCTACTCAGATAATTAGAAGCAGGGATAGGTTCTGTATGTACAGAATTATTTTTCTAGACGTATAAATACGTATTTTTAGGTTAAATACGTATTTTTTGTATTTTTGACCTGCTGGCCGAGTTTCGCTTACGCGAAATTTTTTTCCGGTTTCACTAAGCGAAACTATAGTTTCGCTTATGCAAAACTATTTTCGCGTAAAGGAAACTATAGTTTCGCTTATGCATAACGCTTTTTAGTTCGCGTAAGCAAAACAACGGTTTCGCTTACGCGAAAGGATTTTCGCATAAGCGAAACATAAGTTTTCGCTTACGCGAATTTTTTTTTATATATAGAGGCGCCGTTTCAGTTCTTTTGCACAGAAAAAGGCAATCCTTCTGCGCCCTGCTCCACAACCTGTGCCCCTTTTCACTTTTGTTTTACCTTTTTTCTTAGTTTTTAGGCCAAATTTACTTAGTTTTTCTTTGTTGTTTCTTTATTGTAGGTCTAGGGTTCTTCCATAGTGAGGCCCTTGCCTGTTGCCCCCTCCATCGAGGGGCATGACGATGGTGAGCGTCTTGTTCTATGGACGAATCCAGACTTATTTTCGTAGATAGTTGAAATTATGCAAATAACGAAAAAAAAAACATTAAAAAAAAAACAAAAGAAAAAAATAAGAATTAGAAGTTTTGTTGCCTACCCTTTTTATCGACAAGAGTAGCAATGTTAGGGAGTTGAAGAGAGATTAGGTGTTAGTGTTTCGGCAATTCAAGTAATTAGGTGTTAGTTGAAGAGCTATAATCTTAAGTAATTTCAAGGTCATGAAGGTTACGTATAAAATCCAACATGTACCATTTTCAAAAAATGTACTTTGACTGGGACCGGTCTGGGGTTACCTCCCTTGACTCCCCATTATATTAGCATTTTTTTATTAAGATAAATTGTTTTTCGTCATCCCAAAAAAAAAAGGATTCATTTTGCATTGATTTAGTTGGATTGTCAAAATAAATAAATAAATAAATAAAGTTACTAGACAAATTATTAGTTAAAGGAAGATTCAAAATAGGCATCTATCTATTAAAGGCTGGATTGAAACCATGAAAACCAATATTTAGCAAGAAAATAGAATATGCCTAAGTAGATTGTCTTTGTATTTTCTCTGAATGAGTTCTTTGGCATGCTTTGTCTTGTTTCTTAAAATCGGTCTGTTGGATTAGCCATACATGAATCTATTTCCTGTAAGAATGCCATGCAGAAAAATGTGGGTCTTTGATACAACAGAATGCCATGCAGGAGAATGTGGATCTCCTGCAGGGTCTGAATTCCAAGCAGGAGAACCTTAGCTTGTCAAGGATTCTGATGGATGCTAGGAAGCAAGGGGCCGCATTCAAGCAAGCTTCATGACGAATTTGGAGAAGCCATTTGAGGCAAAAAATCCTATAAACATTTGAGCCTTATGATTAGGCCTCACGACTTGCGGTTTTAGGCTTGAATTTAGCTTCTCATTATAAACGCATGTATGAGACAAATTATTAGCTAAACGAATGTTCAAAATGGGTATTTGTATATTAAAACAACTTAATTGCATTAGGCTAGCCATTAAATTGAAAAGCTAGATTTAAATCACAATAAGGCCTTTTGCTTCTGGCTCATTTCCAAGTTCATCAAGATGCTGTAAAGACAAAGTCTTCATCATTATAGTAGAGTAATAAAGCGAGTAAAACAAGAGTTGTTGGTTTAAGTTATAACCCTCTTGTGATAATTGAAAGCAACTCATCTCAAGAAACTTTAATTGAGTCTGAATACCTTCATCATCTCTTAATCTCTCGCAATAACTCAGGGGGCTAGAGATACCATCACTACCAAATTTGACTAATCTTTACACGTCACAAAATGAGGGTTTCTTGCCATTCAACGGGTCCAATGGATATAAATTGCCATCCATCTAGATGTCAAAAACTTTTTAAGGTTGCCAGACGCACTTTCATTATACCTACTAAGTATCAGCATAACATTTGCTTTCATAAAAGTGCTTCTTATTGAATAATTTTTCCCACGATGCTCAATGAAGTACTGCCACTATAGTGCTACACTACTACCAAATAAGCCAGACAAGATGTAAGAGAGAAATCATATTGGGTGTGTTATGTACCCTATAGAGAGTTGATTGTTCGGAATGGGTAACCTAATTTCATATAATATAATCGACAATATTTAACTCACATCATGTCAAACAGGTCTTTTTGGGTTCATATTGGCAACGTTTATCGACTGGATTCATGTAGTAACAAAATAGGTAGGCTTTAGACAGTTTAGTTTCCTTTTCGACGACTATTTATCACATTGCTGCTTTAATTGGCCACACATGCGTGGGTGGCTCAAAACAATTCAACGTGTAAAATAATTTAGTTTCCTTTTCCACGACTATTTATCTCATTGTTGATTTCATTGGCCATGCATGTGTCGGTGGCTCAAAACAATTCAACATGTTAAAATCATCTAAGGTAACGACAAAGGATGAAAATGTGAGCGCAAACATCACAAGAAGAGGATGCATCTTCTTCTTGATTGAGACCAATAACCAATTGAACTTGTGTAGAAATGGTTCACGTGATTAACCAATGTAACAATAAAGACAAAAGATGAAATTAGGAGTACAAATAACATCAAGAAGAAGATAAAAAGGGATTCATTGCTTAATCATCATGCTTTGAAGGTCTGAGAGCATTCTAGAAGCTTAAGGACATAGTAGAATAAGGCACTTTAGGTGCAATTTGCCACAGATTTAGGTGCAATTTGACACAGATTTAGGTGGTTTTACTCAGGTTTGTATTTGGTTTTTTATTCCTTATGCCAAAATAAAGTCTTTAATCATTCTCATCTTTTTTATGTTTGATGTACAGGATCGTGATGCTTTTGGAGCTAAAAAATCGCTGCCCATAAGCTTGACAGCAAAAGGTTGACTTGCATCTGGTTGGCAGTATATATGTGGTAGTGGAATCCAACTTTCCATGTTATATATTTTCATATATCTACCATTTTTCAAGAAAAAACAAGATAGCATCAGTCATGGCTTGAGAATTTGAGATCTTCCAAACCAGATACAAAATACTCTGTGCACGTTGCTAGAATTGTTATCTTTATTAACAAAATGCAGAACCTTCCATGTATCCTGTTATTAGTGAGAAATAATAAAGAGCTTTCTAGCAGTTCTTGATCTTTGCTGTTCAAGAGACATGCTTTTTAAAGACTGTAGATTGACTTGAGGGAATGCAAGCAAAACAAGTTTGATCTAGAGAAAGATGATGCGTGAAGATCCAGAACTTCATGGGAGAAAGATGATGCGCGAAGCTCCAGAACTTTGTGGCTTCCGTCCGTACAATCAAAATTCCAAAAACAAAAGGGATCCAAAGCAGAGCAAATGCAATAGATCATTTGAATAGCACATGTTTAGCACTTGCTTTTGAATCACTTACCCATGTTTAGCAACACTGCCAGCTGCAAAGATCATGTTTAAATAACTAATATTTCCTTTGGTTGAGCCTAAACTTAAGAGGCATCCCAATTGGCAACATACAATCCTTCACCATAAAATACAAAATTGATAGCCAGACATTTAACAAGAAAAATAATGAGTAACCATTAACAAGATAAGAATGAGTGCAAGGGATTTGTATTCCGGAATACAATCAGAATGTGCATTTGTATTTCAGAATACAATAAGAGTGCACGTTTGTACTCCAGAATACAATAAGAGTGTGCATTTGTATTCTGGAATACAATAAGAGTGCACGTTTGTACTCCAGAATACAATAAGAGTGTGCATTTATATTTCGGAATACAATAAGAGTGCATGTTTGTATTCCGGAATACAATAAGAGTGCATGTTTGTATTCTGGAATAGACTAAGTATGCAAGAATCTATTTTGAAATCGCATAAGAGTGCGCAAGGTTCTATTTTGGAATAACATAAACATAAGTGTGCACGGGCAACCTCCCTAGATAGATTTGGCATATTCTGGTGATTTCCTTCTTTGTCACACCACAAAACTTTATGTTTACTTCTTTTTCACACCTTGCACTTTCTGTTTAATGTTCATAACTTAACCTATAATCATATCTTGCATTTTTTGTTTAATATTCATAATTTAACCTATGATTAATTTAACCTATGGTCTATTACAAATAAAACCTCTTTCTATTGTGAGTTCATGATAACCCGATGGGAAAAAATATAAACGTAGTTGAAATAGCATATAATAAATCATAGTCACCTTAATATTTTGAACTTAACCCCTAAAATTGCTGTTTCAAGTGTTTGATATGTTGACGGAAAAAAAAAGGGGCGTTACAATAGCACATATTAAATTGTAATTACCATGAATTTGTGGACTTAACCTACAAAATGGCCATTTCAAATAATTAATATGTTTTTTAAAAGGAAATCTTCAAATGAGAGTGCTGCAACACTCCCGTTTAATATGCAATCTTGTTCCTAATCAAGAAAGGAAGATTCCTGGTTGCATGCTTACATGCTTAAGCAGATATTCTCTGGGCTAGAAAATCTAAATCATGAGGAAAAGATAGTGGTGGAGCACCAGATTTGTAGGAATATGACATGGCACCAGCTAACTATGGAGGTCTGCACAGAGCCTGTCTCGTTTGTCTTGTAATACGACTACCTTATAATTATCATTAGCAGGAGTAGAAAAATCCGTCCTGTAGATCTCGAAATAGACCAGGAAGAAAAGTCGTGAGGATAAACCCTAAAAGCATTTTTCAATTGGGGGATGATACAAAGTGTCATTTCAAATAAGATAAAGGTTCCTGACATAGTCATACCCATTTTTTAGTCACAATTTTGGGTCAAAGATCAAGTAATGAATTAATGACATAAACCACTTGGTCCATGTTCAAATGTATCTTCATCTTGCAAGGATATAGAATAAAGAATGAGATGGCATAAATTCTACATTGGAGTTTACTGAGCAGATAAAATCGACCATGGGGTATACCAAGTAGACAAATCAAAATAAATTTCATAGTCCAAGTTCACTCTCGTCTAGTCTACAGTTATATTCGTCGTGCAGTGCAATGGTTCTATGTCCATAGAACCATCATTCTTGGAAAGACGAAAATAACTTGGACCTTTTTACTTGCACCTTTTGTTTCGCCTATATATTGACTCATTTTCAAGCTTTTTTCATCGGCCTTCTTCTTGAGCGTTTCCGTCTTTATCTCTATTGTGCTTCTAGCTTTCCCTACTTAGTTTATTCTTTTTTTTTTTTTTTTTTTTTTTTGTTGTTGGTTAAGTGGTTTCTTTTGATTTTTTAGATAATTACATGGTTTCTTCTAGGGTGTCAATTTCGATTTAGAACTTACAAAGCACAAGACCTTAATCCCTCAGCAAAAATGCCCCAGACAACATCTAATTACAAAAACGTGTCAGCAATCTTCTTCTGATTTAATCGTCAAAAGCAAACTTGATAGCATGCCCTAAGCTGAAAAAAGGAAGCTGACTCCTTTTCCTGATATCCTCATCCCGCCACCATAGCTGAGCTTTTGAAAACAATCCCGCCTGGTGTAACAATCCCGCATTGTACCAGACATAAACTTGGTATTTATATATCTCTTGAGGCAATTTTCTAATGGTTTTTCTCTGATTTTGATAATCTGTTGTTAGAACAATAGCTCATCCCGTACCTTCTGTATATCCTTTAGTTTTTCTTGTATCTGCTTAATATCCACTTGTTGGCCATCCCCTAGAGTTTCAATAGAGGCCATAGATGCCATTGCAAGCTGACCAACATAGTCTTCGAACATTTTTCTATCGAAGAGCATTCCAAATACTGCAGTAGGGCCGAGCATAGATTCCATGGATACTATACCGTTCTTCCGTATCTATCATAAGCATCCCGTTGCATGGGACCACTGAGTGTCTAATATGCCTCAACAGTCGTTCCGCCTCTTCTCCTTATCCCCACCCCATGGCAATTTCTTAGTAGGCATATGACATTGCCGGAAGCACATCCTGCCCGTTCTGGCAGCGCCAAGTATGGTTAGAAGTTAGTAGTTAAAAGTTAGCTAACGGCTAACATAAAATAACTTCTAACAGGTTAATCTCAAACATACTAATGTAATTTTTTTTCTCCACAAAAAAGAAAACAGATTTGCCGAATTTGATATATGATTCCCTAATTTCAGTATGGAGATTACGAATCTGACCATTAGAAATAAGAAATCAGCCCCCAATCTGCAGTATAATTCAGAAACTAACAATTGTGTTATAAGCAACACTCTTTTTCCAGCACAAAATCACTTTTATATCAGTAAAAATCAGCAACTAATATATTAGAAAACAACGAGATCTAACGAGTACAATAAGGATAATCGGCAGCAAGAGAGTTCAAGACAATAAGACATTAAAATGACACTAACACAAATAAAATAAAATAAAAACACAAATGGTCAGACTTCAAACTCAAGTCAGATCGCTAATACTGCGCATCCTCCTTGGCTCATCCTCGTCCTCGTCGAAATCCACATTCTCATTAGCCCCATCATATTGTGAATTCCCATCTGAACAATCTTCATTTGAAGAGTCTGGCTCCTTCACGTATGTTAAATCCTCATCATCCTCTTCATATAAAACATTCATATCAAATAAAACGGTTGGTTGAATTGGAGCAGCACTCTGCACGATGTCTTCTACTCTTTCTTGCACAATTAGTAGCCGTTCCTCATTCTTTTCAAGAATGATCTGATCATAGTTTACCTCTATTCTTCTGCCATCATGTTTGTCTAAATTCTCAAGCAGATGAAGATTTGTATGGATGTAAACCAATTTTTCAGCATTAGAGGATAGAAGCCTATTCCTCTTCTTAGTAACAATACCTGCATATGAACTCCAATTGCATTCACACTAGCCTCATCTACATTGAATGTAGGATCATTAGCTCTCTTCTTTTTTAACTCCTTGCCTTCTTGGATCTTTTCCATCTCCCTAAAAACATCAGCAGGTGCTCTTTGACACTTTGCAACTCCAATGCCACCCTTTCGAATTATGTGTGCACGAATTCTATCAGCCCCTCCTGTCCAAGAATGCCCGCAATATCTGCACTTACATCAGTACTGTCCCCCAGTAGAAGTTTTGTGCACAATAATAACATGCTTCCACTCTAGGCCTAGTCCCTTTCCCATTAAGTTCTACAATAGATCATAAAATGAGTCAAAATTACATGAGAATCAGAATTATGTCTTTCTATATTTTTTTTTCTATTCCATGCCATAGCTTTATATTTTATTTTATTCTAATTGATAATGGAAAGCTTTAGAAAGAAGGAAGCTTTACAAGAAGGAAATTTCGAAACAAGAAGCAAGAACAATTTTAATACATCAACTTAAGAATAGAAAGGAAAATCAATTCTAAGAGTCAAGTCTGAAAGATAAGACATCAATTCTAATGTAAGTTAAAAAAAGGAAATGAAGAGGCTTCTAATTCTTTAAGAGAAACGTAAGTAATCATAATAGTTATTTTTAAAATGAATTGGGAATAAAAAAGTTCAGAAAAATAATAGCAAACAAAACAACAAACAAAAAGGCTGAAAAGGGCATATAACAGAAAACATAAAAGCTGAACAATACCTCGTTTGTTTGGCTTGGTTCTTGCTTCTTACTTCTTGGATGAAGATTTGATATCAAATTGCCTCTTGCTGCCCACAGAGATGCCTAATTCTTCGAGAGAAATGTAAAGCAATAAGATGAATTGGGAATAAGGAAGTCCAGACAAACAACAGCAAACAAAATTAACAAAAAAGATGAAAATGGCATATAACAATACCTTGTTTGTTTAAGTCTGGCTGGAATGGAATCGATTGGATGGGATTGTTGCCGGATTTCTGCCGGAATCGATTGGATGGGATTTCTGCCGGATCCCTGCTGCCTTCTTGCTTCCGGATTTCCAATGTATATGCTGCCCAGCAGCTTAAGAGGTGAAGAACAGAGACAATTTTGTCTTAGAGCCCTCTGGCGGTGAACAGAGAGGGAAAAGGGTTGCGCTTTTAGGATAACTGAAGTCGTGGAAAAAAGATTAATAGGTAGGTTCTTTTTTTTTTCTTTTTTCTTTTTTTTGAAATTGGCCACCTGTAAAATCTGGGCCAAACTAACCACGTTAGTAATGCGTTACAAGTTAGTAGCGTTATTTTGCGTCTGCTAACCATGGTGCCAAGCAGAAATGACAGCTTTTAGGGTTTCTGGCTGAGCCACGCTGGTGACTTCCCCGATTTAGGGGTGCTCACTTTTACAAAGAGGCCTAAGGTTATTAGCCTCGTTGGTTATTTACTATTTATACTATACCATTGCCTTATAAGCTTACATATTTATTGATGCTGCTAGGCATAAAACATATTTATTTATATTTAAGCTTATATATTTATTGATGCCCCTAGGCATAAAACATGCCACTTAGTGCTAGCCCTCCCTAGTATAAGGATTTCCTTGCATGTGTTTTTCCCAATTATCCCAAGTTGCATCCCCAAACGGTTTGTTGCTTCTATGCTTTCAGATTTGTTCTTGTTCTGCTCCTCATTTTTTCCATTGCTTTTTCGATTTCTATTTTATTCTATTCTTAGTGCTATGTTTTTATTTTCATTGCTCTTTCTTCCTATTTAATTTGATCAATCTTTTGTTCCTAGCTCTTCCATTTTCCTCATCAAGTTGCTTCTCTTGGTTTATTGGTCCCCTTGCTCTACTTTGCCTGCTTTTCCTTTGTTTCCTTAACACTTCTTGCTATGTCTAGTATGGGAGACTATGGAAGATGATTCCGAATGTTTGGAGATTTATTCCGGATGTTTGGGTAGTACGATGCCGTGCGCGCATAGTTCTTGTTGACTTTTCGTTGCAGGTCTATGGAGTGCACGCTACTGATTTCAGTTCTGCAAATCTTGGTTTATGGAGTGACACACTACTCATTTCATTTCTACAGATATTTGGTATATATTTATTGATGCTCCTAGGCACATAATATGCCACTTACCTCTAGCGTTCCCTCAGTAGTCATTATCTCCGTTTGTCTAGTATCATCATTACTGCAAAGGTTTTTCCCTTGAAAACCTTTCGGGGCAGGGGTTTTTTAATCCTAGTAGTAATGATTGTACTAGCCCATTGTATGGGTCCCATGACCTATTGGTCTCTGTGGACGTTAAAAAAACTATTCTATTCTATTCTATTCCTAGTTTAAGTTTTCCAATTTGGATATCCATTCTATAGCCATTTATCAGATCCATTCTTCCATTGATCCTTTGGCCACATTTGCCTCTATCGTCCTGGTTGGGGTAAAATCACGCTGTAGTGTATCAAAAACGTGCATTTTGAGGCCACATTTTGGCACCACCTTTGTGGTAGAATCGGGTGGTGCATACCGAAGCAAAGATTGCGGGAGTGCGAATTAATGAGCGTCGGTTATTTTGAATTTTATGCCACGTCATTGTCCACCTTTTTGAATTAAGAAAGAATCACCTCTTCCTCTGTTTTTTTGCCGCTTCTTGCCGATTGAACCCTAATGGAGTCAGAATTGAACGCCACTGGTTACACGATGAAATCTCTCCTCAAACAAGAGATTGTGCCCCACGAAGATCTAAAGAAGCTTTGGGGTGACAGAGTTCCAAATAAATCTGGCTACAGGTATTTTCCCCCAAATGTTTTGTTCAAACTGAAAAATTAAGGCATATGTTTTCTTGTACAGGTTGAAGAATCTGAGCAATGAACAATACAAAGAGTTCATGCAAATTTACAAAAGAATTACAGGGAAGCCACATACATGGGGTGGAATGGCTCCGGAACACAGGCGTTGGCTTATTATCCGCATATAAAGGGGGAGGTCTGTTAATGGAAGAGCTTCTCGGATTATTATAAAACTCCCGATGAAAAGCCGAGGCCAGTTCTTCTAGACCCAAGAGAAAGCATAGGCAAATACAACCTGACGAGGAGGAAAATAGTAAAAGTGACAGGGATGATGAAGATGATAGGGAAAAAACCAAATCAGGTTCCTCTAGACCACACATTCAATCTGAACTCACAATCAAAAAGTAAAAGCGAGCAATGTTCGAGACCAAAACATGCCATTGCGGGTATGTTCAATTATTAGTTGTGTTACAACAAAAAAAAATCTCAAGCTTGATCTAGATTGTTTCTATCAACACGTAAAAGGTAACATCAAATCCACTTCAAGAATCGGTATGTCTACTACCATTTTGCATCACTGTTGGTCGTATTGTCATGTTGTGTCTCTATGATGCCATCCGTGGGGCATTTCGTTGCAATGGATGCCGGAATGATAGATGAGGTATGTGTGGTGGTGGTGAGTTGTTGGCATCCACCATGTTCCACACCACCCCACGATCTCCCACCACTACACTCTACCATCTCCCACCGCCACACTCCCACACCACACACCACCACCACACTCCACCACCACCACCACACTCCACCACCACCACACCACACCACCGGACTCCACCATGTCCCACACCACAATCCACCACCACCACACTCCTCCACAACCACACCCCACCACCACACCCCATCACCACACTCCACCATGTCCCACACCACACTCCACCACCACCACACACCCCACCACCACCACCACCACCACCCCACCACCACTACCACGGACACCACCACCACCACCACCACCACCACCCCACCACCACTACCACGGACACCACCACCACCACCACAAAGATGTTGTGTGGTGTGTCTTATCTTGGCGTATGTTGTGTGTGGTGTGTGGTATGTGGTGGTGTGTAGAGACTACCTTGTGTTGTGTGGTGTGTGATTGTGGTTTTCCATCGATCACGTGGCTTACTATGTTAGGAGGTGACATATCGTAGTGTTTTGTTTTGCGACTATGGCGGACTTGTGAAGGAATGGTTGGCTGCAACATCAGCTAGGTTTGATAGATGCAAACAACGATTGCGGGATAGGAAAAATGATATCAAAAGAAAGATTGAGTTGACGGAGCATAAAGCATCGAAATTAGAGCTGATTTGCAAGATGACAATCAATCATGACAAAGAAATCCGAAAGCGGCCAGAGGGTGTTCGGGTTGTAAGTTTAACTAAAAGGATGAAGAGCTAAATGGTACAGTGTTGCCCAGGCTGAAACAATTAAATAAGGAATTAACGAAACCAAATTAAGCTAAAGGCATGTGAAGACTTACTCACTTGGAGCTGCTACCTCGAATGCAAAGATTTGAGATTTTTTCGGAAATAGTGGTCATGACACTCCTTTAGATCCCGTGACTTCCAATGCTTCCCGAGGCGAAGAAGAGGGTGATGAAGGTTGTCCATTTTGTGGGCGTTATGTCCTAAATGGGAGGGTAAAATGTTGCCGCCAGATTGTGATAGCGCGAATCGACCACCGATTACCACATTCCATGTCTATCACACCATTTGAGGTAAATATTATCATCTCTAACCCTCGTCTAAAGACTCTATTGATTTTGAATTTGTTTTGCGACACTCTAGAACCTCTTTGCAGCCCGGTTGTGGCCACATTATGGTGAGACATGGCTTTTGGCTTTTGGTGTTCGAGTGGTACCACAAGAACCAATAGACACAAGTAAGTCCAAAGAGGGATGAAAGCAAGGTTTGGGAAGTTTCGATGCTTGTACTCAGGTCTCTTTCATCCTGGCTTAGTCTCTTCCATCCTGGCTGGCTTAGTCTCTTTTGCTTGTCCTATTTATTATATCTAAAGTGCCCCCTGGGATGAGATCGCTCGCTCATTTTAGGGGCCACTTTAGATATATATAAACAGGAACATCGAAAAGAGAGTAAAAAGCCTGGTGCGTGACCCTCTTGAATGGTTGTCAACTCACCAGGCTTGATATTGTTCGCTGCAAACAATATAGATTTGCTTTGCAAACAAGTGCCTTAACTAATGTTTACCGATGTTGTCACGTGTCCTCTTGACTTAGTGTTTTGCGAAATTGCGTAAATTTGAGACCAAGAATATCCAACAGCTTATCCACGCCTCGATCGGTTATGAGACGCAAGATACCTCCCGGTTGTACCTAGAATTCACCCCATTTGATACTCCTAAGTCAATCCCAAATGGCGGCCGGCGTGGAGACTCCAAAACGAAATTTGGATAGTCAACTGAATGCAGTCGTATCAAGTAAGTACCGATGCCACATACATGATTTATTTTTTTGTATTTTTATGTGGTCTTCCTCATTTCAATTATGTTGCAGAGATAAATGCTACTGCAATTGGAAGCCATCACGAAGAGATTCCTAGTGCATCTGATTTAGGGGGGAAAATTAATTCCCCGGAGATTCATTAAATGCGGGGTCCTTCACGAGAAAAAAAGTTTTGGTGCTGAATATGAGCCAAATGCGCCATGCAGGTGATGAAGTTGACAAAGAAACCCCGGATCCTGGACAAGATGCAGACTGCTCAACGAGTCCAATACAACCTCAACCAACAAAAACCAAGAGGTTAACTGAAATTCTCCTTGTTCTGGATTTTAATGGGGTTTTAGGCAAGTTTTATGACTTGAAAGAGAGGATCCCTGCATCGGCCGAGCCAGAAGTGACCATCCAGAAATTGAACCATCAAAAGTTCGCAGTTTCCAGGCCTGGATTTTAGGAGTTCTTAGAATGGTGTTTTTCAAAATTTGAGATTGCATTGTGGTCCAGCATGGCTAAGAGTAATGTTGACTTGTTGACGAGAAAGTTGCTGCAGGAATATAAGGGCAGATTTCTTTTTATTTGGAATCGGGATGACTTGCACCAACACAAAGAATTAAAAGTGGTTAATAAGCCAATTTTCCTTAAGGATCTGTCCAAAGTGTACCAAAAATTTTGGAGATACCAGGTGACAAACACATTATTGATAGATGACAAAGATATATAAGGGTTACGCCAACCCGGTAGAACACAATGATATGTCCAAATAGTTTTGCTCCTACGGGTTGGATTCCAATTTCCTTTTGGAGCAACTCAAACCATGGCTGGAGGGACTTCTGGCTGCAGAAAGTGTGCCAGCTTATGTGAAGGAACATCAAATGTGGAACATGTGGGATTCTGAAGAGTCGCGCAACTGCATGAAAATGCTCGACAAGTATTTTCATAAATGAATCTTGTAAAACTCTTTGAAAGTCAATATAAGTAAAAGAATTTCTATGATATGTGTTGTACTTTTTCAATTTAAAATATTTGAATGGATTGTGAGTAAATGTTCTCGTGTGTGTTTAGAACTAGAGAGAGCTTGGCAGATCCCCGACTATCTAAAGCCAAAATACACATCCGAAGTGGTCTTTGAGTGGAACTGAAACTGTCGTGATTAGCTCCACCGACATCAAAATTTTGGAAGCTGATACGCAGTGGTTCAATGATCAATTGATCCTCCTCTTCTCAATGTGATACTTTCATCTGATTTGTGATCATCAGGATTGTGCCAGATGATATGCATATGTTTGCAGATACATGGAATACTACTTGATTCTCCAAGGAATGAGCCATCCCTTTCATTTCTTTGACCCTCTTTTTCACTCGACATTGTCCAAGGACACAAATAGTTACAAAACAATAAGGAAACATGTGAATCTGGATAAGTGCCAGTACATGTTTTTGCCTGCTTGTGATGGACATCACTGGACCTGTTTTCTAATTGTAAGCCACGCGTGTCTCGCACAGAGATATAAACCAGGGATATATCACTTTGATAGCTTCGGGCTTGCATGGCGTAAGCGGAACATATTGAGAGGTTAGTGCTTGCTCATTGCATTTTGCTGTTTGTGGCACAATGACAACAAATTTTGAGTGCGGGTTCACGGAATTGCTTGGACACAATAATTTCAGCTTTACAACCCCATGGATGTTGTGAAAATTTCGAGCAACGCCTCTTCAAACCGATGGTCATTCATGTGGCCCTGCCGTATGTTCGTTTATGCACAAATTTGTGAGGGGGTACTTAAAAGGAGTGAATATATTGTTGCCTGATCTAGTAAGTCAACTTAAATGCAGCAGACAAACCAAACTCTATTATTGACAAAGTGTGGTTAATCTGCGGGTTGTGGACATTTCAGACCGGGATCTAGTTGATGTTAGAGTGTTCATGCTTGAAGTTTTAAGATTAGAAGCAACAAAAGCTGGAACCGAGAGGAACATATGTATTGGGAAGTATGTAGGTGCATGAGTCACCTCATTACTTAAATCAACAGATATCTTTCTTATGTACATAATTGTTATTGTAACCTCGATTCATTTCAATGAAAATTCATATTCAATTCATCTCACAAACAAAGGAATCAAGTGTTTCAGAAGAATTCAAATCTTCAAAAGAAATCAAGACAAACTCATTTTCACAGCTGAAGCACAAAACTTCACATGAGTTCTAAAAACTACAGAATGGTTTTACATTTCATCATCATCAGAAAGAACTTCGGGTAAATTCTGTAAAATTTTCTCCTCATCTAAAGGATCCAGCCTATATACTGATCTGTTTTGGCGTTTAGTTGGTGGCATGTGAAGTCCGATTGCACGGTCTGTGTTGTGAATACTATGCCTAAAGGCGTCTTTCTTTACAAAGATCATAGGCGTGGTTGATCTTGCGCCCTTCTTGTAATACATACCTTCTATGACACTATCACCGGCGAGATACCATGTTCCATTGAGTTGGAATTCTTTCTCCACTATCCATTTTGGTTTTGTGCACATCAGAATCCAAAATTCAGAACCCTCATCATTCCCTTTGAACAACGGCGGCAAAATTATCACCAACTCTAAGTGCCTCTCGCTAACATCGTGGGATTGGAGGAGAACAAGGACTTGCTTGGATTTACGGTCCTCAATGTCGGCATGCACATTGGAGGATGGTACAATAACTTGAAGTTTCCAATCATCAGCGTGGTGCTTGTTCACACAACCTGTCCCACATGTCATCCAAGCGAAAGGCTGCTTAAGCATGAAAGTTCCCTCGTGTTACAACCGCAATGGAGATTCGGAGGATTGAATGCATGTACACAATGGATCTGCCTAGTGTCCAAAATCCTTTCTACACCCCATGCTTTCTTTCTATCTATATCCTCCACCTTGACTTCCCAAAAGAACCTTTTTATATTTTTTCTTACTTCTTGGTTTTGGGATGTGTTCATCCACTTTCGGATGTTCCACAAGTAAACATCTCTTCGACAACTTCTACCACTTCATGAGCATTACCCAATTTTATGTTTTCTTTGTATTTTAATTGCGGTTGTCTTAACCATCTCTTCAACTCGGCCAGCTTTGCCATCGTGTTCACCTTTCCGTGGTTAGAACAAAAAAATTCCACATCATATAGACATCGATTATCGTTTGTGTACCTAGCCACAAAGTAAAATGGTCTAGAAGCCTTGAATTGAGATCTTTGCACCATCCGAAAACACATAATGTCTCTTTGGAACCCTTCCTTTCTGCTCCAGATATTTGTGGTGCTTCATGAAGCGGTGTTGCCGCGAACAAAGTATCGTGTTCCCTATCATCGATACGTAGTAATGTGTTTCCTTGATAATCTCATCTGCCACTGAGTCATACTGATATGTTATTTGAACCAAAATGGTAATCTGGTTATTGACCCAGCGCATCGACTGCACCTCCTCTTGTTCCTTGAATGTATAGTTCTCTGCAAAATCCACTACCGAGAGACATGCATCTGCTGGGAGATTCTCCAGAAGCTCCTTAAACCTGCTTTTGCCATTGGTACCCTGAAATTATGCGGTGGAAAGATTTTTAGACGCTCTTTCAGTTTATCCAGAAGCTCCTTGGGTTCTGTCTCATTGTACTGATGAGTCAGTCTCCTACCAGAACTCGAGACGTTGTCTTTTTCATAGTCAATGTACTCCCATTTCACTTTCCTACTGCCACTTCCTTCCATGGGACAGTCTCAAACTTCTTGATTCCACCACGACTCACAATTTCCAAGGATGCACGCCTTCTTGTGAAACTCATCTAATTCACTCTTTGGATACAATATAGATCTCCACAAGCTTCCCGTGCTTGCAATTTTATGCTGGTGTGCCCTGCATTGACCAAGTTCATGTGATCTACAAACATCGCAGGTGCAAGTGCAATTCTTCGGATGTTTGGTTCTCATCCCATTGAGTCCATCCACTAGCATTTGCATCCTCACGCGTCTTTGAATGCAACAGCAACTATTGAAATCCTTCAATTTCACAACAAACCGGGGTTTTAGCTTCTCAAAAGCTCGAAGATCTAATCTTAATTTCGGATGTTGGTCCGAAACCTCTTGAACAATAGCATCTGCATGAAATGAACACTAAACCTGTTAGGATGTGTATACCACACCAAACCATGCACCATACCATGCCCCACACTCATCATATTCGCGAGCGAGCACCTTAGTCTTTGTGTACATTACCACACACCACACCACACCCCACCACACACCATACCATTCACCACACACCATACACCAAATGGTGGAGTGTGGAGTGGTGGTGGAGTGTGGTGGTGGTGGAGTGTGGTGGTGGGGGTGGTGGTGGTGGATTGTGGTGGTGGGGGGTGGTGGGAGGTGGTGGTGGTGGTGGGGTGTGGTGGTGGGGGGTGGTGGTGGAGTGTGGTGGAGTGGTGTGTGGTGGTGGTGGGGCCCCCGGTGGTGGGGGTGTGGTGGTGGTGGAGTGTGGTGGAGTGGTGTGGTGGTGGGGGTGGGGGTGGTGGTGTGTGTGTAGTGGTGTGTGGTGCTATGATGTGGTGTGGTGGAGTGTGGTGGTGGGATGTGGTGGTCGTGGGTGGTGTGTGGTGGAGTGTGGTGGTGGTGGAGTGTGGTGGGGGGTGTAGTGGTGGTGGTGTGGTGTGGTGTGGTGTTGTGGATTGTGGTGTGATGTGGTGGTGGTGGAGTGTGGTGGTGGTGGTGGAGGGGTGTGGCGTGGGATGTGGTGGGATGTGTGTGCATGTGGTGGTAATGTGGTGGTCGCAAAGATGTGGTGGTAGTCTATGGTGGTGGGATAGATGGGGTGTGGTGGGGTGAGGGGGGAGATTCTCCAGATCATACATTAACATGCACACACCCACATGACACTATGGACATAACGCAACCCACACCACACCACACCACACCTCACCATCACGACACCACACATCACATCACATCACTTTTATCCTATTTCGTCTGACATAAAAAATCTGCCTAGCCTGCTCTCATAAACACTTCTGAAATTTGTACACCCTGATAATAATTACATTCCTCTTCTAATCATTAGAAAAGGATCTGGGTTCTAAATCCTGTTCCTACGTCTGATTTTTGGCGTTTCATTCCCAATTCGCGCCAATTCGAAGAAGTTCATTCCGGCAATATGGTAGGATCCATGTTCAGAGATCACTACGGCTATTGTAGGGTGACCGAGGAGGGCATTCGGCACATGTTAAACAGGGCTCGTGATAAATCTCTGAAGGTGGATATGCCTAAATCCACCTTCTTTGCTGATTTCGAATCCAACCTAAAGGCATACAACAGACTGGATGCTGGGCCTTCAATGGCTATGCTTGGAGTCAGATTGACAGGAAGAGAGCTCTTAGACAAGGTCCATCAGCTTATGTTACATGCTGCTGCAAGGGCAGCTGGTATATTTGTTCTCTGTCACTTGCTTGCCTCGCCGACTCGCAAATAGCCGGGTTTACCGGCGAGAATTGCGTTACTTACCACCAGGGGATGCAGGAAGCACTGGCAAACCTCATCCTGTTAAATTCTGGGATGACTGCAGAAAGCTTAGATGCTTTAGTGCAGAAAACAATAATTTTGGATGCACCAGTTCTCGAGCCAGTCATACCAGCATTTCCTGTTGCTTAGGAAATCATGCATGTAAATTTAGTTCTCGGGTACAGAGCTTTCAATGGAAAGCCAAATTTTGTAAAGCCAAATTTTGTAAGATTCTTTTTTTAATATATCATACTTTCCAACAGAGCTGTGCTTGAATCTGATTGTCTTTATTCAACAAAAATTTGTATCTCAGGATCAGTTAGTTATAGCTCAAATATTTTTAGACTGTACACACACCCAGTAAAGGAGTACTCAATTCTGTCATGTTCTAATAATATTCCAAACATTAAATATTGCATTTCAGACTAGAGTCAACTACACACAATTCACATGCTGCATACAGTACACCACAATCACTGTACAACACAATAACCACCACATGCACCACCACACTAAGCACCATAACTAAGAAAACATGATTAACGTAAATAAACTAACCCCGTGATTCCTCCGTGATAGTGGGCAGCATGTTCTTCTCTTACATTTCTCTCCAATCTTCTAGTTCTAACATCCTTTGTGTTAGGAGACACTCTGGTGTTCTCAATCCAAAATTTTTGAATCTTTTCTATATGTTCATCTGAAATTGCATCGAATCTTTTAGCCCTCTTGTAAGAAACCCATTTCCCACCATTGTAATCGATCTCTTCCCTCTTTTTCTTTGCCTTTTGCAGGTTTCTTGGGTGAACACCTAATACCTTTCCAAGATCTCGCTGGCTGATTTTGTCACCTGTTTCAGAATCTGCACGGCGTGGTACAGACATTGCAAGGCAGCTATTCTTGGCTGCTAGGCAGTCATTGCTGGTAGAGAGTTTGACAGTCTGCATGGAGTCCCAGAGGCTCCTTATAACGATGCTCTTGGCTTCCAAATCCTTTAATTCTTCACCTATGAATTTTTCCAATGTTTTATCCCTCAAAAACTCAAGTAAAAGTTCTTTCTTCGTGCTATCCTCCATTCTTTTGGTTTATGGAAAGACGTTAGCAAATTAAGGACAATACGGCATTTACTGCTTGCACTTCTTGATGAACCGGATCCTTCTGCCAATTCTGCAAGCTCCAATTTTTCTTCTCTTCTTCTTTTCCTCTGGCGTCTTTTCTTCAACATTTCTTGTTCCTTGGTTCTTCTTCGTTTTCTCCTGTCTGAAATGCCGGTTTGTGTACAGATTATCTCATTGACATCCATATCCACAATGGATTGGAGCTCGCAGCAGGGAGGGAGCCAAAGAACAGGACGTAGGCAAAGAACAGGAAGGGGCCAAAGAATAGAAATTTGAATTTGAATTTTAGTTTTTGAAATTAGAATTTCCCCCACAGATTGGGACTCTATTCTTAAATACCGGCAGCTGAGCGGTGCCATAATTATACTTTTATACCACAAAAGTGGTGGATGCAACGCCACATTTTGGGGGGACAGGGGGGACAGCCGAATTGGAACACCACAGCGTGCTTTTACCCGTTGCGATATTCATCTCTTTTCCAATTATCCCAAGTTTGCTCCCCATAGTCTGGTTTATTGCTCTGGTGCTTCTAGCTTTGTTCTACTCCTCATTTTTTCATTGTTTCTTCAATTCTTTTCTAATCTTTCTTAGTGCTCCATTTTTATTTTCATTGTCTAAGTTCTTGCCCAATTGTTTTGATCAATCTTTTGTTCCTAGCTCTTCGGTTTCCCTCATCAAGTTGTTTCTCGTGGCCTAATTGGTCCCCTTGCTCTACTTTGCTTGATCTAATTTTTTGCTTTGTTTCCTTAACACTCTCTGCTATGTCTAGCATACGGGATATGCAAGATTATTTCAAATGTTTGGCTAGCATGATACCTCACTTAGTTCTTCTTGTTGATATTTTGCCGCGGGTTTATGGAAGCACGTTACTAATTTCATTTCTACAGTAGGCACATAATATACCACTCAGCACTTCCGAGCCTAAAGATTTTCAATCTTGATGTCTCCACTCAGCACGTTACTAATTTCATTTCTACAGTAGGCACATAATATACCACTCAGCACTTCTGAGCCTGTTTGACATGCTCATGGCAGAGCCAAAAGCTTTTTGGCGTAAGCTGTTATACCAGAAGCGCCAGGTGGCTGGTAATGTAAGTGTGGAGCAATGGATGCACCGCTTGCAGGAGTTATATGACCCCCCAGGAGCTAATGCCAGGGTCCCGGATCAGGTAGGAGAGTTCCCCGCAGCCACACGGGAGGATGTCCAACAGGTCTCGTGCATCCGGGCGAATGGCAAGGCAAAAGGATTTACAGGGGGCTGCAGGCGAAGCTATTGAAATGGGGTGGCCCATCCGTGGTAGGGCCCCCGGTGATCATTAACCGTGCTCACAGGCGAGGGGCTCCCCAGAGTGGATGGTTAGTAAGGTTGTTCCTGTTCATAAAGCTGGTAATACGGATGAGCCGGCGAATTACCGGATGATTATGGTAAGCTCGTTGTTTGCAAAGCTCCTGGCAGGGGTGGTGGAGAAGAAACTCACTAAGTGGGCCGAGGAGGCAGGGGTGCGGGCAATTGGCCAGGCAGGCTTTCACCCAGCTCACTCCACGACCGACCATATCTTCACTTTGAGAGTGTTGATGGAGGCAAGCCGGAATGCGCGACAGGACTTGTATTGCTGCTTTGTAGATTTTAAGACTGCATATGATACCGTCCCCAGAGACATGCTATGGCAGAGGTTGCAAGAATTGCGAGTTCCACAGGAGTTGCAGAATGTGGTGCACCAGCTTTATGATGGGATTTATGCTGCACTGCCTTATGAAGATCGACGGGTAGCTAGCACTATGGGAGTTAAGCAGGGCTGCCCGTTGTCTCCAATGCTTTTTGGGTTGTACATTGATAGCTTGGAGACGTGGATGCAGCACCATAGGGGAGCCGGGGTGCAATTATCTGATGCGACCTCTGTGAGCCAGTTATTATATGTGGATGATGTAGGTTTGCTAGCCCACACGGCCAGCAGTATGCAGCAGCATTTGGATGCCCTCAGTGGGTTCTGTGGGGCAACGGGAATGACAGTGAACTTGCACAAAACTAAGCTTCTCGCGATCCTGTCCTCGCAACACCCTATCCCGGAGTTATATTACAGGGGACAGGAAGTGGAGATGGTGCGGAGCTTCAAGTATCTGGGAATTGATTTCACTACTAACATGTTGTGGGATGAGTGTGTGGAGAGGAGAGCCAGTGCAGGCTGGAAGGCTCTATATGCAGTGCAAAACGCGTGTTGCCGGATAGATCTCTGTGACTGGGCGAGGAGAGCACACATGTTTAGGGCTTTGGTCGAGCCGGTGCTGCTATATGGGGTGGAGGTTTGGGGCCCAGCAGTTAGCAAAAACACGTGGGATAGGTTGGAAAGGGTGCAGAACGCTTTCTTGACATATAGCTTGGGAGTGAAGGACACCGTACCGTATCAGATTTTGTTGTATGAGACGGGGTTCTGGCCTTTACAGCATTCTGCTATGCGCAGGCATCTTACTTGCTTCCATAAGGTGGATGGGATGGATGAGCATCGCTTGCCTCCACAGGCCGTGTTGTTAACGCAGGGCCCCTAGCAGCTGAAGAGGGTATGGCACGAGCACTGTAAGGGATGATTTAGGAGGTGGTCTATGGATTACCAACAGATGGTGGCAGTGGCAGATTCCGATGCATAGAATGGGCAATTGGATGCGGGCTATGCTGCCACTCTTTGGGATGCCTCTACTCTTGCAAAGCCCAAGACAGAGTACTATCACACTCAGATTAATCCCGGCCTTGAGCATGGACCCCATCAGTTGAAAGCACACATCTCTGTGACGAAACGGAGAGCTATTGCTGCCATAAGGACGGGATCCCATTACCTCAGAATTGAAACAGGTCGCTGGGGGATGAATGGCGGGCACGGGATCCCCAGGGAGGAGAGGATATGTCAGTGTTGTGAGATGCACGTGATAGAGGATGAGCACCATGCCCTCCAGCGGTGCCCAGCATATGCCCATGTCCGAGCAGTGCACACTGATCTTAGATGCTCTGACACACTGCTACATCAGTTACTCGCATCACCTATGGTAGCGCGGCTGGGAGTTTACATCCTGTAGATTTCGGCCGTCAGACTTGCTCTTCGGGGGCATGGTATTTGAGAGCCTACTGTTAGGGTTTTTCCTCCCAAGTGGGGGTTTTTTCATCCCGGTAGTAGGGATCTACTGTACAGTTACATTGTTTGTTTTTGGTGTTGGGGTTTTTGGTTTTTTGCCTGTCTCTGCATGTACCGTCTCATAGTCCTCTGGCCTCCATGGACGTTAAAATAAACTTCCTTCCTTCCTTACTTTCTTCTTCAACCAATTATTAGACCCATCCGCCGCCTGGTTAGCCTTTATGGTCTTTGTCTTGATATTCATGTTTTTTCAATTACCCCAAATTTGCTCCCTTCTGTTGCTCTAATACTTACGCGTTGTTCAGCTCCTGATTTTTTTCTTTATTTTCTATTCCATTGACATTAATTAACACAACCATTGGGTCCAACACATTTAAATTAAAATCCCCCTTAAACCCCCTTTGGTTTGGGTGCATATTCACACGGGGGGTGACTCCGGGCAACGAGAGCTGTTGGATAGGCATATTCACCCCTTATTCCTTAATCTATACCGTACATAAAGTTCCTCATTTGTGGGGTATGCAAGTACAAAATTTGCTATACTGTATAACAAGATTCGCAAAATACCATAAGATTTCAAGCGGAATACTATATGGTGCTGATTTCATACGTGCAAAATACAATTATGAGGGCTCTCGGAATGGGTTGAATGGGTTGCAATCTCAACATGAAATGATGAGGCGCTCAGATGGGCGCCCTGGTGATGGCGGCAGTGCTGGCTTGGTGAATCCTTCATAACTTCTGCATTCGGACTCCGTTTTCGACGATTTTTGGTTCGTTGGAAAGCTCTTTCAGTGTTCCTTCTTCTTGCACATATTTTTCTTTGGTTCTTGCTGTGTTTGGCGGCCGGATTTGATACCCCTGTTGCGGCCTCCTGCTGTAAACCCCTGAATATGGTGATGGCGGGGAATTCTGCATCGATTTTGGGCCTGGAGAAGGCTGGGCCAGGGATTCGTGTCAGAGATGCTGCGAGAGGAAAGAAAGGAGGCAAGGACATATCTAAAAGCTGCATCAGCTTGGCGCTGGATCTTCAAGAGCCAATTCTTAGCCAGGATGTATCCAGTAGGCATCCGGTGGATTCCCAGGAGTTGGCTTCTGAAAATTCGGAGAGGATGGAGAATAGAGAGGTGGTGCCCAGCTCAATGCCACCTTTGGAGTCTGTAACTTTGCCATCTTTGGTTGGTGAGAATGGTGGTTTGCTGCCAGAAGACCCCTTTCGGGTATGTTCCCCAGAGGTGATGCCTCAACCACCACGAGCCCCAGCTCCTCATGCATGGAAAGGTAATGACACTGTTGCCCGTCTTTCTAGGCCTAGGTTTTCTGATTGGATTAGGCAACCGTTGCAAGCAGAAAGTGCAGAGAAAAGTTCTAGGGTGACAGAGGCACTGCTTATCTTAGAGCAGAATAACAAGAAGGATTCGCAGCAAGTTTTTAAATCATTACCTCCTGTTGTAGAAATTAATCACCAGAAGCATGTGCAGTATACAGAGAATTTGGTTGCATCTTCAGTGCTAGGCCATTTCACTGGGGCCTTTTTGGATATGCAGAGGCTTGTGTACTGGCTACGGGCTCAGTTTAAGAGGCTGGGGTTGCCTCCATATGTGACTCTGAAGTCTCTGGGTAATAATTTTTTTCTTATTATGGTTGATTCTGAGGCCACGGTGGAGCAGTTGGTCTCGCATGGAGTGGCACATATGGGAGGGGCCTATGTTTTGTTCCAGCATTATGCTCCAGGTTTCTCTTCTGCTAGGCCTGCTGCAGTTAGAGTGCCATGCTGGCTTCAAATCCGGGATCTACCTCTGGAGATGATGGTGCCTGAGTTTCTAGTGGCCATGGCCAAAGGCCTGGGAACTCACATAGCGCACTCGATTGTGGGTGCACCACAGATATGTGTAGGTATTCGGGAGGATGAAGCGTTACCTCAGAGCCTTGTGGTTAAGAGTGGTGATTATTATTCTTACTTCCAGTTGGACTTGCTCAATGGGGGAGAGCTTTTGGCAATGTTTCCCTCGCTTAAGCAGTTTCACCAGCATAATCCGCATTCAGCACCCAAGCAGGCAGAGCAAATAGTGATTGGGCCGTCTTCATCTTCTGCACTTGTTCCCCCTGTGTTGAAGGCTGTGGAGCAGGTGGGCAGTCCAGAGGCACAACCTGAACCCTCCTCTCGTATGGTGCATCCCGAGGTATGTAGGAGACTTGCACAGATTGAAGAGTTGCAGCAGAAAGAGGAAGAGTGGCAACAAGTTGTCTCTAGGAGGCGAGCTCAGGTGAGAGCTCCTCAAGAGGGTCATTTAGCTCATCTGCAGCCCACTGTGCTGGCCCCTCCTCAAGTGGATCGAATGGTGATTGATCAGGTAGTCCAGAACTTTTCTTCCTGGGCTGATCGTGTGGAGGCATGTGAGGCTTTGCAATGGGATCCTGACCCCTTGGTGCACAAGGACCCACATGGATAAGAAAATTCTATCTTGGAATGTGAGAGGCATCAAATCCTCTCCGAATAAGCGAGCACATCTCGCCATGGCTGTGAAGAATCTTAATCCAGATATCTTGTGTTTGCAGGAGCATAAATGTGCTAGGGGCGATGTTAACAACCTAATGAATATCTTGGGTAATCAGTATGTAGCTGCAGCTGCTACAACGGGCAGGGCCAGGGGAGGCACTTTGATTTGTTGGAAAATGGGTGTACATATAACCTTTTCAGCCACAGATAGCCAGGGCCAGTGGCCAGTGATTAAATGGAAGGAGGGCCAGTCTGAGTGGGGCTTAGTAAATGTGTATGCTCCAATTGGGGCCACTCAGAGAGGTTGTTTATGGGCACAACTGCGAAATAAGCTCCAGTCCTTTGGTATGGGTTCTACATGGTTTGTCTGGGTGACTTTAACATGGTGGAGCTCCCGGAAGGACGTGCATGGTATTGGTTCAGATATTGTGCAGGGGTTTTGAGCGTGACCAATGGCTTAGGCTTGTCTGCGAGGAGTGGGGTTTGTGATGAGCTTCCGGGGATCGGAGTTTTACTTGGTGCAATAATTGGCTGGGGCATGGTAGGGCATACTCTAGGCTGGATAGAGTTTATGGCACTCCAGCAGTCTTGGATTATGCTCCAGCCTTCACTAGGGTGAATGTTCTGGCCACTTCTGAGCGGCTTCATGACCACCCACCGCGGCCTCTCAGGACGGCTTTTAAGCTTAACACAACCTTTCTTCAGGATCCAGAGTTCACAGCCGGCTGTAAGCTCATTTGGCAGCAGATATTCAGTGGGGACAGCGGAATGAGTGCAATGGTTACAGCATTGGCTAGGGTAAAAACAGTTCTGAAAAAGAATGGGGGCGACAAAAGGCTTTGGCTCGATGTCGCAGTTGGATGCCTTATATCGCGAACTGGAGTCTCTTAGAGGGCGGATCTCTGATGGCTTGCATGAGCAGCAGGTGCTTCGTCAGATCGAGGTTGAGGAGGAGGCCAAGGTGTCGCAGACCAGGGTCAAAGCAGGTTTGACGTGGCTGAAGCAGTCTGACACTTGCTCTAAAGTCTTTTTCCGAGCAGCCCGCCCGGAAAAAGTATCACGGCGACCATGGCGGACATAATTAGACCCCAGGGAGTGTTGTTGCAGCAACCAGATGCTATCAAGGCCTTTGTAGCAACGCACTATGAAACATTTTTCAAGGAGAGCCCGCTTCCCTCACCGAGTGTTTTCAAGAGCTGGTCTTGGCCAAGGTATCGCCAAGAATCTCACCCTTCAAAGACAGAGCTTAGAGGAGCCGTTGGCCGGGGTAGGAGTTGGGGGCGATGTGCCTTTGTTGGCTCGGAATAAGTGTCCGAGGGGTTGGATGGAATACCGGTGGAGTTTTTTCGTAAATCTTGGGAATGGGTGGGGACTTCGGTGGTGCAGGTGTATGTGGATCTTTTGGGGAATAACGCGATGCATCCTCTGCTGAATACAAGTTGTATTTCACTTATACCCAAGTGTAAGCATCCTAAAACCATCAATGACTGGAGGCCCATTACTCTATTGTCTGTAGTGTATAAAATCATTGCTAAGGCTTTGGCTGAGAGGCTTAAGCCAGTACTAGTTCACGCCATTAGTACAGAGCAGTCTGGTTTTATACTTAAGCGGAATATTCTTCATAATGTGGCTGCTGCTTTTGAGGGAGTGCATTGGGCTCGTAGGATGAGGCAGCCCCTTGTTTTTCTTAAGCTGGATTTTGCCAAGGCTTATGACGATGTCGGTCACCGGCGTTCTTGGCAGATATGATGCAGGCCTGTGGATGCGGGCCTAGTTTCAGGGAAACGGTTATGAAGCTGCACGTGTCTGCTAGGGCGACAGTGTGGTGTCAGGGTGAGACCTCTTCAATCTTCTCTGTGGGCCGAGGCATTAGGCAGGGATGTCCGTTGGCCCCCTTCCTGTTCACTATAATGGCAGAAGCTCTCTCGCAGCTTTTTCAGGTGGCAATTGCTGACAATGTGGTGCAAGGTCTCTGCATGGATGATGGGTCGCAACAGGTTTGCAGTCAATTTGCGGATGATACATTCCTCTTTCTTCATGCAGATGAGTCCAATCTCCAGGCAGCCAATAATATTTTGGATGCCTTTTCTTTAGCTTCTGGATGCTTGCTTAACTGGTCGAAGTGCTCGGCCATGTGGGTGCTGGAGGAACCTCCTCCTGCGTGGTTGAATCAGTTTCCCTGGGCTCTAACACCGCCACACACAGCTGTCAAACTGTTAGGCCATTTGGCTTGGACATTAATGCTAGGGCAATTTGGGCGGAGACATTACAGAAT
Source organism: Isoetes taiwanensis (assembly GCA_021234155.1). Classification (NCBI taxonomy): domain Eukaryota; kingdom Viridiplantae; phylum Streptophyta; class Lycopodiopsida; order Isoetales; family Isoetaceae; genus Isoetes; species Isoetes taiwanensis. Next base: position 16,442,770 of record JAJEKV010000024.1, read on the forward strand.
CTTAAGCAGCATTTGAATTGATGGAGGGGAAGTAAACTCACCATGGCTGGTAGGATTCTGATAGCCAAGTCAGTGCTCTGTAGCACTCATGTTTACGCAGCCTCCTGCATACTTGCGCCAGAAAGTGTGGTTAAGGAGTTGGGTGACACCATTCGCAATTTTGTTTGGGGAGGGAATGAGGAGGGGGCTACAGTTAAGGTTGCATGGTGGAAATGTGTGCGTCCTAGACAGGCAGGGGGCTTGGGTATGCTTGATGTGTCGTTGCACACGAAGGTTCTGGTGTCGAAATTCATCTGGCAGTTGTTGCAGGAGCAACAATCCCCAGTTTGGCTCTGTTAGCCGCGATCGCCCGTCACTCTATTGTGTTTAGGAATCCAGCTATTCCGGCTCAGTTGCCGTGGGCTCTGTTTGAGGATTTGCGGCCGTTCCCTCATGCTTCGCCTTTTCTTAAGGGTCTCCTGAAGGCCTGGAAGGTGGTCAAGGTTCTCTTTTCCTTGGACCCTAGTAGGTGTATGGTAGCCTCATCGCCCTTTCTCTGGGTACCCTTGGACGCTGCATCTCCCTTGGCCTCTTCCCTACACCCGGTACTCAGCGCCGATGGATTCTTTGCGGGGTAACATCCATCGTGGCCCGGTATTGGGAGGGTCATCTGGCACCGTGGGAGTTTTTTAGGGAGAGATTTGGCCTTCGGCGGTGGGACATACGGACTTGGGCCAGAATTGCCAATGCTATTCCATTGCAGTTGTCTTCTCAAGTCAATCGCGTTTGGAAGTCGCATAGTGGACTTGATGCATCTCAGTTTGTAGCATCGGCTTATGGGCTCCTAAGCGGCTTGGGACCGCGTTGCCTTCCGGATAAGTGGTCGCTTAAGCTTCCAGGGAGTAAGTGGCCCGCCATGTGGAAGTGGGCGTGGAATACATTGCCTCCTCCTAAAATCCGTACCCTTTTGTGGCAGATCTTGCACCGTAGCCTCAGGGTGAATGTCCGAGTCCACAGGTTCAAGCCTCAGGTAGCGGAAACATGCCCTTTATGTGGGAGGCGACGTGAGACCATTGAGCACTGCTTTGTCCTATGCACAGAGGTAGGGGCAGCTTGGTCCTGGGTGAGAGCCCTCTTTGGGACTTCACTATGCAGTCAGAAGATTCTCTTGGGAGTCCTTCCTAGCAGGTGGGCAGTGGCCAAGCGGTAGGCGTTACATTTATGCAGAGCTTGGCTTCTGTGGCTGATTTGGAAAAGACGGAGAGCGAAGGTCTTTCAGAATGCAGTGCTTAGCCCTTCTCGGTTGGTTCCGATCTTGAGGCATAAGTTGTGGCAGGCTTACCAAGTCTCAAGCTTGTCTGGCACAGTTAAGCGAGAAATTTGGTCGACATTCCTACAGATTGTGGATCATGATGGGCGCTTCATTTCTTAGCACCACACTTGTCATTGTACTTGATCGCATTCTAGTGGTTTAATATATTCTTATATTCTTCAAAAAAAAAAATTATGAGGGCTCTCCTGCCCTACGTCACCCCCCCGTGTGAATATGCACCCAAACCAAAGGGGGTTTAAGGAGGATTTTAATTTAAATGTGTTGGACCTAATGGTTGTGTTAATTAATGTCAATGGTAGTTATGTGTTGGTTGTTAATGTCAATGGTTGTTATGTGTTGGTTGTTATGTGTTGGGGGATTTAATTTTTATATGTTGGATGTTAATAGTTTGTGTTGCAAAAAAAAAAAATTTGGCCCCTTCGGGGCCTTAGGGACGTCACCTCCCCCTTCCCCCCCTCCCCCCGGCGTGACAAAAATTTTAGAATTCAAACCAGAAAAAAACTAGAATTCATTTGAGGCTTTCATCATCTGTAGCTTTTGAATTTGATCACAATAAAACAAATAACATAAGTAAAAGTTACCATAAAGATAGAGCAGATTGATCCCATTATTCTGAAAGTCATAAAGTTTGCAACACCCATACACAAACATTTTTCAACTGGAATTTAACAGCAGCCTTTGGCCTCCATGGATTCTTGTGGTGAGAAACCAAAGTGGGAAACTTTTCTGCTTGTTAGCACAAGGATTTAGAAGCCTTGGAATTTGTGATGTTCCAGCACAGTATACGGTCCCAGGACGTATACTGTACTGCCCCGTCACGCGTACACGCCATCCCGTCTGACGTGTACGCCGACATATAGCCAAGTGGGTAGCCCTAGGGGGCAACTTGCTAGAAATGTGCATTGGCATTAATGTGCACATTTACCAATGTACACATTAATGTGGGCACACATTTCCATATGGACACCTTATGCCAAGTGGGCCATACCCATAGGTGCAATTAATGTGCACATTTTCCAATGTGCACCTTCATTAATGTGCACACATTTCCATGTGGGCACATTTTGCCACCTAGCCATTAATGGCAAGTGGGCCCATTCCCAATTATCCCACATGCCAAAAGGGGATAATTGGAAACCCTAACCAACCCCCATGTCTATTTAGGAGGGGAAACCCTAACTTGCCCAATTTCGTTTCTAGGGCTTTAGAACTCTGTTTTGGCTGCCTCAAGAGCCAAAACCGCATCCCAGACTCTGCCTGAGTGAACTGTACCCTTAGTTTCCCTTGATTCGAGCGTTTCAGCAGGATGGTCGAGCTCAGGTCAGGAGGAGCCCTTCAAGGATCAGGTATTTAGGCAATTTAATAGCTTAAACCCTCTTCTAGTCATAAAATCAGTAGGTTTAGCCTATTAAATTGCTCATAGCAGCCTTCTAGATCTCTAGATACCGGACTCTAACTAAAGAACCTAACTCTATGACATAGATTAGATCTTGTTCTTCAGTTCTTTTATGATGTATGTGGATGAGGTATCTCTATGAGCTCCTTGTATTGGGAAGGGGGTTAGAGACCTAAAGCTTGGTAGTAGATGCTCCTAGATTAGCCTCTCTAGCACCATATAGATTCGGCCTGTGTACAAGAGCCACATGGGGGTTGTGGGTGAAGGGGCTAGGCCCGGCTCATAAGGAGGTTCGTGTCGACTCTTGAGCGATCCCTCCGGGCGTGTAAGTCTCACAGGGGGATCATTGAGACTAGGTCTAATGGCTTGCCACCGTGTGGGGCGGGGCATGGGCTCGACACCCGTGAAGTGGGGTTCACTTTCCATTGGGTTCAAGTCGAATAAGAGCAAAAGGCTCTCTAGTCTCCTTGAGTCGGCATGTAGATCTCCGGAGGGAGTGATCCACACTGCCCCATCGGACTGGGGAGATGTAACCCGAGAATAGCCCTTTTGGCTATGCATCCGTGAACTCTGATCCAGATCCCAACACTTTTCAACCTACTCCGCAAAGTGTGCCTGCGGGGGGGCGGATGGAGTGGACTACCCATTGCCAAGTTCTTATGCCGACCAAATCCATTGTCATGAATTACATGCGCAATGAACTCGGAGACCCAAGCTTGTCGGTCCATCCACAGTATGCGAGCCTTGGGTAGGATTCCCTAAATGCACTGTCTTTGATCATTGTCTATCACAGATGTGATGTACCACCCGTAGGGGTGGATATATGTGTTGCTCTTATATACTGACATGTATGTTTACGCTTCCGCAGCTAGGTAGGCCCTGAGGGAGACTGGGTGAAATGACCCCTTCACTCTTCCCACTGGAACCCGTTACGGTTGCAGTGTTATGTGGAGGGCCCTGTATCGGCATGGAGCTGGTATAGGGGGAGAACTCCTGTTTGTATATGGTGGGTGCACCGTATACGAGTAGGGGACGTCACAGTGGTATCAGAGCAATGTTCTTGGTGACCAAGAGCAAAGCACTGACCATGTTCCCAGTAGTACTAACTTAGTAGGATCCTTAAACCTCGAAAAATGGGAAATTTTTTTCTCATTTTTGTAGTATTGCTAAGCTAGTAACAGTTAAAATATATGAAAACATAAAAAGGAGTAAGAATTGGTGAGCCAACCTTCAAAAAATGGGATGGTCTCACACGTCGCGCCAGGACAGATTTTGAGATTCTCAAAATCGGGCTGGGCGCAACGTGTGAGACATTCAGCTTGAACCCATCAAAAAGTTATGAATTACAATAAAATAGCTTGATAATTCTAAACTAGAAACGTGTGCCCGGCGATGCCGGGCATTCGTTGCGGACATGTAGAATGGGTATTTATGTGGAGTTTATAGATGAATAAAGAGTTTGGAGGAGCCTCTGCATCTTGTCTTTGCTATTTTATTTTGTTACAATTTTATGATCGATAAGTAAAATTTGTTGTCCTTAAAAAAAAAGGAGTTGTATGTTCATAAATGGAATAGGCAGATATAATAAAATAATGGAATGAGTAGGGTGCAGTAGATGGTGGAGTTCATGGAGTCTCGGATATTAAAAGACTATCTATCTATTAGCTGGTGCCTAAGATAATTTAGGATTTGTGGAAGATGACAAATATAATACGTATTCAATTGGAGTGCAGTGAAAAGATTCGATATCGACAACGTAGACACATCTGATTGCAGTAGTGTGTGTGCGCGCTCCTTATGGGTCCCATAGGCCGATTGGCCTCAGTGGACGATAAAAAATCATTCTCATTCTCATTCTTAAAGTTTCTATGCATGTGAGGGTTCAAAATATGGTAAATTTGTAGCCCCTAAAGCCTAACCAAACCCTTTGAAATTATCTCCATCCATAAAAGATATAAACATTTATAAAAGATAAACCATAGTCATGATATCTAATCTCACAGATCCTAAAACCATAGACATGACATTCTTGATGCACATTGGGGGTAAAAGGGCAATGGTTTCTAATGTGTGCGTGACGTTAAAATCTCTTCTTCTTCTTCTTCTTCTTCTTGATAAGTGTAAAAGAAAAATAATAATAAGTGCTTAGGGTTTTGTGGTGCACTGAAGTAAAATACACAACACAGTTTAGACCATATAGCTAACTAAATGTTTCAGAGAGGTGAAAAGCATAAAAATCTTCTATGACCTCAAATCCATGGCATGCAATAGTAGTTAAAACATGTTGCATTGCCACAAACACTGAAACGTTTTTGGGAATGCATGCATTGACACGACTGGGACTTCCATGGTTCAGTCAATTAATTTCACAACATCGTGTGCCCAGCGTTGCCTTGCATAAGTTTGTTGCGCTTAAATAGGGGCATGCATTCATATCAAAGCAAACTATCAAAGATAGCATGAAGGTCTAATCATCTAAAGAAACAAAAAATCTAGACTGTTGTTTAACGAAAAATATGCTTTGTAGCATACTTTTTCTTTTTGTTCTTGTTCCCTTCAAAACTTGTTATAGTCCCTTTGTTATAGTTTCGTGCGTGCATGAGTAGGGATGTTGGTGGGCCAAATTAAATTGTTAATATTTTCCACAAAAAATGTTGCGAGACCACATCAATGAAAGCCAGCACTGCCATTCATTTTTTGAAAATGTTATGTAGCCTCATTCATCAAAGATCTTTCTATGGCAATATTATTTTCAGCTTCATACTCCTCGTCTATAATAAACATCAACCCCAAAAATAATCTTATCATCCTTCATTTGTACCATTATGAATGTTCTATGGACAAAATGTCAAGCAAGAAAGAAACTTTAGGTGTGACTATTACATGGACAAAATGTCGAGCAAGAAAGAAACTTCTCAGGTGCCAGCTTAGCCACGACGTTCCTTCAGCTATTATTTCAAATAGTTTGTTTAGTGCACATGATTAAAATGAAGGAATCTGCAACAGTAATCGTCGCTTGCATACTTCCAAGTTTTAGCTGCTAACATGTTCGATCATTCCTCAACTGCTTTGCCAAGTAAATGAAGTCATTGCATTCATTGCAAGAGCAAGATATGCAAAATATGCAATTGCATTCAGTGTCAATTTATTATGGTGAAGTGGCAATTAAGAATTTCATAAAGTTAAAATTCAATTTTTTTTTGGCACTGTTAAGCCTGTGATCATAAATTAATAGACAATTTTTTATGTGCTCGTCATTTGCAAAAGCATGTCAGCACATACATAAGTCATCCATTGTATCCATTACTGTACATTCAAACATCATAAGTGTGTATAATGAAAAAGCTATTATCCAAGAGGCATTTAACACTCATTACCTACCAGCTCTTGCCATAAGCATAAAGGCACATGCAACTTGCTGATAGTGGCACATAGCAACATGTTGTGAAGATTCAGTATAAGACAACGGAGATGACATGGCATTGCTTGCCAGACTTGCTTGCTATGACATGTCTTCAAATGCAACAGTTGCTTGCCATGCAATGCTGCAGAGATGAAACAACAGTTGTTTGCTCCAAGACTTGCTCATATACAAAAGTAACAAATGAAAATATGAAGTAAAATGGTCGTCTGAAGCTTCTTTGAACTCCAAACACCTAGAAATGCTTTCAGGTTCAAAAATTTCAACAAATCCAAGAAGGTTCGCCAGAGGAAGTGCTCCATTGATGGTAAGAATTATTGATCAATTTCATAGACACATTTCAAACCCAGCTTATGAAACTTAAACAACCCTAGCAAGTATCTGCAAACAAAGTAACAAAGAATGAGCCTTGCGATTTATATAGCTAGCAGCATAAGCAAATAGGGAAAAAAAATACTTGCACGCTAACATTTTACCTCCTTTCTTGATTCATTAACGTCCTTGCATCTCTCGTTAAACTTGCCACCAAGAATTTGAATAGAATTTAGATGACTATGGATATTGAATAAGCTGACTTTAATTCATTTTTCCTACATCTGTTTCCTACATGCACCTCGTTTTAGTGGCAAAACAGAGGTGCGACACCTAAGCCAGCAAAGTCAGTAGAAAACCACACATTTCTTGAAAAAAATGCAAAGCCAATTGTTTTTTGCAACTCTGCGAATCATTCTAATGACTTCTGCCTTCTGTATTTTAAGTTAATGCACTACCTACAATTAGAAAAAAAACAATGTAGGAGATGACCTCACTTTACACTTTAGATGTGAAATATGTCTTACCAAGAAAAAAGCAAGAAGGCTTCAACCTTAAACTTACTTAACTTGCACACCTAATGGGAACCTCAATAGCATCACTCTACAAACTTTGGGATGATATCAATGTTTGACATGCCAGCCATATCCTTTCACATATTTATCTCTTGCACGAATTGAGAAGTCTGATTGGGGCTCAAGATAGTCCTAAAACTGGCAAGGGATTTACAGATTTGGCTGGCAAATAGACTCACGGTACAATATAGTACTTCAAAATGAAATAGGAAAAAGCACAATAAAAAGCATGAAAGGGTCGAAGTCTCAATTTTGCAAATCTCCACTATTTCAAAGATGAACAAAGTTAATATAACAGATACAACTACAAAATGGTGAAGAAAACTCACATGCAAATTGGGTATTTAGATAGTTCGCCTTTACGCATAGATCCACCTTCAGTATTATTAGATGGCATGCCGTTGTTCTCATTGCCTGCAGAACAAACGATGGAAGAAAGTACAAAGGAGAAACAAAAAATGATCTCCAATACTATTTTGATCAAACTCAAAAGTAATAGAGGAAACTGAAAGCAAAAAAACTGTCAATGGCAGATTCCTGAATCTCAGAATCCTAAACAGCAGCATGGAATGAAGATCTACCCTAAAAAATTTTAAGGAGATGAAACCTATTATGTTGTCACTGCAAAAGACCTCTTATCCTTCTTTGATTTACAGAATAAGAACTTACATTCAATTTGATATGAAAATGGCCCCAAAATAAGAACAATGAAATTATGCAATAGAAGTATACCTTGCATGCGGGACTGGCTTGCAAAAATGCAATGCAATGTTGGCTTCCTTTGTGACAGAAAGCAAATGATTCTCTGATTTTCCATCTTAAACAATCCTAATAGAGCGCACTACCTGCTTAAAAAAACGGTGATTAGAAAACTATGCAATTCTAAAATTCAGAATTCTCTGATTAGAAAAAGAACCCTGTGATTTGAAAAACCTGCAACATGAGCAAGTCAATGCGAAATTTTATTCACCGATCTCTATGATAGATCGGGATTACTACCCGAAATATTTGGGAAAAATGATAATAGAGAAGTCGAGATCGAGAAAATAACATTCCTTTATTCTGAAAATTGCATGCCACATCACGGGGCATATCCGGAAGTAAGAAGTGCATAAAAATCACTTAGGTATGTCAACTCCGGGATATAAATATGGTCTCTTTCTTAAACGGTCATTCTTGGGGTTACAGACTAGATGCTTGGAATGCTAATGACGGCAACTTTGTGGATGGAGTCATTATAATCTGATATGGAATTCTCGCCTAAATGTGGCTTAGAAAAGGTCCGAAGATAAGAGGGTTTTCTAAGCGGATATGTTGGCTTCTCTGAGATATTAATAACCTGTAAATTTGGATTTAGGGTGTGAAAAGTAAAAAAAGCAAAAGGTTATACTTGTTTCGGACATGCATTTAGATCCACTGAATCAGATGATCAGGGAACAATAATTTTGCCTCAAATGACGGTGTTCATGGACCTGCCAAAATGATACAGCTCCTTAATATGATGAAGGATCTAAATTTAAAACGTGTGCAGAGCCTTAGAAACTCAAATGAAACTCAACCCATGAATGCTTTAAATAAAAACTCAACCTGTTCCAGCCGATTCTTGGCGTGTTCGGGCATAAAAGCTCCAATCTTCAAATTTTTTTGCCTCCCCGCAGATGGATTTGCATGTTTTGACAAAGGAAAATAAAGTTTAAGGCATGACAAATAAAATATTCGTTGAGCTATTCGTTGAGCTTCTTTGAAGAACATCTTAAACAAAAAGGTCGGAAGAAACAGGCATCTCAAAATTTACCTGCGGGTTTTTCGTAGCCTAAGCCCTTCCCATCTCTTGAAGCTGCAAAAATAGAAAGAGATTAATAAAACATAGATAAACGAAGACCTCTGAAAAAATGCCGGAAGAAACAGATAAATCTGAAGAACGGATTTACCTGCTTGTGGCGAAACCAGAAAACTGGCGAAGCAAGAGTCAAGCCTGCTTTTCTTGAAAATATGGAGATCAGAGGTTACACAGAACCAGTTACCTGAAAGACCATTGAAGCTTCAGCCCGTTGCTATCTGGGCTACAACAACTGCAAGCAAGCAACCAAATCAAATCAAATCTGTATTTCTCTTGCAACCGAAGCAAATCTGTTTCTCTTTTAGAGCCTAATACGACAAATCTCTACACCTAAATCTGGAAATGAAATAAGTAAGGGTTTGTACCATTATTCAAGACGGAATGCCGCCGACGCCATAGCTACAATCTTCATCCGGTCCGAAGTACGAAGTTCAAATAGCAAGTGGGAAGAGACGAAATTCAAAAACAGTCACGGAAGGGGTCCCGCAAGCGGTAAGGGAACGCCGCATGCGGCGTTACATGCGGCGTTCCAGGCACAACTTCCAACACCATCTCAAAATAAAAAAGAAGATTAGAGCGAAGAAACAGTAGAATTAGCAAGTTACATAACTAAAAAGTAGCAAATTTGATAGTGGACCCCACCATGTCTCACACGTCGCGCCAGGACAGAAAATGAGATTCTCAAAATCGGTCTGGGCGCAACGTGTGAGACCTTGCTTAGATTAAGGTGTTTTAGGTGCTTTAGATAACCCAAAAAGGTAGTTTCAAGTTTGACCTAAAAAAATTACCCCTATAAATAGACCTTGACCCCCCCCATTTCGCGTACCCTGCTTAGAAAATTCGCTCTCCTTGCCAAGGCGATCTTTTGCCAGAGTCTCGATCGGCAAACCGTCTAACATGGCCCTGGACGAAACAAACCGGCGCTAGAAAGCCTCGCCGAAGCACATCCTCCAGTATGCAGTGACCCCGGTCCGATTCAAAGGGCACTTCGCTAACGCCTTCTCAATCACGGAATCTTCATCAGGGGACGGACTTTGACCGAGCAATCGACGGAGATCATAGGGAGGAGCGCCCGACATCATGCAAAGAAATCCTTGAAGAGATCGCCGAGGAGGAAAGGAGAAGGTGGAAGAACGGAGCAGAGGGGACAGCCGACCGGTCGAACAATGCAAAATCAAGCTTGGGCCCGCTTTGCAAGAGGAGGAGGAGAGACAGAGCAAAGGCCGGCCGAAGCTACCCCCTGGCGAGGAAGCAGACCTTGCACGCCATCGCCAAGTATGAAGACAAGGAGCCGCCGAAAGCAGAGGGACGAAGAACCGAAGACGGTCCAATCATAGTTGGGCGGGTCAAGAAGAAGAAGAGGAAGGCCAAGGCCATCAAGGTGGGCGCAGAAGAGTCGCTAAGGTTGGTAAGCGAAGCGGAGGGCCCCGGCCATCAATGAGCCGTCAGGTGAAGAGACCCCGCCTTCGACCGACGACTCGGACGACGATTATGTCCCCAACACAGAGGGGGCAAACTCTTCGAGAACCTCGGTCGCAGAGAAGGAGGTACCCGAGCAGGTGGCGCCGATGGGCGCGTACCGACAGACGCGCTAAGCCCCCACCATTCCCGACGCGGGGACAGAGTCAAAGCCCCGCTGCCGCGAACGGGAAGCTTATGTGATAGACCCCGTGAAAGGTCTATCGGAGAGGATCAAGGAGCACAACGCTTACATGGCGGGCGGGAGGCCTACAATGCCTATTACCGTGAGCACAGGTGAGAAACAATCGGCGGACATCCGACAAGAAGCCAAACATTGAAGCCGCCACCACCCAGGCCCAAGCCTCCCAGAGCACCAGGAAAGAAGCGAAGCAAGAAGAAGTCGGAGGACAGAGCTCTCAAGGAAATCCGGCACTTCCAGAAGAGTTACAGACTCTTGATCCCTCGGGCACCATTCCAACGCTTGGTCCGTGAAGTCATGCAGGAGTACAACACGGACATGCGAGTAACCGACGAGATGCTGCTGTGCTTACAGGAGGCGGAGGCAAAAATAGTGCAAAGATTTTGAAGATTCGGCGGCCGCGACAAGACACGCGAAGAGGGTTACCCTCATGAGGCAGGATATGTATCTTGCCAGGCACATCAAGGGAGAACGCCCTTGAGACTTTTGTAAATAACAGAAATTTTGTTAAAATAAAGAATTTTGTGGATAAATAATGTGTCTAATCTAGCTTAATTAAGTCAAGTTATAGAATTCTAGCTTTTGTTTTGATAAAATTGGAGTTTTTAAGCAAAATTGAGACGATGTCTCACATGTCGCCGCCAGACGATTTTGAGATTCTCAAAATCGGGCCGGGCATAACGTGAGACCATGCCCAAAAGTGCCCAAAACAGCTCCAAATCGACCAAATAAGGGGTCAATTCTGCCTAACTCGACGAGTTTAGTGGAATTACAGCCTTAGATTACCCAAATTGATTAAGCCTGGTCCAATTAGGACCGATGTCTCACACGTCGCGCCAGGACAGAAAATAAGATTCTCAAAATCGGTCTGGGCGCAACGTGTGAGACCTCGCACCATTTGCTTCACCAAATGACCTCCAGTTTGCTGCAATAGGTTCATTAGTTGTCTTAGCATGCTTTAAACCAAAAATCGGCCTTCAAACCCTCAATTGCACCTCCTAATAGGTCGAAACGCCCGACTCCAAAGAAATTCTAGGTCATCCGTAAATTAGGGTTTTCCCCTTTTCTATAAATAGGTCCATCATTTTTTTTCATCTAGTACCACTGCAAGTTTGCTTCCACGCTTAGGCGATCTTCCAGCTCCCCCCAGGCGCTTCGCATTCGTTTGATACTCCTTCCTTGCTAGATCAATGGCCATCGCGACTTCAGCGATGGTACAAAATGGTGCCCATGCCGGGCCGAAGGATATCGATGACATCTTCCGCGTCTTCGAGAAGGAAATTGATATCCAAGCTACGCTTGAATGCAACCCCAAAGATATAGGCAAGTATTAGCGAGTTCCAAGCTAGGGTAGAACCTTCCCTTGTCCGTGTTCCCCCGTGATAGGATACTTTGTTCCCCGCCAATCCTTCAAGCGACCTTGGGTGATGTCCCCAACATCGCCAAGTACTTAACCAACAAAGCGCCAGAGGGCTACCGACTACATGGTCCCGACAGCCAACAGACCAAGTACTTCTCCTACACCACGCCTTTAGCCATTTTCTTATCCCACTGCGTCGAAAACCCAATGGGGGCAACCTCTATCCCTCCGGTGGAGGTGGACCCCATAGCAAAGGTCTGTAAGAGCGATGCTTTTGCAGCACCAGCAAGAGCAGAACGAAGACGAAGAAGAAGAGGAGTCCAACAACGATAAGTATACCGAGCTCGACTTCGCAGGAGGAACGACAACAAGCGTAATCAGAGATGATGAACTTCGAAAGAGCCCGTAACATCGAGTTGCTCCCCACTCTGCCAGGGCATCACAAGCCTAGCCCCAATCATCATCAATCGGAGAGGAGTATTTGCTCCTCACCGACATCCGTAACCTTCCCGAAAAGTGGAGAGGGAGCCTCGATTGATGAATTACTCCACCAGCTAACATGGTCGACTTGACGACTTCATCGTCCCGAGCCTCTGACTTTCCTCTCCTATGAGGGAAGCCGACACCTGGCCAATGAGAGTCGACTTCCGGACATACAGCCTACAAAGTGATCGTGCAAATGATGGAGGAGCAAGAGGCCAACGGAGGAAGAGTTCCTCGCCCTCCAAGAACAGATGGGGATCCGTGGGAAAACCACGAAGCATTTTAATGCCGAGGCCTTCGACACCACCTCCATCAAGAGGAGAAGGAATCGACCTCCCCGTGCACTAATCGACACCATAATCGGCGACTACGGGGAGCTCACCGAGATAGGGGTCGGCAATCACGCTGATCGGCATAGAGCAGAGGCCAATCCAAATGAGAAGCTTCATGACGACAAATGACAGTCCCTCGAGGTACTATCCGCCGCTACTAGATGGGAGAATAGTGGTAATCCACCGCAAGTTCAGCCCCGTGAGGTGAAGAAGGAGTGTTCATGCTGATTGCACTCTCAAGCTTGGCGCAGCATGCTCGCATAGCCAAATGTCGACTATGCCGCCCCCTGGTCAAGAGAGCAATGGCGCTTTGACCTCTTCGACTTCCCATACCCCATCGACGCCGGGGCGATTGGCGGTCACCGCAGCCCCTCACATCGTAATAGGGTCGAAGAGCCGGTGAGAGCCTTGCAGGGCGGCTCGTCCGGCAAAGCGTCATCGAACTTGGGTCATTCGGTGGAACGCCCAAGTTAAGAAGTTCCTTGAGGACAACCCCGCCTTTACCGGTGATTTCAAGATTAGTTAGACTCTTGATCCCTGAGACTTTTGTAATTGAACTACTATATAATATAAATATAATTTCTCTTGCACTTTAAAATGTTTTGTTGATATGCTTTGCCCCACAACTATACCAACAAACATAAACAATGCAAGAGAACAAGTAAATCTAACCATATAGCCATGAATTACTTGTGTATGCAGCTAGAGGCCTTGGCTTAGGAGAACAACAATGCCGAGACATCATGGAAGAACAGATTCCCTTGCACTCACCTCCCGGCAAGGAACCTATTTGAAGAAATGGAACCCATGACCCCGTGAGGAGGAGATATCCCGATGAGGACGGACCTTGAGCGGATAAAGGCTCTACTAGCCGCATGCTGTGAACAGGTTCAGTGGGCAACGCTCAATTGCCACAAGCATCAGCTCGGAAAACAGGAAGGGACAAGAGGAGGAGCAAGAGAAGGAGATCCCCCAGCTCAGATTCCTCCGACTCAAGCTCAGACTCAGATTCCGACTCCGAGGAAGAAGAAGAGCAGGCCCGGGACCGACCAGATGGAAGGCAAAGGAACACCAAGATGGAAGGCGAGGAACACCCCGTGAGGGACGACAAAGGGACACAAGAGTCTCCGGACTACCGTAAGAAGGTAGACTCGCTTTGGGAAATGTTTGGAAAGCCGTAAAACTCGAAAGCAATTCTCGGGCGAAACAGGTCGAATGGAGGCCGAGGCTTGGCTTGATGAAATGAGTGAATACGGCAACGCTTATGGTATGAAGGACAAGGATAAAGGCGAAAGTAGCAACAACCAACCTGAAAGGAGCAGCACGATTTGGTGGAAGGGGTATGCAAAGGCCCATGGATTGAGCAGGGATGCTTTGCGGTGTTCAAGAAGTTTGCTAAAGCCTTCAAAGCCACCACTACGCCCCAAGAGAGCACAAGTCCAAAGATGATGCAAAGAATTTATAGGTTGCAACAGGGAATCAAATCAGTCCGTATATACAGAGGAATTCATGAGGCTAAGGTCAGTATGAGGAGAGAAGCATGCAAAGGAAAGCTATATTGAGGGGTGAATGATGAGATTCGCAAACTGGTGAGGGCAATAAACCCTAAGACAGTATCAGAAGCGGAATGCAAGGCTATAAGCTTGCAAGGAACGGGACCTCAGAATAGTGGGCAGAGGCAGCGGTATTTCCGTGAGAAAGACAAAGCATCGTGGAGCTATAGCCCTAGAGCAAAGAAGCCTGTGTCCAGCTAGAGCCCCATATGGTGGCAATCAAGGGAAGCGTAACGAGAAGAAGCAAAGTCCTTCAAGGACAAGCAAGAGGGCTCAAACTACTCCAAAGCAGTACGATCCTTTTTACAGGCTATGCCCAAGGAGAAGAGGCAAGAGTGCATGGAGAAACAGCTTTTGTTTCCGATGCTTCCCAGCCAAAGCCATAGAAAATGAACCGCCTATGTTATGAGTGCAAGACTAGCGTAATTGGGAGATTGGGACATCCCGTCTCGATGACGACGACGGGCGGCAGCCCGTGACTACATCCGTGGTGAGGTCATATCTTTGCCGCAATAGATACTGAGCAGCAAAGCAAAGAGTCAATATAAGGTAATTTCCACAAGGGGAAGGCCAAAGCCAAGTCTTTTATAGTCCGATAGATTCGTGAAGTAGCCATAATTTTAAGTCCCCAAGAATGGTGCAAATGTTGAAGTTGAGACCGCCAAGTCAAACCCGAGACCCGTTATTCTAGCAAGTGGGGCGAAGAAGCGCGCATGCCAGCAAGAGGATCAATTTCGACATCGACCGCCGTATAACCATCCGTGATAAAGGGCAGTAATGGGCATTGGCAAGTATGATTTAATCATAGGAATGGAGTACCTTGGACGGGGGGGGCCATCATTGATTGTGGAAAGCTTTAAAGTGACCTTCCCAACGTCCGACGGCAAGATTATTGAGATCACGGGTAAGGAAGTTGTTCCCATCATGCAATGCATGTCTTCTAAACTACTGCTCAAGTCAATCAAGAGCTAACAGGTAGCATACATCTTCAAGCTTGAGATCGATGAGCCGAGTACCTAAGAAAGCAAAGAAGACAAGGTGCTCAAGAAGTTGCCGGGCGGATAGCTAACTTGATCACGGAATTCCATGATCTCTTTCCCCGATGAGATCGAGCATCTCCCTCCTTACGAAGTCGAGTGTGAGATAGCACTTCGAACCGAAACGGTTTAGCACAAGTAAGGCTCCATACGAATGACGACGCAGGAATTGACAGAGCTAAAGAAGCAATTGCGGGGAGTTGCTCGACCTAGGCTTTATTAGACCTAGCGTCTCGCCATTTGGAGCGCCCATTCTCTTTGTCAAGAAGAAGGATGGCGGTTTGAGGATGCATAGACTATAGGCGCTGAACAAGCACACCATCAAAAACAAGTATGCGCTTCCCGTGCCTGATGACTTGATGGATCAGCTTCAAGGAGCAAAGGTCTTCTCAAAAATCGACTTAAGGTCGATATCATCAGATCCGGATAAAGGAAGAAGATATTCATAAGACCGCCAGACGCTGGTATGGACATTATGAGTTCACGGTAATGCCTTTCGGCTTATCGAACGCTCCAAAGAACGCTCATGAGGCTCATGAACGATATCTTCGTGGGAGTTCTTAGACACCTTTGTGATAGTGTTCTTTGACGACATTTTGGTGTATAGCGAGATCCCTTTGAAGAGCACGCATAACACTTAAGGAAGGTCTTTGGAAAAGTTGAAGAGGCACCAAGAAATCGCCAAGTTGTCGGGCGTGTCACCGAACTAAAAAGGTAGAATATCTTGGTCACGTGATCTCGGCCCGAAGGAATTTCGACGGACCCTTCCAAGATTGAAGCCGCCATTCAAAGGGTCGGCAATCAAGAATGTGCATGAGGTCGAAGTTTTCTCGGCCTAGCAGGGTACTACTGTGAAGTTCGTGGAAGAACTTTGCTAAGATAGCGCCCCGCCAACGGACTTTGACGAGGGCGAAAAAGTGAAAAATTGGGTAGATCATTGGCACAAGAAAGCCCAAAAGGGGTTTGAATTGTTGAAGGAAGCCTTAACAACCGCCCCGGCCCTAACCCCTCGCCGCACCGGAGAAAGATAAGCTTGTAGCAACAGATGCGAGTAAGATAGCTACAAAAGTAAAGGTTCATGCAAGAAGAGCGTGTCGTGGCGCATGACTCCAGGAAGATGAACGACGCCGAAACGCTTGCTACCCCACGCGATGATCAAGAGCCGCTTATGGTTGTCGGGGCATTAAGAATTTGGAGGCATTACCTTTTGGGAAGAAAGTTCCAATTGATACCGGATCATCGAGCCTCCAAATGTATTTACGCAAAACCACATCTCAACCTCGAGGCGTAGAAGGTGGATGGAGTTCCTTGAAGAGTATGACTTTGATATAGTTTACAAGCCAGGGAAGCTCAATGTGGTAGCGGATGCGCTTTCAAGGCATCCCCTGACAACTAGAGTGCATTGCAATGCAATTTCGACGCTTTCCAGCGACTTCGGGAAGAAGATCGAAGAATTCTTGCCAACAGATGTCGACTTCAAGGAAGTATGGGCAAGCTTATGCAGGGAAGCAAGAACGATAAGGAACGGGAAGCCTTCAAACATTTTAAGAAGGAAGGTAACCTATTATATCATAAGAACAAGTTGTGTGTGCCAGAATCTTCAGGAGTAAGGAAGTTGATCCTCCATGACACACACAACAGTCCAATAGCTGGCCATGCGGGGTTCATGAAAACATATTTCAAAGTACGCAGCAGCTATTATTGGCCAGGAATGAAGAAGCGGTAGCTCGCTACATCAAGGAATGTCGGCTTTGTCGAAAAACGGCGTAACGACTTCAATTCCGGGAGCTTTGGAGCCCTTAAGCGGTGCCAAACGTTAAGTGGGAGGTCATCGGCATGGATTTCATCACGGGGCTTCCAAGGACGGAAGAGGGAAGGATGCTTTGATGGTAGTAGTCGACAAGTTGTCGAAGATGGCACATTTCGTGCCTTGCGACTACGATATACAGCTATGGATACAAAGAAAGCTCTTCACCAAAGAGATCTTTAGGCTTCATGGCATGCCAAGGGAGATCATCTCCGGCGAGGGATCCGGTTCATGAGCGCCTTTTGGCAAGACCTCTCTGCGACCATTCGCACGGTTATCCATGAGCACGGCGTATCATCCTCGACGGATGGCCAAACGGAGTGGACCAACGAAATTTTGAGGACATGCTACGAAACTATGTCCGAATAAACAAGGTATGTGGGAAGAATTTATTCACTTGGTGGAGTTTGCATACAATAGCACCAAGCAAGAATCATCCCAAATGTCGCCGTTTATGATCAATTACTGTTATCAATGCCTAACTCCGCACACTTGGCACAATCCCGTGTCAAAAGTAGAAGTCTCCCGGCAGATGTTGGCCGATATCACGGCGGCTACTTTCGTGGAAGAGGTGCGAGGGTATCTCCTAGCAGCAAGGAGTCGGAAGAGCATCATAGACAAGCATCGAACAATGAGAGAATCTCGAAGTTGGCGACAATGTGTGGCTCAAGATCAAGGTGAAGCGGTGGCCCGCGATCGAAATTGTAAAAAGCTTGCTCCAAGGTGGGCTGGACCTTTCAAAATAGTCCGAGAGTAGGTAACCAATCCTACAAGCTAGAATTGCCACCGCACCTAAAGATTTATAAGGTCTTCCACGTGAGTTTCATCAAGAAGCACACTCCAAACCCGCACGGTCTTGGACACTCAAACGTTGTTGGAAATGATCGAGGAGGAGCTGGAAATAGTTCCAGAATTGATTCTTGATAAAGCTTTCAAGAAAACAAGGAGATCAGAGTTCCTTCAGTATTTGGTCAAGTGGAAATACTTGCCAGTGGAAGACGCCACGTGGATACTTGAGAAAGACCTAGTAAAGAAGTATCCACAGTTCATGGAGCAATGGGACGGCAAAGTCATCTCCGAAGAAATCGGCTCAGGCATGTCGATTTGTGTAGATTAATTCTATGTGTAGTTAAGATTAATCTACGCATGCAACCTATGCTAGGTATGGGTTGCATGCGTTGTAACCGAAGATGAGACCGCTACGGTGATCTCTAGGGCGTGGTGTAATGTCGATGTAGGCATGACCGCGTTTCCGCTTGGAAGAGTGGAAGGTAGATTAGAAAGTCTACTTCTGTTCCACGGAAGTAGACGACCTCGAGAGAAAGGAGGTCATGGAAGGATGCATTCATAGGAAAAGCACCTCTAGCCCCATATATGCTTTGATGGGAGGAATCTGGCCTTCACGCCCCCATACGGGAAGGACCTATCCTCCACGCTGGGCAACTAGGGTGTAGGCATGAGAGGCATATAGGCATTTAGGCGCTGTCTCCTCGGCCATTATGGAAGATTCATCCTCTTCCTACGCCGGGAGATTAGCCATGCATCCATGTAGATAGGTGGGGTGGTCACCATATAACCAAAATTTTATTAATAATTAAATGGTACTAACGTAGTGTCGACCTGCAGGCCAATAGAGCGCTCCGAGGGCAGCGTCGAATGTCGAAGATGAAGACTTGCAACACAAATTTTGTTGGAATGTGTTGCAAAGAATGAAGAGTACCTCGGACGTTAATTTGAATTTTGATAAACTTAATTGCCATGATAAGTGAAGTATTGAGTAACCTGTTTTAATGATGTTGTGAATTGATAAGTTATTTCATAATATAATCGCGTGATAATGTTCTAAAAATATTACCTTAAGGTAATGTTAATAAATGTGTAAATGTGATAGGAGTATATTATATGTATCAGGGTGATTGCAGGTTAGGAAGATCCCAAGGTGGGGAGACCCACGATGCTGCGGACAACATCATTTCAAGGGGGGGAGAATGTGACGTTCCGGCCAAAGATATCACGGTCCCGGGATCGATATCTTTATCGCTTGCCGAATCACGCCGTTACACGCCATCCCGACTGACGTGTACGCCGACATATAGCCAAGTGGGTAGCCCTAGAGGGCAACTTGCTAGAAATGTGCATTGGCATTAATGTGCACATTTACCAATGTACACATTAATGTGGGCACACATTTCCATATGGACACCTTATGCCAAGTGGGCCATACCCATAGGTGCAATTAATGTGCACATTTTCCAATGTGCACCTTCATTAATGTGCACACATTTCCATGTGGGCACATTTTGCCACCTAGCCATTAATGGCAAGTGGGCCCATTCCCAATTATCCCACATGCCAAAAGGGGATAATTGGAAACCCTAACCAACCCCCATGTCTATTTAGGAGGGGAAACCCTAACTTGCCCAATTTCGTTTCTAGGGCTTTAGAACTCTGTTTTGGCTGCCTCAAGAGCCAAAACCGCATCCCAGACTCTGCCTGAGTGAACTGTACCCTTAGTTTCCCTTGATTCGAGCGTTTCAGCAGGATGGTCGAGCTCAGGTCAGGAGGAGTCCCTCAAGGATCAGGTATTTAGGCAATTTAATAGCTTAAACCCTCTTTTAGTCATAAAATCAGTAGGTTTAGCCTATTAAATTGCTCATAGCAGCCTTCTAGATCTCTAGATACCAGACTCTAACTAAAGAACCTAACTCTATGATATAGATTAGATCTTGTTCTTTAGTTCTCTTATGATGTATGTGGATGAGGTATCTCTATGAACTCCTTGTATTGGGAAGGGGGGTAGAGACCTAAAGCTTGGTAGTGGATGCTCCTAGATTAGCCTCTCTAGCACCATATAGATTCGGCCTGTGTACAAGAGCCACACCGGGTTGTGGGTGAAGGGGCTAGGCGGCTCATAAGGAGGTTCGTGTCCTGACTCTTGAACGATCCCTCTGGCGTGTAAAGTCTACCGGGGATCATTGAGACTAGGTCTAATGGCTTGCCACTGAGTGTGGGCAGGGCATGGGCTCGACACCCGTGAAGTGGGGTTCACTTTCCATTGGGTTCAAGTCGAATAAGAGCAGTGGCTCTCTAGTCTCCTTGAGTCAGCATGTAGATCTCTGGAGGGAGTGATCCCTGCCTGCCCCATCGGACACGGGAGATGTAACCCGTGAATAGCCCTTTTGGCTATGCATCCGTGAGGGCTCTGATCCGGGTCCCAACACTTTTCAACCTACTCTGCAAAGTGTGCACAGGAGGGGCGGATGGAGTGGACTACCCATTGCCAAGTTCTTATGCCAGCCAAATCCATTGTCATGAATTCTGTCTGCAATGAACTCTGGAGATTCAAGCTTGTCAGTCCATCCCTGTGTCTGAGCCTTGGGTAGGATTCCCTAAATGCACTGTGCTGATCATTGTCTATGCAGATGTGATGTACCACCCGTAGGGGTGGATATATATGTTGCTCTTATATACTGACATGTATGTTTACGCTTCCGCAGCTAGGTAGGCCCTGAGGGAGACGGGGTGAAATGACCCCTTCACTCTTCCCACTGGAACCCGTTACGGTTGCAGTGTTATGTGGAGGGCCCTGTATCGGCATGGAGCTGGTTTGTATACGGTGGGTGCACCGTATACGAGTAGGGGACGTCACAGAATTTGCTTAATAACTGCCTTAAAATCTAAAAATGCATGGTAATTTTTTGCAAGCTTCATTCGGAATGAGCCATAAAACAATATCCAATAGCGCAATCCTGTATTAATTAGCTGGTAGGATGTGAAAGCCTACCAAACCCGGCCGAAAAGTTGCTGTTTTAACATAGATAACTTAACCAAACATACCCATATCATAACTATCAAAAAGATCTCGGAGAGAGCTTTCCAACGCAATAAAAATTATCTCAAACAGAGCTCTGGATCAAAAGTTATGATAAGAAATGTGTTGCCGGCGGGGAAACTGCACTACATGCGCCCTGCAAAACTATATAAATTTCCTTTACCACATACGTCTCCTTATTATTGAGATTCCATAACCATCACGTCTCCCGGACCATCACCGCTTGCCCTAGATTTTTTTATTGCCTGCATCCAAAACCAGACCAGAGATGTGCATGTAACGTTTCTGAGAAAATCACCAAACAGACCACTTTATGTATCTACTCAGGAGCATACGGTTTTCTTAGATTCCTATTTTCTAATAAGTTTTACAAGCTATGGAGTTCCACCAGGGGATTGGAACAGAATGTTCAACTCGACCACAAAAAAAGAGACCATCCCAGTTGTTATTGCCTCGGAGCTGAATGAAAAAATGTAAGATTTGCATGATTATTATCCTATTTGCTTATAAATTTTGAGTTCTAAATAATCAACGTGATAAGTTAAACATGGTTGATTTGAAGTTCAATTTTGTTTCTGAAGACATATATAATTATTTGCAAATGACAACTGTAGAATGACATTGTTACTCCAGTAATATTAGATGTCTGCACAACATTTGGTTATGCAAATTTTTGACCTAGATGATGACTTCGGTGCATATAAATATTTGATATGGTTTTTGAATGTCAGTCTATGAAGAACTATGGACATTAAAAGTTTAATTGCAGATGTCTTTGCTGTTGGAAAATGCAGGTATGGAGAACTCTAAGGATTGAACAAGAAGGAAATTGCAGAGAAATCGGAAACTAGAAAGTTATGGAACGGAAGAGGAGTTATGACATTTCACCCCCCAAATCGTAAAGCCTTGCCATGCATCCAGAACAAGCTGTTGTATATTTCAAGGACAAGGTATATAACAAGTGGCAGAAAGCTTTAGTATACAACAATTTTCCAAAATAAAAGGAGATTGCAACATACTTCAAAGCTTTGAGAAACGAGGAATATGCTCTGTGCAGAAGTTTTTGTTCAAGTTCAAATTTGTAGGGTTTCTATATGGATTCAGAAGTAATTTGAATATAATACTACAGGTCATTTCAGAGCTTGCAAATGGCAAAAATATTATTGTTGCAGTATATGGCAACTCCTTACGAGCAGTCATCATGTACCTTGATAGGCTGACATCACAGGAGGTAAAAGTATTCTTGGTTATTTGGTCAAAATTCAAGGCCCGAGTTTCTCGATCTATTCCTTCATAGGTATGTTTGTTGCTTGGTCTCGCTACTCTGATTTAATTCAGGTTGAAAAAACACTTTGTTGAAATACTGAGCTTTCCTCCTCCTTTCAGCAGAACAACCTGAGAAGGATTAGTAGGAGGCAGGCCCTGCTCCTTTCTTTGCTGCCAATTCCAATGCATGCAGCACCGTAGGCATTCAGGGTATTGCATCTTTCGGGGCTTATGGATATGTCAGAGCAGAGATGTGCATGTAACTTTTCTGAGAAAATCACCAAACAATCTACTCAAGAGCATACGGTTTTCTTAGATTCCTATTTTCTAATAAGTTTTACAAGCTAGTTTCACCAGGGGATTGGAGCAGAATGTTCAGCTCGACCACAAAAAAAAGAGACCATCCCAGTTGTTACTGCCTGGGAGCTTAATGAAAAAATGTAAGATTTGCATGATTATTATCCTATTTGCTTATAAATTTTGAGTTCTAAATAATCAGCGTGATAGGTTAAACATGGTTGATTTGAAGTTCATTTTTGTTTCTGAAGACATATATAATTATTTGCAAATGACAACAGTAGAATGACATTGTTACTCCAGTAATATTAGATGTCTGCACAACATTTAGTTATGCAAATTTTCGACCTAGACGATGACTTCAGTGCATATAAATATTTGATATGGTTTTTGAATGTCAGTCTATGAAGAACTATGCACATTAAAAGTTAATTGCAGATGTCTTTGCTCTTGGGAAATGTAGCTATGGAGAACTTTACGGATTGAACAAGAAGGAAATTGCAGAGCAATCTGAAACTAGAAAGTTATGGAATGGAAGAGGAGTTATGACATTTCACCCCCCAAATGGTAAAGCCTTGCCATGCATCCAGAACAAGCTGTTGTATACTTCAAGAACAAAGTATATAACAAGTGGCAGAAAGCTTTAGTATACAACAATTTCCCAAAATAAAAGGAGATTGCATCATACTTCAAAGCTTTGAGAAAAGAGGAATATGCTCTGTGCCAAGCTGTCTCAATTAAACATCTAACCTTTTGCAAATTTGCACATAATTTGCAGATTCACACCTTTCTGGTGCTAATTTTTCATTGTTCTCATAGGATAGCTCTATACTAATTGCTCTAGATGATGTTTTAGAAGAGGGCTTAAATTTCCCTCTTTGACATAGATTCAAAGTTATAGACATAGAGTAGTGCCCATATGTAATGGAAGCCGAAAAAAGTAATAGAAGCTAGCAAGAAGAACGCGTCTGCCAGTTACAGTAGTGCTTCCAAAATCAGAAGTGGACAAATGTTTTCTGTCTATATTGTGATTCCCATGTGGTCAGAAGATGTCCCAATAGACAATTGGTTCAAGAAATTCTTTATTTCGGGGGTACGACAATGCAGATGATGTATCCGATAATCGCCAACACTTTACAAGGGCGTACGTCTGTCTGATAAGTGTCATCTCAAAGACTATTTGCACTTATATTTACAAGGCGTACATTTGTCTGATAAGTGTAATCTCAAAGACTATTTGCACTTATACTGTCTTGGGAATCGAGAGTCTAAGAATCCAAGTGAACCAAATCCAGTAACTCCCCCTGCCGAAAAGTAAAAAAGGATAACAAGTAATTCATTTGCCACATAGACTATAAAAATGGACTCTCGATCTTTGATGTGGAGGCTATCTTCTCGGATTATAGAATCAAGGCTTGCATTCACAACTAAAGCTTGCGTTCACAACTTTTTTGCCATCTGTTAGTTTATGAATTGAATAACATAGGAATACAAAAGATAATACAACAGTAAATGAAGGTGAGTGGCTGGAAACAGAGAGTTAAAGAAAGAAGCAACAACAGAGGAATCTACTAGAGGTCAAAATATCACCTAGCCTGCTTGCAATCAAATAATACTTTTTAATGGCTTGAATAAATCCTCTGTATTACAAGGGTAGCTTATTTGTTGATAGGATAACGTGATGCTTTAATGTGCACTATTAGTTTGATCTTACAACATACCAATATCCTACCAAGAAACACTTTTACTTTGGTATCACTTTGTGTATAATGTATTAAAATGCCATATTTAATGCTTTTAATTCTATTCAATATCAGATGGTCATATGGACTGTGACGTTCCAAGTATTTATACGGTCTACGTATAAATACATTGACACGCCACCAGTATAGACACACCACCCTGGGGTATGATAACCTAGGGGGTTGGCCACAAGGGATTTAATTAGCTATCTTAAATTCATTATAAAGGATAATTATCTAAATACTTGCTATTAAGTCACCTAATGGTGGGAAGGCGCCACTTGGCATAACCTGAGTGGTCAGCATGGGAGTTGCTAACCTGAGCCACCAAAGGCAGCGCCACCCCCATCTTACCCCATTTTCGACCCAGCCAGCACCAGGGAGCAGCTAAGCACTCAAGGAACAGTTGCTGAACACCCCCCAATCGCCAAGACACCCCCCCACCCCCCCAGTGTCGCTGCCACCCCAGTACAGCGCTATGGAAGCACCCCTTGACAACGGGTCCAGCCGAAACACTGGTTAGTGGTAGTTTAACTTGCAAATTGTAGAATAATACTTTGGTGTTCTTCTCTGAATAGTTGGTTAAGATTAACCCTTCTTTGGTAACTAGGAATACTTTTCAATTATGAATGACGCTCTGTTATGGAATGGTCGATGCCTCTATGAGTTAGTTCAGTAGTTTCCAGTAAACATGGGTTAAAAGGGGGGTAGAGGCCTCTCAACCCGGTATAGAATGCTCCTAGTAATTCCTTTAACACCCTACTAGATTCGGCCTGTGCACAAGAGCCCACCGGGTAATAGATGCTATGGTCTGGCTTAGCACCAGACAAGGGACACAGTGGTGAAGTAGGGGGTGGGGTCTTGCACGAGCATAAAAGGCTCCTGAGACTCCTACAGTGGGCTAGGCCTGATAGCCGGTCACGTAGAGGGCCGGGTATGGGTCTGACACTCCCTGGGTGTGGTGGTGTGACCCGTATGGGGCACCATGCACTTTGAGTAGATTTAGGGTGAGTAAGTTGGGTACGGATGCGGGGGTCGCTGACGCGGCACGTGTTCTCTAGCTCACCCATGGAACCACTGTGATCCTAGAAGGGGACGCCTCCCCGACCTGCCTCATCGGACCAGGTGTCATGAACCTAGAGTAGGCTCAAAAGGGTGATACCTTGGGTCTGCGTCTCTGGAAGGCTATAGCGAAGCCATAGCGTGATTCGACCCATCTGCAAAGTGTGCACAGGAGGGGCGGATGGAGTGGACAACCCTAGCCGATGTTCTATGCCAGCCAACGCCATGCCAAGACTCGGTCTGCTGATCTCCTGAGACCCAGCCGTCAGTCGCTCCTCACTAGAGTCTGAACCGGGGTAGAACCTGGGTTTTTGGGTGTTTTCTTAGTCCAGATGCATATTCTTGTTGTATGGATTTGGATGGATGCGCCACCCTTCGTGGTGGCTATTTGTATATGATTTATGCTGTGTGCTAACCCTTGTATACATGCTTCCGCGACGTAGGCGCCCATCGAAGGCGTGGGCCGAATGACCCCTCCGTGTCCTTCACCTGAGCGTCTCTACGTAGACGGCCCGGGTTAGATGGAGGGCCCTGCTCGTGGCGAGATGGTCGCCATGGGAGGGGAAAGTCCCCATATGTATACGACCGGGGGTCGTATATATTCAGGGAGCGTCACAGTGGTATCAGAGCCGTGATTTCGGTTGCTCGAAATCATAGCACTGGCCAAACACTAACTCGTGGTACGGTAGTTAGGAGGGGGCTAAGTTAATGTGCTGTTAGTCCTCTTTGCTGTTTTGGTTCGGTGTTAGGTTAAATTAAGAAATTGTAGCTTTGAAGAAGATAGGGCGACCGGAGGGCCCAAGATTGGAAGAATTATAAAACTTTATAGGTAGCTTAAATGAAGGAGAAAGTGGGCCCATTGGATCGGGCGTACTCAAATTACCCTAGGACAGTCGTCTCTGGCAAGAAAATGGTCAAGGGCGAGCCCGAAAAGTCAACTCGGGCGCCGCTTGCTTTTTATCGTCTTGCAGTCATGGTGGGAGAGCCGAATATGCAGTCGGCGCCCGACCGTACAGAGGGGAGTCAACGCGACCCCAAAAAGTCAACTCGGGCGCCGCTTGCTTTTCAACGAACCACAGTCGAGGCGGGAGCGCGTATAACGCAGTCGGCGCCCGACCGTAGGTGTCGCGTATTTCCGCCGTATAAAGTATTTTATAATAATAAAATTAAAAAGTTAAAAGGAAAAATTTTAAAAATTTTAAAGGTAACTGGACGTTAAAACTTCTTTTTGTTGTTTTGTTTTTTTTTGCCTTGCCTTCAGCGCCTTCGACCGCCTGAACCGACGCCCGCCATCGCCACCCGACCTGACTCTGTTTTCCCGCCCTTGTGCATTGCGAACCCTAGCGCCTCCCTTGCCGTCTTCTTCGCCACAAGCGCCTCACTGCCTGCCTTCTTTTATGCTGACGTCAGCAACTTGACATTTAAAATAAAATATAAGGTTCTTAATACAACTTTGACTTAAAACAAAAAGAGTTTTTATTATTTATCAAAAAGAATATTTACAATGGAAAAACCCCGGTAACACAATGCTAAGGACGCTCCCCCCGAATCCTGCGGGCGAGGGCTAAATCCTTTGGCATAATGGTGACTCTCTTTGCGTGAATCGCGCAAAGGTTAGCGTCACCAAAAAGTGCCACCAAATAGGCTTCCGCAGCCTCTTGGAGTGCCAAAATAGCAAAGGTCTGGAAGCGGAGGTCGGTCTTGAACTCCTGGGCAATCTCCCGGACCAACCTCTGAAAGGGGAGCTTCTTTATCAGAAGTTGGGTTGACTTCTGAAATTTACGGATCTCCCGCAAAGCCACGGTACCGCGTCTAAATCGGTGAGGCTTCCTTTGTGGGGCGGGTTTTGTAGGGCCCCCCTGCCGGTCGGGAGCACCGTCTTGGCTCAACGGTGAGTGGAGTCATCCACCCATTCTTGTCTCCGGAAGGTAGGTATTCTTGCCAAAAGCTCCAACGTCTTTAATTTCTCCTTGTATTGTTTGCGGATTTTTTGGACCCACGGCCTTCTTCACGGTGTTTAATGGTCGTGTGCTCGGTGGGTATTGGTCCCGGCCCACTCCCTGATGCCCCTCCGTCCTGCGGGTTCAGCTGGTCCTGCCGAGCCCTCTCCTCCCGTTCGAGCCTCTCCTGTTCCTCCCGGAACTCCCGGGCTCTCCTCGGATCTTCTTCAACTGCAACTGCGAAATGTTGTCTTTGCGCCCGGCGAAGAAGTTGACATGGTAATCTGCGAGGCGGAGACCCATATCGTCGAATGGTTGTCGGATAATCTATCTTTGATATCCGGGATTTCCCCCATATAAAGGCTGCGGGAATCCTCATGCCAGCGGTATGGGGAACCTCAATTGCCACTGCCATCTATGGCCCGGCAAAGCCGTCCCCCGAATACCGATACTCTCTTCCCCGAAGCCGTATCGCTTTCGCTCTATCTCCCGATGGTCATCTTCCGCCAAGCCTCGATCGCGATCGACTTACGTCACGATGTCCTCCTCCTCGGTATGCCCCTCTTGTTCGGGAGGATAGAACTTAATCGAAGATCATGACCATGTCGTGTTGCTTTCGGCGATGGTATAAGAAAGTCAAGGCGAAGGTTCACCGGATCGAGGGAATGGCTCAGAAAGTGATAGATAGGATAGGGGATCCTATCGTTATTCTCAAACCGGTTCACCAACTTCGTCCGTAAAGGATGTCGATGAAAGCTGGGTCTGTAGCCATGTACCGGGCGATCATGGCATAAATCTCCACTATGCTTCGGGTAGAAGGGTCCGGGGTGCTCTTGGTATTGGCCATAGCTATGGCACTAAGGTCTAAGTATGGGGCCCAGTAGTATCACTTGCTACTTGGAATGACTTGGAGCGAGTCCGAAAAAGCCTTCTTAGTACGAGCACTAGGGGTGAAGTCCACAGTCCCATATCAAATTCTCTGCGGGGAGACGAGGATTCTTGCCTCTTCGGGGCGGCCCTTGATCGCCACATTATCTATTTTCGAAAGGTGGTCAATATGGGCGATGCTCGTCTACCTAAACTAGCTTATATCATGGCAATGGGGCCGCAGCCCTCAAGGCCTCTTTGGAGGGAAAAGAGAGCTCAATGGTTGGCTAGATGGAATGTGCGAGGAGCACGCAGTGCATACATGTGCAAACAGAGGCGGTCGCCATAGCTTGAGGCAATATCTTGACGCTTGCTTCCTCGGCAAGCTTTGGGATGCCAATGCCCTTGAACATGTCAAGACGAAGACACTATCAACACCACATAAATCCCACATTGGAACGAGGCCCGCAATGCTACCTCAGCGTACCCACTTGCCCATGAAAAGCGCGGACTCATTGCCTCCATTCGCCGCACGGGGGCACATCATCTTGAATTGAGACGGCGGATGGATTGGTGAGCCACGCCAGACGCGGACTCGTCAATCTTTGCCAAATGGGAGTCACCGAGGATGAATCTCATACCCTTCAAAGTTGCCCAAAGATATGATCAAATTCCGGACGGCTTATCTTTGAGTTGGTCGGGCACCACCAGCCGTTACATGTGACATTGAGCCGCGGATCCGCATGCGGATCTTTGGGATCATACCTTCAGGAGATTATGGACATGTGAGATCAGCTATGTCCTCGGGCATACACTTGACATGTATATATACATTGATGTATACTTGTACAGTTTGACAGCATTCTTATTACTGCCACGGTTTTTCCCTCGAAAACCCTTCGGGGCGGGGGTTTTTTAACCCGGACAGTAATAAGTTTGCTGCACTCCTTGTGGGTCCCATAGGCCGATTGGCCTCAGTGGACGATAAAAAATCATTCTTATTCTTATTCTTATTCTAAAAACATGCACATATGGGGCTGATGCATCCACGAGAAATGGCATTCACTATGTCATGTCCCTACAGGTACACGGATATCGTTAGTTTTTGCATTTTAACCTTGTGCATGGCATTTCACATTTACTTATCGATATTTTTTTGTGGAGAGCTTGTGGTTTGCTAGTTGGTAGGAGCTTTTAACAAATAGCAAATGTTGGACTTATTATGTTGACGGTCTTGGATTTCATGCGGCAGACCATAAAATTATAGCCGTCATGGTGCTTGACATTGTACCCAAGAGATTATAACAAGTGAACTAATTCAAAACTAGGTAAAGTATTTTTGAAGGTTTAACACTTTGTTGATGCAAGCAACTAACATTATATTAAAGACAACTGTGCAATATTGATGCTTTATTTTTCGCTAGCTATGCAATACCCCATTAGAAGTAGTGCACAAATTCCTCTTATTCATCATGTTAAAGTCATTCTTTTAAAACCGTAAACTTAGATACGATTAATTCTGCAACATTGGATCATATGCACGAAGATTGTAATCCCCGATGATCTTGTCAATTATACACGACTTGAATTTTAGCTTGTTTACTCTAGTAAGATTTGTCTGCAACAAAATGATGTAGTTCATTGTTTACGGTATAAACTTTTTGGAGGATGTCTATGGCTCCAAAAAACTTGAGAATGTCCATGATATAGGTTTGCTGGCCATAATGCCAATAATCTGAAACATATTCCAAAATTTCCTCTCATCGTTTTTTTTTTTTTTTTTTTTTTTTTTTTTTTTTTTTTTTTTTTTTTTTTTTTTTTTTTTTGCAGGACAAAAAGCAAGTTTATTAATCACCGGTAAACATTACAAGATGTACAAATCTCATCAAGTGTGCAAGCACAAGACAACACTCCCGAAGCACGAACCTGAAGCATTTGTACTCACTCCAGCATAGGAGACTAAAATTCCTGTCATCGTAGGTGGTCCTCGGTTCATAACTTTTATGAGTTACCAAGTAATCCACTAATGCATATTTTTCTATTTGTACACTATCCACACCAGTGAGATGTATGAATGTTTTTAAATTTATAGAAGATGAAGGTTGCGACCTGCAGATTGTGAGGCAACAAATAACTAAATAACTGTGCACCACTAAAATTGCAATATGCAACAAGTATAATGTGATAAGGTATTTTACAAATAACATGTCACGTGTCGAAGTTTTGTAACCTACCATGCTTTAAGTTAATAAGAATTGCTATAATAGGGGAATTGTTATGGCATAGTGACATCACTGATCACATTCTAATTGCAGAGCTCAAGGCATGATATGATGTACCGAGTATTAAACATACTCATTCCAAAATAACAAGATATAACAATTACAATAGCTTCATTGATGTACTAATGCTTAGAGTTTTTCTTGATCATGGCTTTATATTTGTCTTGGCTAGAAAATGTAGGTTCATTCAAACTGCAAATGATACTCCAACATACCATAACTACACATAAAGTGATGGTAGGATGTTGTGGATATAGACCGCGATTAGAATTAGATATCTAATAGTCTGCCTATAGACCAGTAGATGAAAATTGGGTGTGCAAGTGTACAAAGGTTATTGCATCTCCTGGTTCTAAAATAAATTGGATGTTATAATTTGGAATCCAACAAGCAATACCACTAAGATTTGGTAGATACAATTTTTTTTTTTTTTTTTTTTTTGAAGGATAAAGAATTTTCCATTTATAGATAAACTATTATACAGCCTTATAGCAGATAGACACCCTCCTGAACAAGTTTGAAGAGGGGATAGCTACAAAGCCCTTTTGGAATGCATGTAGATGCCTTCTTCTTAAGGTGGTAGTTTGATGAAGGTCTCCCAAACAAGGAATAGAATAGAATAGAATAGAATAGTTTTTTTAACGTCCACGAAGACCACACACTTGAACTTTCTAAGCTTCTCTATGAGCATGTGCAGTATTTGTGTGGCTGTAGTATATGCTTCTTTGCCTAGAGTGAAAGAATTGCGCCTTTTCCATATGACGCATAATGCCCATGATCTGACAATATGAAAAGCTTTGCATTTTGAGACTGGCCATTCTACTGGATATCTACCTAGAAGGAGATCATTGGTCCCCAGTGTAATGTTGAACATATCCATGCACCACGACCACACAACATGCAGGTCAGTGCACTCTGCTAAGCAGTGTTTCAGAGACTCTTCCTCCATCTTGCACAATGGACATAGAGGGCTCACGTCAGCTTTGAATTTGGATACCCTTCTGTTTACCATAGGAGCCCTATGAATTACTTGCCATAAAAAAGAATTCACTCGGGGAGGGAGAAGTTTTATCCATACACCCCTCCAAATTTCCTTCAGCTGTGTGTCAGTGACTTGCACATTCCATTGAGCTGGTAGCAATAAAGTACCTTTTGTCTTCAGACGCTTATATGCTGATTTCACAAATGACCCCGCCTGCAAAGATTGATCGAGAACCCAAGGTTTCTTACTCGTGCTATTTATGTGGTTTGGAAGGCTTACTGCAATACATTCCCACATTGTTTTGTCGTTATTCTGGAGGCCGAATTTCTGCTTGAATACCATCCATTCTGTTAACTGACCACCTTCATACCACATTGCACATGAACCAATGCCACAGCTGATCCATCTTCTCACCACTCTGATGTCAGCCAAAAGGGCCAAAGGACCATTCTTATTGCGGTAGTTGACTGGAATCCATCATGGTGGAGCAGTACTCGCTGCACAATTACTGATATTCAATGGTAGATACAAATTTAAAGAGGAGAATAGTAGAATATGCAGCCACATCAACATTTTGGCTCATTTGTTTATTGGACCGTAACATTTATCAAAAGTCTTAATTATCGTTTGCCTAAACAATTAAAGTTAAATAAATTACATAAACAACTCTGTTAACGCGACCGTGTAGTATGACACCAAATCAGGATATAACATGTCTAGGCCACGATCCTTGTCTACAACCACGTATATGCAAGTAATAATTTGTGTATATTGTTTGCTTTCTTTCTCTACATCGTAACACTATACAATTTCTTTATCATAGCTAGCTTGCTCCCACCAAAGCTAGCACGTGGGATTGTTGGGGTCATACCTCCAGGAGGTTATGGATGCATGGACTCGTTTGTGTCCTACGGGACGGTATTGAACTGTCCTATGCAATTGTACAGTGTGCCAGCATGCTTATTACTGCTAAGGTTTTTCCCTCGAAAACCCTTCGGGGCGGGGGTTTTTTAATCCTGTCAGTAATACGCTTGCTGCTCTCTTTTTGTTTGGGTCCCATAGGCCAATTGGTCTCCGTGGATGCTAAAAAACTATTCTATTCTATTCTATTCTATTATATCAAGAAGGAAAACATTTTGAGAAAGAAATTAGGTTTTTGAGCAACAACACACGTTAAGCGACTACAACATAGAGACCTATTCCCCCGGGGATTCACATATATGTATATTACCATCTGCGAAGATGGGGTCAGGTAAAAACCCCTTATTTACAGACAAACTAGTAAGCTTTTATATGTATTCCCTACCATATTCAACTTTTTTACATATTTTAATACATATTCTATACCTCTTACTATATTTTTCATGCAACTAAACCTGTACTGGCATATTTTTCTTGGTACATATACATAAGCAAATGCTAATAAAAAAATCCTAAAAATATTCATTGATGTTAATTACGCAATATAAATGTGCATCCCTTTTGACCTATTCTTGCTTTTTAATTTTTAACACCTTCCAACTTATCCCCTTCCCATGCCACTACCCCCTCTACCCCAAGCCTACCCTCCTGATGTATTTTTTTTGTCCACTAATTATGCCATATTGTTGGTGTCAAGAACCATTTTGTAGTACATAATTTTATTCCTTTTTTAAGAGTTTGATATGTAGTTATGGTTCTAACAAGATAATGATAAGGCAAAATTTATATTGATTAAAAATTTTTATCTCATTGTTCGAAAGGATCTTTTTTTTTTTTAACCATATAATTACATTCTTAATCCAAAAACTTCTCTTTTCAACTCATGTACAATTCAGTTCGATTACATGCAAATAGTATATTCTTCGTCAGTTTTCCAAAATTGGGGCAAATAAAACACATGTATCCAAAGTTTTCATGTCGACCGTGAGCGTATCTTGGTTAAGATATCGGGTCTCCAAGCTGTGTCTTGTAGGTATTTGTCATCAGATCATCTATGAAATTTGCAAGCTGGATGAGTGCTATCTCTTAGCAGATATGGGATAAGATATCAGATTTCA
The DNA here is from genome assembly GCA_021234155.1 of Isoetes taiwanensis. NCBI lineage: Eukaryota > Viridiplantae > Streptophyta > Lycopodiopsida > Isoetales > Isoetaceae > Isoetes > Isoetes taiwanensis. The sequence goes on from JAJEKV010000024.1 coordinate 16,476,167, forward strand.
GCTGCTCTTGCTGTCTGCGTTACGGATACATGTAACCATTTCCGAGCTAGATTTTAATATAAATAGTAGTAGATTGCATTAGGTTTCTTGTGTGGATGTCATTGGAGCCCTGAAAGAAATTGCCGAAGATATGTCCTGCTCCTTTATTGTGTCATTTGAGCGACTGCAGGTAGATTTAGGGTTCTAGACAACTCATGCTATGATGAATATGGATTGTAGTTCTTTCTTTGAAGTCCTTTCTTTGAAAGCCATAGACTCTCTAGCTCAAATATCTCTTCCAATATTTGTCTCCATATAGACTAAAATGCCTTTCTCAATGGTCGCCTGTGAGGATGCAATCAACAAGTTGTCTAAAACCATGGACCTTTTTATGAATACATGATTGTGCAGCATCAGGGCGAAGTTACCACATTTGAAGAGAAAGTTAATAACATGTCAGATGCTCCAGCAGTCGAGTATATCCAAATCCCGAGAGGGAAGATTTGGTCCTTAGTACCCTTTCAATAATATAACTTCTTTGCAATAATAAGCATATTCATGAAACATGTGACTTGCCAAAATTGGATACATGTGCTCAACCATGTTATAGCCAATATTCATTGTCCATCTTATATAAGATTATGAAGAACAAATGCTTAATGCACACAAGTACGTACCAAAAAAATAGCCATCTTCTCTCCATGGCAAGTATAAGTTCAAAGCTTGAGACACGAATCATTACTACACTCTACATAACCAAGTTGAAATACTCAAAAGCATGCATCAATATTAAAATCTATGTTCTAGGTAGAATATTATATTCAAAAGCATACCATCGATATTAAAATCTTTGCCTGGAAGATATTATGTATGATTTATCTGCGTTTCAAGATTAGCAGATAAATCCGCTTCTTGAGGCTAGTTGAGAGGGTGCCCATTTAGAGTATTTATAGCCTTTTTGCATCTCTATTGTATTTATCAGCCGTCTCTGAGCCTTCCCTTTGTGGTCGCTTGTAATTTTCTCTCCTCTCTGGGGATCCTCTCCCTTTGTGGCCGATTGTGGATTCTCGATTTCCTTTTCGTTGCGGGCGATCCCGTTTACCACCGGGCTTCACACCGTTTGATTGTTCAATTTTGTGCCTGGTGCAAGCAGTTGTGTTCCTGCAAGATAATCTCGAGGAGTTTATGAGAGCCATGATTTTCGTTTGTTTAGTTCTTGTGAAAAGCAGCGCTGGGTTCCGGAGATGCTCTTCCGGTTTAAGTCGGCAGCTAGGCCAGCGATGTTACACTAGCAGGTTGAATCGGCACTTAAGCACTTGTGTTAGATTTGTTCGAGCTAGCCTTTGGAGTGCGTTGTTGCATGTAAACTGCCAAGCTAGGGTTTGGGGCTGAGCTGCAGATTGTTGAGGCTGGATTCTGGGCAAAGTCTTTTGCAGAGGCGATGGTTCTATTGTGTGAGCTCCTTTTGAAATTCTTGTGGCATCAGGCACTTGCCGACCAGGCTGGCATAGAGATCTGAGATGTTCTTTTATGGTTTATTTTTTATGTTTTTATTTGAAGGACAAGGATGCTTTCTCTGTCATTTGTTGCTTTAGCAGGAACAGGTTCGTCGGTCTCTGGGCGTGGCCATGAGTTCCTACGTCACATCCTTAGTTGCCATAGCCTTGCTCGGAGAAGGATTGCAGTTGCGAGGAGGTATTGTAGTTGTGAGATGAGGGTTCCCTTCATCACATACTCTGTAAAGTCAATTTCTCAATAATTTCTGGCATGCGTGAGCTAATTGGTTGTATTCATGATGAGTATTTTAGACGATCTATTTGTTTTCTTTGCACTATGACATTCCTTTGTTGACGTCCAAAGGCCTTTTGTGCATCCTTAGATTACTCCATCTCCTATTCTATTTCTAGCCATTTTAAGCTTCCAGATGCACGTTCGTGTTTCTGATGCACTCCTTTCGATTTGAACGTGTCCAGCTGAGTGAAATTTTGATCCCTTCTCTACGCTTTTTTTGGAAACATTGAGATCGTGGGCTCTAGAATATATTTGGTTTTCTATGAACTGTGTTTAGTGAATTGTCAGAACAAAGTTATGTCAGAATTATAAGAGCTTGTTATTTTTCTCGTTGCACATCATCTTGTTGGTCATGCTTTTCTGATTGCTAGTGAGCATAGAGAAATTTACTGAGGCTAGCTTCAAGCCGGAATGCATTTGTTCAGAGCTTGGAGTATGATGTTGTGTTGCAATTGGTGGCTCGGACTAAGTCCATTGCAGTATCTCAAGATACGTTCACCTGGAAGATTGCAATCTCATGGATAGTACTGGCTATGGATGTGTCTGGAGATGGCTAACTTCATTTAATATTGGTGTTGCTTGAGCCTAAGGTATTCATCTCGGTGCTCTGTGCCCTTCAGTAAAGTTTGTCCCGGTGATCTAGGTAAGCCTATAAGTTGCCTCATATTGATTTTATTTGGGTTTAGTTGATCTCTGGAGACTTGTCATGATGGCCTATCAGGAGTTTGGGATAATTGGCGATTGTTTGGCAATCTTCTTTTGTTCACGGATTTGTATAGTACTCATTCTAGATCTGTTCGCTCCCGTGCCATTGCATGCCTTAATCCCTTTTTGCCCCTATTTCTTCCCTCTTTGATTCTTGTAGTGGTCCACATTATTCTGTAGTCTGGTATTTTATTGTCTCTTCTTTGAAGTCGCCGTCCCTGATGTCCTTGGTTACTCTCCTCCTTGCCCATCCTTAGCCACTCTTCTCCGTGCTTTTCCGTTGGTCCAGCATAGTATTTTTTGGATGCCCGGTCATAGGTTTTGGTTGCCACTTTGCTATTAGCGTACTTTCCGATATGTTGAGATAGGGAAGATGTGATGAGCTAAGTGAACACAGCTTGATGCGGCTTTTTGGCTGGACTATTGTGCCCTCTTGCTCTCATGCTTGTCAGTATATCCAGCAGCATTTTGTCATCTTTTCCTTTAGAAACCCTGTGAATTTCGCATATCCATGGCCGAACAATATTACAGTCTCTCTTGCAGGGGTTATTTGTATCGCTTGATCAGCATTTCTAATGTCTCTCTTCCTTTGAGTTTGTGCTAGTCTAGTTGTGGTAATCTATTTCTATAGTCCAAGCTTCACATCACCGTGCAGTAATGCTTTTCTGGCAGGTTTTGACTTCATCACAATTGTTCACATCACCGTGCAGTATTGCTTTTCTGGTAGGATTTGATTTCATCACAATTGTTCACATCACCGTGCAGTAATGCTTTCTGGCAGGGTTTGACTTCATCACAATTCTTATAGTTTATGTTACTGGACAGTTTTAAATTCTGCATACGCACAGTACTTGCTATGAGACTTTGATAGGTTTGGATTCCTGCTAAATGATGGTCTCTTTCCCATCTGTCTGAATCTGATAAGGCCTTTCAGTTTGTGTTGCCCGTTACCATTGTGTTATTTGCATCCCAGCTTGTTTTGAGCTTCAGAGCATTGTGCAAAGCATTTTAGCCAGTAGAGATGGAGCTGTTATCTTGTTTTTCTTGCGTAGCTGCCTTCGTATTGTCTCATGATTCAACACCATGGCCTTAGATGGATATGTATGATGCTGGATTCTCCACCGTGGTGTTGGAGCTTTGAGCTGAGCCCTGTAAACTGCAAGAGATGTAGTACACTGCAGAACCGTGCGCATAAACTAATAAGTCCATGGCAGTTTGTAATGTGTTATAAACTGACATTTTGTGCGCATGAACAGATGGATTCTTGCATGTGACTTTGATTTTATAATGTGTGCTTACCTTCTCGTCTTTGTTTATGATGGCTAGATAGATAACGTATGGATACATGTATGTGACTTTGAGTTTATAATGTGTGCTTACCTTCTTGTCTTTGTTGATGCTGGCCATATAGATAACTCTTCAAATGGTTGAACAAGTTGATGCCACAACACTTTGATTTTGTTGGACATCCTTGTCTAAGTCTGTTTTATCTTGTAATGCATTAGATTTTGCTTCTTTGTCACCTAGTAACTTTGACCGGTAGTAGTTTCTTTGCTTCTTACTTTTGATTGTCCAGATGTCATTAACTTTTAACCATCATTCAATTAAATTGGGATTATGTCTTAATTTTGGGATAAATTTTATATTGCACTTTTTTAGTAACTTTGTTAAATTCACTTTTTTAGTAACTTTGTTGCCCTTAGACTAGAATAGACGTTAACATATTAATCACACACCTTAATATAAATTCACACCTTAACTTCAAATTACAAAATCATATATCATGAAACTCAAGTAGTACACAACTTTTTATTAATTGTAGAAAAGATACATAGTAACTGTTTTTCATTTTTCCACCAGCATCCCCATGGATATGAGAACCTTATTCCTTACATCCTGAGGTATTGTAACTCTCGCTGTTTTACTAGGAATAGTTTTTGGAGTCCACGAGTACAATACGGTTTCAATGTCTAGCCAAAGATCAGGATCACTAGGATTTCTCCTCCACCTCTTTGTCCAACAATCTGAATATCTTTCTTTATCGGTGACATTACTCAACCGATGTCTTTGGACACCACCATTCCACGCGCACCTTATTGAAGTTAACATCACCTTCTTCTTTGCAAATATCCGAGATAGTCCATCCCAACCACACTGGATAGGTCTCTAGATCTGCTGGTTTTACTACTACAAATTGGTGGCACTCCACGTCGATTAGAAGGTTCATAACAATCCATGCCTAGATATTTTGGCCTATCCTTCTTAGGACCAACATAGTGTTTATCAGTTGAGGAGGAGCATATGCCTTCACAATGCTACTAATGGTACCATCATATTAAATCGGCACCAGCTAATATTTTCCACTTACTTTTAGGGAACCACCCTTCTTTCAGCTCTTAGGGATGTGTCTACCTCATCCAACAAGTTGATCACCTTCTTCCAATAATCTATCAATGCACGATTAGTCTCATCTGAATTAGTTTTCCAATGCTTGATGTAGTCATTGATGCCATCCTTAGTCAATCCCAATTGCTTGACTTCTTGATTTGGTTTTAGAGCTTTTGGTTGACCAGGGGAGGTATCATAGGCTTGCCATTTGCATCCCCTTGCCAAATTTCTGCCCCACCTCTCCACTTCTCCTCTGAAGGTCTCATTTTCCATTGCATGATTGGAATCCCTTCTCTCACCCAAAAAGTGAATTGAAGAGGTCTAGAATGACCTTCCATGTCGAGAGCATAACCATCCACAAAACTCTTCCAATCAGGCACTTCTTCTATGATAGATCCTATAGGAGATGGATTTGTACATCCATGAAATATTTCCAATAGCCTGGGAAAGTTGGTAACTATCTGCTGTCTCAATACATGACTATATTTTCCAAACAATGCATCCACATCCTCATGAGTATGTCCGGGCATTAGGAACCCCAAATTGACTCTTTCAAAAATACCCACGGCCAGGTTAAGTAGGATAGGAAAGAAAACATCCACCTGTTCTTATTTTGACCAGCACAATTATCTAGTTGCAAGAGGAGCATTCTGGGCAGATCTCGAGGTTTAGCACGAGATGTTGAAGCTCCAACATGTTCATTAGGTCCATTCCTCCTAAACCTTGCCTTGCTAAACTTTTCAATACTATTAGGGGTTCCATTCAACAATGCACTATGTAGTGCCTGGCTAGCTGTAGGATCCTGTAGGTGACCATTGTAACCCTTCTCATAGTTTCTTAAACACCTCATGATACTCCCAATGTGAAAATCTGGACCATCACTCCACAACTCTAAACTGAAATGGCCATAATAGGTGCGAGAGACTGCCCATGCAATATTGCCCCGATCATTGAAATCTGCAAAGGGTATGATCTTCCACATGACTTAGGAATGTACTTGAATTGTGGAAGACAAGTCTTACATTTGGTCCATTTTATCATGTATAATACATAGATAGTTATTAGGTTCCATTGCGTATAAGGTCCTCCACATCCAATAAGTTGATCTACATGATAGTTGATCCGTCATATGGTCCTTCATATGTTCCCTTATCTTTGCCCTTAGACTTGGTTGCACAGTCTTATCTAGTGTCTCCTTCAGCTTAGCACATAAATTGCACTTGGCAAAGTTGTTTGAAGTTGCTATGGTCACATGCTTGAAATGCTTATTCCATAGCCTACTAAAAGCTGGGCTTGGGATATAGAGGCCACTCCAAGTTCCCGAAGCAATGCATTTATTTCCTCTAATATGCTCTTAAGGGTACAATGGGATGGCAATCTCTTTTCAACAATAACTCTACCCCTGTTCATCCTTCTTACTCTTATGTGGCATGTTTTCGCATTGAAATCCACATATCTTTCAAATATTTCCTTTGCAGCTATAGTTCTTGAGGTAGGCCTTACCGGGCCGGTGTTCCCATGCAATGCAATTTTACTACCATTTTCATGTCTCTTTTTTGCCGGTTGTTGCCAAGAAGAGGTTGGAATTCCATGTATAGCCATCCATGCTTTTGAACATATCCACTTTCCATTCAATGGGAATCTTTTCTTCTTTGATCTTTCATCCTGAATTGCATAGCCAAATATGGTGTACATGAAATTCCTCCTGCTATCACACTTATGTTCCTGATATGTAGCTCTTGCTACCACCATCTCCTCTATTGTGAACATTCTAATACAGGAGGCCCAACAACATTCACTTCCTCTAACCTGCATCAGGGCTTCAGGAGAACAATCATAATCTGACTTACATCTTTTGGTGGGATAATGTTTGAAAGTTGGAAGTGGCCTCTTGCTACACACTGTGTGAACATTATTGACAATGGTTCTACATCTATAGGAAACGTGTAGTTCCCCTCCAGTTGAATACTGTCCCTAGGCCATGCAACAATAGTTGGAACCTCTAGTTGCTTCACACAAGCAAGGCATTCTTGTTTGCCTGAACCCTTTTCCTTCCAATTGTCATATAATTTTGAGATTGCCACACGGGTAAGAGCATGTTAGGGTCTACATGTTTTGGAAACTACCTGGAAAATACTCTGGTAAGTCAAAGATGATGATATATTTCAGTTCTTAACATCTTCTTGACATCACAAAGTACCTTACAACATGTATGTACTACTACTCTTGAACATAACACAATTTCTTTTAGTCAATCTTGTAGTCTAGGTACTTTAAAATACAATTATGTACTTGCACAGAAGTACACAGAAAGGTACCTTTTTGGTAATTTTTTATGTAGGCCCTAACATGCTTTCACCCACACCTAACCTGTCCTCCCCTAATCTTTCATCATTCACTGCATTGATAGGATCTGCTAGAACAATAATCCCTTCTCCTACTGCCTCTCTGTTGCATGCATGCAATATCTTGACCTTTTTGTTTTTCCAATCGACCTGAGTATAAAGTACAATTTCCTTTCCTTTGGCATCATCCTTTTCATTTCTGGTCTTTTCCTTTCCTTTGCCATCATCTTTGTCATCTTCATTAGTTGGGGATTTTTCCTTTTCTTGATCAGCATCATTGGGGGCCTTGGGGGATTTAGCATTTTGCATGCCATTGACCTAAAATGCATAAAAACATATAGTAAGTTAGCATATCCAAATAACATCTCCCTAGCATGAGTTAACCTATAATAAACCTATAATAACCTTAAATGTTGTAACCTTAGAAAAAACTTTTGAGGTTATTATAGGTTAGCAATTTTTAGGTTAGAAGTTAATTATAGGTTATTATAGGTTAGAAGTTTTAAGGTAGGTTATTATAGGTTAAAAGTTAAGGTTAGAAGTACTAAGGTTAAGGTTAAAAGTTTAGGTTAAAAGTATTAAGGTTTGCTGATAATGGGGGCGATGGAGCTCACCTTCTCAATCAGATCATCAGACAGTTAATATATGCTGATGATGTGGACCTCCTAGCTTACACACCAGCAGACATGCAACGACATCTCGATGCCCTGGACACATTCTGCCAAGCGACTGATATGCGCGTCAACCTGGCCAAGACTAAGGTGGTTTTCATATCATCTTCACGTCAGCCGAGGGTCCCCTCCTTCAGTTACCAAGGCCAGAATGTGGAAGTTGCATCCACATACAAGTATTTGGGAGTGGAGTTTCCTTCTACTATGCACTGGGACACATCCATACGACTACGACTGACGGCAGGCTGGAAGGCACTATATGCAATGCAAAACAATAGTCATAGAGCAGAGTTGTATGATTGGGCCCATCAGTCACACCTGTTCAAGGTCTTAGTAGAGCCTGTCCTTTTATACTATTAAAGAAAAGGGTTTAAAAAGGGTTCTTAGCGTGCATTTCAATTGTTCTCTCTGTTTTCTTGCTTCCTCCTCCCTTCTAGCGCCATGGCAGCCGCTGACCTTCTCGCATGGTATCAAGACGGAGAACATTGGGATCCGCAAGTCCCTTTCGACCTGTTGCGGCCCTTGCTATGCCAGCGCCTAGACCTCATTACCAACATGCAGCGGCACCTAGATTATGCCGGATTTCTAGACTTCTACATGGAGGAGATGCTCCCTCTGTGTATTCCTCTTGGGGATCCTCCCCAACTGTATCTGGAGAGGGAGGTAGTCCTGGGAGATGTTAGGGGGAGACACCCATGCATATGATGTGCTGAAGGGAAAGCTCCGATGGGGCAAACACCTGCCCGTTGTGCGGCATCAGGGGCGGCAATATCTTGGGGTTGCCTTCGCCCTAGCCATCCTCATGGACCAATACGTCGAGGATGAAACTTTGCCTGTAGAGAAAGGCAAACTGCCTGAGTCTTCCGAGGAGGGGGAAGACGAACACATAGGCATGGGTGACTTCGCCCGTTGGAAGCAGTTGGCAGAAGAGCTGCCCCCGCGCCGTGAGCAAGCTGTAGGCTTGTCAGGGCTGGATGCCCTTCCAGTTATTTATCACCAAGGCCAAGAATATCTTCTCTTGGATGATATTATCTGGACTTATCACATGGTGGCCGGATTTAGACGCAAGCGTAAAGACCATGTGCTTTATGAACTTGCGGAGTATTGTATGGACAATTTCATCGACTTCACTTCTATTGAGCTTCCTCCGGAGGTGCAGCAGCTGCTCCAGTTCCGCCAGGAGACTATAGAACCCGCCGAGACATTGCTACGGCTTCGGGACTTGGTGATGCAGGAGCCGCCCTCTCAGCCCTCACCAGATGCCGGGACCTCATGTCCCAAATATCAATATGGTTGAGGTTCCCTCCGGATCTGATGACGAGGGAGAGGATTTGTACCATAATCCTACTCATTTGAAGGAGGAGCAACAGGAACTTAAGGAAGAAGAAGTCCCTATGGATTTGGATAAGGAAGTGGCCACGTCAGAAACCCCACAAGGGAAGGTATTGGGAAACCACCTTACCCGCTTCTTCTTATCGGCCTTTCGGCAGGGCCAAGTTCTTTTTATAGCCCGGGATTTAGGGCCGGAGGCTGAAGCTTCATGGTGGACCCTCCGTGCTCTCTCCACATTGGCCGGGCACAAAAAGCTCCCCTATCGTACGTTTACTTATGTACTCGTGCGACGGGATCTTGCCCTGACGGCCTTAGGCCAAGATATTGCACCCTGGATGAGCATGAAGCTCCTTACGGCAGCCCCATTGGCTGTTGCCTATCCACCAGAGGTTGCATCTATTGCGGCTGCCACAGTAGACCCCAGGGTGACTCTGCTGCGACACCGACCGCCCCCACCACCTCCTAGGTCTACAAATGAAGAGGGGGGACCTAGTTCTTAAATGATTGTACTACGCATTTTTGTATTGCGTATCATTGTAAAATTTTGGTTTGGCAAATTCTTTAGCCATTTTATAATATGATACACCCCTTTTCTCATCAATTGTGATTACTGTCTGGATGATTACAATTGAGAATTATTCTTTCCATCATGTGTTCTGCTAGTTATTGGAGTTTAGACTATAATGAAACTATGCAACCCTCTACATTCATTGCCATTGTCTTGCAGAAGAGACACTTCTGGAATATGAAGAGAGGATTACAGATCTGATCAGGAGGGAGGATCCAGGGCCGCCCGAACAGGACTATGGCCAAAGATATGGAGAATATCCAGAATGGGATGAAGGTTACGAGATGGAACCCCCGCCACCAGGAGAACCCTATGATCCAGCAAAAGGGATGGAGATAGTCAATATCCTCAGGGACAGAGCTTTTGAGGACCTGAAGAAAACTCTGTGCCGCACATGGGATTATTGGAGCATGACTAGGCACGAGGCTTTCGAGGACGCTAACGACCACCTGTGGCAACTCTTCTATGCTTTAAGGAGGCTTTTCAACCTCCTCATTATTAGCCCCACGTGGGAATACCAACCAGTCATTGTCCAGGCCTGGGCACGCTACAAGCTCGTTAGGGCTGTGCGTGAGAGTGTTCGCTACTCGATACTCTATCCCTTTGCGAACCCCTAAGCCGGGTCTCTCCAGTTATGTCTCTTTTTGTTATTATGTGTGCGAGTGGAACTTTAAAATTTCCAGTGTATAATATTTGTTTCTGCATCAACTTGTGTGGCTATCAACTTGTTCGGTACTCAGTTTAAATAAAATGGCATGACAGTTTCTCTTACCTGTAATAAATATTTCTTGTCACTATCGGAAATGATATCCTAATGAGATTTTATGTTACCACAATTTTGCTTACAATTTTTTATACTCGGTATAGACGGCGGCCGCAATACTGCCTGGCAGACGCCTTCAAACGCCAGTAGACTAACACCCGAACAGGAACTGATGTTAATGAAAAGGCAGCTAGGCGAGTTACAGGCCTATGTATTGCATGCCAACCCACCGCAGCAAACCCAGGAAGATGGACCGGAGTTACCTCCGCTGCCGCCAAGTCCACCTGCACAACAGCCATCTCCCCCTGGAGCCAGTCCTGTACCCGCACCGAGGAGGCCTCATGCTAAGCGTCACCGAAGTTCCTCTAAGGATAGTGCCACTTCCTCGCGCTCAACCACTTCGGTGTCTTCTGGCTCATCGGTATCAGCTGGTGACCATGCAAAGCACCGCGATAAGGAATACCGTAAGACGGTTGATACCGCCATAACTAGCATATGGAAGAATAGGAAATTGGCCCAGTTTGATGGGAAATCCAGAGGCGGACTGAATGCAGAGTCCTGGTTGGACGAAATGAAGGAGTTTGGGAAGTCCCATGGCATGACGGAAAAGGATACAGGAAAGGTTGCCACCACCAACCTTACAGGAGCTGCCCGTATTTGGTGGAAGGGTTATGCCAGGGCCAAGCATCTGGACAGGAGCAGATGCAACTTCAGGAAGTTTGCCAAGGCATTCAAGTCGCATTATGTGCCTCGTGCGCACAAATGCCAGCAAATTCAGACCTTTTATCCCGGGGGATTCACCTTTCATTAGCGTATAACCCATGAGAGTTCAACGGAGGGGTGTTTTTGGGACTATTTGCGTACGTATACTTAGGGGTTAGGGGTGTTTTTAGGCACTGATCTGGAGCAATATCTATACACATAGGGGTCAAATTGCCTTTTAAAAATGTGTATACAAGGGGGGTTTTTTGCTACCCTCCGAACGCAGATGCCATATCCCCTTTATGTATAAGTGCATCCCCCGGGCCTTTTATAGGCTGGAGCAGAAGGGTATGTCGGTTCAGGCTTATACTGATGAATTTATGCGCTTGAGGCTGTATGTACCAGGTATGAATGAAAAGAGAGCCATGGAGGGCTATATTGAAGGGTTGGCCCCATCAATCAAACGCATGGTTAAAGCCACCCGAAATCGGTTGCGGAGGCTGAGGCTAAGGCATTGAGCCTCGAGGAGGACACACTGAGGAACCAGTATCCGCGTCCTGCTCCTTACTCGCAGCCCCGGCCATCCACACCGTACAAACCCCGGTCGCCAAGCCCGGGCCCCTCTCAGCAGAGTTCCTATGGCCGCCAGGAAAAGAAAGTTACCTTCACCACGCCGGATAAACAGAGCAATGTCGGTAAGGAAGTACGGAACCTCTTACAGTCTATTCCTAAGGAAGCCCGAGAGTAGCTCCGCCGGGATAAGGCATGCTACAGGTGTATGCGGCCCGGCCACTTTATGCACAATTGTCCTTATGTTACGCAGACTGCCCAGCTGGCCATGGCCGACCTCGATTGGGATGATCTAGAGTCGACCTTACCTGTCGAAGAGGAGGCTCCTGAGTACATTCACGGTGCGTCTCATATCCTTGCAGCTATAGAAACCGGCAATGCCGAAAGTCAGCCTGCTGTCATTTCCACCATAGGTCAAGTAGACAGTAAGCCTTTCGTAATTCTGATGGATACGGGAAGTACACATAACTTTGCTTCTCCTAGGATGGCCCAGGTCTTACAGCTTGAAACATTAAGGTCCCGATCAAGACCTGTTACTCTAGCCAGTGGTAAGGTCAGGCATACTCATGGCCGCCGCATCAATCTTAAGATGCAGTTGCCAGGTGCACCAGTTGCTTTGGGTGCCGAGTTGATGGATATTGGCAAATACGACCTCGTTGTTGGTATGGAATTCTTGGCATCTGCAAAAGCCAACATAGACTGCGAGAAGAGGGAAGTTACCTTCAACGCAGCTAATGGAGCCCGCGTGACTATCAGAGGTGAACCATTCAACCCTATCATGCAGTCTATCTCCATCAGGCAGTTAGATAAAGCTATACGCAGGGAAAAGCTCCTTTGCATCATTAGCCTTGCTTCCATAAAGTCAGATGCTAAACAGAAGCAAGTAATCGATACCTTGCCAGAGGGGATTGCTCATCTTCTCTGGGAATTCGGTGACCTTTTTCCAGATGAGATCCAGAAGCTCCCTCCTTTTAGAGGGGTGGAATGTGAAATAGCTTTAGAGCCGGGTACCAAGCCTACCAGCAAGGCCCCGTACCGTATGAGTCCTCCAGAATTGGCAGAACTTAAGAAGCAACTTCAGGAGTTACTAAACTTAGGTTTCATCCGACCTAGTGTTTCGCCTTTTGGCGCTCCTATCCTCTTCGTTAAGAAAAAGGACGGCTCGCTGAGGATGTGTATTGATTATCGGCAACTCAACAAGCATACCATCAAGAATCGCTATGCTTTGCCTAGAGCAGATGACCTAATGGATCAGTTGCAAGGGGCTAAGTATTTCTCAAAGATTGATCTACGCTCCGGATACCATCAGATAAGGATTAAAGAGGAGGATATCCATAAATCCGCTTTTCGCACTAGGTATGGGCATTATGAATTTACAGTTATGTCTTTTGGATTAACTAATGCCCCAGCAACTTTCATGCGACTAATGAATGATGTCTTTCGACAATACTTGGATGACTTTGTTGTTATTTTCTTTGACGACATTCTCATCTATAGTAAGACCCTGGAGGAGCATGAGAAACATCTTAGGTTAGCCCTACAAAAGCTAAGGCGTCATCAGCTCTATGCCAAGTTCTCTAAGTGCAAGTTTGCCACTCCGAAGGTCGATTATTTGGGCCATATCATTTCGGCAGAGGGAATTGCTACAGAACCGGCAAAAATAGAAGCCGTAAAAGAATGGCCTATCCCAGGGAATGGTTCCGAAGTCCGGAGTTTCTTGGGATTAGCTGGATATTATCGAAAATTTGTAAAGGATTTTGCGAGGATATCGCAGCCCCTCTTACAAATCTCACAAAGCATGAAAAGGTGAAAGATTGGATGGAGCACTGGAAGACAAAAGTTCAGGGGAGTTTCCAGCAACTTAAGGATGCTTTAACATCAGCACCAGTTCTCACGTTACCCGATCCTGAGCAGGATAAGCTAGTGGCGACGGATGCCAGTAAAATTGCCACCGGTGGAGTCCTAATGCAGGAGGGGAGGGTTATTGCCTATGATTTAAAGAAGATGAATGAGACAGAACAGCGATATCCTACCCATGATCAGGAATTGCTAGCCGTTGTCCGTGCTCTGCGGATATGGAGACACTACCTTCTTGGTAGAAGATTCCAGTTGGATACGGATCATCAAAGTCTCCGTTATTTATCCACCCAGCCGAATCTCAACCTTCGTCAGAGAAGATGGATGGAATTTCTGGAGGAATATGATTTTGAGATTATGTATAAGCCTGGCAAGCACAATGTGGTTGCGGATGCTTTATCACGCCATCCCTTGGTGACCCGAACCCATTGTAATGCCATTTCTACTCTCACCAGTGAGTTTGGGAAACAGATAGAGCAGACCTTGCCCACAGATCCGGAGTTCCGTGACATTTGGGATAGTTTGGCTAAGGAAGCTCGCACGGATAAGGAGCGCGAGGCCTTTCGTGCGTATAACAAAGAGGGCAACCTGTTATATTACAAGGACAAGTTGTGTGTACCTGAGACTTCAAGAGTACGTAAGCTCATTCTTCATGACACACACAATAGCCCTATAGCTGGACACGCAGGTTTTATGAAAACTTACTTTAAAATTCGTTCCAGCTATTTCTGGCCTTCTATGAAAATGGCAATACATTAGGCAATGTCAGGTATGCCAGCAAACCAAAGCTGAACAGTTAAGGATCCCAGGCGAGTTACAACCTCTGGATGTGCCCAACGCCAAATGGGAAGTGATAACCATGGATTTCATTGTGGGCCTTCCAAGAACTCTCCGGGGGTATGATTCCTTAATGGTTGTGGTCGACAAATTGTCGAAAATGGCTCATTTCTTGCCATGTCGTACCACGGATACAGCCTTTGATATTGCTCTGCTCTTTGCCAAAGAAATCTTCAGGTTACACGGAATGCCACGAGTAATTGTGTCGGATAGGGATCCCAAATTTGTAAGTGCATTCTGGAAAGATTTCTTTGCCACCATTCAGACCAAGCTTGCTATGAGTACAGCATATCATCCTCAAACAGATGAACAGACAGAACGTACCAATCGTATTATAGAGGATATGCTAAGAAGCTATGTGTGGAGTAAGCAATCACAATGGGCTGACTATATTTATCTGGTCGAGTTTGCCTATAACAGCATGAAACAGGAATCTTCCAGAATGTCTCCCTTTATGATAAACTATGGTTACCAATGTCTTACTCCAGACACATGGCATAACCCCGTTTCAAAGGTGGAGGTTTCTCAACAACTCCTCCTGGAGATGCAAGCTCTGGTCGAGGAAGTTCGTGGCTACTTGTTAGCTGCACGCAGTCGTCAGAAGAGTGTAGCCGATAAGCACAGAACCCCACGTGTCTTTCAGGTGGACGAATCAGTTTGGCTTAAGATTAAAGTAAAGCAAGCCAAGCTTAAGATTGGCAACTGCAAAAAGTTGGCCCCCAGATGGGCTGGACCATTCAAGATTATTGAGCGCGTTGGAGAGCAGGCATATCGCTTAGAATTGCCACCCCGCTTGAAGATCCACAAGGTCTTTCACGTCAGTCTTCTGAAACAACACACCCCTGATCCAGAGGAGGTTTTGGATTCCCCAACCCTCCTAGAAATGACAGAAGAGCAACTCGAAATAGTGCCTGAAGCTCTCCTTGATCGAGCTTACAAACATACCAGAAGGACTCAAATGTTGCAATACTTGGTTAAGTGGAAACACTTACCAGTTGAGGATGCTACGTGGGTGATGAAGATAGACCTTGACAAGCATTATCCGGACTTCATGCGCGAATCTGAAGGCCGCACCATCAACGATGCTATCAACCCCGCAACCGGTGGTAAGCTCAGAAGCTTGATTGCCAGGAGTAGCGCCTTAGAGGGGTAGATGCATCGTAAATGATAACAAGTTACCGATGATGAGATCACCTTGTGTTCTCTAGGACGTGGTGTACTGTCAATGTTGACCTGACCACAACTTGTTGCAGACCATATAGTTGATAGGCTGCGTTCCTTTCGGCTACAATGGGAACTTGACCATTCCCTATGCTGCAATGAACGGCAAACCATAGACATGGTAGCTTCCCTGATAGATAGGATTTTCTTGTAATTATTATAAGGGGGTGGTCCCTTCAACCACAATTTCATCATATATACTGATATTCTGACATGTGCAGGCCAGTAAGCAGTGCATGCCCTGCCCATGCTAGAGGGTTACTGATGACCCGAATTCTTCAGTTTTATTTTGTCTACATGTTTTGTTTGTTCTCCACTGATGTTGGTATTGGACTTCGGTCCTTGAACTTTTTGATTATGATAATCATGTGAAATGCACCTCGGTGCTTGAACTGTTTTTCAAACTTTAAAGTTTTGCATATATCATAACATATATATGTTCTTATGTTTGTCCTCCTGAATCCGGCCGTTGATCCGAGATCCTACGACTCACGTGGCTTTGGGACGTATCTTACGGCCCAGATGGCTTGGTAGTTTGTGTATAGACTATATGTAAGCGATCCTACGGTCCAGGTTGATCTGATCCTGATCGTCGGTCCGAGATCCTACGGCTCACGTTGCTTTGGGACACATCCTACGGTGCACATGGCTTTGGGAATTATATGTAATCGATCCTACGGTCTAGGTTGATCCGATCCTGATCGTCGATCCGAGATCTTATGGCTCACGTGGCTTACGGTGCACATGACTTTGGGAATTATATGTAATAGATCCTATGGCTCATGTTGCTTTAATTATTATCACGTGGTGAGATCTTGACCCTTGATCGGGTCCAAGATCCTATGGCCCAAGTTGAATGCTCATCCCTTAGGAAAAGGCTTCTAAAATTTTCATGTTGTGTGGGGGATTCGAACCCTGGCCATTGACCCTCCAGCCCCCTATTCTAAGTACTAGACCAAGCATTAATTGTATGAACAATTTATGTTTCAAATATACTTAAGGGTAATGTTCCCATTAAGATAAAATAGACTATAATTCTAGCTAGTTCAAGAAAGTTCTAGAATGTTCTGGAAGGCTCTAGAAAGTTCTAGAATCTTCTAGAAAGTTCTAGAACATAAGGGAATCTAGGGGGATCTAAGAAAATTCTTCCAGAAAGTTCCAAATCGTTCTAATAAGTTTTAGAATGTTTTAGAATGTAGGGGAATC
Organism: Isoetes taiwanensis; assembly: GCA_021234155.1. Classification (NCBI taxonomy): domain Eukaryota; kingdom Viridiplantae; phylum Streptophyta; class Lycopodiopsida; order Isoetales; family Isoetaceae; genus Isoetes; species Isoetes taiwanensis. Next base: position 16,493,102 of record JAJEKV010000024.1, read on the forward strand.
TATAGGAATGCAAGGAAATCTAAGGAAATACTTCCAGAAAATTCTAGAATATATTGAAAGTCTTAGAATGTTCCAGAAAGTCTTAGAATGTTCTAAAAAGTTCTGGAATGTAAAGGAATCCAGAAGAATCTAATAGAATCTAAGAAAATCTTATAAAATACTAGTTATGGTGCCCAGCGTTGCTGGGCATAAGTTGGGGGAACCTGTAAGTTGGGCCTATTCTCACTGCGTTTCTTGGGCCTATTCTCATTGTGTTTCTTAAGTGTTGCCTTTCGTAGTTGATGGTGGGAGAAAGTGGAAACTTGGGCCTATTCTCATTGTATTTCTTAAGTGTTGCCTTTCGTAGTTGATGGTGGGAGAAAGTGGAGTAATGTTTGTAACATCTAAGTCATATATTCATATTCGTGTGTTAAATAAAACAAAAAGGCTGTGTTAAATAAAACAGAAACTAAGCTTAGAAAGGCTGCACAATATCCACACAAATCAATAACAACTTTGTCAAGTGCTTATTACATATTTGTTTGCATATTTTATTTGTTCTTTTTGTCCTAGGAAGCTAGCCTTCTTACTTTGTCAAATCTGCAATACATCAAATAAATCAACGGTTAAATGTCCTTACCTAACCTCCACAAATTTTATACATTTCTTTTGCTCTAAAAAAAAAGCTTAATTGTTGGACATGCTTGAGTGCTCCGTGCTAAATTAACATTTAACTCAAGATCAAAGCTATTATTATGTACAATGTTTTGCATACATGGATAAATTCTCTCATAAAATATTGAACTTGTAGATTTGTTTTGTGTCCATTCACTAATGCGATGTTCGTCGTCCAAGTTAACTGTGCAAAGTCTTTTACCATTATTCCCATAAACTTGCAATGTTCTAAGACTTTGAATATTCCCTGAACCCATTGAACTTTCACATGATTTCTCGGCCTAAGCAAAATCCACGTTGAATCTTCGCCTGCACATAGCTCAACTAAATGCACAGATTGCCAGTCCTTTTAAACTAAGACTGAATGCAGAGGCCAACAATTGGGCAACATGTTTAAGTTTACATTAGAGATCTTCAGGAAGAGCAATTCTGCCTGCTATATTTTCTAACCATTTCTTTCCTTCAGCCTACATTTCCAAGCTGGATTGCACGTTTGCAGTGAGCTTCATGCATTAAATACAAAGGGAAAAGAGGCCAGCACATTTAAAGGCACTTTTGTAGTTATTCCCATGGCTAACCTGCAAACCACTCTATCAATTAATGGTGCTACCACTGTATGAGTTTATCAAACCACTTTACCAATTAATGATGTTACCACTGTATGGTGCTTCCGTTTCTGCTATATCAATACAGGAATAAGAACAATAATAATATCATTCCAGGTTGACAACCCCAATTGTTGGCTGTTATTAAACCCTCGTATCTAGAGGGGTGTGGATAGAGGGTAGGCATGCATAGCAAAATCACAAATGAGGCTTATGTCAAGCATAGGTCCATACCTTCTGTCCTAAGAGATATTTGGACCCAAATCGAGTTCTTTCAAAGCAGCCAAGAGGTCTGCAAATCTATTTTCAAACTGAGATGCATCTTTTGTATATTTCTCAATGGCTCCGTTGTAAAGTCCTGCTGCAGTGCAACAATGCATGAATAAAGCACAAAGCATGAATGGTGCATAATGTGTATGAAAGCAAAAGAAAATTCAAACAAATGTAGAAATCATTTGACTTACTTGGCTCATCATGCTGCATCCTCGCCTAGAATGAACAGCCCATTTGTTCTGCCAGGAGAAAAAGACAGAAATTGTTTGAGAAGAAAAGAATAGGAAGCAAAGCATACATGCCTTTTGAGATTACCATTTGCACAACATTCAACTATCTCTGTTAGTGTTAGCAGTAGCTACTACTTGGACACTGGTTTTCTTGGTTTCTTCACTATTGCTACTACTACTACTACTACTACGAAATTTATGAGCTGTCTTGCCATGCCCAACAACCAAGAGAAAAAAATGGAATGACTTCATACCTATTTCTCACCAGCGGATGTTGCAAAATGGATTGCGCATCTTTGGCTCCAAAAACGCGCTCTGATTCAAAAGCAGCTGAAAGAAGATGATTAGCTTCTTTGCAAGAAATCAAGCTTTTAAGACAAATATATCACGAAGGAACAAAGTTTAGGGAGTCTTACCAAGCGCCCAACAACTGCAGCAGAAGAAAATTTCCATCATAAAAAGTAAGCCTTCATAAAAGAAGGCAGCGTTCGTTTTTGGAGAAGGCAGCAGGAGGTCGTTTTTGGAACAGGCAGCAGGACGTCGACCATTCTAAAGCTCCCTTTGCAGTGATGTTACATTTGATATCCAGAAAATAGGCAGAAGAAGAAAATAGGCAGAGACGAAGAGGAGCAGAATCGGAATGAATACAACAAACCTGGCTGTATTACTTGCCATAGCCTACACGAAAGGATCTGTATACAAAAGGATCGGACTGGGAAAAGAGGGGATGGTCTCGCTGGGCATGCATCGAAACCCTAGATTCCATTCAAAATCCTCTCCATTCAATCTCGGCGTGACTGAATCCTAGCCGCCGAAATTAGGGCGTGATTGAAAACAGACACACAAGATAACATTATAATATAGGATAAGAGAATCTAGGAAAATATTTACAAGCCTAAGGAAATCTCTTAAATCTGGGGGATCTAAAGGAATCTTCATAAAATCTAAGGGAATCTAAGAAAATGTTGACGAAATCTTAGAGTATCTAAGGGAATCTTTATAGAATCTCTTTGAATCTCATGTAATGTAAGGGAACCTAGGGCAATCTCATAAAATCTAAAGGAATCTAAGGGAATCTTCATAAAATCTTGGAGAATCTACGGAAATCTAATGGAACAAATGCTCACGAAACCTCTAAGAGAACCTTGGTAGAATCTTAGAGAATCTATGAATTTAGAGTATTCTCAAAAGATTCTTTTAGAATGTAGGGCACGACAAGAAGTTGCACGTAGGAACATGCTAAAACTCGAACACGCACCGCAGGACGCATTAAATTTCTTGTATATCCACTCTATATATGTTCTTATGTTTGTCGCGCTTATCCGACCGTCCGTTCGAGATCCGATGGCTCACGTGGCTTTGGGACATATCCTACGGCCTAGATGGCTTGGGAGTTTATATATAATTCGTATAGACGCGATCCTACGGTCCAGGTTGACCTGATCCTGACCGCCGGTCCGAGATCCTACGGCTTACGTTGCTTTAGATATATCCTACATGATCCTACGGTCCAGATTGATCATAATCCTTAGTCCAAGATCCTACGGCTCACATTGTATGCTCGGGCCTTGGTATTTTCAACAAATTTTAAGGAAAGGCTTTTAAAATTTCTTATGTTATTAGAAGGATTCGAACCCTGATAAATAACCCCGCAACCCCCCATTCTAACCACTAGACCAAGCGTTAGTTCTATGAATAATTTATGTTTCAAACTTACTTAAGGGTAATGTTCTAATTAAGATAAAATAGAATATAACATTCTAGATAGTTCTAGAATTTTCTAGAGGTTCTAGAAAGTTCTAAAATCTTCTAGAATGTTCTAGAAAGTTCCAGAATTCTAAAATGTTTTGGAACATAAGAGAATCTAGGGGGAATCTAAGAGAATCCTTCCAAAAAGTCCCAAATTGTTCTAATAAGTTCTAGAATGTAGGGGAATCTTCAGGAATGTAAGGAAATAGGGAAATACTTCCAGAAAGTTCTAGGATGTTTTGAAAGTTTCAGAATGTTCCAGAAAGTTTTAGAATGTTCTAGAAATTTCTAGAATGTAAGGGAATCCAGGAGAATTAAAGGGAATCTAAGGAAATCTCATAAATCGTAAGAGAATCTAGGAAGATATTTATAAATCTAAGGGAATCTCTTAAAATCTAGTTGAATCTAAGGGAATCTTTGAAGGGAATCTAAGAAAATCTTGATGAAATCTTAGAGTTTTTTTAAGATTTTGCAAAGAGCCACAATAGAATGTTCTAAAATGTTTCATAATAAAGGTGTACAATATAAATCTTGAAAAAAAAAAATGTTCTAGATGCTCAGGGTAAGCGCCTCAGTCTAAAAATAGAAAGTGCTTTAGAAATGTTGCACAGATCCAAAATAGATTATTTTGCAAGGTTCTAAATGCTCATGGGTAAGCACCTCAATCAAAATAGAAAATTCTAAGAGAATCTAGGGGAATCTTCATGAATGCTAAATATAGTACATAGAATGTTGAAGAATATAGAGGAATCACAAGAGAATCACAGTAGAATCGTTGGTTATCTAGAGCACGTGGGGCCTTGCATCGTAAGAACATGCTAAAACTGGAACAATGTGTCGTAGGACGCATTAAATTTCTTGTATATATATATATTTCATAATCTATTTCTTCCTATATTTGTAACTAACCCCAATGCTGAGGACAACATTAATTCTAAGGAGGGGAGAATGTGACGTTCCAAGCATTTATACGGTCTACGTATAAATACATTGACACGCCACCAGTATAGACACACCACCCTGGGGTATGATAACCTAGGGGGTTGGCCACAAGGGATTTAATTAGCTATGTTAAATTAATTATAAAGGATAATTATCTAAATACTTGCTATTAAGTCACCTAATGGTGGGAAGGCGCCACTTGGCATAACCTGAGTGGTCAGCATGGGAGTTGCTAACCTGAGCCACCAAAGGCAGCGCCACCCCCATCTTACCCCATTTTCGACCCAGCCAACACCAGGGAGCAGCTAAAGCTCAAGGAACGATTCTTTAACACCCCCAATCGCCAAGACACCCCCCCCCCCGGTCATCACTTTGCCACCCCAAGATAAATAGCTATGGAAGCACCCCTTGACAACGGGTCCAAAGAAAAACACCGGGTTAGTGGTAGTTTAACTTGCAAATTGTAGAATAATACTTTGGTGTTCTTCTCTGAATAGTTGGTTAAGATTAACCCTTCTTTGGTAACTAGGAATACTTTTCAATTATGAATGACGCTCTGTTATGGAATGGTCGATGCCTCTATGAGTTAGTTCAAGAGTTTCCGATGAAAGGGGGTTAAAAGGGGGGGTAGAGGCCTCCAACCGAGTATAGAATGCTCCTAGTAATTCCTTTAACACCCTACTAGATTCGGCCTGTGCACAAGAGCCCACCGGGTCATAGACGCTATGGTCTGGCTTAGCACCAGACAAGGGACACAGTGGTGAAGTAGGGGGTGGGGTCTTGCACGAGCATAAAAGGCTCCTGAGACTCCTACAGTGGGCTAGGCCTGATAGCTGGTCACGTAGAGGGCCGGGCATGGGTCTGACACTCCCTGGGTGTGGTGGTGTGATCCGTATGGGGCACCATGCACTTTGAGTAGATTTAGGGTGAGTAAGTTGGGTACGGATGCGGGGGTCGCTGACGCGGCACGTGTTCTCTAGCTCACCCATGGAACCACTGTGATCCTGGAAGGGGATGCCTCCCCGACCTGCCTCATCAGACCAGGTGTCATGAACCTGGAGTAGGCTCAAAAGGGTGATACCTTGGGTCTACGTCTCCGGAAGGCTATAGCGAAGCCATAGCGTGATTCGACCCATCTGCAAAGTGTGCATAGGAGGGGCGGATGGAGTGGACAACCCTAGCCGATGTTCTATGCCAGCCAACGCCATGCCAAGACTCGGTCTGCTGATCTCCTGAGACCCAGCCATCAGTCGCTCCTCACTAGAGTCTGAACCGGGGTAGAAGCTGGGTTTTTGGGTGTTTTCTTAGTCCAGATGCATATTCTTGTTGTATGGATTTGGATGGATGCGCCACCCTTCGTGGTGGCTATTTGTATATGATTTATGCTGTGTGCTAACCCTTGTATACATGCTTCCGCGACGTAGGCGCCCATCGAAGGCGTGGGCCGAATGACCCCTCCGTGTCCTTCACCTGAGTGTCTCTACGTAGACGGCCCGGGTTAGATGGAGGGCCCTGCTCGTGGCGAGATGGTCGCCATGGGAGGGGAAAGTCCCCGTATGTATACGACCGGGGGTCGTATATATTCAGGGAGCGTCACATGGACATATCCGCCTTATGTCATATTCAAATCATAGTTAAAACAAACAAATGCCCCCCTATCATGTTCATATCATAGTTATAACAAACAAAAGAAAGAAGAAAAACGTATTAAGAAGAAAAACGTACTAACACATTGACGACAAGAAACTGGATTTCATTTGTGAAGTATGAATTCAGGGCAAAGTATAATACTATACTTTCCCATGTCATTTATAGGTTCCCAGCCGTTGCCCAGCAACGCTGGGCACTATTACTAGTCTTTTAATAAATCTTTCCAACCAATTGAGACCCTTTGGTTTTGATCGTTATATCCTCACAAAACATCAAAGCATCATCCTGTCTCAAATCCTCAATTTACATAGTCCAACTTTTGTCCCGGGGGATTCAGTATTCTTTGCAATACGGGACATGTGCATGCAATAAAGGGGTTTTTTTTTACCATTTCATATTTGTATACTTAACATTAGGGGGTTTTTTCGCCATTATCTGGGGCCAAATATACACTTTAGGGGTTAGATTAGCTTCCACAGATCAGTATTCTAGGGATGCTTTTGGGCACCCTTCGAATGCTGATGTTCATACCCTTTTATTACTAAGTGAATCCCCCGGGCTTTTGTCCATTGCATGTACTTTTAAGGATGATGTAAGGCTAGACAACCAACTTCCTCAGGAGTCAGATCAGAATGCTAGAAAAAATTAATTCCACCACGCCTAGCATCCAATAAAGGGGATCTAAAACAGAGAGAGGCTTGATTCTAGGCTTTTAGGATCCTCATCAAAGTAGGAAAGGTTCTAGAATTAGGAGAAAGTTGAAAGAAATCTGAGTCAGGAAGCAAATGAGTGAGAGTTTTACTGCCAACAGGATGGGACAATATTTCATTAATTGGAGGGTTGGAAATGGTTTGTTAGCATGTAGGGCTCTCCACGCTGCAAGTGCCTGAGCCTATGTGCAGAGAGATTTGCACCCAATTCCTCCCTGTTTCCCAAGTTTGATCAGGTCGCCCCATGTCACTTTATGGACTCTTTGCATAAACTTCCTTATGGCTGCCTCTATCTTATAATAGGATGTCGTGTCTGCCACAACAGCAGATGAGAAGAAAGCATGAGTGCTTGCTATAACTGCATTGGCTACCTCCACCCTCCTAGTCAAAGAGAGAGTCAAGGGTACATTAAAAGTTTCTTCTTATTTCTATTAACCACTGGCTTCATAGCCCCTGACTGGCATAGAGGAATGCGTAAAATCTTAGTGGCAGCACTCTCCCAATGACTTTTATATTCTGAATCATAGTCTGGTCTGAGTCTAGAATTATGGCACATTTGGACCTATTTAGCATCTTTCCAGACACCGCTCCAAATTTATTATCCATGGTCTCTAGGAAATTTGTTAAACTATCATTTCCATCTTTCAAGAACACAAAGGTGTCGTCTGCATATTATATGATTATGAAAAAATCATTATGATAGGCAATTCAAGGCAACTTATTATTTTTTGAGTATGCAGGTGCATATCAAACCTCGTGACAACTTCAGAAATTATCAAGAAGAGATGGGCAATCATGTCTCACTCCTCGTCTACATTGGAAGGGTTTAGTTGGGGTACCATTAATCAAAAGGGCAGAGGATAGTGTGGCAGTAAAACTCCAAACTTTCTAGTATACCAAATCTGAGAATTCCAAATGCATCATAGACTTTTGAAGAAACTGCTAGTTAATTGTGTCATAGGCCCGTTTGAAGTCAAGTTTAAGGAGCATACATTTCTGAGCCGAGAGTTTGTTCCAATGCAACCCCTGTGAAGTGTTTAGGGTTTGGGTTCGGGATCTCCTGCAAGACAGCCCTATGTGAGGACCCTTGGATCAAACAGGAGAATCCTAGCTGAGTGTCACACGGGATTTTGCAAAGAACAGAAAGGAGAAAACAGAAAGGAATAACCAACAAACAATGAAAGGAAATAAGACTTCCTTGATATCACTGAGTGTACATGAGCTCTCGAAAATCGAGAGAAGAACTGGAGATAAAGACTAAATCTCATCTAAAAACCTGAGTTCTATCTCTACTCATATATGTAGTACAACGGCCTTGGGCCCAAAATAGGTGTTTGGCAGATCTCGCTACCAACTTCTGGATCAAAGCCTGATTTTTCGGGAATCTGGCAGTGCCTTCTTTATGTGTCTGGAATCACGCTGATTCTGGACTGTACTTCTGTAGGGCCGTCACTTATCAGTTTTCTATCTCTTTTTGGACCCTGGCGTGGTCTTCGGCGTGGTCTTCATTGTGGGCGGGGGTCTACTTCCCGATGCTTGATCTGGTCCTGCCTTATTCCTGCCCTGATCCGTGGTCTTCATGAATAGTCATGTACCTGAACGTACAGGACTAACATGAAGCCCCAATGTAATTGTCAAGAATGCTTTTATTTGGCACGAAGGTAGACTGCCATGGATTGATCATCTGCTGAAATAATCTTGACTCTGTTGGCCAGGATCTTGGCCAGTAATTTATATGTAGGATTTATGAGCAAAATGGGTCTCAGGCACAGTGACATAATACGCATACGGAAATGAATATGAGGAACCAAAAATAAATACGGAATACGAAGGAACTCTGGGTCTCTAGCTTTGGGATTAGAAGGAAGGAAGGAAGGAAGGAAGGAAGGAAGTATATTTTAACGTCCACGGAGGCCAACTGGCCTATGAGACGGTGAGTACAATGTAGTGGAAAGTTTCCAAACGCAAAAGAAAACAACAGAAACCCTGTACAATGTGTCTCTACCACTGGGATGAAAAAACCCCCCATGTGGGAGGAAAAATCCTTGTAGTAGGCGTTGAGAGGCCCTATCTGGGCGCTCAAATTCCACGGTCTTTGTAAGGGACTCCTCGACGGTGGAGACTTGCGTAGAATGTAGGGCCCGAGGCGCAAAACCATTGGCGAAGTCGGCGGTTGATGAATTGCTATCTCGTGAGCATCCGAGATCGGCATGATGAGCTTCTTTGGGCATTCTGTAGAGCATGGTGTTCATCTTCTACTATCTCGTGATGTGACAAAGACCGCATAATCTCTCATGCCGGGGATTCTCTCGCCCCATCCATCCGTACCCAAATGCCTATCTCAATTCGAGATGGTGGGACCCCCGGCCTTATTGCAGCTATAGCTCTCCATTTCTTGGTAGAGATGTGTGCCTTCAGATCTTGGGTGGGGGCGTGTTCAAGCCGCACGGATTGACCTGCGTGTGGTAGTGCTCTGTTTTGGGCTTTGCAAGAGTGGGCGCATCCTACAAAGAGGCAGCAAAGCGCTCATTCAAATGCAGCTCCTGCTCTGCGATATCCGACATATCCATAATGTGTTGATAATCTATGGACCATCTTGCGAACCATCCCCTATAATGCTCCTGCCACACTCTCTTCAGACGTTGTGGCCCTTGTGCCAATAACAAAGCCCGGGGAGGAAGATGTTGTGCATCCATTCTGTCAACCTTATGGAAATACGCAAGGTGCCTATGCATAGCAGAATGCTGCAGGGGCCAAAAGCCAGTCTCATACAGCAAAATCGAATAAGGCACCGTGTCCTTGACGCCTAGGCTGTATGTCAGAAAAGCCTCTTGTATTCTCTCTAGCTTATCCCAAGTACCCTTGCTAACCACCGCCCCTGACCTCTACCCCATACAAAGAATACCGGGTTCCACGAGTGCTCGGAACAGGTGTGCTTTGCATGCCCAATCGCAGAGATCTATTCTCAGAATGCTATTCTCGCATTGCATACTGTGGCTTTCCATCCCGGCTGACCCTTCTTTCTACACACCATCCCATAGCATGTTAGCAGAGAAATCGATTCCCAGATACTTAAAGGTCCTTACAACTTCCATCATTTGTCCTTTGTAATAGAAGTTTGGGATATCATGTTGCGCAGACAGGATTGGCAACAACTTGGTTTTCTGCTGGTTGACTGTCATTCCTGCTATGTCACAGAATTGACTAAGAGCATCCAAATGTTCCTGCATACTCCTAGTCATGCGGGATAATAAGCCCGTGATCGTCGCATAGTTATCGTGATATGCCTCTACGGCAACTCAAGGGCCACCACCTCCATGTTCTTGCATCCAGGTCTCCAACTTGTCAATATAGAGTCCAAAAAGCGTTGGAGATAACGGGCATCCCTGTTTAACACCTATGGTGCTGTTCACCCGGTGGTCTGATGCAGGCAAAGTGGCATATATTCCGTCATAGAGCCGGTAGATGGCATTCTGCAAATCCTGTGGGACATGTAGCTCCTGCAAGCGTTGCCACAACAGGTCCCGAGGGACCGTATCATATACCGTCTTAAAATCCACGAAACAGCAATACAAGTCACGTCGTGCATTGCGGCTAGCTTCCATAAGGATTCTGAGAACAATATGTCCAACATTGATGGTTGGGCTTATATTACTTGTTTTCCAGGACACTTGTTAAAGACAATCATATCCTCTTTCATAATATCCTAGAATTCCAGGTAGAATTCTGGAGGAAATGGGCCCCAGATTTTGGCAGCTGCCATCAACTTCAAAGTCTACTAATTTTCCCTTTTTACGGGAATATCAAGCAGGTCTATACCCTTAATAATTGGTGACACAAGAACGTTTTCAAGAAAGCCTGCATATTTGTATTTACCTGCCCCTCAGCAAATAAATTGGGGTATTGTTTAAAATACTTCTTTGATATTCTTTCGCTTTTCCATGGAAGTCTCATCCCCTGTTTTAACCTTCCCATTCCATTATTAAAGACCCTATTTTTGGCTGACATAAAGAAAAAGGTCGAGTCTCCTTTGTCCATCTTATATTATAATGTTATACCGTATTGAATGGATCAAGCCCTAATTTGAATGGCTGAGATCATCTGATTGAATCTAAAGGCCAAGATTCATTGCACGACTTTCCACTACCATGATTAGTCATGATTTGGTCTTTTAAGGGGAAAGAAAAAGGAAATGTAGGAAAGGCGCAGGTAAAAGGGAAAAGGAAAGGGAAAAAGGAGAAGAGGAAAAGGGCAAAGAAAAGGGAAAAGAAAGGGAAAAATGGCATGAGAAAAATCAGAAAAAACAATAGAAAATGATTAGTCATGATTTGGTCTTTTAAGGGGAAAGAAAAAGGAAATGTAGGAAAGGCGCAGGTAAAAGGGAAAAGGAAAGGGAAAAAGGAGAAGAGGAAAAGGGCAAAGAAAAGGGAAAAGAAAGGGAAAAATGGCATGAGAAAAATCAGAAAAAACAATAGAAATAGAGAGGGGGAAAGGGAAAGGAAAAAGGACACGGAAAAAAGAAGAAGAAAGAAAGGGTGGGAAAGGAGAAAAAGGGTGGGAAGAAGGGGACGAACAAAGCGCATGGGAAAAGGAAAGGGAAAGGAAAAAAGAAAAGGGAGGTGAAAAGGGAAAAAGGGAACCTAAAAAGAGCACGAGGAAAAGGGCAAAGGGGAAGGGAAAAAGGGCATGGGAAAAAGGAGAAGAGGGAAAGGATAAAGAAAGAGGAAAAGGGAAGCGAAAAGAGAGCATCGAAAAAAGGAAGGGAAAAGGTTAGAGAGAAAAGGTGAGAAACGAGGAGAAGGAAAGGGGAAAATGGCATGGAAAAAGGGAAAGGGAAAAAAAAAGAAAAAGAAAAAGAAAAAGAAAAAGAAAAAGAAAAAGAAAAAGAAAAAGAAAAAGAAAAAGAAAAAGAAAAAGAAAAAGAGAGAAAAAAAGAGAGAGAAAAAGGAAAGTTAAAAAGGCATCGCGAAAAGGGAAAGAGGAAAATGGTGGGAAAAGGAGGAAAAGGGAGGGGGAAAAGGTGAACAGGAAAAGGGTGGAAAGAAGGACGAACAAAGCGCATGGGAAAACGGGAAGGGAAAGGAAAAAAGAAAAAGGGAGATGGAAACGGAAAAAGGGAACCTAGAAAAAAGGCAAGAGGAAAAGGGGAAAAGGGAAGGGGAAAAAGGCATGCGAAAAAGGGGAAGAGGGAAAGGGTGAAGAAAGAGTAAAAAAGGGAAGCAAAAATAGAGCATCGAAAAAAAGAAGGGAAAAGGTTAGAGAGAAATGGTGAGGAGAAAGGAAGGGGTAAATGACATAGAAAAAGGGACAGGGAAACGGGAAAAGACAAAGAGGGAAAAAAGGAAGATAAGAAGGCACCGAAAAAAGGAAAAGAGGGAAAGGGTGGGAAAAGGAGGAAAGGGGAGGGGAAAAAGGAGAATAGGAAAAGGGTGGAGAGCAATGAATGGAAAAAGGGGAAGAGAGAAATGGGAAAAGGGCATGGGAAAAGGGGAAGAGGGAAAGGATGAGGAAAGGGGAAAAAGGAAGGGGGGAAAAAAGAGAGAGAGAGAGAAAAGGGAAAGTGGAAGAGGGAAAAGGCGGAGGAGGGTGAGAAAAGGAGGAAAATGGGCACATAAAAAGGTGGAGAAAAGCAAATGGAAAGAGGCATAAGAAAAGTGAAGGGAAAGGGAAAGCGAAAATGAAAAGGAAGGAGGAAAGGAAAGGGAAAAAGGGCATTGGGAAAATCGAAATGGTTGGAAAGGGAAGAAAAGGGAAGGGAAAAGGAAAAAGAAAAGGGAAGCAGAAAGGGGGGAAGGGGAGGAAAAAATGCACAAGGAAAAGGGGAGAGAGAAATGGGAAAAGAACACATGATAAAGAGGAAGAGGGTGGGAGAAGAAAAGGGCCACATGAAAAGGTGGGGAAAATAGAAGAAAATAGGAAGGGAAAAAGAAAAGCAAAAGGAAAGAAAGGAAAAAAGGAAAGTGAAAAATGGGAAGGGCAGGGAAAAGATGTAAAGGGAAGAGAAAAAGCATGTTAGAAAAAAGGAAAGAGAAGGGGAAATAGAAAAAGGAAAAGGGAAAGGGAAAGGGAAGGGAAGGGGGCTAAAAAAAGAAAAAGGAGAGAAGGGAAAAAGATAACGTGTAGGAAAAATAAGAAAAAAGGGAAAAGGAAAAAGGAAAGTGTGTGGGATAATGAGGAAAAAGGGAAACACGGGAGAGAGCACAAAGCAAAGGGAAGGGGAAGGGTATTAAATGCACAAAAACCGTTTATAGCTCAACAACACTGGGCTTGATTTCCATTATGTTAGATTTATGGAAAGAAGTCTGGGTTGAATAGGTTTTTGTCCACACAGGTTCTCAACTTATGCCCAGCAACGCTGGGCACCATTACTAGTAAAGTTATTATATTTGCATCTGTTTTTCACAGACAGGGCCCTTGCCTCATTCTCCTCCATCAATTTAAGTTTTGTTTATTATCAATAAATAACTTCTCTCTAACTTCTTTTATTTGGTTATATATTTTGTCAGTTCTACCCCAAGCATTTATGCAACTTGTCACCTTCTTCATTTTATCTAAGAAACTTTTCATTGATCCAGTCTTGATGACCATGGGAAGTGATTCATAGAATTGTTTAAATGCAGTGCAAAGGCACATCCAAGTGAATTATTGCACAAATAAAATCTACCTAGCATATAATAGGTCCTATGTTCGCCATTCACTTCAGGAATATGTATTGGAAGAAGAAGGGAGAATATAGTAGAAGAAAGCCATAAGTTGATCCCAGCCTACCCTTTCCTTCTTGGATATTTTCAACTCTTTAAACGAACAATGCCGATCATTGATCAAATTCTCTCCATTTCAAGATCATTACCACTATGTTAAGACATTCTACTTTTCTCGGAGAGTTCCGAAATTTCTTATAAGGATTGGACTATACATGTTTATTTTGTAGCTTTTGTTTTCTATTTTAGTTTAACTGATTTGAAGTTCACAAATGAGCTGGTATATATGAACGCATGTTGTATCCTTTAAGTAAATAATGCAGAGGACCCGCTGCAAGGTAGATACATTATACCTTTCTAGTGCAAACTACCAATCCTCGTCAACATGCGCACCAAGGGTAAGGTTGCACCATCACCATAACAGAATCTACCTATGTTTAAAACATTCTTTAAGCAGCGCTGGACATAGCTTATAGAATTGTAGTACTTGTAGTAGACCTTAAGCTTTAAAAAAGGCATCAAAATATAGTAAAAATGACAACTCAGAGTTTCTTTGCTAAAATTGATGACTTGGCCTTCGGATCATTTTGGGTACATCTGTTAGACAGAGCAGACAATTGGAAGATAACCAGAGACACTTTAGTATCACATTAGCACCGTCTGAAATATAGTAGAATACTCCTTTAACCTTTGTTGAAATCCAATAATTGAGAAGCTAAAGCATTTTCAAAATCCATGAACTGGGATGAACACAAACTCAAGGACACTCATGGATTACTTAAAGTCTGCGTGGTATTTCTCCTTGCAGGTTGTACATTGTTGCTTGTAGTTACAATGGCTGATGTGACTCTTGCATTGGCAATTTTTGTGATCGCCCGCACATAACAGTCCAATATTTATTAGTATGACTAAAATAATTGACTATACCCTGCCTAATTGATTGCCCAGCTACCATTCATGGCTGGTTCTTTGTCCGCAACAATCTTATGAAGAAGAAAATCTAGCTGCAACTTAGGTATTACATCTATGATTTGCCTTTTACAGTACCATCTAGCGAAGCCAGCAATAAGTACTTATTTAGCAAATAAATTAGATCCATATGTAACTGTGCAGAGGTGAAATGGATATGAAAATCCTTTAGAAATAATAGAACTGGTGGAGACAAATTTGAAGATGCAGCATATGAGAAGCAAGTCCCAAAAGATGCATGGTTTAAAACAGATTAATATGCCTTAGAAATTCTGTTCAGGGAAAGAATGAAGATGTATGAATGTCTCACGGATGATCCAAAAGTAGCAAATATGTTTTACATCTCATGCACAAATAAAGGACAAACTAAGCCAGAGATTAATAGGCTGGTTACAGAGCAAGCCTTATTTTACTAGGAATCAGGGCAGGGAGAATAGCATGGGATTTTTCTAGAGGAGAAGATAGTGAAAACTGGGGCACAAGCTTGCTCAATCTAAAAGAACTACAAAATGTAACAAAATCAGGAATAGAAAGAAATACCTGGGGAGGAGATTCACAGATAGGAGTTTCATATCCAACAGGATTTCATCCTTCGACACCAAAAGAAATGCAGTTATAAAAAATATGATAAAAAACTATGACAAGAATACTCTAGTTTCGTATTCCAGTGCTCCAAGGCATAGCGTAGATGGATGGAGCGTGCCCCGCCTGCAACCACAAGTTTGCATGTGAATTCTTAGGGAAACCACAAAAGCATGGTACCAAAAGATATGCAGCTATGGAAAAACATGATTAAAAAACTATGATAAGAATACTCTGGTTTCATACTCCAGTGCTCCAAGGCATAACGTGGATGGATGGAGCGTGCCCCGCCTGCGACCACAAGTTTGCATGTGAATTCTTAGGGAAACCACAAAAGCACGGTGTTCATCCATTTGAATTTGGAAAAATAGTTATGCATATAGCGTGTGTGCCCTTTCCCAAATCCTCAATCTCAACCACCTATTTGCATCAACGATGCAAAATTGAAATTGATGATAAACACTCAAAACCCCTTTAGTATAAAGACAGATATGTTCTATTGATTTTTGGTTCATTGATTCTATGTTCATTATTAGGATGCTATTGAGTAGCTTAAGAGAAGTGTTGACATTGTTGAAGAACTTAGCCGTCTCATATTATAGAGCCTTAAAAAGGTGATATAAGTTTTAGCTTAAATTTTGGTTCTTTTAGCTTAAATTTTGGTTCTATTATTTAAGCTTGTTAGAGTTTATATATATTAATTGTGTTCGAAAAAAGACTCTTTATTAAGTTCATCCTGTTAATTGTGTTTCATTCACAGGAAATTATTAAAGTTATCTTAAGCACGTTTACTGGATCAATAGAGGAGCATTTACGAGCATCAGATGTGACGACTGTTGATCCTAATACCACTATTAGAAGGGCGTATATGATGAATGCTACGTATCGTCAGTGGTATATAAATCATTATGGTCCTCTTTCTACCACTACCACCGCCACACAGTCACATCCCGTAGCCACTAGAACCTCCTCGCCGACTCCTTCTAACACTCCACTTTCTGGAACTCCTGATCATACACCCTCTAGAGATTCTCAATCTGTTGATATAAATGGCTCAGAAGTCGGTCCAAGAAATGGAAGAGGACCAGGACGACGGAGAAGTAGAATTGCAGACAAGCAAGGGCCGATAGAGTATCCATGTAAGACTCTCGAAGAACATGAGAGGCATGTTTGACATGTCCTTCAAAAGCTTCGTGAGCACGGGTTATATGCCAAACTTGAGAAGTGTCAGTTCGAGCAGGATAATGTGGAGTTCCTTGTCTATCATATCACTCCACATGGAGTCTCTATGAATCCTGAAAAGGTCAGCACTGTTTTGGAGTGGCAAACCTTCATCCATTCAAGACGTTCAGTGTTTTCTTGGGTTTTCCAATTTCTATCGGCATTTTATTCGGGATTATTTGGAGATTGTCCTTCCTTTGACATGCCTCACCGTTAAGGACGTGCCATTTGAATGGAGGGTGGAAGCGGAATCCACCTTCGTTACTCTGAAGCTTGCTTTTACTGCAGCGCTAGTTCTTGCTCATGCAGATCCTTTGCGCCCCTATGTCGTTGAAGCAGATGCTTCGGATTTTGCTCTTGGTGGGATCCTGTCAAGGAGTGGGATGACCATGAATTACATCCAATCGCCTATCACTCACGGAAGTTTCAGGCTGCTGAAATCAACTATCCCATTTATGACAAGGAGTTGTTGGCAATAGTGGCTTCTTTCGAGGAGTGGAGACATTTCTTGGAGGGATCTCCTTATAAGGTCATAGTCTATACAGATCATCGAAATCTAGAGTATTTTCAGTCTGCTTGAGTGCTCAACCGTCGTCAGGCTCGGTGGCATACTCAAGTATTATCCCGTATTGATTTCATGATCAAGTACCGTCCTGGATCCCTCCAAAGGAAGCCCGATGCCTTGTCTTGATGTTCTTACCTTGAGCCCAAGCTAGGTGATCCTGCATTTGATCAGCAATCGCAGGTTATTCTAGGGCCTGATGGGTTCTAGCTTATGGCTCTCACTTTGTTTGAGAGGCCTCATGATACGGCCTTGTTGGAGTCTGTTCGATCATCTCTGTTCTCCGATCCATTGGCTCAAGATATATTCTCACACCTTGGCTCTGCATTATCTTCTCAGCAAATGCGATCAGACTATGATCGTTTTGAGGTTCAACATGGACTCCTGTTCCATGATGGGCTTCTGTATGTGCCAGATGGTGCTTCTAGGCTTCGGGTTCTCCAGGCTTGCCATGATTCACCTATGGCCGGAACCAAGACTCTTGAGCTTATTAGTCGAGAGTATTGGTGGCATGGGCTTTGTCGCTCTGTCGAAGCTTTTATTTGATCCTGTGATATCTGCTGTCGAGCAAAGGTTCCAAGGCATCTTTCTCATGGCCTTCTTCAGCCACTGCCGGTACAAGATGGACCTTGGAAGAGCATTTCTATAGACTTTATTTCGGAGCTGCCACTCTCTCGGGGTTATGATGCCATCATGGTTGTTGTGGATCCTTTCTCTAAGATGGCCCATTTTATTCCCTGCAATATCACCATCACCAGTGAGGGAACATCGGATCTTCTTTTTCGTGAAGTAGTCAGACTTCACGCTTGCCTGATACTATCGTCAGCGATCGTGGACCACAATTCGTCGCAGGTTTTTGGAAGCGGCTTTTGGAGTCATTGTATATCGACCACTCACTGACGTCTGATCATCATCCAGAAAGTAATGGGCAGGCAGAGCCCACTAATCTTTAAGGTGCTTTATCTTCTTTCTTATTTTGGGAGGGGGTTGGGTTTCGTGCCAGCCGCATGTAACGCCGCATGCGGCGTTCCCATGGTCTTGCGGCCCCCCTCCGGCATCCAGCTTCCCCCCTCGGGGATCCAACGAGTTGGCGAAATTAAATTGCCTGTTTTCGAAGAGGCCCGACAGCATTGAATGATGGGATTTGAATTATGGAATCATTTGAAGCATTTCGCTACGAATTTTTGTGCTCAGCTCGGCTCTTCAGCGCCTCAAGCAGGTCAGTCATCGCCATACTGGGAGCGCATTCTTCAGCGCCTCAAGCAGGTCCGTCATCGCCATACGAGCTGGGCGCCAGCATATTTTTGTATCAGGATTACGAGCTGGGCGCCAGCAGGCTTGCCCGACTCTGATTGATCAAGCAGGTTGGTTTATTTTTGTATCAGGGTCGATGCAGCTTGATAATGCCATTGCAAATATCTTACACCTAACCAAGTTTTTTTTTCTGCTGGAAGTCTTTTCTTTGCTCGAAGTCTTTTCTTTGCAAGTATAACCAAGTCTGCTATTCTGCTCGAAGCATTTATTTACTTGCCCTCTGGTATTTATAGTTCTGTTACCACTTATGTGAGTTGAATTTCAAATTTGGGTTTTGTTTGATCTTCTGAAAACGTGTGCTTGAGACTTTGTTGTTTGCTGGGAACCATGCTTATGGACTATAGATTTCTATTTGCAGTTCAATAAGCAAATTCAGTGTGCAGTAAGTATCGGCTTATAAATATTGTTCAAAAGATTATGCCCCATGTCTGATTTGGTCTGCTCAAACATGATTTATACTAGAAGTAGTTTCTAATTTTGGTTGAAGCACAAAGAATGCGCTCTAAAAGCTTGGTTTCTGCTATCAGATCAAGCACAATCAGCGTGCCTTTTCTGGTATTGAACTTCAGTGGGGGAGCCAGTTTTGCATCCTATATCTGATAGGTACAATTGCTACGTGCTTTTATTAATAGAGTATCATTTGCTATATCTGATAGGTACAAATGTTACGTGCTTTTTGACTTTACTTGGATCGAGAATTACACTTTCTGTGTCATCCATAAGCTCTGATTTGTAGATGTCTGAAAATGTTGCATTGATCTTTGAGTCTGTGCCCCCTTTTATGGCTGATCCTGTCTTTACATAAAGAGTATATACACAAGTTTCCTGTAGAAGAACAACTTTGTCAACAAATGCAGAAATTGGAGTAATTTGCATTTTGTTTTGCATAGCAGAATCATCTTAACTGATGCACCCTCTGTTAGTGCTGCAGAATTGAATCTCCCAAATGTTGTCCCTGTTAGAAGGCACAGAACCAAGAAGATGCCAAGGAGTGTATTATAGGCTGCCATTTTAGCAGAAGCTATGCGCTCTTCGATATGCCCTGTTCATCAAATGTGGTTTAGGCCATAGAAAAGCTAGATATCTAGATCTGACTATATAAGTGTTAGGTACAATTGCAGGGTTTCCATATGTTACAAGATCTGACTTTACTTGGATCAAGAATTACAGTTTCTGTGTCATCCATAAGCTCTGATTGTTTTACAGTTTTCTCATCGTCAATGATTACTTCTAATTTTTTAACAACATAATGTGCCAATACTGAAGCGCTCCAAGAAGCTGTCTTTTTTATACATTCAATTGAATGGGTATCCTTCACTGCAAACAGCTCAGAAAAGCCTCCCGTGACATCCACCTGTTCTAAGCCTGAATTTCCAAGAATGTCTGCCCACTTCTCCATCAATGGGCCTTCAATAGCCTCCTTAGGCAAGACCCCAACTGAAATAGATGAAGATTTACAATGGGACTTGACTGCGGTTTCCACAAAACCTTATCACAGCGGTTTCCACAAGCATTAAGTTATTTCTGTTTTTATCTCTTATATTTCGTGGCAGCTTTGTTTATGACAATAATAACCTGGTAATTCATGGCAGTGGAGTGGCAGCCATCTATTTAGTGCTGCAGTGGAGTGGCAGCCATCTATTTCTGTGGCACTATCAGGGTGGCATACTTGGCTGGTCGCTTGATTGCTCTTGCAAGGTTAGTTGGAATTTTTAGTTGTGTATATTGCTTCGTTTTCCAAAGTGTACGTCAATAAGAGTCTTGGGTAGAATGTCCAATAGCCTTTCATATTGAGTCATAGGGTTGTTTATGTTATGTTCAATAGTGTCCAAGTCTGAACCGTGTCCATGCCAGTCCGTGTCTGAACTTGCTCTAATTTATTTTCCTTTCCTATTTTATGTAGATGGTGAAAATCTTGGTGCCATGGTATGCCTTTGGCGGCCATGTTGCCGAATGTTTGATTCGAAAGGAGGTGCACGTCAGTCGCATCTCCTTTGTTGTGAAAGCCTTGGGGTCGTGGTATGAGTGGCAGCCTTGGAGGCCATGTCCAAAGTGTATTTCTGAGTTGACAAGTGTTGATATTGAGAAGCTTATTCTCAAGCTTGAAAACTTCTACAAAGAAAGTGTTATTGTGGAAGTAAAGGAGGTCAAACAAGTCATTGATGACATGCTGTTTGCATTGAGAAATGGGGAAGACGGTTGTGAGAGTAACATGGATGAAGAGGTTAGGAACGCAGCAGCATAGTGCGAGTTTCTTTTTTTGTGTGTTTCCATTTTGAAGATGCTATTGTAGCATTTGTTTTTTGATAAAAGAGTATCTCTTTAGAATACTCTTCTATTGTACTTTATCAAACTTATGAGGTACATGCCTTATGTACCCTTTTGATGTAATCAAAAAATCTGGTCAAAGGATAAAAAAACTTATCTACCTATTGTAGTCCCTTCTATTCTGTTCACTTGACCTTGCTAAAACATTTAAGGTAGACATTTAGGTGTTGGCGAGGTGGAAACTCTAAAACATTTAACTTGGCATTATATGTCAAATTAATGAGCTTTGCACCCATTTGGACCGCAATGGATACCAAGCTCAATTTTGTTCTTTGATGTGCTCCTTTATTGGTTTGCATCTCTAATTCTTCCAAATCTTTTTTCACGTTTAGTGGTCATCTCACATTTAAATACTAGACCATTTAGGGCACTCTTTGGTTGCAAGTTTAGAAATGCTGGCATGGGCACGTAGTGTGTTTGAGGTCTGTTCCCTATTAGTGGAATTTTTGTCTACCAATGTCTAATATCTAGGAGTCAGGCTTTGGACTTATGTAAAGTCTAAATGTGTTCATGTAGTACTATTGAATTATTATTTTGTTGGCACATATGAAAATATATATCGGTGTAAATTTGTATGCCTAAGTAGACCATTGGCGTATATACCCCATTGAAATACATAACCTCATCTTCATGTTTAGGGTATGGTGACATCAAAAACCATGAGTCCTAGAACTTATAAAGATGGCCAGGGAACACATGCTACACCAGAACAAGAATCAAGGTCAGCTAGGAAGAGGCGTCTGGCCCGGAAACGTAAATTGACATGGAGAGCACGAGCACGTGCAACGAGGGAAGATAGTAATGTGGATGACCGTGCATGCGAGGGAGATGGAATTGCCTATGGAACTATTGCAAGAAACTTGCAACAGGAACTTGACGAGTGTATAACGGTCCATGCATCAACAAGTGTGGATATTGTGAGTTTGTTGACAAGTCAGATTGTGAATGGTGATGGTGTTGAGGGTCTACCAGCACATGTAACTATGTGTAACACGCCTTTGAATCTTGCTCAAACTCCAGATGTTGTACGACAAAATCCCAGATATCAAACACCTAAAAGATTGGAGACTATATTAGAGAAAACTAGGCGTCAGGTACGAAGACGTGTGGCCAAAGCTAGAGCATTAGCAAGAGAATTTGATAATGTTAGCTTAACTCCCGGAAGCACAACAATGGCATCATGTTTGACAGACCAA
This sequence comes from Isoetes taiwanensis, assembly GCA_021234155.1. Taxonomy (NCBI): domain Eukaryota; kingdom Viridiplantae; phylum Streptophyta; class Lycopodiopsida; order Isoetales; family Isoetaceae; genus Isoetes; species Isoetes taiwanensis. The sequence goes on from JAJEKV010000024.1 coordinate 16,514,788, forward strand.
TGTGAGAATGTGTTCGCTGGACATCGCGACGTAGTGCAGGCTACCATTCCCATGCAAAGTGAGAATGTTGTTGCAGATGGTGATGTAGTGGAAGCAGTATCGCATTTAAATTCTGTTGCAGACATGCCTCATGAAGAACCAAGTAGCATTGGGCTTAGATGCACTTGAACAACAAGCATTTGCGGACTACTTACTAAGTATAGGAGATGGCCGAGAACCAACCTTTCCGGAGAAGGGTGTTGATATGGTGCATCTGCCACAGGATATATGCCTTGGCTCAGATGATGTGGATGATTTAATTCAGGACATATTTCCTGATATCCAACAGAACTGGAAAGAAGTGATTTTCTGGACACATCGTGCTATACTATCGCCTTTGAACCATTATGTCGATGAGATCAATAAGAAGGTGGCGTCTCTCATCCCCGGAGAGACGACAGTTACTTTAGTGCCGAAATCATAGACACGAATGGCCCGACAAACAGTCTATATCCCATTGAGTTTCTTAATGCACAAACTCCAAGTGGTGTACCGCCCCACGAGCTAAACCTAAAGGTGGGAATGATTGTAATGTTGTTGAGGTCTACATCGTTCAAGAAGGGCCTATGCAATGGAACACGATTGATTATACGAAAGCTGGGAAGACGTGTTATTGAGGCAGAGATAGTAACTGGGACACACGTTGGTGATACTGTGCTCCTATCGCGCATTCCAATTGTGCCTACCGATTCAGGTTTGCCATTTCAGTTTGAAAGGGTGCAATTCCCTCTGTGGCCGGCCTTTGCCATGACCATAAACAAGTCCCAGGGCCAGACAATGCATAAGGTGGGGATATATCTTCCAAAGCCTGTCTTTACGCATGGACAATTGTATGTGGCATTCTCAAGGGTACAAAATCGACAAGGAATTAGGGTTGCTATTAAAGACCGACCATCCATGCCTCAAGAAGACGCCAATACAGTTTCAAGGTTCACAAGGAACGTGGTTTACACGGATGCTTTGTGATCCGAGTAAGTGTCATGTTCTCGACTAACGTTGTGATGTCCATATATTGCATGTATATGTGTTTTTTTTTCAAAGGTTCTCATGCTTCTTGGATGTTTTTTGATCTTCTGAATGTGTGCAGATCATGAAGCCCTACACACCTTTTATACCTCGGGAACTTGGAAATCCTAAGCCAAGGGCGATAGTTCATGTACATCGTAGGGATGGTGAGTGTAAGATTTGTTAGTTCCAACAGTAACAATTGCTTATATGCTTCTTAATTAAGGAGTTCATCAATGCATATCTCCTATCTTTTTCTGAAATGATATCTTATTGTTGTAGGGAGTTATGCGATAGTTGATAACACACGCGTGTGGTTGTGTTGGAGTCAAAAAAGTTCCCCTCAAGTATACATGCGGGGAACTTGCTTCACGCCAGGAGGCATCACACACATTGGTGTTTGTGATGGGAGACGGTTCAAGGCTTGGGCATCGATTCCACATGACGCAGTTGGTGATTACGAGCTTCCTGAGTTCCTAACAAAGCATAACATTGTTGTTGGTACACCTGAGTCGCGCGTGTGGGACATCGTATCAGAGCATGTTTACACGTTCATGTTTGCCACCATAGGCACGACGGGAGGAGCTTCTATACCTATCAGCTTCGCAACTGAGCTTCATATCGAGCCGACGGATGTTCCTAGAGTTGTTTGGGACAGGTTCTTCGTGATGTGGATCCACTGAGATTGACGGGCATAACCTCATTTTGCACTAAAAGTATTTTGTATTTGCGTATAGAACCAGTATATTTGTTTAACATTTTGTTTGTACTTCATATTATGTGTACACTTTAAAAGGTAAGGTTTGTTCCGTATCTATATTTGTCTATTTCCACCTACACGTATATTGCCTTCGATGCATTGTGCGCATTCACGACACAACCACAACTAACGCACGTAAATGCCCACATACGTCCACGACTAATGCCCGGCATCGCCGGGCACACGTTTCTAGTCAGTTATATATCAGCAGGATGATTGGGGCGATTATCTTCCATTAGCTGAGTTTGCCTATAATAACTCAGTACATGCCTCCACTAGCCAGACTCCGTTCTTTCTGAACTCTGGTCAGCATCCTTGTTGGTCCCTTAGTGTCGCTGGCAGTGACTCTGTCAATCCTAGTGCCAAGTCTCGACTTGAGAAACCTCCAGGCTCTTCAATCAGATCTTCAACATCATCTTCACCGAGCACAGGAACGTTATCGGCATGCCGATTTACATCGACAGGAAGCTCCTAAATTTTATGTTGGTGATCTTGTCTGGTTTCTTCGTAGGGACCTCCCTACCTCACGTCCCTACAACAAGCTTGACTATCGTCACCTTGGTCCTTACTGGATCACGACTCAAATCAGCAATGTGGCAGTCTGGCTCGAGCTCCCTCCAGCTGTTCGTCTCCATCCAGTATTTCATATTTTTCTATTGGAGCCCTACACAGTTAATACTTTCCCCGATTGCGTTCCTCCGCCGCTGCCACCAGTAGAAATTGATGATCATGAGGAGTTCGAGGTTCGAGATATTCTGGACTCCAAGTTTCTTCGTCGACGATTGTATTACTTTGTCGATTGGGAAGGCTACTCACCAAGTAATAGAACCTGGGAGCCTGTCGAGAATCTGACTAATACTCCTGATAAAATTGCGGAGTTTCCCCGACGTTATCCAGACAAGCCAAGTTTGAGTACTCCAGCCCCAGCTCCGAGAACTCGTCGCCTTTGTAGAAGGCGGGTGGTGTGACAATTATACGGATATTCATATTATATGACCATTGGGGGTGGTGTGACGACCATATGGATATTCATATCATACAAACATTATACTCGTATGTGCAAAAGATGGTCGTCACACGGATGCAACAGGGTAGTTGCATAAGACAGAGTTTGAAACTCGCTACCTTTCAGTTACGAGTCGAACACCTTTGCCAAGTGCAATACCAATATTTGTTGAAAACATTTCCTCACATCTTCCTCATATGTGGGACTATCTCCAAGAGGTTCTAGAATATACTAGAACCTAAATGCATGCGCAACTCTTGGCGAGACCTCATCCGTTGGAGTGGCGCGATCCTAACCGTTGGCCTAGATATATAAGGAGGCACCTCCTTCTTGTCAAACCATTCCGTTTCAAAGCCATTCTTGAGCCTTCTAGGCATTTGTCTCATGTTCCTACTTGCCTTCGGGCGATTGTACTCTTGATTCATGTTCATATATCAGATTCTTTGTCGATATTGGCATATTCCTCCCATATTTCTTGCGTATTTTCCTTGTTTTTGCGTAGGTTCATGACAGGTGGTTCTCTTATAACCATCCTAATAATAAATGTGTATTAACGTAGTGTTGGACCGGCAAGCCAATAGAATAATAAGGGGTAGGAGGTCGCACTGCGAAGACTTGCAACACATATTTTTTTTGTCACAATGTGTTGCAAGGAGACCAAATGGACCTTAAATTATAGAATTTTGAAACTGTGTTAATCATAAGTGTGCAAACCATAAAAATTTGTGAATATTAAAAGATAATGTAAGGGTTGAGAGATCACCTTACTATAGTATGTTATGGAACAAGAGATGTGATTATAAAATTTAAACTTAAATATTACCTTGGGGTAATTGTGTTATAAAATTGCATGCATGGAATGTGTTGCAGGGTTCCTACAGGTTTCCAAGGGGGATGCTGAGGATAGCATCAATTCAAGGTGGGGAGATTGTGACGTTCTAGCGTAATATACGGTCCAATACGTATATTATACTGCCACGACACGTGTACATGTCACCTTGACAGGTACTTGAAAGCCGTAAAGCGCACGCCTAGGGGGCAACCTCGTATGTTGCACATGTTTATTAAACATATGCAATTAAACCCCTTAAGCCCCATTGGTCCCTTCTAACCTAAACCTAAAAGGTCATGTAAAAGGAACAAAAGGGGAAACCCTAAACACTTTTCATTTTTGCATTTTGGCTTCCTTGAGCCATTCCGGCCAAGTCAAGTGCTAGTTCGCATTGCCAGGCACCACCAAGCCGCATTTGCACAACAGATCTCCCAGGAACAGCTGCATTCAGCTCGAACGAAGGCATGGACGCGATTTGAGGAGCATGAGCAAGCCAAGGATCAGGTACCCTGTGATTTTGTTGTGCAAAGGCAACTTTTAGCCCCGGGGGGTTCACTTATAGTAAGGGGGGTATGCCATGTGCGTGCATAGGGTAATCAAAAACACCCCCGTATACGATTTCTTGAAAGGCAAATTCGACCCCTTCCGTACAAAGTTTACCCCAAGTAGTGGCAAAAAACCCCCCTACCTCTTACGTATACGTATGGAAATGGGTCGAAAAAACCCCCCTACAAGTCACTCAGGCACATTGTATGGCACTTACAGTGAATCCCCCTTGCTTTTAGCCCGGTAATGAGCTGGGATAACATGGTAGATAGTCTTAGCAGCCTTATAGATCCTAAGATCACAAGCCTTAACGAATGAACCTACCATGTAGTTTAGGTAGATAGAATAGATATTACTCAGTATTTCAGTTCTTTGATGATGATGATGTTCCATTCTATGCTCTCCTGTGTATTGGGAAGGGAGGTAGAGGCCCTAAAACCTTTAGTAGTAGATGATTCTAGACAACCTTATTAATTCCCAGTTAATGCGGCCTGTGTACAAGAGCCCGCCTGGTTGTGAGTGGGGGGGCTAGACCGGTGGAATAAGGGGAACTTGTCCCATCACTGACTAATCCCTCTGGTGTGTAAAGCCTACCAGGGATCTTAGCGTGCTAGGCTTAATGGTTTGCCACTGCGTGTGGGCAAGGCATGAGCTCGACACCTCTTGGGTGATGCGTCACCTTCAATAAGGTTCAAGTCAAATACGGGCAGTGGCCCTCTAGCCGCCTGTGATGGGGCATGCATGCCTCTGGAGGGGGTGATCCTCCTCCTGCCTCATCGGGGCTGGGGAGATGAAACCCAGTAGTAAACCCTTTGGCTATGCACCCAGCAGGCTACGGTCTAGTCCCTAGACTCTTCAACCTACTCTGCAAAGTGTACACTGGGAGGGGTGGATGGAGCGGACTACCCACAGCCATGTTCCTATGCCAGCCCAATCCACTCTTATGAATTCTGTCTGCAATGACTTCTGGAGACCCAAGCCATCAGTCCATACCCTGGAGTCTGAGCTTTGGGTAGGATATCCCATGTGATGATGATATTGTTAATGTGTTTATACATGTATGCTATGGTGCAGTCACCCTTTGAGGCGACTTTATTTGTATTTGATGTCATGTGCTTACGTTTATTCATGCTTTCGTAGCTGGGATGGTCCCGAGGGAAGACGAGATAAATGATCCATCCATTCTTCCTCATCGATCCATTGCTAAAGGATTGGTGTCAGGTGGATGGCCTCTGTCAGCTTGGCTGCCAGGGGGATGAACTCTGCCTTCCAATACGATGGGAGCATCGTAGAAGAAGTATGGGACGTCACAATACACATAATTTAGGATGGGGTTGAAATCAAGGAGGAAGTAATAAAACTGCCGAAAAGAAGAACAAATGCCCATCTGAGAAGCTGATGACTTCTGCAATGAATAGCAAAACCAATGGCCCAAAAATGCATGCGATTGATGCATGCAATGCATGCATGCTCGTCCTCCCAAGAATCTCGATTCGATGGATCGGATCGGATCGATGCTATTCAAGGGATGGACTTGCAAGATGCATTAAAACTCATGGTTAAAAGAGAACTCTTTCTAGAAAATCGTGAAGGACGAAGGAAATTATCCAAATCTAGACAACATCATCGAGATGGAAATGAGATAAGAGAAACAGGCGGGAAGAAGTCCCTCCCCTGCATGGGTTCAAGAAGGAAAGAATGAAAATGCTGAGACGAAGAAGAACACTTGATTTGAGCAGTTGATGAAGACTCTTGCAATGAATAGCGAATCCAATGATCTAGAAATGTCTGCGATTCATACATGCAATGCGTGCACGCTCATTCTCCAAGAATCTGGATCCGATGGCTCGGATCAATATAGTATGTTGAAGGCTTGCTTAAAGATTGTATTGTGTTGTTGTGTTGGTAGTGGTATGTGTTGTCTGTTCTTAGTTTTGATGGTGATGGATATGGAAGGTGCACATGTGGTTAGCGAATTAAGCATTTCGATGTGATGTAGTGGCATTAATGGGATGATTTATACAAGCAGATATAACATAGTGGTATGAATGTGAAGTTTGGAATAGAAGTTTTTAATTGTGATGAGTACATGATGCTTGAGTGCACTTGCCTTTAATACAACCCCATCAATGTTACTTTAGTATTGCATACCTAATATAAGATAATGACATTCACATGTCAATGCTACCTAACATATAAGGTAGTTATCATTGATGACGTTTACAGATCATCAAACTCAACATTGATTGCACACTCTCTCTCATACAAGATGGTCCCAACATCCAAGGCATCCATCCAGGCTCAGGATCGTCTTACCCTGGATTAGATTCCGACCTCCAGTCAACAAGATCCCCTTCCTCGAGATCCTGCAGTCAACAGGATCCCTCCTACGGGATCCCACGGTTAACTGCACAATTAAAGGGTGACTGCGCAGTTTAGGGCTGTTTTTTGGCCGAATTTTTGCTCCTTGATAGCCGTGGCGCTCCCCGCTCTTCCTCCTTGGCATCTACCTATAGCTCTTCTACAGCCCATTCTGACCATCCTTGAAGTGATCCCATTCGATTCGGTGGAGAATCGAGGGACCAAAAAAATCTTTGATTTTCCTTATAAGGGGCCACAGTTTTGCACAGTAACTGCGCAGTAAGGGGGGATCCCGTCCTCCGAGATCACACCTCTCCATCCATCCATCCCATAAAGTATTGAAGCTAAATGTAGGGACCACTATCTTATATTGCTTCCATTTCTTATTCCTTTGGTAAGAACCTAAGCTGCCATGCCTAAGATCACGGTTTCAATGCCTCTTTGTGAAAGTGGCCATGACCATTGTATCACTTTAGCCATGTACAGTGGTGGGGGCAGGTCCTATCTAGGACTGGAAATAACATTTATGGGCAATATGACTAGAAGTATGCATCTAGTTTGCCATGTCGACCTTAACATGTACAACTACTGACGCCTAAGTGAACACATATGACTATTGATATTCGACATCTCCTAGCAGTGGTTTGCTAGGTAGAAACACAAGATAATTTTGATTTATAGAATAAAGGTACATGCCCTATATGGTTTTCAATGATTAGTTCAAAAAAATGACAAAATATATAGATAAATAGATATATAAAATTTTAACGTCCGAACCTAAAATGGCCATAAGACGAATAGAAGCAGTGATGAGCACATGATGCTTATGATATTGGCCTTTTATTCCAACACTATTATTTGTTACATTTAGTACCATATATCTGACATTACCTAACATCATAAGTATATATAGCCATGACAATTACATGTCAACAAACTCCACACCAAAGCCCTTGATGACGATTTTGTCTCCATCATTACATGGGACCAAGGTGACATGAAAGTTGTCTCCACCTTTGATACCCAAATATGCCAAAGTCCCCCAATACCAAGCCTAACAATGAATGTAATGCACGTAAGGCTTAAATTATGCCATTTTTCTACCATTACTACTAAATGCAAGTAAGAAGATTGCGGGGTATATAAACGACACAATTCGATCCAAAACATGGCGATGCCTGGTAATTTTCATGGCGAAGGGCTTTAGCCCTTAAAGGATCTTGATACTTGACGGCACTCGTGATTCCTCGTCTGACAATGCCACCTCATCTTGTTACTGAATGTAAAGCACTTCCCCATGAAAATTCCCTAGGATTTAAAAGCACTAGAAATACTATTTATGGGCAATATGACTAGAAGTATGCATCCTGTTGCCATCTTGAGTTAACATTACAACTAGTGATGCTTAAGTTAACACGTAACTACTGATGTGTGACATCCCCTAGCACATATTTGCCGAGCACCGACACAAGATAATTTTGATGCACAAAATAAAGCGATCGACCCCATATCATTTTCAATGCTTATTTGTCAAGAATATAAGCAGTGATGAGCACATGGTGCTTGTGATACTTGCCTTAACATCGTCACCGATTACTACCTAATATCTATATCTTCTTATATTATAAAACATTATAGCGTAAGTATGTATGTATGTCATGTATCACACCCTAGATTGGACGGATGAGATTGATCGTTCGATTGGGCGACCAAGATTCTATCTTTTAAACGGTATAGATGCTTTAATCCAATGACTAGATTCACTAATCTCAATTCCACAATCAAAACGTTTTGGAAGGGAGAAAGAGAAAAGGGCAAAAGGGGAAGGGGGAAAGGGGAAAAGGAGAAAAGGGAAGGGGGGGAGGAGAATGAAAGAAAGGAAGGAAAAAATGAAAGATAAAACGGGAAAATAGAAATGTGGGGAAAATAGGGAAGGAGACAATAGAAAAGAGGATAATGAAAAAAAACGGGGAGTGGGAAAATGGACAGGGGAAAAGGGAAAGGACAATAGAAAAAGGGAAAGTGCAGGGAACCGTAATTAACGAAAAGAACAGGAAAACAGATGTGGTGGGGAGAACGGGGGAGGGAGGAGGTGAAAATACGAAAAGGGAAGAGGGGAATGAGAAAATGGAAATGGAAACTTGAAAATGGAAATGGAAACTTGAAAATGGAAATGGAAAAATGGGAAAAGAAAGGCAAAAATAGAAAACAAAAATGGGAGAAAAGGGAAGGGGAAAACGAAAAAAGAAAAAGAGGGAAGCAAAAACGAAAAAAGGGAAATGGGGAAAATGGGATAATGGAAAATGGGAAGGGAAAGTAGGAAAAAGGGAAATTGAAAAAGGGAAAATCAGGGAGTGGCAAAAGGAAACAAGAAAAGTGAAGGAAAGGGGAAAGCTGATTGAATGCTCTTTGTTGAGTAATTTTGTCAATGTTAATTCATTGAACAATTGCTCTACTGTAGTTCTAGTATATTATAAGATATAATTATAGCCATGACAATTACAGGTCATCTAACTTGCACTATCAACTAGTCATACTCACCCAGAGGTTAATAAAACAATACGTTGCATTAACATACATTCTAGAGTATAAATTAGAGATATAGATGGTTTTATTTGATCTCTGCTGCGGGCAATAAAATTCAATTTCAATTCAATTTTTATTATATGAAATAACAATAACACTAAAAGTATTGGAAATACTATTTAGGGGCAAACGTGACGAAACGCAAAAACAAGATCATTCTGATCGAAGGAGTGATGAGCATATGATGCTTATTATGCTATTCCACATCAAAGCCCTTGATGACGATTTTGTCTCCACCATTATGGGGGACCAAGGTGACATCAACCTATCCTCTAGAGTCATAGTTTACTCTTACTATGAAATAACAATGATTTGGAATACTATTTATTTATGGGCAATACGACTAGAAAGCAACACAAGATAACCTTGGTCGAAGCATATGATGCGTATTATACTACTTGCCCTTTATTGCATGCACCCTTGTCAGTTTTTTTTCGTGATATGAACATGATCATGATATGAACATGTATAGGCATGGAAATTAAAGGTCATCAAACTCGACATCAAAGCCCTTGATGACGATTTTGTCGCCACCGTTACGTGGGACCAAGGTGACATCAAAGCTATCTCCACCTTTGATACCCAAATCTTCTAAAGTCTCGCCGACACCAAGGCGAACAGTTGTGGACTCGGTGCCCCCTTTGCCAGGGGCCATATGGGGCAAATAAATGTAGCTGCCTGCGTATTCCTTACAGTCCAGGGACGTGCTTGAATCTGCCGTGGGCAAGTTGATGAAAATATCAAACGCCACGGCCTGGTCCATCGGAAATTCAATCCCCTGTATGACCAGCACTGTTTCTGACCCTTCTGATTCTGCCACTGCCTCTGCCGCCGCTGCAGCATTTCCATTTCCTAAAAATGACACCAGCTTTGCCGCCGGAATCTTCACCTTCGCACTAAACGGAGCTTCCAGATTTTTGGATTTGCCCGCACTTATGTTCCCAAATTCTGGCACTGTGACTTTCTTACCCTTCAGCTTCGATTGCTTGCTTGACGTATCCGCAGCAGAGGTTGTGGATTTGGCATTTAGCCATGTAATTGGAACATCCTGATACCTGTAACCCAGCTTGTGAATTTCCAATGCATCCCTCACCTTCACCCTCACCGGATCGCCGAATTCGTCGAAGAAAACAAACGCAGAATTTAGCCAATCCTTGTCTTTGAATTCCTTGCGGCCCAGCTTTTTCTTCCAGATCCACCAAATTCTGTCGATGTTGCCATGGTGGGCGAAGAAGATGGGATCAATTCCGGCAGAATAGAGCGCACCCATGTCCTCATAAGGGGCATTGTTTCCTCCCGTCCAGACATGAACAAATCCATGGGAATTGTTTTCCAATGTTCCCCCGCCAGGAGTTTTTGCAGATTCTGCTGTGTATTTTTGCCCCATGAACAGACTTGCAGTCTTCGCCGAGCTAACAACCTGCTGGTACATAACAGAATCGTTGGTTTTTCGCAGAGTAGCCAGATCACTCTGCCTTTCCGGCTCCCCTGGGAACCACGACAGATCGGCTATGGCAGGTGGTTGATGCAGAGTATTTCTCTTTGCATCAAACAAAGAAGACTTGTTGATGTAGAAATCTGGCATTGAATTGGGCAGAGGAGATACAACAGATTGGTTGTCCCAATTCCAAAACGGAAGAGAAAAGGTTGGATCCTTGAGCAGATTTTGCAGAATCCGTTCGTGGAAATAGAGGTACCACCTATGCCAGGGCAGAAAAATCCAGCTAAAATGCACATCGAAGGCATTCTGAGTACCAGGCTGCACCAATCTGCTGTCGCAGAAAACACAGTGGATGTATGCCTGGTTGATCTGCTTGCGCGGATCATCGTCGGGAAGAGCCCGCAGCAATTCGTATGCCTTGCTATACTTTTCTGCGTATGCTGGATCTGCCAAATGGGCTGCTGGGCGAGTTCGGAGCTGCGGATTCTCAGGCCGGACAAAATCCTTGATCGCCTTGTTGGGCACCGGCAGACAGCAATCTACATTTGAATTGGTTGAGCTTTTTTTGCAGTCTTTCAGATCGGGTGGCTGGATGGGAGATCCAAACGCAGACGGATTATTGAGAAGAAACGGAAGCCCTGCAGCTCCGATTGACGAGCCCAACAGAAGCTCTCTTCTGTTCACTGGATCGTTTGAGTCATAGCTGCTTCGACAGATTGAATTGCATTGCCTCTTCCCAGTACAGGGATTGCATGCTAGAGCAACGGATTGAGGCCCACAAATGTTATTGGAGAAGCCCAATCCAGGAGAAACAGGGGAACATAGCAGTCTGCCCTCCATTGTACATATTTGTTGGTCTCTTGAGGTTTCAACTTTATAGGCTTCTTATTTTTTGACAGATGGTCCATGCTGCGTTGCAGAATCATTCAAATGCCAGCTGTGCCCTTAATTAATTGTTGATAGCCGTTTTTAAGCTTCTCTATCTCTACCATTAAATACAACATGTACCACTTTCAAAAAATGTACTTTTTGAACTGGGACCGGTCTGGGGTTATCTCCCTTGACTCCCCATTATATTAGCATTTTTTTTATTAAGATAAATTGTTTTTCGTCGTTCCAAAAAAAAAAAAATAGTAAAAAGGTGCAACCCGAGCCTTGGGGCAGTTTTAGGCTCGGATTCGTTTTGCATTGATTAAGTTGGATTGTCAAAATAAATAAATAAATAAAGTTACTAGACAAATTATTAGTTAAAGGAAGATTCAAAATAGGCATCTATCTATTGAAGGCTAGATTGAAACCATGAAACCCAATATTTAGCAAGAAAATAGAATATGCCTAAGTAGATTATCTTTGTATTTTCTCTGAATGAGTTCTTTGGCATGCTTTGTCTTGTTTCTTAAAATTGGTCTGTTGGATTAGCCATACATGAATGTATTTCCTGTAAGAATGCCATGCAGAAAAATGTGGGTGTTTGATACAACAGAATGCCATGCAGAAGAATGTGGATCTCCTGCAGGGTCTGAATTCCAAGCAAGAGAACCTTAGCTTGTCAAGGATTCTGATGGATGCTAGGAAGCATTAGGGGCCGCATTCAAGCAAGCTTCGAAGCCGTTTGAGGCAAAAAAAATCCTATAAACATTTGAGCCTTATGATTAGGCCTCACGACTTGCAGTTTTAGGCTTGAATTTAGCTTCTCATTACAAATGCACATATGAGACAAATTATTAGCTAAACGAATGTTCAAAATGGGTATTTGTATATCAAAACAACTTAATTGCATTAGGCTAGCCATTAAATTGAAAACCTAGATTTAAATCACAATAAGGCCTTTTGCTTCTGGCTCATTTCCAAGTTCATCAAGATGCTGTAAAGACAAAGTCTTCATATTTCAAAATAGTTTTAGTGATTGACTAGATTTGCAAATTTGCTAATTATCTGTCCAGCCTAGCAGGACCAATTCATATGATTAAAAGCAGGAAGCTCTATGTTTACATGACTTCTTCCATGTCTTTACGTAAGCATAAAAACACCACTTGTATCTCCTCACTTTGGATGGCTTTCGCTAAATGCTCCATGTCTGCGTCATCATCCTGTACGACATATTATTAGCACCTTGAACACAGAAGAAAATAAGATAACTAATCTTGCCTCCCCCTCATATCCTGGTCCATGGCACTCTATGTCCAACAATTGCACATAGTATGATGTGGATCCCCCAACTACAATCACCTGTTAGAAGCAAAATGAAGCTCTAGAAGCCCATTACAGGGAAAGGTTTTTTCAAATGTAGTAATTTATAATGCCATTATGTATTGTAAAGAAACCAGTGAATAGGGTGGATGTCAAAACGACTCGTCCATGTTGTTGTGGTAAATCTGTAGCAGACTGCAAGGCTAAGGCAAATGCTATTGCATCTCGAAGGCCTAAAACATACTCAACTCTTCTTAAGCTTCGGCTAAAACTTCATCAAACACGGATATCACGATATGTTGATGGTCCGTAGAAATACATACTACTATACCGAAGAGCATGCTGATGATAAATAGGAATGCGCCTTGATGGCTCTCGAAAGTATTTAACAAGGGCAGCAGGATAAACATTTAGTGCTCTGCCTATCCTCATCCACGTCTTTGTTTAGGTGCAATGAGCTTCAATCATTAAAACTAATAGATAAACTATTTATTAGATAACATGACGATCAATCACAGTGACATACCTTGCCATAGAAATGCTGAGCTGATCAGTCAAGAGGACACGTCACTTCATGCTTCCAGCAATTTAATTAAGCACTTAGGTTTCCACAATGCCAAGATTAAATCTTAGAAACGAAAAAGAAAGATAAAAGCATACAATAGTGAAAAATGTGAACCCCATATGGTGCCAGCTTTGCTTTTCAATAAATAGGACAACCCCAATGTAAATAAATCTGCCACGAATAGATCAACAAATGAAAGTCGAGAGATCTGTCATTCCTATCAATGCACTATACTCGAAAAATAACCTACACAAACGTTTCAGAAAGTTTGGCTAGCATCTCAAAGAAGCCCGATGCCATTTCTTGTGCTTATGGTGACAAATTTGATGCCTTATAATACTTCTGACATAGCGAAACCCAGATGTCAATCAACATACGAAATCAATCATGAAACAAATTAGTCAATTATCACTCCATAGCATGCATTTTATACTGGAAAGGTGTATATCCACATCATAAAGGACCTTACTAATAAGATGGCCACTATTCCTGACAACCCAAGCGTATCCGCTAGATTGTATGCAAGGTATGGAAACAAAGCTATTAGGCAGGACTCCAATACAGCAAGCCCGTGCTTCATTATACAGATCAGAACATAAAGCTATGGAGAAAACATCAAAATGGCCTCATCTCTACAAGAGAATAGGCGTTTATTGTCAGTTTTTTTGTCACTTTGTAGACCACTGCATGTTTCAGAGAATTGACAAAAATGTGACCATAAAAATGTCAAAAATTAGTGATGATAGATCGTCAGGTTTTTGTCACTTTTTTTTGGCAATTTTTTGACACCTCATTTGTCATCATTATAGCATTTTTTTGTCACTTTTTGGGGCAATTCTTTGACATCTATATTGTCATATCTTAGGCAAATTTTTGACACCCTATTTGTCATCTTTATAGCATTTTTTGGCCACTTTTTTGGGCAATTCTTTGATATCTATATTGTCATATCTTAGGTTGTTTTTTGACAATTTAGTGTCATCTAGAGTGTCATATTTTATATCTATTTTTGTCACTTTTTTGGCAATTCTTTGGCACCTACTATGTCAATATCAGATGAGTTTTTGTCACTTTTCTGGCAAGTCTTTGGCACCTATTTTGTCACATTTTAAGTTGTCTTGGCACCTTTTTGACACCTATTTTAGCATATTTTAGGCCATGTTTGTCACTTTTTTGGCAATTTGGTCATATTCTAAATTATTTTTGGCATATTTTTGTCATCTATAAACATATTTGTCATCTATAAACATATTTGGCATACAACATGTACCATTTTCAAAAAATGTACTTTGAACTGGGACCAGTTTGGGGTTACCTCTCTTGACTCCCCATTATATCAGCATTTTTTATTAAGATAAATTGTTTTTCGTCGTTCTAAAAAAACAAACTAGCAAAAAGATGCAACAGGAGACTTGGGCAGTTTTAGGCTCGGATTCATTTTGCATTGATTAAGTTGGATTGTCAAAATAAATAAATAAATAAATAAATAAATAAAGTTACTAGACAAATTATTAGTTAAAAGATAAGATAAGATAAGATAAAGGAAGATTCAAAATAGGCATCTATCTATTGAAGGCTGGATTAAAACCATGAAAACCAATATTTAGCAAGAAAATAGAATATGCCTAAGTAGATTGTCTTTATATTTTCTCTGAATGAGTTCTTTGGCATGCTTTGTCTTGTCTCTTAAAATTGGTCTGTTGGGTTAGCCATACATGAATGTATTTCTTGTAAGAATGCCATGCAGAAAAATGTGGGTCTTTGGTACAACAGAATGCCATGCAGGAGAATGTGGGTCTCCTGCAGGGTCTGATTTCCAAGCAGAAGAACCTTAGCTTGTCAAGGATTCTAATGGATGCTAGGAAGCATTAGGGGCCGCATTCAAGCAAGCTTCATGACGAATTTGGAGAAGCCGTTTGAGGCAAAAAATCCTGTAAACATTTGAGCCTTATGATTAGGCCTCACGACTTGCAGTTTTAGGCTTGAATTTTAGCTTCTCATTACAAACGCATGTATGAGACAAATTATTAGCTAAACGAATGTTCAAAATGGATATTTGTATATTAAAACAACTTAATTGCATTAGGCTAGCCATTAAATTGAAAACCTAGATTTAAATCACAATAAGGCCTTTTGCTTCTGGCTCATTTCCAAGTTCATCAAGATGCTGTAAAGACAAAGTCTTCATATTTCAAAATAGTTTTTTAGTGATTGACTAGATTTGCAAATTTGCTAATTATCTGTCCAGCCTAGCAGGACCAATTCATATGGCTTCTTCCATGTCTTTACGTAAGCTTAAAAACACCACCTGAATCTCCTCACTTTGGATGGCATTCGTTAGATGCTCCATGTCTGCGTCATCATCCTGTACGACATATTATTAACACCTTGAACACAGAAGAAAATAGGAAAACTAATCTTGCCTCCCCCTCATATCCTGGTCCATGGCACTCTATGTCCAAAAATTGCACATAGTATGATGTGGATCCCCCAACTACAATCACCTGTTAGACGCAAAATGAAGCTCTAGAAGCCCATTACAGGAAAAGGTTTTTTCAAATGTAGTAATTTATAAAGCCATTATATACTGTAACAAAAACAGTGAATAGGGGGGATGTCAAAACAACTCATCCATGTTGTTGTGGTAAATCTATAGCACACTGCAAGGCTAAGGCAAATGCCATTGCATCTCGAAGGCCTAAAACATACTCAATTCTTCTTAAGGTTCGGCTAAAACTTTATCAAACACGGATATCACGAGACGTTGATGGTCCATAGAAATACATACTACTATACCATAAAAACCACTTAGTCTCCATTCTATCACATCGTCCAATGAGATATCGCCATGTGGCAAGTTTCATTTCCAAGAATCTCCATTTACTTGCATTCTACTTTTACTTACATTCTGTTTTTTTTTTTTTTTCACTAACATTCTTGACTTTAGTCGTTGGATGTTTGACACGTGTCATAGAATGGACGACTAAGTGGTCTCCACGTTACAATAATGTCAATTTACTTGACATTCCTGAGATGTCAACAGGGCTCCGCGCTTCGCGGGTCGCCCTGTTTCCATCTCAGGAATGTCATGTAAATTGACATTTCTGTATACGGAGAGCATGCTGATGATTCAAAGGAATGTGCCTTGATGGCTCTCGAAAGTAGTTCACAAGGGCAGCAAGATAAACATTTAGTGCTCTGCCTATCCTCATCCACGTCTTTGTTTAGGTGCAATGATCTTCAATCTTTAAAACTAATAGATAAATTATTTATTAGATAACATGACGATCAATCACAGTGACATACCTTGCCATAAAAATGCTGAGCTGATCAGTCAAGAGGACACGTCACTTCATGCTTCCAACAATTTAATTAAGCACTTAATAGATTTCCACAATGCCAAGATTAAATCTTAGAAACGAAAAAGAAAGATAAAAGCATACAATAGTGAAAAATGTGAACCCCATATGGTGCCAGCTTTGCTTTTCAATAAATAGGGCAACCCCAATGTAAATAAATTTGTCACGAATAGATCAACAAATCAAAGTTAGAAGTCTAGAGCTCTGTCATTTCTATCAATGCACTATACTCGGAAAATAACCTACACAAACGTTTCAGAAAGTTTGGCTAGCATCTCAAAGAAGCCCGATATTTCTTGTGCTTCTGGTGACAAATTTGATGCCTTGTAATACTTCTGACATAGCAAAACCCATTGTCAATCAACATACCAAATCAATCATGAAACAAATTAGCCAATTATCACTCCATAGCATCCATTTTATACTGGAAAGATGTATATCCACATCATAAAGGACCTTACTAATAAGATGGCCACTACTCCTGACAATCCAAGCGCATCCGCTAGATTGTATGCAAGGTATGGAAACAAAGCTATTAGGCAGGACTCCAATACAGCAAGCCTATGCTTCATTATACAGATCAGAACATAAAACTATGGAGAAAACATCAAAGTGACCTCATAAAGACTTTAAGATGCTAAAACTCCAATGAAAAGGTTAGACAAATGACCCTAGCTTACCCTTTTTCATGCAGATGACAATGTTTAAATCTTGGATGAGGAAGATATGCAGAAAAAGGGTCGATGAACTCAAATGGAGAAAATACAAAATTCTTCCAAAGCTCTGTTTCCAACGCGTGTTTCCGCAGCAATGGAAGCAGGAAAGGAACCCAGACCCAATCTGTGGAAGAATAGTTGGCACAAATCCTAAAAAAATTAAAAGCAAGGCATAGACAATATGTAATGTTAAAAAGTGGATAAAATCCGAGACATATAAGAAAGAAGGGGCAGTCGAAGGGGTGCTAGGAGGGTCGATCATCCAGAGATAGAGTAGGTCAACTGCGTGACATTCCCCAAGCGGCATGAATCACTTATTTTTGTTCATCGTCCCTTTCTTTAGATCGAGATCTAATGGCCCATTGAGTGACAACGTCAAATTTTAAGACATGTGGATAGCCTAGGCTTTCAGATAATATGACACTCAAGGTTAGGCTGTTGCTCTAAAAAAAGTACTTTTAAGCCTAATATTTTCTTATCTTCTCTTATCTTTAACATCTTATCTATTTGTTTAAAATATTTTTGGGGTGGGGTGTCTCCCTTTTTTCGGCCGCTGGTAATGCCGGTAACACGCCATTTTCCGGCCAAAAAGCGAAATTTTGTCGCCGAAAAAATATAAGCGTAAGTTTTTTTTTTTTAATGGTGGATTAGATCCAGGTAAAGCTAATCTAACGGGCCATTATTATTGTGGCAGGATTCCCGCCATAGCCGGATTCATTCATTTCGCCATTCCTTAAAATCCTCTTCGAGCATCCAAAAACCTTACTCTGAGCAGATTCTGGCATCCAGCTAAGTTGCTTCAACGGATTCTGGTGCCCAGCTAAGTTGCTTGAGGTAAAAACAATTTCGGTCCATTTTTTAACTGTTCTTTTCTTTGCAAGCAAAGGCGCATACCTCTTATAGGGATGGATATTTTCAGAAACAGAAGCCGGTATTGGCCATTTTCAGAAACAGAAGCCGGTATTAGACAAGAACAATTAGCTTCAGGGTTCCAGACAAAGAGCTTCAAAAAACTTCCACGATCTTTAGCAGGTATATCTTTCCTTTCTAATTTCGCGCATGCATTTTTGTTTAGTGATGATGCTCGATCAAGGAAGACGTGCCTGGCTTCTTATGATCTTTATTTATTTTGTCTGAAATCCTTTAACAGTTTGATAGTTCCTATGATGTTTGTTTCTCTGTCTGGAGCCTTTCTTCCCATTTCAATTTGTTATTGCTAAACTTTCTGATCACAAGAATGTGTGAGAGCAAAAAACAATTGGCGTCTGCTCTGCTGTAAAGCTTAGTGTATGGCTATGGAGATATATATCGCCTCCAATCCTTCTCCTACTCATGTTCTATTCCATTCCGGTGGCCTCTTGACAGGAACCCAAGTAAACGTGCAATGGAGTTAGTTTTTGGGGTGGGGTATCTCCCTTTACTTGGGATATTGGTCTGGATGGTATGATCAGTGTGATTCCTCTTGAAATTGAAAAAATAACTTCTAACCCTCTCACAATGTCTGATATGCTGACCAAGATCCTACAATACTGATTGAGATCGTTGATCTATGTGAGGAAATATATGGCAGTGGAGCCGGTCGCAATTTTCCTGGATCTGTTTTATCTATATTTCAGCTTATACATATAACTTCCTCCTTGCTTCTGCTGATAGAAATTTATTGAATAAGTAGATAGGGGCAAGATACATCTAATGTTATATAAAGCTGCAAATAAATCACTGGCAGTGTTATGGTATTAGAACAAAATACTAGCTCGGGGTGTGATCCACAACCAAAAAGTGATTTAAATGAAACCATTGGCTCCTTAAAATGTTTATGGCTGATAACGGGACTAATATCAACTTATCCGAACTTGTCCTCACATGGATTCGAACATGCGCCTAACCAAGGCACCAACCTTAGACTTAATAAGAAAAAGCTAAGTGCCTTTCCAAAAAGGCAAAGGTCGGAAAGGGAATTTACCTTTGAGGACTTTTCAAGAGACTATAAAAGAACATACATAGGGGGACGAGAGAGGAAGAATCACCGACAGAGCCCTACATCTCTTCCTCTATTGATTTTCCCTTCTACTTCCAATTCTAGCTTGTTGGTCTGAGCGGGATAAAGATTTCTTGCTCCAGGATAAAGATTTCCTGGTGAATCCCTTTGGGTGGATCGAGCTTCTCCTACTAACTGGATTATCTTTTTAGCTCTTTGGTTTTTATGGTGAGTTATCCGAGATCTAGAAGAGGACGTAACAATTGGTATCAAAGCCAAGTTTGATCTTGAGTAATAAATTCCTGTGCTATGGCTGCTAATCGCTTCAATATCTCTGAAAGTGACTATATGCAAGCTATGCATAATGCTGGCTTTGTGGCAGCTCGAATCGCCCTTCCTCCAGCAACTAGCCATGCTGATTACCAGAGACAATTAGAGCATCTAGCAATTGCATACCAATTCTTACCCGATCCTGCTCAAACAAATACTGCCATGATTGACTCTGTGCCACCTCCTCTGCCAAGCGGTCCTCCGCCTGAACCTCCTCCACCTCCTATTCAAGATTTTGATGTATTTGCCGATGCTGAAAATAACCCCAAGAAAGACAGATTGTGTAAGTGGCTTGAAAAGGTGGATATGCCTTACTTCAAAGGGGGTTCCGGCGTAAAACCAACACAGGTTATCAGTTTCTTGGGTATTTGGGAGAAATTCTTTGAACGCGTCAAAGCGTCTGAACAAGAAAAGTTACAAGCCATGGACTCTTACCTTGATGATCAAGCATAGGTTTGGTGGCAGGGAAGGAGACAGATGGAACCTCAGATTAATTTATGGTCTGAGTTCAAGCATGCTTTTGAAGCAAACTATTTGCCTGCCAACTATTATAGGATCCTCCAGAAGGAATGGGACCAAATCAAATAGGAAGAAGGAGAATCTATACCTGATTATAACCTGAAGTTTAATCACTTAGGGTCCCAAGTTCGCAATCTCAGTGAAGCTGAACTTTTGCGAAAATATGTTAATGAATTGCGAGAGAAAATTTCAATAAAAAAAAAAAGGAATTGCGAGAGAAAATTTTTGCAGAGTTGGATCTTTTAGAACCAGTAGACATGGCAGATGCAATCCAAAAAGCAGGAGCTATTGAGAGGAAACTTAATCCCAAAGCTAGAAGATTGGTGATATGGGAAGGAACACCATCGAGAGAACAAAAGAGAATGAAAAGAGAAAAGTATGATAATAGAAAAGATAACAAGGGTAGGAGAGGACGAGATGAAAGGAGACCTCGAAGGGGAACACGGTTTGACAGCCGAAAAAAGAATAATGGGTATAAGTCCCAACAACAAGAGACTCCCAAGGGACCAAGAACTGGTTGCTATATATGTGGTGGTCTGCACTATCAGACTAATTGCCCAAAGAATACAGTTGTTCCCGAAAAGCCGATAAGAAAAGTGCAGTTCAAGGAACCTGCTCCTAAGGAACACCCTACTGCCCAAGCTCATAATCTGGAGGATAGGCCTAAAACATCCCAAGCAGGTGAAGAAATAGGATGATTGAAAGTAGTGGCTCCGGAACAAGAAACAGGCTGATTGCAAATTGCATACATGAAGACACTAAGTGCCACAGCAGTTCCATCCTCATGGTTGTTTAAGCTCAGAGGTAAAATCGCAGATCGAGAGGTTGTTGTCCTGCTAGATGATGGAGCAACTCATGATTTTATCTCCATGGATGTGGTAAATGAGTTGAAGTTGCCAGTTTATGAATTGCAAGCTCAACTTTCTGTAGTACAAGAGCTTAAAGGGTCAGAAGGCAGATGTGACAATTTGTTATTGCGCCATTGCCAATGGAGACTTACTCTGAGCGTAGGGCACTCTTAGTAGCTGATCTAGGAACAGCGGATGTAATTCTGGGAATAGGATGGCGAACCCAGTATGATGTACAACCCAACTATCGCCACAGGACTAGTAAAATGTTTGTTGATGGGCAGCCAATAATTTTGAAAGCTGAATATGTAAATGAATGTGAACCTTTGCTATCATATTCTGAAGCAAAGACCTTAATACAAAATGACGTCGAGTCATATTTCATTTATTTGAGAGACTCTGATCCTCCATTTTAAACTCCTCCTGAATTGTATGTTTTCTTAAACAATTTCATGATTTGTTTAAGGGTGAGGAGACCTTGGGCCTTCCTCCACCTCATCCAGAGGTCCATGCTATTCATTTATACCCAGATGCAAAGCCTCCAAATAGAGCACCCTACAGAATAAGTCATCTTGAGAAGCTAGAGGTGGAAAAGCAAATAAGCGAGATGTTAGAACGACATTTGATTCAGCCAAGCAGTTCTCCTTTTGGAGCCCCTGTTATTCTGAGCAAAAAGAAGGACAAGGGTTATAGAATGTGCATAGATTACAGGGCTCTTAACAAACTGACAATCAAAGATAAATTTCCAGTTCCTAGAGCAGATGATTTGTTTGATGAACTACGAGGCGCCTGCATATTTAGCAAAATAGATCTGAAGTGAGGCTATCATCAAATTAGAATCAAGGAGTCAGATATTGAGAAAACAGCCTTCAGAACCACTTTTGGACATTATGAATTCAGAGTGATGCCATTTGGACTCACTAATGCACTAGCAACTTTTTGCCGATTGATGGGGAGAGTTTTGGCACCTATACTGGGAAAGTGTGTTGTTGTGTTCTTTGATGATATTCTTGTCTACAACAGATCCGTAGAGGAGCATAAGAAACACCTTCAGCAAGTTTTTGATCTTCTTGGACAAAATCAGCTATTTATTAATGAATCCAAAAGTCGTTTCTTTATGCAAGAAGTTGGATATCTTGGACACATTGTATCCAAAGATGGAATTAGAATGGATCCAGATAAGGTGAAGGCTATTCTTAATTGGCCTTGACCTAACAATGCCAAAGAATTGCGCTACTTTGTGCAATAAATGCAGTTATTACCGCCGATTTGTGAAGGATTTTGCGAAAATAACTCTTTCATTGAACAGATTTCTGAAAAGGGATATACCGTATCAGTGGAGTGATGATGCAGAAAAAGCATTTCAGGATCTTAAGCACAAGGTGGAAACGGAGCCTGTATTAGCTCTTCCTGATTGGAATAAACCATTTATAGTGTGCTCAGATGCAAGCGGTAGTGCTGTTGGCACAGTGCTTATGCAAGATTTTTTTTTTTTTTTTTTGAGGGTAAGATTTATATATATAAAAAGTAGAAAAGTTATATACAACAGATACCCTCTAGAGGGTAACTAGAACAGTGAGGTTGTTCGGGGGGTCAATACACATGTACTACAAAGAGCATCTCCTCGTCTTCTCCACTTATAGGGTACTATAAAGGAAAAACCCCCTTTCTTCTCCTGGGAGCAGGTACTATAGAGAGAGGCAACTCCATTCCAGTGTCAGATCCCCTTAGCAATTCTTAATCCTGGATAGATAGAGCATTTGAACCCCTGCCAGTGGCAACTTCATCTTCAGAATTATCTTAATCCTGGATAGATAGAGAACCTGAACCCCTGCCAGTGGCAACTTCATCTTCAGAATTATCGTTATCCACCCAATGGCACTTAATTAAAGAAGGAGTAGAACCCCACCAGGGTCCCTAATCTATCAAGCCCCTTGTTGTAATCCGTGCCTTTGTTTCTATAATGTGATAACGCCATCAGAGCAACTTCCAAATTGAAGGAGTTTTTTAGCTTCATGATAGAGACATCCTGACCACCCAGAGTTACACCACACCGATGCTTCCAAATCACCTAGAATGCCAGATTCACCAGGGACGCTTCTATGCAGCATCTGTCTGAAACCAATACCAACCCTGGCCGAACCAATTGGTGCATCACGAGCCCGATAATAGAACAAATCCACTACCAGAACTCCGCTATAAGTGGCCAGAAGAAGAGATGCTCAGTAGATTCTATGGCTAGACAACCAAGTGGATATTTGTCATCCACTACGATACCCTTGTTGAACAAAATTTCCTTTGTACTAAGTCTCCCTTGAAGAGTTGTCCATCTAAAGAACTAAGTCTTCCTGGAACAGATAGACTTCCAAGAGTTAGCTATAACAGTTTTAGCTACTAGATTACTCACCCCTAGCCTTTCCTCAGCTTTTAAGGGACTGTCCTGGCATAGAGCACTATAGATCCTCGCCACATTAAAGTGTGTTTGCCCATCACGTAGCCATTTCTCACAAGGCACTATAGTACCAGATATATTGGTAATAACATTCCATAAAATTTCCTTCAAAATTTTACGGTCCCCTTCTCCAGGAGCCTGAATTTTGAGTTTGAACGTAGTCCAGTAAATCCATCAAGCTTATGCAAGATGGATACCCATTGGCTTACATTAGTCGCATGCTAAAGCCTTCTGAGCAGGGCTATAGTACTTATGAGAAAGAGTTGATTGCTTTAGTACATGCATTAAAGACATGGAGACATTACTTGATGGAGACTAAATTCATAGCCCGATTTGATCAGCAAAGTCTAAGGCATATTCAAACTCAGGATATCATAAATTGCACGCCAGTTGAAACTCATTGATGCCATCAAAGACTTTGAGATGCAGTTAGAGTATAAACCAGGGAAGGAGAATAAGGTCGTTGATGCCTTAAGCCGGGTGTTTACACATGCAATGTCTATTGCCAGAATCACTTACTTAGATCCAATGAAATTGGAATATAGAAATGATCCTTTTTTTACAGTGCCATTCAATCTGTTAGAAAAAGAAGGTCGAGATCCTCTTGGGACATACAAGTTGCACAATGGTTCCCTTTTGTACCGAAATTGCTTATGTGTTATGCAGGCATATAGACAGAAAATGATGCAAGAATGTCATGAACCTCCTTATCTAGGTCATCGAGGAGTTCAAGCTGCACTTGCTACTGTAAAAAGGCGATTCTATTGGCCTAAACTGGTAAGGGATGTCAGAAGATACGTAGAAGCTTGTACAATTTGTCAGCAAGTTAAAGCTTCAAGTAGTAAACCGGCTGGATTGTTACAACCCTTACCAATACCAGAAGCGCCATGGAAGCACATTACTATGGATTTCATCCAGGATTTCCCAAATTCTTCTCATAAGAACAATCAGATATGGACAGTTGTGGACAGGCTGTCTAAACAAGCTCATTTTATTCCTTGTAAGTCCACCATGACAGCTCCTCAGGCGAGCAAACTCTTTTTGAAGGAGATATTTAGGATACGTGGATTGCTGGATGCAATTATCACAGATAGGGATCCAATATTCTGCAGCAAATTTTGGTCAGGACTTATGAAGAACTTGGGTACCTCTTTGAAGTTTTCTACAACCTATCATCCTCAAACAGAAGGCCAAACAGAAGCTGTTAATAGAACTATTGAAGATATATTACGGGCTTATGTAGCAGAAAGGAAAATACAGTGGGAGGATTATCTACATGTGCTAGAGTTTGCATATAACGATACCGTTCATTCGGTTAACGCAGAAAACTCCATTTGGGATTGTCTACATATGTGGTTTAGATTCACCACAAAGATTGGAGGTGAAGTTCCCACTTCAGATGCAGTCACTCATGACTTAAAGGACATTTTGAAGGAAGTCAAGACTCGCATTCTCAACAGTCAGCAGGCTATGATGTCCAAACTGGCAAAGAAGCGGAGAGAAGTTGAATACAAACAAGGACAATGGGTGTGGATACATCTTCCCTAGAAGAGACTTTCAAAAATGGGTACAAGATATGTGAAATTGGCACCCAGGTACTATGGACCATTTCAAATTGAAGACAGAGTAGGTGAGAATGCTTATCACCTTCGTCTATATGGGAAATGGCTTAACCTTCATCCAGTCTTTAATGTTGTAGCACTAAAACCCTTCAAGGGAGGTGAAATTTCTCCTGAGGTTTTGCAAAAGATGGACTATCTGGATCCGCCTCTCATTAAAGGAGATGAAGAGATACTAGAACCTGAGATTTCTACACATCAAGACAAAGAGACACGTCGATCTTCTTATCGAAGGTATCTAGTAAAGTTTAAGTTTCATCCACTTTCTGATGCAGTATGGTACTCCAAGGACCAACTCAAAGAGTATCAAGCACTTGTGGATGAGTATGAACTGACTTTGAGACGTGATTAATTTGCAAATTATTTCAATTACATGATATATAACTTGTTGCAACAAATAATTATTTGTCTGGCTATAACAACTAAGGGAATTCCAGCGTGGAATATCTAAAGAATGATATATGTTGGTCAGGCTTAATTGCCCAAGGCTCAAATATATTTACATAAGTTGAGCTCAAAGACCTCAGATTGACTTGGGGCCATGTCTAAATGAACTGAGATGAAAGTCCTTAAATTGACTTGAGGCCATCTCTAAACGAATTGAGATGAGCAATTTTTCCTAAGATTGACGAGGACATTCAATCACAGAAAGGGAAGGATTGTTATGGTATTAGAACAAAATACTAGCTCTGTGTTGTGATAACCAACAAGTGATTTAAATGAAACCATTGGCTCCTTAAAATGTTTATGGCTGATAATGGGATCTAATATCAACCTATCCGAACTTGTCCTCACATGGATTTGAACCCTGATATCTAACTTGAAAGACCAAGCGCCTAACCAAAGCAACAAAATAGACTTAATAAGAAAAACCTAAGTGCTTTTCTAAAAAGGCAAAGGCCGGAAAGGGAATTTAGACTATAAAAGAACATACATCATGGTGTACCAATCTGGGGGCCGGGATTTCTACTCAATTATGGAAGCAACTAGAAGCAGTTCAAAAACTGTTTTGAAGGAGGAACTAGGCATTCGTTCCCAAATCCGATATGCCATAATGTTGGCAGAAGTGGGCATGTTTCCACTCGAACTTGAAGGTTGTATCAAGCAATTAATTTCTATAATCGAGTTCAGGAACAAAAATCAGACCGTTTGTCCCACCGTGCCATGGTGGATTCAGATCAAAGATGGAAAAGGGACATGATGCAATGGGCTGGTAGATGGAGTTTGAATAGTTCAAATTGGCCAACTGATAAGCAAGAAGCAAGAGCAGTAGAACATCTATGGGCCGAACCTGGGAAAAGGATGTCTCAATACCAGGCTAACGTCAACCATTTGGAGAGTTATGAGTGCCAAAGCTATCTAAAGGCACATCTACCATAGACAGATGATAGTGAGATACAGAACATGTTCGCATAAGTTGGAAGTGGAGACAGGAAGATGGACAAAGACTCCATTGGAAGACAAGAAATGTAAGGTATGCAATTCAGGAAACATCGAAGATGAACATCATGTATTCTTGCAATGTTCGGAATATGTACATATCAGGGATAAGTATGGCATCCAGGCGGCAGACTTTCATTCATTATTATCTATGCCGCCAATGCTTTTAGGACCTTACTTAAGGGCAGTGGATGCACACCGTTCCTTATTACTTAAGTTGTAAACACTTTGTTCATGTGCTCCTGGTCTCTCGAGGCCCAAGTGAGCAATAGACATAATAATAATAATAATAATAATAATAATAATAATAATAATAATCTAACTCATGTAATTCTTATTGGCAAGATCCTTTGGCATATTCTGTATTTTGGGGGGAAAAAATAGCGATGTTTAAAAAAAACAGGAAAAAAAATAGTGGGCGGCAAAAAATAGCGCTGTTTAAAAAAAACAGGAAAAAAAAAACAGTGAGCGGCACTCTCTTTCTTTGATCGATTCTAGAGACACTAGCAAGATCCGGACAATCTCCTGAAGATTTCGGAATGGCAGATCTTCCGCTGCCAGATTGTGATAGTCTGCAAACGAATTGCATTGCAGATGGACAAAGATATGAAGTGGCACAACCACGCCGGATACGAAGAGCATTCAATACTCTGGCTATGGCGAAAGAAGGAAAGTTCAACTATACTACAGGTTTCTACATTTCTTTACATTGTATTGTATTGTATGAAATTTCCTGATCCAGGTACTTTCTCCAGCTATGGAGTCTTTGCTAAAATCGCAGTAGAAGGCAGCAAACTGCCATGAAAAACTTTGAGTTTTGGCATGGCCATGGTTGTATATGTTGGTTTGTATGCAGTATTTGAGCTCCATCCATTTTTTTGCTGCTTTTTCTCTGCAAATCGAGAGCTAAGCTAGTGGATTCTACTCTGTGGCAAAAAAAAAAAAGAGCTCATTATGGTGTGCCTCCTGCTTTCAAAAATAGAGCATGATTGATGAGGACAGATTAGAACATCAAATTTGAAAGGACAGATTATAACAGAAAGTATCTAAAGACTTTGGTTCCACAGAATCCACTTGCTATTTCAATCACAAGTATCTAAAATCTGGCTAAAAACTCGGCAGGGGAATCGAAAACTTCAAGCCAAGCAAAAATGGGATGGATTCGGACAAGAGATCTGCAACAAGAGAATCTACTTTCTGCAGACTGATGCTAGGGTACATGATAAAAGGGATATCATATGGAAAGTACGATGACTCTAAGTTTAGAAAAGACGAGCAATAGAGAGCCACATCTTTTTTACCTGTACATGTAGATGTCCTGCCCCTGCCTGAGCCGAGCCGGTGCTTGCAGAGAAAGCAAATTTCGAGAAAATCTACTTTTGCTAGACCCAATTCGTCCTGCATCACGTAATTTGGTGCCGGGGCCTGCCGTATGAGAGCATATCCAAATCCTTGCTTGTGATCAGACCTCTGCGCCACTTTAGATTGCTTGCCCAAATCCTTGTTCAGGTTTGAAGCAGCCCCTTCGGCTTTGAAGCACAGCCTGTTCTTGCTTGAATCCGGCGCAGGATTTTTTTGATTCTGCATAGACACTGTAAGTTTGGAATTAGGAACCCGATTTTGGGATTCTACCATTCCAGGATCGTTGATTTTTGAAGCAGAACAGAGCTCTCCGTCTCGGCATCCTCCCATGAGACAGGCGTGAAAAGCATATGCGACAGAGTGCAGGGCAGCAACAATTCCTAGTCCAACATCTTCTGAAACTATTACTTAAAGCCTCACCTTTAAGAAACTGGAGTTTTCTGTAGTTTTTTGTATATAAGAATGGCAGTTTACTGCCGATTCGAGGAGGAATCCTGCCGACGCCGCGGAAGCCCAGCGGAGGCGAGGATGACTCCCCGAATCGGCGATAACCGCCATTCTTATAACGTGGATGCAACTTGGGTTGCATTCTGCACCTTCGAGCTCCGGAATCAGAGGTAAAATCTCCAGAATCAGGGGTAGAAACGCCGGAATGAGAGGTAAATCTTCAAGAACGGCGAGTAACTTCAAGAATCGAAGGTAAATCTTCAAGAACGGTGAGTAACTTCAAGAACGGCTGCAGCTCTTCAGTTCCGGCAAAGAACCTTCGCCAGATGGCGCAATGCCATTGGCGGATATGGCAGAATGCAACCTAAGTTGCATTTACGTAGTTAGAATTGCAGCATATGTACGTGATGAATGCCTAGAGTATATTGCCCAAACTATATGGTTGATCAGCATAGGAACAAACATAATACCGTGCTCCAAAAGGTCTACTTCTGACGGTTGCTATGGGCTATCATATTGTGCCCCATACATGTATTTGAGTCATAAAGATCGAGTAATTGTCTAAATAATCTAGCAGCGGCATTTAGTAAGCTTGGCGTAAGGATGATTTTTGGCCATTTAGTAAACTTGGCGTAAGGATGATTTTTGGCCAGTCTTGCATAAGGATGTTAAAACATTAAAAAATTCAGATTTGACAAAACCAAGCTAGACAGCATGTTGGCAATATTGATAAGTCAGAGCAGTAAAGGTATGTGAAATTATGTTCTTTTGTTGTACACCCAAGTTCCCTTTCGTGTTTTATGCATTAAATTTTGCACGCATTTTGACTCTTTCTTGACAACAGTCTTGAATGAATAGCAAGTTTGCTGAATGGGCAACAAGTTAGATGTTGATATCATTTTCAACTAGAACAAATTCGATAAAGAGAAATGTTCGCGGCGGCCGCCGCGATAAATTTCTTGTAATAATAATAATAATAAGATGATCGATTTGAACTACAACTCACGAAAAATGCACCCACGATGAAGCTGTTGAGAATTTTCATTTAATTAGACAGTATTCTGGCAACAACATGTATGTCTTTTATGTTTTGATTCAATAAAAATCAAATTTGATTCTTTGTAATAATCAATCAGAATGAGTTGTAGACTTCATTATAGCCTGTTTTTACTTTGTTTTATATCTCTGTGCAGGCATCATACTTTGCAGGCATTGTGGCTAGCGTTAGAGAGGTTTACAAATTTTAAGGTATTGATGTTTTCAGATGATGGTCAGAAATGCATGCAGCAACAAATGTATCTGTTAATGTTCTAATTGCTAATCTTCCAATTACTTTTTCGCCATGCTGTGCAGCTGCACAGTTAATAGAATTAGCATTTGTATTTGGATTTGCTTGCATTTTGCATTTGCAATCCTTTTACAGGAGCGTTTTAGAGGCTCCCTCAAAATATATTCAGGTAAGGTTTAGGCATTTTTTATTTTTGCATTTTCCAACAAGCTTGGATTCTCAATATTTATTTCCAAACTGGATTTTTTTACAGGAGAGCTTTTTCCTTTAAGACAGAAATAACTTAAGGTATATTATTTTAACTAAAGCGCAAAGATATACCTATGTAGACAAAGCATTCAACTCAGTTATGCATATATTTGTTCAAATATAATACTCAATTATATATACAAGAAATTTATCGCGGCGGCCTTGGTCGCCGCGAACATTTCTCTTCCCTAACTAACTCCTGCAAAGGGGGGTTTGTATATCTGTGGAATGGTGTGAAAGACGTTCTTGAAATGCAAAGGGGGATTTTTATATCTTTGGAATGGTGTGAGAGATGTTCTTGAAATGCAAAGGGGGATTTTTATATCTTTGGGATGGTGTGAAAGATGTTCTTGAAATGCAAAGCTTAATAGTAAAGAATTTGTGTAAAGACATTCCTTTCTATTAACTTATGCAATTTGGATTTGTTTGACTATGAATTTGAGAACTACGGGACTTGATAAATGATTTGGATTTTCCAACTATTTTGTATTGCATGATAGATTGCTTAGCATTTCAAACATTGTTATGGCTTGTTGACATTTTCCCGTTGATATGAATTTCTAGTCGTTTTTCAATTATCATAGCATGAAATGAAGACAGAAGTTGGCTTCCCAAAGCCTCTCCTAGCACATCAAATTAAACACCTGAAGAAAACCAATGTCAATGTCATGATCAACTCTTCTCTTTCCCGACGTAGGGATATTTGTGGCATAGGATTTGAACCTATGCTATTGCCTTGTGTGTTTTCTTGTGCCTATTAGATAGAGGGTTTCCTTTGACATGGTATTTTCATTAGCAAGCATTCTCTAATAGTTCAAAATAAACAACGGGAAATGTAACCATTTTGTCTAGTTCAAAATAAACAACGGGAAACGTAACCATTTTGTCTATCACTGATAGAAACAAAACTAGTAATCTTAGAAACCACGTAAGTGAAAGTAGTAATGCTTAAAAGATGCTATAATAAGGGCTGTAATGTATTTGTTGATGTAGGTATTTAGCTCTCCAAAGGTGTTACTCTAAATATCTAGTGCATACCTCTTGCTCCTTTTGAATTTATAGGTCCTTGGAACTTACAACCCTGGTGGTGACAATCTATGCAAATCTAGTAGCCTACTTCACAAATGAAGTGGCATGTGAAGTACTTATAATTGCACGTACTTGACGAAAGCAGGACCATCCTAAAGCCTCCATGGCATGCATTTAAAAAGAGGCTAAATAGAAATCCTGAATGCCACATATTATGCTTTGGAACAACGTGGCCATAAGTGCATTATAGATCCAGTTTATCTTTTGCAAGCTTATAAATCCAAATTTTTATTTGCAAGCTTATAATATTCAACCAGCTGTTGTCAAACGTTATATAGCTTTGTGTTCTCAGATTGACTAACTGTACATGATTGACCATGCCTAGCAATATAGCTCTGTTTTTTCGAATTGACTAACTGTAAGTGGTTAAATTCCATGTCGAATCCACCGCATTGCCTTCGTATTGTCTGCCTAGCATCATCCACATGTACTTTACAAGAGAGTAATAACCACCAGTATGTTTGCTTATCTTAGAGATTGAAGTCAGAGGGATGAATTATCTCTTGCTCGTATAATCCTTGCGACAACACAATATATTTGCTTATCTTAGAGATTGAAGTCAGAGGGATGAATTATCTCTTGCTCGTATAATCCTTGCTACAACACAAGTTTCGGCCAGCGTGAAGATTTGAAAGCTCTGACCCAATTTATGGATTTGCAAGCCCATCATTTCGTGAAATAATCCCTGCTTAATCCTCTCTTATTCATGCATAGCTTAGCTTTTTTAGTTAGTATCTGAAACTAACTTATTGTGCCTAGGAGTTGAACCCAAAGAATTAACCAGCTCCGTTTAAACCAGCTAAAGCAAAGCTGGGTGAGCAAAATCGATAGCTCATACCAAGAAAATCTAGCAAAAATCGGTAGCTCCAGCTAGGAATCATCCGACAGTAGCTGCAGTGCTTGAGCTCTGACTATGGAGGCCCTTGAAGCTGAAAAAGAAAATGGAAATGGCAGAGCCTTTGATAACGTCGAAGAAGAGGACGAAAGGAAAATCAATCTATTGATCAAGAAACCGAAAAAACACCACAGTTTTGATCTTTGATACCCAGGCTTTCAAGATCGTTCAGTGGTAGATGTGGTCGAAAATGTTGCAAAACCTCACCTCATTCCAGAATTCGACGAAGATCTTCCCGGAGTAGGCGATGAAGAATATTTCGCAAGAAAGCTTGATCTTTAAAAAACCGTCGTCGAAGCCATGGGAATCAGAAGAAATTTTGGTTGATGTTGATAACCAGAAGCTTGTTCGAGGCATTCTAGGCCTCACATCAATTATCTATATTATTTATTTGTTTAATATGGTATTAGAGCAGGCAACGGTTTCCATACGTGGAGCGACTGGAACAAGGACGCTCTATGTGTTTGATGGGACATGTTATCCTGCGTGAAAAACAAAGATGAAAATTGTACTTCAAAACGACAAAGTTATTGATGTTATGTTAGGAGTGGTGCGTCCTCTACAACCTGAAAGTACGCCTGGGGCTCTTTTGACACAAGGGCCTCAGTATGATGCATGGCGTAAAGAAGTAGAAGCGTGGAATGATAAAGATCAGGTTGCTCGAGGCATGATACGTTATGCCCTTAAAAATTCCATTCTTGTTGATGCCGAAGTATATGAGCATGCTAATGAAGTATGGGAGTCTTGGACAAAATTTATTTGAAGCGGACAAAACAAGAAGGCTACATTTATGTAATAAATTGATCAGTTTAAAGTACATGGTTACAAATTCTATTGATGATCATATCGATAAATTCAAAGAGTTGGTAGAACAATTGTCAGCAGCTGGGACACAGGTTGAGAAAG
Source organism: Isoetes taiwanensis (assembly GCA_021234155.1). Lineage (NCBI taxonomy): Eukaryota > Viridiplantae > Streptophyta > Lycopodiopsida > Isoetales > Isoetaceae > Isoetes > Isoetes taiwanensis. The sequence goes on from JAJEKV010000024.1 coordinate 16,547,616, forward strand.
AGCAATTACCTGTTATGTTATTAGGCACGATGCCTCATGATTTTGATATTATAGTCATCGTTCTTCTCAATAAAGAAAATTTGGTTTTTGAAAGTGCATGTTTGTCATTGAAAGATCATGTTCGAAAAGTGAAGCATGAGGTTGTTCCCCTAGAAGGAAAGCTTTAGTTGTTCATACCACTCCTGATGAGAAAATTCTTATAGGTTCTCGTCGTGCTAGAGAGCCTAGTGATGGCGAAGAGTCTTTTTATATTGCATATAAAAAGTTTAAAAAAGAAGCATACATCCCTCTTTGAATATGAGAAGATTCCTTCTTTTCCAAATGGACCAGATGATCCATGTAGAAGCCAAATGAAAGGCCCTTTTTGCCAAATTATCCCAACTACTTGGATAAACTGCTAATAACACCTGCTGGCTATTCAAATTGCAATGAAAGAGGCCTTGAAGCCACAACCAAGCATGTCTAACATGTCTACATAGGAAGAAGCAATGCTCAATTGTCTCGTCCCTCTGTGCACATAAGGGACAAAGTGCAGACACCTCTGGACGAAATCTGTGCACCAGAATATTAACGCGCAGACAACGATGAGTGACTTGCCACCATAAAATAGATACTTTGGGATGGAGTAGTTTATCCCATACCCACTTCCATACTGCTTTCTGCCGATCCCTGGGAATGACCAAAGGCCACTTGAACGAAGGAGGCAAGACGTCAGCATCAAGCAAGACCTTGTACATGGAATTCACCAACTTATCTGCTTTGACATGCTCATGAACTACCCATGGCTGGGGGTCATCCACTTGTGCTACTGGGGGAAGAATTGAAGACACCTTCTGCCAAATAGCTCGATCCCACCTTAAAAGGAGGAACTTAGCTCTAAACTCCTCCCATGTCAGCAACTGCCTTTGATTATTATACCAATCGGATATCATATGCACACCTGTTGCTCTCCATCGACGCTGCGTCAATGGGTGGACTGAAGCAACCAGAGGACCACTATCCAATGGAATCCACCAACAACTTGCAGTCATGCTAGTATGCGCAAGATGGTGAAAATGAAACAGAGATTGTACAGTCTCCCATGCAACTAGCAATCCTCTAAGAAATGGGGATGCATTAGGGTATGCCGTCAGTGGATAGAACAGAGCCCAGGGGAAAAGTGGCCTAAGAGACCGAGACCCAAAAGAAATGCACATTTGCAAAGACTGATAAACAAGGCGGGAACGCGGGGACTCATCCACATTATTCAAAATTCTCCAAATGAACTTAGAAATCATCACCTTGCTCTGCAAAAGAAAATTAATCATTCTAAGGCCACCAAAATGCTTTGGCAACATGCACTTTGCCCAACTGACTTTGATAGCAGCACCCTCCTCTGTTCCCCCCTAGATGAAGTTCCTGACAACTCTGACGAGAAGTTGTATCTTTGACTAACATGAACGAAGCCATATACACATGAGTGCTGCTTAAAACTGACTTAGCCACAACAATTCATCCTGACATGGAAAGCTTCGCTGTGGACCACCAAAAAAGGTGCTTTTCCAAGCCCTTAGTCACTGCCTCCCACGCATCTCCTGATGAGATATGAACACCTACAGGGATACCGAGAAGTTTGGTTGCTTTACCATGGGGAAGGATCTTCCATGGAAAGGTAGCTACACATGGTGGAACTGGAGAGTCCAATGCCCATATATAGTGTTGTACACTTCTGCCAACCCACAAAAATACCAGATGCTAGGGAAAAGGAATCCAACAAGGAAATGGCATTCTGCAAATTTTGCTCATCGGCCCTCAGAAAAAGGAAAGTGTCATCCGCATATTGATTACAGATCTCCTGCGACCCATTGTTCATAGGAAGTCCCCCTTTGAATATCGGCACCACTCTGTTTCTGCACAAATCAAACGGGAAGCCTTGTGCTAATGCAAGGTTAAACATGCGGGTAATGATAGGAACAACACTTGGACCTGCCCATTTTAGATGTTCAGCACTAAAAGAGTTCAGATCTAGTGCTTTACCATTTGATAACGATGTAATGCCATCTTTTACCTCCTCCTCTTTAATTACCAATGTCGATCTCACAATGTTTGTGTTGGCTGCTGCATTATGGTAGAGAGCCATTACATATTGCCATAGCTCCTCTGCTTCAAGTGGAATATCATTGCTTTTAGTTTTCTTGAGGCCATTCCAGAAAAATTTAGGCTCGTCTAGATATCTTTGACATAAAATCTGCTGCCTTTGCTTGATATATTGCCTTTTCTTACACCTTATAACACGCTTATAGCGCTGTTTATAGTGCATTTTAAGATGCTGATCACATGTTTGCCACTGACGCTTAGCATCTCGGCATTCTCGGTCGAACCATGCTCTATATGGCAGGCCTCTGCGTGCTCTTTGAGAGATAAAGATCTCTTGTGCTGCATCCTCTAAAAGCTTTAATAGTTGGCTGTTCATGGTATTCAAATCCCCTTCCCATTGTAAATTGGTTGCCTTGTCTTCAACACAAGAACGGTACTGATTATGGAGATGAGGCTTCAAAAAATATTTCTTTTGCCTATATTGGTCTTTGATAACAGGTCGGTCAACATTTAGAGAGAAATGCAATGGGTTATGGTCTGATTCAAGCTCTTCATTCCCTACTGTAAAATCGATGACGTCACACAATGATTCTTCTGCCATAACTAAATAATCTACAGTACTCCTTGCTCGACAAGTGTTATTCATGGAATGAGGAAATCTGTCCAGCCCATTACATATTATCAAATTTGCGCTGCCACATAAGCTGAGAAACTGCCGCCCACTTTTAGTGACAGTTAGATCCTTTGACCGTCTTCTTCTTCCCGAGATTTGCATATCATGATCGTCCACCTCTTCTAGCCACAATGGGTCCTTATCCCCTGTGAGTGAAGCAGTCTGTAGAGTGCCAATCCTACTATTAAAATCACTTGCCTCGTACTTGGAAATCCATAATGTCCTGTTCCAAAACAAAGAACAAGTCATCATGAGATGCATCTGTTACTGAATATGTTTTTGTGTGCTTGGGAGCGAAATAACAAACTGCCATGAAATATGGGATATGTGATCCTTTTATTTCTAGCCAAATGTACTGTTGGTTCTTATCCTTTCTAATGCCTGTGATCAAATCTTTGCATGCTGGTCTAACAAAACAAGCTATGCCACCATTGCCAGTATCTGTGTCTCTGAATCTTACATTTTTCACTGAATATATCATCTCGAATCCCTCAATATCTGGAAGAGCATACATATCATGTTCCTTAGTTTCCACGAAACAAATAACATCCACTTTCTCTAGAATTGTATACATGCTAAGAACCTTGTCAATAGTCAGCCGGTTAATGTTCCAGACCGCTATTCGGAGGCCTCCCGCAAGTACCTATTCAAAGACAACCTTCCCCTTGAGCCATTTCACCTTCTGGTTATTTTGTTTTGCCTCTTTAAACTTTGCCAGCTCCTGCTTCTTTTCCTGCAGCTGATCTTTTGTAAGATCATCGTTAGCTCCTGCTTCTTTTCCTGCAGCTGATCTTTTGTAAGATCATCGTTAACCCAAATGTGTGTGTGTGTGTGTGTGTGTGTGTGAGAGAGAGAGAGAGAGAGAGATGTATTTTTTACGTCTAGCACAAGCCAGCATCCTTTAGGACATACGACACTCCCTCTTCAAGGAGCACCACCCCCTACAAGGATACCAGGGGATAGAGGTCCTAGGATGCCAAGATCCTAGTGAGGTTCGAACACGAGACCTCAATGTGCTAGACGAGTGGACTAACCACCACCCACCAACAACACGAGAGAGAGAGAGAGAGAGAGAGAGAGAGAGAGAGAGAGAGAGAGAGAGAGAGAGAGATTTGCTTTTTTATACCTCAAATCCATTTTTTGAGCATTAGCACATGATTTCAGGTCCCATTCAGACTTGCAGGAGTTGAAAACACACAACAAAAATCTTATAGAAATCGAGATTCAAAAATTATTTGCTGGTTTTTTCTTACAGTTCATTGAGAGAAAAATGTATCCAATTTCTCTCCATCACCTTAGTTCCAAATCAAGCCAAATTTCTTTCCACATGTTCCTACAAGTTCCCTGATAGTCATTTCAAATATCGGCCGCAAATGTTAAAAAACACTCAAGATATCATTATTTGAGTGTACATATCTTTTTCTGCCATAGGGATGTGCAATGGACAAATTTTCTGTCCACTTGACTCAAACATGCCACCTAGGCTCAAACATGCCAAGGTGGCTCAAACATGCCACGCGGGCTCCAACATGCCACCTAGGCTCCAACATGCCATGTGGGCTCCAACATGCCACATAGGCTCCAGCATGCCAAGGTGGCTCAGGCATCCCAAGGTGGCTCAATGCCACCTAGGCTCCAACATGACAAGGTGGCTCAAACATGCCAAGGTGGCTCAAACATGCCACCGTGGGCTTTAACATGCCACCTATGCTCCAACATGCCAAGGTGGCTCAAACATGCCACGTGGACTCCCGGAGCTCGGTTTCTCTATCCGACCATTGAATCCGCTGTTCAAGTAACCTGCTTCGAGTAGGTTTAAAAAAATCCAAGATCGTCCTGGGATAACTTATCAAACCGCGAAGCATCCTGCGGTCATCGTATAGAAACCCAAGTGTTTTGTCGTTCGGGCAGTACAGAGGCTCCAGAATGGAGATTCGACTTCGCCATGTCGTCCGAAATGGTGAAATTATCCTAGGGACTAAGTTACATGGTCATTGTTGGCAACAAAAGAAACACGAACCCTCTACATGGCGGTATTCCGCAGCCACCTCTGCTAATTGACTATGAACGTGTTGGGCATGAGCTACTTTGGTGCTTTTTGGAGAAGGGGTGGTCTTCTGCCCATGAAACTTGGTCTCCAGGGTAATATCGATGTTTGAGTCCATTGGCAGAGTCAGTTCACAGTTCCGGAGTGGGAGAGTTGCACGTCCGTGGCCAGAGGCCTTCGGGAGAGGACCTTTGGGGTGAACTACTTTCGGAAGGTTTTAAGGGTCCATCTTCTGGTTTCAACACCCTCCCTCTACGTGATGACATTATGCAAGATCCTAGTTGAATCTGACTAGGATATGGCATCCGAAACATAAACCCCCAAGGTTATTGAAGGGTTTACGTTATAGAGGTCGAGTTTTAGTCGGTTGCACTTGGGACATGGTCGAGAAGCTGCAGTTGAAAATGCGAAGCAATAAGAACTGACGAAATGGGTTTTGTATTTATCCTCATCCTAGTGTGGCAATTAGAAGTCAAGAGTGCCTTTTGCAGCATCAAAATTGTTTGGGATCCGGGATGGCCAATAGATCCAAACTTGGTTATTTCAGTTGCTATGGCTCCGCATGCATGTTTACAACAGATATACCTAGTTATCCGAGAAAATGACCACGTTTTGGCCTCCGAAATGTAAACCCTAAAATAACCTAGCAACACACATGAGGCTAAAACATGGTCATTTCCTTGAATAACTAGGTGCACCTCTTTTAGACATGCATGCGGAGCCATGGCAACTGAAATAACAGAGTTTGGATCTATTGGCCACCCCGAATGATCCCAAACAATTTTGCTACTGCAAAAGGCACTCTTGACTTCTAATTGCCACACTGGGAGGAGGATAAATCCAAACCCCATTCTGTCAGTTCCTCTTGCTTCACGTTTTTAACTGCAGCTTCTCGACCATGTCCCAAGTGCAGCCGACTAAAACGCGACCTCCATAACGTAAACCCTTCAATAACCTAGCAACACATAGGGTTTATGTTTCGGATGCCATATCTTAGTCATATTCGACTAGGATCTTGCACAATGTCATCACGTAGAGGGAGGGTGTTGAAACCAGAATATGGACCCTTAAAACCTTCCGGAAGTAGTTCACCCCAAAGGTCCTCTCCCGAAGGCCCCTGACCACGGAAGGGCAACTCTCCCACTCCGGAACTGTGAACTGACTCTGCCAATATTCTCAAAACATCGTCATTATCTTGGAGACCAAGTTTTGTGAGCAGAAGACCACCCCTTCTCCAAAGTCTTCGTGTCTTCAACTGCAACTTCTCGACCGCGTCCCAAGTGCAAACGACAAAACCTCGATGTCTATACCGTAAACCCTTCAACAACCTAGCAACACACAGGGTTTACATTTCGGAGGCCATATCCTAGTTAGATTCGACCAACGTCTTGCATAGTGTCATCACTTAAGGAGACGGTGCTGAGCCAGAAGACGGACCCTTAAAACCTTTTGGAAGGCAGTTTGATCTAAATGTCTTCCCCCTATTGCCCTAGCAATGGACGGGCAATTCCTGCAATCTAACTGTGAATTGGCTCTTTCAATGGACTCAGGACATTGACATTATTGTAGGAACCAAGTTTCATGGGCAAAAGACCACCCCTTCTCCAAGAAGCATCAAAATCGCTCACTTGTAGTCAATTGACGTAGGTGGTCGCTCCAAAATATTGCCATGTAGGGTTTTCGTGTTTCTTTCTTTGGCGAAATTGGCATTGTAGCTTGGTCCCTAAACTGCCTCAGGAACATTTTTAGTGTTCATCTCCTGGGGCTTGGCCTCTCCTCTCTGATGAGGCAGCTGCGCAAAGTCCTGACCTTGTTCGACTCGGGGAAGAGTGCCAACTCTTTAAGTTCTTGAAGCTCCTCCAAAAATTCCAAAGGTTGTCATATATCTTGCAAAAAATCCTAGTCATCATGTCCATGTCACCAATATCTTGCCATGTCACTCAAAGTTTGCCAACATCACTCCATGTAAAACGAAAGATGTACATTTTCCATTTTTGACCTAGTCAAAGCTTGACTTTGCTTACTTGGCATACCATGTCACCAATTGGAGGGCCACCCCCATATAGAACGAAAGATGTATATTTTTTCATCTTTGACCTAGTTAAAGCTTGATCTTGCTTACTTGGCATGCCACTCACCAATTGGAGGGTCACCTCATATTTTTTCATGCTGTTTGTTGGTGCCAGAGTAACGACGTCAAGATTCTATTATATCTCTATCTCTAACATATATTATTTTTGTCTGCATTTTCCATAGAATCTATTTGAGAACAAAGGAATTAAGAAACTAGAATTTTCAATATATTTTAGTGTTGATTTCCTACTATGATGATCTAGTGAAGAGGGTAGAGACAAATGCCATTTTATTCAAAAGAGTGTCATTTGACATGCTCAGTTTGTTAACCTTGCTTTCAAAAATTCAAGATGATCAAGTTGCAAATAATGGTCACGGAAGGGAAATAATTTTTGATTAAGGGCATAAGAAATAGCACACGCCATGATGGTCACAAAAAGGGAATAATTTTGGATTAAGGGCATGAGAAATAGTGCATGCCATCATGGAAGCATGCTCTTTGTTAAGGTGGTCATGTTAGGGCTTTTTGTTATGAAAGAAATTAATGATTTTGGATTAAGGGCCTTGGTTTCAATAGTTGTTGCATATTTGAAGTTCTGGGCAACATTTGCATGGAATGCTTATAACCATTGTAAAATCAGGGTAGGATCAATTCAGGTGCATTCACCAACCACGCCCCGCCACGTGGCGGTTATTCCTTTAAAGAATGTTACAGATTTTTAGAGGAGACGACGACAAATTTTTTTGCTGTGCGTTCTTCCTTCAGCCAGACTTTTTCAGGTTTTCACCCCGCATTCTGGCATTTTCAACTCACATTATGGCCCTTCACCTCGCAATCTGGCCGATTTCATCCTCTTGAATTGATCCTACCTATGATTTCACGTTTCAAGAAACACCCCGGGGCTTAAATTCTGGGTGTCAGCAGTGCCGCCGCCTCAAAGAAGAGGGGGGCATTATTTGTGGTGGAAAAGCAACAAATATCTTATAAAGAAATTGACTTGTTCCAAAAGGATATTTGTATACAAGAACCACCCTGGGGCTTAAATTCCGGGGTCAGCTTCCACCCCGAAATTTAAGCCCCGGGGTGTTTCTTGTATACAAATATCCTTTTGGAACAAGTCAATTTCTTTATAAGATACTAGAAAAGGGCCCGGCCTGACGGCCGGGCCCTTTTCTTTTGCACCCATTCCTCGGTTCGGCCCCTCTGGGGCCTCGCCTCGGTTTGGGCCCACCCACGTGCCCTTTTCTATTGCACTCTTCCTCGGCTCGGCCCCTTCGGGGCCTCGCCTCGGTTTGGACATCCCTGGGACTATTCCTCGGCTCGGCCTCGGCCTTCGGCCGAGGCCTCGCCTCGGTTTAGACCATAGGGAGCACCACTTAGGAGCATACTCACACATACAACCATCACAACAAGAGAATGGGCTTTTTAGCGGCGTGGGCGGCGGCGTCCACTGCGCGGCGGCGGCGTCGCGGTTGTCGCGGCGTCGGCGTCGCGGGGCGTCGCATCGGCGATCAACCACGGCGTTGGGCGTGACACCGCGCGACACGCGACGCGTCTACGACCACGTCGCATTGCGTGCGTCACTTTTTTGCGACGTGACGTCGCGCGTGACGTCTGCTGGACGTCTAGTGTACTTTGTTCTTTTTGGAGAACAAGGGTGGTCTTCTGGCCACGAAAGTTGGTCCCCAGGGTAATGTCGATATTCTGAGTCCATTGGAAGAGCCAAATCATGGTTTTGGAGAGGGGAAATTGCTCGTCCATTGCCAGGGCCTTCGTAAGAGAACTTTTGTGGCAGCATGTGAGCTCTGGAAGACTCGGAGCTATTTCATCGTGCACCAACACTGCATATCCTAGTGAAATGTTTTTCTCATGTCCGCACCGGCACGTTGCACCGCTTGTCAAAATTCCACCTTTTTTCGATCACGAAATTTTTTTAGTTATGCGTTCTTTTGCATTCTGCTTCATAAATTCGTAATTAATGCATGGTATGGAATTAAATTCTGATTTTTTGTCAGCGGGCTTCCTAGGTCATTCCAAGCATACAGGCGAATTTTTAGAATTTCCGGATAAAGTTCGGATCAAATAGGTAGCATTGGAACGGTCTAGGCAGCCTGTTGTTGGGAAGTAGCAAGACATTCATAAATTCGTAATTAATGCATAGTAAGGAATTAAATTCTGATTTTTTGTCAGCAGGCTTCCTAAGTCATCGCCAACGTCTGAGGCCGATTTTCAAAATTTCGGACAAGGTTTAGATCAAAGTGTTTGCATTAATACGGTCGGGCCCACTGTTGTTGGGCGGCCGGCTGGCACACTTGCCCAAGTCAAACAAGGCCAGGACCTTGCAAGGCCGCCTCATTAGAGGCGAGAGTCCGAACCCCAAGAGGCGAGCCCCAAAAAGTTTCCCGAGGCAGCCTTTCCTGGCAGCGCTCCCCCAGGGGGCCGTACGCTAAAGACCACACTTCCGGATCTCGGTTCCCCTATCCGACCATTGAATCCTTCGTTCAAGGGCCCTGGCTCGATAAGGTCCAAAAAAATCCAACATCCGTCCGGGAGAACTTATCAAACCCAAGCGCCCCTAGCGGTCGGCCAGTGTAGAAACCAAAGTGTTTTGTCGTTCGGACATTGCGGAGGAGGTCGGAATGGCGATTCGACTTAGCCACATCGTCCGGGAGGCCGAAATTACCCTAGAGACCAAGTTGCACGGTCAGTTTTACAAAAGAAAGAAACACTTACGCCCTACGTTGCAGTATTCGAAAGCCACCTCCTAGGCCAATTGACTACGAGTGTGTTGGACATGAGATAGTTTGACGCTTCCTCGAGAAGGGGTGGTCTTACGGCCCGCGAAACTTGGTCCCGAGGGTAATGTCGGCGTTCGGAGTCCATTGGCGAGCGAATCCGCGATTCCCGGAGGGGGAAGTTGCCCGTCCGTCGCCGGGGCCTTCGGGAGGACTTTTGAAGCAAGCCGCTTCGGATGGTTTTAGGGTCCGTGCTCAAGGTCAACACCCCCCCTCTCGTCAAGACCGCAGCGCAAGGTCCTAGTCGAATCTGACAAGGATAGAGCCTCTGAAACGTAAACCCTATGAGTTGCCAGGTTCTAGCAGGGTTGCGTTTTGGGTGCCGAGTTTTGGTCTTTTGCACTTGGGATTTGGCCGATAAGATCTGCGATTGAAACCTTGAAGCAAGGGGCCCACGGAATGGAGTTTGGATCATACTCCTCCGTTGTGGCGATTAAAGTAAAGGGCGACTTTTGCGTTAGCAAGACATTCATAAATTTGTAATTAATGCATAGTGCGAATTAAATTCTGATTTTTGTCGTGAGGCTTCCTAAGTCATCGCCAACATCTGAGGCCGATTTTCAAAATTTCGGACATGGTTTAGATCAAAGTGTTTGCATTAGAGCGGTCCGAAAGCTGTTGTTGGGCAGCCGAGCTGGCACACTTGCCCAAGTCAAACAAGGCGGGGACCTTGCAAGGCCGCCTCATTAGAGGGAGAGTCCGAACCCCAAGAGGCGAGCCCCAAAAATTCTGAGGTAGCCTTTCTGGCGGCGCTCCCGGGGGCCCGTGCGCTAAAGACCACACTCCGGGATCTCGGTTCCCCTATCCGACCGTTGAATCCCCTTTCGTTCAAGGGCCCCGCTCGATAAGGTCCAAAAAAATCCAACATCCGTCCGGGAGAACTTATCAAACCGCGAAGGCGTCTACAATCGGCCGTGTAGAAACCAAAGTGTTTTGTCGTTCGGACATTCGCGGAGGCTCGGAATGGCGATTCGACTTAGCCACATCGTCCGGAGGCCGAAATTACCCTAGAGACCAAGTTACACCGGTCAGTTTTGCAAAAGAAAGAAACACTTACGCCCTACGTTGCGGTGATTCGGCGGCCACCTCCTAGGCCAATTGACTACGAGTGTGTTGGACATTAGATAGTTTGGCGCTTCCTCGAGAAGCGGTGGTCTTCAGCCCGCGAAACTTGGTCCCCGGACAATGTCGACCTTCCGAGTCCATTGGCGAGCGAATCACAATTCGGAGAGGGAAGTTGCACGTCCGTCGCCGGGGGCCTTCGGAGAGGACTTTTGGGGCAAGGCTTTTGCTTCCAGTGGTTTTAGGGTCTCTCGCGCTCAAGGCGTCAACACTCCCCCTCTCGTCAAGATCGGCGCCAAGGTCCTAGTCGAATCGACAAGGATAGAACCTCCAAAGCGTAAACCCTATGAGTTGCGGGGTTCTAGCGGGGTTTGCGTTTTGGGTGCCGAGTTTTTGGTCTTTTGCACTTGGGACTTGGCCGATAAGATGCAGATTGAGAATCTTGAAGCAAGGGGAACTGACGGAATGGAGTTTGGATCTGTACTCCTCCCGTTGTGGCAGTTAGAAGTAAAGGGCAGCTTTTGCAGTAGCAAGACATTCATAAATTCGTAATTAATGCATAGTACGGAATTAAATTCTGATTTTTTGTCAGCAGGCTTCCTAAGTCATCGCCAACATACAGGCCAGTTTTCAAAATTTCTGGACAAGGTTTAGATCAAAGTGTTTGCATTAGTACGGTCCGGGCAGCCTGTTGTTGGGCAGCCGAGCTGGCACACTTGCCCAAGTCAAACAAGGCCAGGACCTTGCAAGGCCGCCTCATTAGAGGGGAGAGTCCGAACCCCAAGAGGCGAGCCCCAAAAAGTTTCCCGAGGCAGCCTTTCCTGGCAGCGCTCCCCCGGGGGGCCGTATGCTAAAGACCATACTCCCGGATCTCGGTTCCCCTATCCGACCGTTGAATCCTTCGTTCAAGGGCCCTGGCTCGATAAGGTCCAAAAAAATCCAACATCCGTCCGGGAGAACTTATCAAACCGCTGGCGTCTGCGGTCGGCCGGTGTAGAAACCAAAGTGTTTTGTCGTTCGGACATTGCGGAGGCTCGGAATGGCGATTCGACTTACCACATCGTCCGGGAGGCCGAAATTACCCTAGAGACCAAGTTGCACGGTCAGTTTTGCAAAAAAGAAATACTTCGCCCTACGTTGCGATTTCGGCGGCCACCTCCTAGGCCAATTGACTCACGAGTGTGTTGGACATTAGATAGTTTGGCGACTTCCTCGAGAAGGGGTGGTCTTCTGGCCCGAAGCGGTCCCCGTGACAATGTCGACCTTCCGAGTCCATTGGCGAGCGAATCACAATTCGGAGAGGGAAGTTGCACGTCCGTCGCCCGGGGCCTTCGGGAGAGGACTTTTGGGGCAAGCTGCTTCCGTGGTGGTTTTAGGGTCCCCGCTCAAGGCGTCAACACTCCCCCTCGTCAAGATCACGGGCGCCAAGGTCCTAGTCGAATCGACAAGGATAGAAACCTCCGGCGTAAACCCTATGAGTTGCCAGGTTCTAGCAGGGTTTGCGTTTTGGGTGCCGACTTTTGGTCTTTTGCACTTGGGACTTGGCCGATAAGATGCAGTTGAGAATGCGAAGCAAGCTTTGGCACAAAGCCTTAGCAACCAATGATAAAAGACACAGACTGCATATGGCTGACTCTGACGTCTGCCCTAGATGTCTGGGACACAAAGAGGATGAAGAACATCTGTTTAGATCTTGCACCTGGTCGGAATGGATTCTGGAGCTCGCCTCCAATATTGTTGGTTATGACATGAACTCCATGGCTTCAGCAAACTTTTTCTTACCAAATTACCCCAGGGATTGGAGACTCTATATCCTCTTGTGGAGGATCTGGAAGGGCAGAAACAATTTCATTTTTAACTGCGACATTACTCATCCAGAAGCGGTTATCAAGCAGTTTGAATACGACATCAAATGGATCAATGCTGCAATTCAAAGTTCTGTTTAGGATTTCCTATGAATCTCACAATATGCTTGTGGTTATTACAGGTATTATCTTCGTGCTGGTGCGTAAACTTAAATGGAAGAAGATTGATCCGGAGGTTAATCAGCAATGGCTCAAGGTATTCGGCCCACCGGATCTTTACAGACACGAGGAGCCATGCTTTTGCGACTGTTGCTGTGATCAAAACTATGACGCAAGACGAGGCCAATTATGTGAGGCAAAGGACATCAAAGGCCGATTCAATATGGCAAAAGCAGAATCTTGCCTATGTGCTTTTTGCACACTCACGATCATGGTCAGGGGCAGAGGAAGAAAATCGACCAATCAGAACCTCATATCTCATTTCTAGGCAGCTTATTATATCTCATATGTCAGCTACATATATCCCACAGTCATGCTTTAAGTACTCTATTACCTTGTTTCATCTCCTTTTCAGGAGTCTTCTTGGAGTTATACTTCCCTATAAAAAGTACCTTTTTGTAACTTCATAATTTATAATTAATATACACATACGCCTTCAATAAAAAAAAAAAGAGAATGCGAAGCAAGGGGAACTGACGGAATGGAGTTTGGATCTGTACTCCTCCCGTTGTGGCAGTTAGAAGTAAAGGGCAGCTTTTGCAGTAGCAAGACATTCATAAATTCGTAATTAATGCATAGTACGGAATTAAATTCTGATTTTTTGTCAGCAGGCTTCCTAAGTCATCACCAACATACAGGCCAGTTTTCAAAATTTCTGGACAAGGTTTAGATCAAAGTGTTTGCATTAGTACGGTCCGGGCAGCCTGTTGTTGGGCAGCCGAGCTGGCACACTTGCCCAAGTCAAACAAGGCCAGGACCTTGCAAGGCCGTCTCATTAGAGGGGAGAGTCCGAACCCCAAGAGGCGAGCTCCAAAAAATTTCCCAAAAATTTTCCCGAGGTAGCCTTTTCTGGCAGCGCTCCCCCGGGGGGCCGTACGCTAAAGACCACACTCCCGGATCTCGGTTCCCCTATCCGACCGTTGAATCCTTCGTTCAAGGGCCCTGGCTCGATAAGGTCCAAAAAAATCCAACATCCGTCCGGGAGAACTTATCAAACCGCGAAGCGTTCTGCGGTCGACCGTGTAGAAACCAAAGTGTTTTGTCATTCGGACATTGCGGAGGCTCCGGAATGGCGATTCGACTTTGCCACATCGTCCGGGAGGCCGAAATTACCCTAGAGACCAAGTTGCATGGTCAGTTTTGCAAAAGAAAGAAACACTTACGCCCTACGTTGCAGTATTCGACAGCCACCTCCTAGGCCAATTGACTACGAGTGTGTTGGACATGAGATAGTTTGACGCTTCCTCGAGAAGGGGTGGTCTTCTGGCCACGAAACTTGGTCTCGAGGGGTAATGTCGGCGTTCGAGTCCATTGGCGAGCGAATCATGATTCCGGAGAGGGGAAGTTGCCCGTCCGTCGCCAGGGCCTTCGGGAGAGGACTTTTGGGGCAAGCTGCTTCCGGGTGGTTTTTAGGGTCCGTGCTCTGGTGTCAACACCCCCCCTCTACGTCAAGACACGGTAGCAAAGGTCCTAGTCGAATCGACAAGGATAGAGCCTCCAAACGTAAACCCTATGAGTTGCGGGTTCTAACAGGGTTTGCGTTTTGGGTGCCAAGTTTTGGTCTTTTGCACTTGGGACTTGGCCGATAAGATGTAGTTGAGAACGCGAAGCAAGGGGAACTGACGGAATGGAGTTTGGATCTGTACTCCTCCCGTTGTGGCAGTTAGAAGTAAAGGCGACTTTTTGCGTAGCAAGACATTCATAAATTCGTAATTAATGCATAGTACGGAATTAAATTCTGATTTTTTGTCAGCAGGCTTCCTAAGTCATCGCCAACATACAGGCCAGTTTTCAAAATTTTCGGACAAGGTTTAAATCAAAGTGTTTGCATTAGAACGGTCCGGGCAGCCTGTTGTTGGGCATCCGAGCTGTTCGATTTAGACCCGTCAGGATCTTGTTACACACGTCCTTCTTTTGGTAAGTTGATCACACTTGCATTTTATTTTTATAATTTTAAGTAGGTTAAAAAAAATTGATGGAGTGGCTTGTTCAAGGGCAAGGGATAGAGTGGGGAGGACCATGTACCCGGGTTCGAAGTCCACTTCACTACGATCATATATTTTTCCTACGTTAAGGAGTGGCTTGTTCAAGGGCACGGCCGGCTCCACCTAGAGTGGAGAGGGCCCGCGTGCCGAGTTCAAGTCCACAGCCACTTGTTATTTTTTAGGTTTAAAATAAAATTGTAGTGGCTTGTTCAAGGGCACGGTAGGCTCCACTACGAGTGGAGACGACCAGGTGTTCGGGTCCAAGTCGACTTTTCTTGTAGGTAGAGGTGGCCAAATCTAGCTTATAATCCTAAAGCCTATGTTAGCCAACTCTAGCTTTTAATCCGACTAATCCAGATTTGGAAGGGGCTCATTTCGATGATGGGGGGAGCTGCTTCGAAAAAGAAGGTACATGACCTAGTCATAGTCTTATTTTTATTCTTTTGTTTTGTGTTAATCTATCGATTTATAGAAAAGGCAAAGAGTGATTGCAAAATTGAAGTCAAATGCCAAAAAATTGGGAGGCGATTGGTCAAAGGTCCCTAAACCACTTAATCTGTCCATAAGGAAGATATCAAGGTATTTGTTATTTGTTGCCATTCGTTCAATTCGAAATAAGACATTTAACTTGTCATGTTGTATTCCTTGCAATCAGATCACTTTCGAACGTGCAAAGGATTCCAAGAAAAAACATCTGCCTCACGGACTGCCAAGGCAACTTCAAGCAAACGAATTCTGTCTCACTTGGGTTCCGTGATTGAAAAGGCTTTTTACATAGATTAAGTAAGTGCTATAAACTCTTAGTTCACGTTAACTTTCAATGTCATTGTCTAATATTGGTCGTATTGTTATAGAATTGGCTATCTGGGTTTTCCCCCTAACGAGGGAACACGTAAAGATAGCCACTACTACTTCTCTTGCCTCTTGTATATGATATTGTAATTAACTATTAAAATTCTTTCCAAATTTTTTTTTTTTTTAATTTTTAGCACGCCAGCCTAACCAAGCGTGCAACCCTCCTTGCAATTCTAGGCTATCCACCTAGCATGTCCACCTCATAAAAAACTGATGTGGCAATAGTTTCGTGGTTAGATTTTTTTTTTTAAAATCTACGACCAAGAAAATTAGAAAATGGTAAAAAAGCGGGAGATTAGAAAGGTCAAGAATAACCGATTGTTATTCTACCTGCGCCTTTTCGTTTCTTGATGAAATCAGTTTCCGCGAGGGGCCTCGCCTTTTCGTTTCTTGATGAAATCGGTTTCACGAGGGGCTTTGCATACAAAGATTCATTGGATAAACCCCGATTTGGCGTTTGAGGTGGCTTACCTCCGGCATCTGCAGATCTATTATCGCCATTGCTTTTACACCATATTTTCACATTTTAGCATTTCGGGTTTGAGATGGCTTATTTCCGGCATGCTATGGTTTGCACTTCCGTATTAAATCGCGGGGGTTTTGTAGCTCGGGCGGCGGAAATGGAGGGCCATATCCACGAACGATTATGTCTTTTGGTCCTTGGATCAATTCCGTCATTTGTCGGTGCAGGGCGATCGAAGCTACCCCAATTGGGTCAAGCTTCGGAAACAACAAATCACTCCATGGAATCGGTCTTGCACATAAATTCTCAACCATCCACTAAGAAAATCTCTCGATTTGATTCTAGAAACAGGGTAGGAAATGGCATGTACAAGCTCATTTTGCCGAGGGATGTGATAGTAAATGCTTCAAATTTCTCTTTTGTAGCGGATGATTGCCGGGATTCGACCCTTTTTCTGAGCAATTTGTGGAAGGAAATATTTTGGTGTTAGATCTTCATTTTTCCAGATCTAGGCTTCTTGAGCTTGAATGTGCTTGTCGAGAGCTTGTCGATCCAACGCAAATCAGCATTGTCTACTTTTTGGTAGCGGGTATACCACTTACTCTTATGCTATGCTTTATATGGTTTATCTGCGGTAGATAATATTATCTTTGCACATGCACGAAAAATATGGAAGTACTGCGGCACTTTTTGTTAGTATATTATGCCTAGCATCTACATAGCTTGTCCAAATTACAATAGAAGCGAGTTTTTGAGGGTTCTTTAGCACTAGTACGATTATGTGACTAGTATCTACTATATCACCGTGTTTGGATATAATGCCAAATGAATCTCATGTTTACATATTTTGTGTGCGCTTTTAACCGATTGAATCTTGTGCATTCTTGTTGCACTCAAACTTTCGAAATTTAGGATTTGCACCTAGTCTTCAAAGCGTAATATTTCAACCAAGGTAATTCTATGATTGCATCCGATATAGCCCTATATCCTGCTATTATAATGCATAGAAGGCACACATTGCGGTATTGTAGATGTATAGACTTGTTCTCCTGTTCCAAACTTGCTTTTAACCTTGTACACTTTTATTACATGTTTATTCTGAGTTTCCACTTAGGCTTCCAACTCCTTATGGAGCACAACAACCATGTTCTCCATATATGATGAGCTACCTTCTGTGACATGGCACCTGGACAAGAACAAAGAAAGGTGCCCTTGTTTTCTTCCATTTTATATGATTACGAGGTCTTAGGAAAGACAATCCCAGATCTCTACATAGTCCATTGTATGTTTAATGGTGTCTTCATATTCATGAACCGTCTGGCACTTAAACGCTGGATGCACTTTTGATGGGATTTGGCACTTAATGATCATCACAAAACAAAGGAATTATGAATCCCGTGCATATTATCAAAGAAATTCAACTTTATTCGAACTGCGCTTAAAACTTCCACATTACCATGAACAATGGTGCGTTTTACAAAGCCAAGTCCGATCAAAATCCTCGAAATGTTGCGGGGAATCTGTTGATAGCTTAGCCGCATTCAAGCTCATGCAAGACAGGGCTGATTTCTTCCCATGGGGGATTTTATAGTGGCACTTTAGCTAGACTCCTAACTATCGGTGCTTTGTTGTCTAAGCGGCACAACATATTTATTAGCCCGATGTGGAACCGAATAGCGTAGTATGTGCAAGATAGAGAAAGAAAAACAAGAGCATTCTTGTCGAAAATTTTATGGAAGTACATATGTCTCGCATGTCATAAATCTGTAGTAAAGTAGGATATGCATAAATATCAAAAAGAAGCTCCGGACTACGCAAGAGAGGCCATTAGCTTTACAAGCGGCTTCTAATGTGTCTTTGGTAGAATCCCACATCATTTATCAACTGGCCCGATTACGTAGCATGTTTTGAGCACTTATAATGGCCAATGCCCATTAGCAATTCAAAGATCAGGCTGGAGTTAGCAATTCAAAGATCAAGCAAGAGGTGTTATGTTCACGTAAATACCATTTCCATTTGCCATTGTGTTGTTCTTAATATTCAAGGATGCAAGGCAATTGTCCGAGATAGTGCGTGTAAGTTGCATCCCGGATGATCTGCGTTCTTTACGAAGCATTGACATGTTTGTTGATATCCTTTTTGCCATTAGCACCCTTGCCTTTTGATTTATTGGACATCATAGTCATTGTATGCGATGTGCACAATACTTTAGATATTTTGCATGTTAGTGATGGCCTATCTTGATTACTCTGATGGTTCTAGTGCTGATTTTTTGGCTGGCCACTATCCTCATAGAGGCTTTGATACATAGGTTGTACATGCGGCGTTGTAGCCTAGATATTAGTGTTTTTTTTTACCAAGTCCTGGATGTTCAAAATAGGGAAAGTGTCTATGTTATTTGCAATAAAAGCGTAATACATTTCCAAGTTCAGGTTTTCGGCCAAGCATCTTCATTTGCACGGTATGCCTTGATAGGACTAATTCAATGCATGTTGGATCCCTAGCTTCATCCAACGGCAAGTCCTTTGACTTTCTTAATATATTAATTTTATGGGCTGTAGAATGCACAATGTGTAATTATTTACCAATGTCAAAAGCAACTCAAAGATCGGGCAAGTGATACTATGCTCGTAGAGATTGTGAAAATATTTATTTGGCTCACTTTGCAAGTGGAAGCATGCAACGCCTCTATAACCCGATAATACCATGCGGGCTATTATCAATTTTAATTATGAATGAGCCTAATAGTTTTGAAAGCCCGGATGAGGTAATTTATAGCCATAAGAAAGCCTCTATTCATTAACTCTGCTTAAACATGGATAGTCATGATTGAGCATGGAGAGCTATCATTTGGGCATATGCGGAGAATGTGAGCGAGAAGGACAAATGTGTAGATATATGAATTGTTTGTCGTGTGTTATGAGTGGCCTTATATTGCCACATATTTTCAAACCGCAAAGAAATGTAGCATGATTTGATAATATTCGATCTGTTGCATCACTTGAGCATGTTGAAGCTTGCCAACCACACCAACGACTTGTTGTAAAGGATTGTTGTAAAAAATTGTAACAATTAATGGTTGAAATAACTTGTCAAATGCGGGCGATCTTGAAGAAGTTCAATAATGGATATTCTACACTGCTATATCCATTTATGGTCTAAAACAAACATTCGTTCTAACCATAATTTGTCAAATCCAAGACTGCGATGTTGAAATGAGCTATTGTATCCTTGCGCCACACATCTATTTATAACATTTTAATTTGAACAAAGAAAAAAACATAACTCACCAATCAATTATAATTGCTTCTTTGCTTAAATTGTCAAGTGCATGAGATCTTTAATGTCTAACATAGTCCAACAACACATAATGCAACTTATTTTTAACACTGAACTTTAATAATGCATGTTCTACCTATATCCACATTTTAAAAGTAACTGAATAGCAATTTCAAATCAGCAATCTAATCATCGCAATCTTACACTTCTAGTTAAGATCAACAGATGTTTTGTGATATTTTGGAAGCTAAGGTGGTTAACTGGTCAACTCAAACTGGTCAACTTAAGTGCCCCTTTCTAAAAAGTGATAAACCACCACCTACCTATCCTCACACGCACAACTCACCTCTTTGCTTCAACTATGAAGTGCACGCATATGGTTTCAAAATAATTAATAATATTATTATTCTTAAACATAATTTGCGACTCAATCCTGTTAGTATCAGATGCAGTTGACAATAGTCCTTTCAAAAGTTCTAAATAATACCATTAATTGCACAATTACCCTTACATTTATTTTAACTTCTACAGCTCCTGTTGTATTGCACTGCATAACATCAATAAAAATGCTTGATTCTACTTACTCTCTTCCACACAACAAGTTCATTCTTTTCAATTCCCAAACTCAATGCAGGCATCGCCACCACATGCACCCCAATGTCACCCGGTTGTATCCACAAAACACAAATTAAACAGAGCTCAATTTGCGACACTTGCACACCCCTTTTACCAAAGGACCAAGCTGCCATACTTGTCTCGAATATATGTGTGCATTTTAATAAACAAATCCTTTTTCCAACTTCATATTCAGTGTCTCCAAATGGGATGACCATTTCACACTAACCTTTCCACTCATCCATCCCCTTACACACTGTAGGAATGACATAATTCTAATATAAGAAAACTGTACGAAGATTCACTGTTGAGGTTTAAGGAGGTTTAAGACCTAAGTAATTTCTCTATTGATTTATAGCTACTTTGATTTGGCAAACTTTTAGCCCTACATTGTTCTTGCACGTTATTTATACGGGTATTTGATAGACATTTTGCATATGTGAGAACCCAAGTTTTACGGAGACCATTCTTGTTGCGAACATACATGCCTATGCCATCTAGGAGTGTTTGCGTGTTTATAAATTAGAAAATGTTATCGGACCTTGCAGTTTTGAGGCAACGTGTTGGCCAATTTGGAAGTCCTGCATGCTCTCTCAATTGCTGCTTGCAATTTTGAAACTCTTGCCAACACAACTTCTTTAAAGACATCAATATGGGTTTTTGGCTTCACCTAGGATCACAGTGGACAATGGATAGCTTTGTTGTAGCACTAAAGGTTTGCAAAGCCAAGTCCAGATCAAAATCCTCATAAATGTTCTAACAGTAGTCGAAAATTTGTGGGGATATTAATCATGGATTAACTTGATGCATGAATTCATGCTCTTGATAATTATGCAATTAGATTCCATAAGAAAGATTATCCAACACTTCTTTCTATCGCATTAACCACAACAAATACAATTCAATTTATACTACTTTGCCCTAATTTTCTATGCCTTTATTTTCTATAGCCTCTGGCGTGCCTTTTTGCTAGTTTTTTTTTTTAGGTACACCACGTCGCGCGACGCGGCGTCCGCGCATCGCGACGTCCGATCCGCGTCGAATCCGTGCTGCGTCGCGTGCGTGCGGCGTCTGCGCGGACGTCTGTGGCGTCGCATCGCGGCGCGTCGCATCGCGGCGTGTCTAATAATGGCGTTTGTGCGGCGCCGTCGGGCGTCGCGCCAGGCGTCGCTATAGACGTCGCTAAATGGCATTTCTCCTGTTGTGCATGAGGACCTATACCACATCTACACCCATGAGGCTTACCTACACCTACTACTACTTTTAAAGTATCACCCGTTAGGAGCTTACTACATCTACTATGTTTCTCTTCTCCTCTCTCTCTGTCTTTCTATTTTCAGACTAAAAGTTTCTATTTTTAGACTGAGGTGCTGACCCATGAGCACCTGGAACATTCCACAACATTCTATTTTGAGCATTTGCAAAGTTTCAAAAAAACTTCTATTTTTAGACTGAAACTTTCTATTTTTAGACTGAGATGCTTACGCATGAATACCTGGAACATTCCACAACATTTTATTTTGAGCAATTGCAAAGTTTCAAAAAAGCTTCTATTTTTAGACTGAAACTTTCTATTTTTAGACTGAGATGCTTACCCATGAGCATCTGGAACATTCTAGGACATCCCAAAAGATTCTCTCTCTCCTCTCTCTCTCCTCCCTCCTCTCTTTCTCTCTCCTCTCTCTTCGCTCTCCTCTCTCCTCTCTCCTCTTCTCTCTCCTCTCTCTTCTTTCCCCTCTCTCTCCCCCATGTCTCTTCCCTCTCTTTCTCCCCCCTTTCTCTCTTCTCTCTCCTCTCTCTTCTCTCTCTTTCTCCTCTCTCCTCTCTTCTGTCTCTCTTTCCCCTCTTCTCTTGCGTCGGCCACATGCTCCAAATTTTTTTTATCTCTCGTGCTATACGGCGAGAGACAATTTTTATACCGTATAGCATGAGAGATAATGAGAGACAATTATCTCTCGTTGTCTAACAAGGCCCGTTAAGGGCAAAAAAAAAAAAAACATGCCGGATTTCCTAGCTAACACTTTTCCGGGATCTCTCCATGGTTCGAAAATAGGGGAGTTCCTCCCCTAAAAATCCGCCCACTTGTGTTAAATTCCGGTTCTCTTGAAAATTTTTCGGCAATTTTCCGGCAAGAAATTAACAAATTTCCGGCAAAATACACTAAAAACTGCACTAACATGTACTTTTTCCGGTAGCCTCAAATAGCTAACGGCATTTTTACTGGTTAGACTCATTGCTATTTTCGAGCCCTGGATCTCTCTTTTTTGGGATCCCCTGTTTACGGTTGCCGCCTGCGCTAAAGCTTGCCTGCACTGGCCGGAGAAGCAAGATGCACTGGCTCGCATTTTCAGTTCGGGATCCCCACAGAATAGACGGAACAGATGGGCAATTTCTTCTAATTTTCCACACATCGCACAGAATAGACAGAACAGATGGACAATTTCTTCTAATTTTCTCTTCTTAGGGACAATTTCTGAGCAGGGTTTGTCTATCCAGCTCTGTAAGTCAACCTTTGGTCTCCAAAATGCGTTTCTGCTCCAAAACGCCCAATTTTTCTTGCTTCAATGTGATTTTCGGAAGCCCAAATTTATTCTTCGAAAGCCCAAATCTGTTCTAGTACCGAATCCCAGAGCAAGCAAAATCTGAAATCTATAATCAAGACAGGGAATTAGTGAAATATTTCCATTGAAATAGAGACCACAAGAATCAGAAAGCATCTCCTCGGCTGTGAATCCGTAATAGAGGCTATGGATTCTTTTTATATGGTCGTATCATTCTTATAAATTTTTATGTATGTCGGTTCCTGGAAGAATTAAAATAAGACGAAATCCAGAACCAGAAAGATTATTCTAGAGAAGAATCAACCGGAGTTACATTCCCAAAATACCTGTTTGTGCAGCCCAGGAGAAACGACGATCCACCGATCGACTTCACAACCCAACACCGATCGACTTCATAACCCAAATGATATTTGCCGAAGGATCATGATTGAGTTGGGAACAAAAAGGAAACCCCGGAAGAAAAAGGAAACAGGGGTTTGCGCTGTGAATCCGGAATAGAGGCTTGCTCTAGTTACATCAAGACATGGCAAAAAAGAAGATGCCATAGCCGTACTCTGAAGAAGGAGGCGCATATCCAGAGGAGTTCGACGCCATGGCCTTTTCATTTGCCGAGAAGAAAACATAACAGAACCAAAAACTTTCACGAGCCCCAAAAACTTTCACGAGCACCAAAATCAAAATGGAAACTTAATGGGTTATGTATAATGGAAACGCCCCTAACAGCAGTTAGGGGCAAATTGTCTCTCGAGGTGAGAGTCAACAAAACCCACTCTCACCCATCTCTCCCCTTCTCCCATCTCTCGTATTGTCTCTCGTAATCTCTAAGTCCGCATGTGGCCAAGGCATCTCTCTCCTCTCTCTCCTCTCTCTCTCCCTTTTTTCCTTCTCTCTCTCCTATCTCTCTCCTCTCTCTCTATCTCTCCCCTCTCTCCCTACCTCTCTCTCTCTTCTCTCTCCTCTCTCTTCCCTCTCCCCTTTCTCTCTTCTCTCTCCTCTCTCTCTCATCTCTCTTCTTTCCCCTCCCTCTCTCTTCTCTCCCCTCCCTCTTCTCTCTCTTCTCTCTCCTCTCTGCTCTCCTCTCTCTCTCCTCCCTCCTCTCTTTCTCTCTCCTCTCTCTTTGTCTCTCTCTCTCCTCCCTCTGTCTCTCTTTGTCTCTCTCCCTCCTCTCTCTCTCTTTTCTCTCCTCTCTGCTCTCCTCTCTCTCTCCTCCCTCCTCTCTTTCTCTCTCCTCTCTCTTTGTCTCTCTCACTCTTCTCCCTCTGTCTCTATTTGTCTCTCTCTTCCGTTGGTCGTGTTGGTCGTATGGTTAGTCCACTCGTCTAGCACATTGAGGTCTCGTGTTCGAACCTCACTAGGATCTTGGCATCCTAGGACCTTTGGCCCCTGGTATCCTTGTAGGGGGTGGTGCTCCTTGAAGAGGGAGCGTCGTATGTCCTAAAGGATGTTGGCTTGTGCTACGACGTAAAAAATACATCTCTCTCTCTCTCTCTCTCTCTTCTCCCTCCTCTCTCTTCTCTCTCCTCTCTCCTTTTTCTCTCCTCCCTCCCCTCTCTCTCCTCTCTCTTCTTTCCCTCTCTCTCTTTCAGCTCTCCTCTCTCTCTTTCAGCTCTCCTCTCTCTCTTCTCCCTCATCTCTCTTCTTTCTCCTCTCTCTCTCTCTCCTCTCTCTTCTCCCCCCCCTCTCTCAGCCTCTCTTCCTTCTCTCTTCTCTCTCTTCTCTCTCCTCTCTGCTCTCCTCTTTTTCTCTCCCCCCCTCCTCTCTCCCAGCCTCTCTTCTCTCTCTCTTCTATCTCTTCTCTCTCCTCTCTGCTCTCCTCTCTCTCTCCTCCCTCCTCTCTTTCTCTCTCCTCTCTCTTTGTCTCTCTCACTCTTCTCTCTCTCCCTTCTCCCTCTGTCTCTCTTTGTCTCTCTCCCTCCTCTCTCTCTCTCTTCTCCCTCCTCTCTCTTCTCTCTCCTCTCTCTCTCTCCTCCCTCTCTCCTTTTTCTCTCCTCCCTCCTCTCTCTCTCCTCTCTCTTCTTTCCCTCTCTCTCTTTCAGCTCTCCTCTCTCTCTTCTCTCTCATCTCTCTTCTTTCTCCTCTCTCTCTCCTCTCTCTTCTCCCCCCTCTCTCCCGCCTCTCTTCCTTCTCTCTTCTCTCTCTTCTCTCTCCTCTCTGCTCTCCTCTTTTTCTCTCCTCCCTCCTCTCTCCCTCTGTCTCTCTTCTCTCTCCTCTCTCTTCTTTCTCTCTCCTCTCTCCTCTCTATCTCTCTTCTCTCTCTCTCCTCTCTCTCTATTTCTCCCCTCTCTCTATCTTTCTCTCTCTTTTCTATTCCCCTCTGTCTCTCTCCCCCCTCCTCTCTCTTCTCTCCTCGCTCTCTCCTCTCTCTTCCCTCTCTCCTTTCTCTCTTCTCTCTCTAGCTTCATTCTAGAACATTCTAGAAGGTTCTAGCATCATCAAGGCTTTTAATTAACCAAAGGAATTTCCATTGCCCCAGCCTTAACTAAGCATGGACTTCTTATTTTTTCAAGGAAAGACTGGTTGGTCTAGTGGTAAGGGTGGGGGGTTTGGGGGGCAATGTCCAGGGTTTAAGTCCGTGGTAAAGCAAGAAAATTTTGTCCACCAAACTTGGGAGCTTTTGAGAGGCCAAGGCCCACGGACGACCCAGATCAAGCCACGTGGCGCCTCCTTATCCGTCGATGGGGAGTGACATACTCACTCACGGACGCTAGAGCATGGCAGTGCTTGCACTCCCGGTCCAGTTCTCCGCGGTGATGGGGCTCAACGTGCATTGAATGGTCAGTTCGGGCTATTCTATAAGTTGAAGGATTATCTCGGTTTGCCCGTCTTTGTTGAGCCTCTATAGCCAACCTTTCAACATGTTGCTCCTCCGTCTCCCCTGTTGCATCATGAGCCTATTAGTTGCCACTTGTTCTGCGTGGTGGGCCAGCCTAGCAGCATGCTCCTCCTCTGTCTCTCCTTGTCACGCTATGAACCTGCTGGCCGCCACTTGCTCTGCATGGTGCGCGAGCCTAGCAACGCGCTCCTCCTCTGTCTCCCTCTGTCGGACCGTGGACCTGCTGACCGCCATTGCCTGCATGCGGCGGGCCGATGTTAGCGACCGCAGCTCCTCCTCTGTCTCTCTCTCCTCGTTGCCTGCCACCTGCTTTGCTGCGCGACTTCCCTCTGGCGTGGCGGGCCAGCCTAACAGCATACTCTTCTTCTGTTTGTTTATTCTTTATTTGCGCTCTTCTATTTCTTTGCGCTTCGGCAGCTCTGTCCAACCTTGCTTGTTGCTCCTCTGGTGTTTCTGTTGCGAGCAAACGTTGTCTTCTATTTCGATATCTTTCTCTATCCCGGGCGCGCCTAGCTTCCTGCTCCTCTAATGTCTCCTCTTTTCGTTTGCGTGGCATTGTTTTATTTTTAACTCTTTTTATCAACTATATGTTCTGCACAAACAATATATAAAAGCGTTGTTAAAACAGGGGTTTTGGACCATTTTAAAAACCTCTTAGCCAGAAAAGTTCATATGTTTGCATAAAGCTCTCTATGTAGGACTATTCAAATCATTACACAACATCATAAAATTCTTATTCTAATCACATCTTAAAACTTTCTATGTTAGGCTTTAGGAGCATATTGAGGTTCCACAATAAAATACTTGAAAACACCAGAAAACGTTTATTCCAACTACACATCTAAACTTTCTATTTTGAGTTTCTATACTTGGATATGACACCTATCTATGATCATTGAAAAACACTGCAAAATAGGCCTAAACTTTCTATTTTGGACCTCAAAGGCTATTATCGCATACCCTAAAAAAGTTTCTATTTCTGGACATTCCATCTATCTATGATGATTCAAAACACTGCAAAACATCAAGAAACGCTTATTTTAACTACATGCTAAAACTTTCTATTTTGGGCCTTAAGTGCTAAAACTTTCTATTTTGGGCCCCAGCCACTGTTAGGGATGCACTAACCATTAGTTGTTAGTGGGACGGGCGTTACAGAACAAAAGTGTCAAATGGAGCACCTCTAGGTGTCTTTCTGCTAGATCCCAACACTTGGAAATGCTCTCTACACTTTTGGTTCAATCAACGCGTTCCCTCCTACTATCCCGCAGGACTTGTGAATGCCCCCCCCACACTTTCTTATTGAAAAGTAGGGCCGCCCCAAACCACCTTAACTATTTGTGAAGTTCTAATTGTTTAACAAATTGATGCTTAGTCTAATGGTAAGGATGTAGGGCTTGAGGGGCAATGAGCAGGGTTCAAATCCCCCACAAAATAGGAAAAAATTTGAAAAGGGCTAAGAACATTTTAGAAGATTCCAGAAGCTTCTAGAAGATTCTGGAAGCCTCTAGAAGATTCTAGGAGCCTCTAGAATGTTATAGGAGTTTCTAGAATGTTATAGAACTTCCTGAAGATTCCAGAGAGCGCTGTAGAAGCTAGGACCTTCTAGAAGCTTTTAGAACTTTCAAGGATCTGACGGCCGAGAGCACGCCACGTGGCGCATCCTCTAGAACTTTCAAGGATCTGACGGCCGAGAGCGCGCCACATGGGGCCTCGTGAGCCGTCGATGGGGGTGGAGTTACTCACTACTCACAGACTCACTCACGGACACTATTTCTTTATAATATAAAAATAACACCTCAAATAATGCCCCCCACTTATTGAGCTTGCTTGTAGCCTATATAAAAGGAAATACATATTCAGAAGGGAAAACTACCAAACTACCCTTATGAGTTCGTGTAATTACCAAAATGCCCTTATGAGTTTCAAAATTACCAAAATGCCCCTACACACCACTATACACAAGGGCATTTTGGTAATTTTGAAATTCATAAGGGTATTTTAGTAATTACACAAACTCGTAGGGGTATTTTGGTAGTTTTCCCTATTCAGAATTGTATGTAATGGATCGAAGACCATAGATGCTACATTGTTTAATATCACGTAATGCACAACATGCCTGCCAGCCTAAGGAAGATTTGGAAGGGCTGATTATGGAAAATGTTGGGGCCATAGGGCCATGGCCAAACTAACAAGGATGTGCATGTAAGCACACGTCCTAGCCACTTCGACCATGGCCATATGGCCTGAATATAGCACGAGCCGTCGGAAAAATACACCCGCAAAATGAAACATACATATACATGTTGAAAATTAAAGTTCGAATTAAAAAATATTATGTAGTAAGAAAAGTGTAATGCAAACCGAGATGGACGACCCAGATTTAAGCCAGCATGGACGGCTCAGATTGCCATCTTCGTAGTCTCATCCTATTGGGTAACTAATCGGCCAATTTCCCGCCCTAGCCAGTTTCCTTCGGCGCGACCGGAATCGGATTCAAACAGGGAGCTCCACTTCCAGATCTCCAAACTCCAGACCTCACCACTTTCCATGGCCGATCTCTATGGGCTTGCTTCTTACCTGCATGAAGCTCGTATCCGACTCCCTTTTGCTCTAACACTGCGCCATACCTATTCTTCTGCTCTGTATTTCTATCCTTGCTTGTGTTTCTCTTTTCTCTTGGCCGAAAATGCAGTGCTTTGTCTTCTACCTGCGTTTCTTTTTTCTCTTGGCCGACCGAAAATGCAGGGCTTTTTCTTCTACCTTGGCCATCTCATTTGGGAGTTTTGCTTCTTGCAAATTGGGGCAACTCACCGAGCTTTGGAGCACAGATCATCGGCCATTTGCTTGATTCTGGTATCCATTTCATGGTCGTTTCTGTTTTTCTATTTTAGTGTCCTTCAATATTTCTGTTGTACTCTTGTATGCTGCAGGTTATCAAGGCTATCACTGAAGATGTCTAATGCAAAAAGAGAAGTAATATTTTGTCTTTGTTATTTTTTTGTTCCAAGAGTTGTTAGAGAGTCACTGATGACGATTTCCTGTCACCGGATCACACAGATTTCTTGGAAAACAGGATCAGCCTAATTTTGTGGTTGTTTATGCTGTTGCATGGTGCTTATATATGTCCACGGATGCACTAAATGCTTCTGCAGATGGCCACTTACAAGCAACTCTACAGGTTTATTTCTAACTTGAGATTTGACATGTGCCAAATTTTGCTTCTTAATTTGTAATGATCTTGCAACTTTGACAGGAAATAGCAAGCACTCCTCAGGGCCCCCCTCCAGTTTCAAAAGATGAAGTTGCAAAATTGTCAGTTGTCACTGTTCAGAGCAATTTTTGAAGGATCTTGGGGCAGAGACTGAGTGTGTAGTATACAGGGAGCAGTCTTTCATATGGTGCTGTTGGACACCATGTGCAGGGGCATGGGTATGGTCATGGACATGGCTATGGTGACTACAGGCATTATAAACATGGTCATGGCCTCAAATGAAGCATTTTAAGCATAAGCACCACAAGTTCGGGAAGTTTAGCAAATGGGAGTAAGAATCATGAGGCTGTCAGTTGAAACAATCTCTTGTAATAATCTGTTTTTACCAGAACAATCTGTTTTTATTGTTCTATTGTATTTAGGTCCCAATGGAAAATGTATTTGACCCCATCAAATTTCAGGGATCAATGCTGAAGTTTTGGCCATATACAATGAATAGCCATTTTCTATAGCAAAAGCAAATGGATAAAAAATAATTGTACCATTAAAGACATTGCTGAAGGGAAACTTAGAACTTGAACTTAGAATTTTCATTGCAATCTAACATTATTATGCTTTATGGACTTGTTTGGGTTTGATTCCCAAAAGGCTTTCCTAAAATAAACAAGAAAAATACGTCTTCATGATATTTAATATTTAATAATAAATAATGGTTTTTTTTATTTGAAAAGTATGCCACGTGTCAATATTTAATTAGTTAATAATATTGATTTTTCTTTTATAAAAATATACCACGTGTTGATATGTAATTGGTTAATAACAATGCTTTTTTATTTAAAATTTTTGCCACGTGTTGATATTTTATGGGTTAAAAGATACATTAGAAATAACACCTAATTTTTTCTATAGGTTAATAATAATGCTTTTCTACATGCCCTTACTTTTGGAAAACAATAGCTAGGAGCATTAAAAACGATAGCTAGATTTATGTAACACATGTGCTACTTTCTTAAATAACAGGTACTTTTTAAAAAAAAAAACACCTTACTTTGACATTGTACTTTCATTTTTTACATGTAGTAATATCTAAATCTACACATGTTATTTTGAAGGAAAAAATACATGGTTTAGCTAAAAACTACAAGTAGAAAAAAAAACACAGATAGAAAAAAGAAAAAAGAACTGTCCTTTTCAATTTTTCATGTGTACTAATATTTAAATTTACAAGTGTTATTTAGAAAACAAACAACACGTGGCTCCTCCAAAAAGCAACAGTCAAGGAAAAACCACATGTTGACAAAAATTTGCTAAAAACAATGGTAAAAAAAAAAGACACGTTCACCAAAAAACACAAAGGTGCTAGAAAAACCACGGTGGGATTTTTTTGCCAAAAAACCACTGTCTCTTTGTGCAAATCCGGATAAACGGGCCACGTGGACTTTTGGGGCCATTTTGGTGTTGTTTTTGGCATTCCGTACAAGTAAAAAACAATTGTGGACCAAAAATTGGGGTCAGTGTGTCCTCCTGATCTAATGGCTCATCAATTTCTAGTTGCAATTGCAACGGGACTTGGGGTTCATATCTCACATTCCATCATGAGTGGTCCAAGGATTTGTGTTTCTATGCCTGTGGACTCGCCTTTGCCAGATTGTGTAGTTGTGAAGAGCGGGCCCTGGTATAAGAAGTTGAATCTTAAGCTTCTGAATGGTCCAGAATTAGCTCGTTTGTTTTGCTAGCTTTCGTCGAGGTACTCGTGCATCTCAGGAATCTGTTCAACATTCTTCTCAGGTTCAAGCTCCTACTATTATTTCTTCATCTATTCATGATCAACCTTTGCCAGTTGTCTTGCATTCCTTGGCTATGGAAGATGTTCTACACACAGTTCCAATGGTGTCGTCCTTAGCACCATCAACTGCAGCTAAAGTTCCTACCACTCCCCCCCTTTTTGCTTCTGCTTCTCATGTTTCTGAGGTTGTTATGGCTGATGGTCCTAATCTTCAATGCGCTAAAGAGTCATGGCAACAGGTCAATTGGAAGAAGGCAGCGAGGAAGAAGTCGGTTATGTCATCTCACGAGGCTATCTTGCCTCGTTCTATTCAGTAGCATGATACTTGATGTATGTTGATGATCATCCCGATGTTGCAGAACATGTTGATTGTGATGAGGCCATAAAACGCCTCAAGGTGACACAAGGAGTATGATTATGTACTATGTTTGGGTGGTTTTGCTTAGTGGACCATCTCGTCCTCTAGGTTTTGAGTCCCATGTCACAGGTCCCTTGTATGTATCTTGATATTCCTTGATAATAGATTGTCGTCCTTTACAAAAAAAAAAAAAAAAGGGAACATGGAGAGCTCCTAGAATATAAACACCAGATGAGGCCTGTATACGTAAGTCTCCAATACCTTTGACTTTATGACAAGTATCGTCGCCAAGATACACCAATTTTTGAAAGTGAATAGGAAAATAATTCACCAAATGCTCTTTGGCATAAGTCATGTGAGAAGTTATAACGGGCCTGCTGGGTTAACCCTCCAGGTAACCCAAAATCCCATCTAAGCTTGAATGAGTCAATGACAAATTGTTATCCATGAGTTCAATAATGTAATTCTACTGAAGAAATCTTGGTAAAGAATTGAATCTTTGTCTTCAAATCCACAGTTAGAATAGAATAGAATAGAATAGAATAGAATAGAATAGAATAGAATAGAATAGAATAGAATTGTTTTTATCGTCCACGGAGACCAATCGGCCTATGGGACCCAATACAAAAAGCGCAGTAGTCACATTACTGCCCGGATTAAAAAACCCCCGCCCCAAAGGGTTTTCGAGTGAAAAAACGTGGCAGCAATAAGACTGCTGACAACGATTAAATGGTTGACTGGGGGCATATCTGAGCCCTCAAGTCCAAGGTACTTCCCCGAATGTATGATCCGAAAGTGCGCGCCCGTCGTGCCCGTATCATGTGTAGCGGCTCATCGGGTCTAATCAACCGAGCATAAGCGTGTCCGAATCGATCATATCTTGCCGGCAGCTCGGAAAATGTGACACTCATCCTCAACGGCTCCCGTCGGGCAAAGACCGACAAACCCTATCCCCGACGTGGCTCCCCAATCCATCGACTGTCTCAATCCGGAGATGGTGGGCACTGTCGCGAATGGAGGCGATATGCCCGCGCTTTTTCATGGGCGGATGTGAATGTAGGTAGCGCCAGGGGCCTCGTTCTAACGTGGGGTTTATGTCTTTGCTTGTAATGTCTTTGTTTTGACTTGCTCCAGGGCCCCGGAATCCCAAAGCTTGCCGGAGAAACAAGAATCAAGGTAACATCTCAGTCGTCGCGATGCGCCTCTGTTTTTCTACCTGGATGCACATGTGCTCTGGACATTCCATCTAGTTAGCCACTTTGCACTCTTTTATCCTTCCGGCAATTCTTGAGTCGTTGTGGTCCCATTGCCCTTTGCATAAGCCAAGTCGCGGTAGATGATCGTCATCCATATTTACCACCTTACGGAAATAGGCGATGTGTCTATCAAGGGTCGCTGCCGGGTGGCGAGAAACCCGTCTCCCGCAACAAAATTTGATATGGGACCGTGGATTTCACTCCGAGTGCCCGTACTAAGAAGGCCTTCTGCACCTGTTCTAAGTCGCTCCAAGTAGCAAGGGACACCACTGGGCCCCAGACTTCAACCCCGTAGAAAAGAACGGGCTCTACCAATACCCTGAACAAATGTGCCTGATGTCCCCAATCATACAATTCTGCTCTGTGGTTATTGTTCTGCATTGCATAAAGTGCTTTCTAGCCTGCTGCTACACGCAATCTTATGGAAGTGTCCCAGCATAGTGTAGAAGGAAACTCCACTCCCAGATACTTGTAAGTGGGTGTCACCTCCACTTGTTGCCCTCGATAAGTGAATGAAGGGGGCCTTGGATGGCGCGAGGATGAGATTAGGACCACCTTAGTCTTGGCCAGATTGACGTTCATGTCTGTGACCTAGCAGAATGTATCTAGAGCATCTAAGTGAGACTGCATATCCTCTGGAGTGTGAGCTAAGAGGTCAACATCATCTGCATAGATGAGTTTCCTGATGACCTGATGCAAAAGTTGGGTCCCGCCACCTCCATTGTCCATGAGCCAGTGTTCCAACTAGTCAATGTACAGACCAAACAATGTTGGGGAAAGAGGACATCCCTGACGGACCCCAATACTGCTAGTGAATGGTTGTCCTGTCATCCGCATCTGACCTGAACAACTCTCGTACAACCTGTATACTGCATTATAGAAGTACATACATATTTGAAACATAATTGTATAGCACTCTTGTGGCATATACAAGATAATGATATGCAGTTTAATATCCATAAGCTCCAGAAATGATAAGGCCTTTCTAAAGGCATACATAGTCCTTATAAGTAAAGACTGCACGTAGTCGTGCCCCTCATTTGCCCTGCTGCATCTTGCTATCTCTGAAACTGCTTACACCATGAACATGGGGGTTAGTCTTAAAGACTAAGTGAGAGTTTGAGAGGCATTTAGAAAATGATGGCATAATCAACAAAAAATATGTACGATGTGCCAATCACAAGAATAATTCTCATACTGAGATGCCTCACCTAAGAATCCCTCTATGCTAGAAACCAGTAATGCAGTATTAGCACATAACATGAACAATGATAATGAGAACCAAAACATCATCAAGCCATCCAAATAAGATGTAAATGCATATGTCATAACCTTACAATATCAAGAGGTAATCATGAGACCATGAGGAACCATGAAATAACCATGAGATATCCATAAGCATGCAATGCCTACTCCGGTTCTATGAAGGCCACCTGGACTGATCAGGCCCTGCAGCAAATACGGGCATGTGTACACATTCTCCTAGCCTGCGTCCAGCACTAGAGGACCACTTCCAAGCCATGTAGTGCGACGAAGCACCCTCGCTGGGGTGACAACGCCCGATGTCAAGCACAAGAACAACCGCGAGTCCAAGCCACCGCAATTGGACTCCGGCCCCGGAGACACTCATGTATCAGCCAAGAACATAGCATATGCCCCACAAGAATTTGAACCATGTTTATCATCATATGATCCAAGAATCAAGAGTCATAATTCACGTATATTTCCTATGCATTTACCAGAAACAACATAAGGCAATGCCAACATTTGCAATGATATCATAGACAGATCACATTCATGTTCTACCACATGGTGTCAAATATTCAACAAGTACATGCTAGCATAATGCAACCTTGACACATCACCATGGTATCCAAGCATTTTAGCATGTCTAGATATATTGTAGAAGAACACATAAAAGGTCTAGCATTTTCCTCCCCATAGGAAAAGCTTATTCTAGGATGTCATAATGTTCTATTCCCAAACAATCATGATATCCCTACAATTTATATCCATATAAGGTACAAGGATCACCTAGCAACTACAGCATACTTCTACCAGCATGCTTTCCAAAAGTCACTTTCTCCATAAAGAGTGGAACAGTTTACAGAATACTCATATGCATTTCAATATGTTAGCTTGTCTTTCTTACTAATAATTTAATTACATAACTTAGCATTTTATTTGGCCATCAATACTTCATGCCATTGCTATACTGCAGAAGCCCCTATAAGCTTCTTTAGGCCGCTTTGGCATACATTCTCTTACTATCTAACTGAAAGATTAGCGTATCGCACATAACATCCATAGCTGTTTCTTAGCAGTGCAATTCCCTATCATAGTTTATTTTAGCATCTTAACTTCAATCTAATCACCAAAGGTATATATACATCTTTGTCTACCTTCTAAATTAGCTTCTTGTCTCATGGAGCCGATGGCGCCTTTCGTGCCCTTGTTAGAACCTCCATAGTCCATGCAGCCCCCATAGGTTCCAATTGAGTTCTGGCTTCTCCAAGCAGAACAATCTCTATATTGTTGTTGCCAGGATCCCCTTTACAATATACAAGGTCTGCCCTACTATCTACAATTCTAAGGACTATTCCCAGACTTCTTCTTCTTATATACCAATGTGGCAAAAGACATTCAATCTCACATTATCACATTCAGGATCACCCAGATTCCTTTATACTCTTAATTCAAATTAAATCATGATTCTCTTTCAACAAGAATGATCTAAGCAATCTAAGCTTCCACTGGTATAAGCGAAAAACCATCCACCTGAGAACCACTTCAATGACGATCCTTTGACTCCTTGTACCTTTTTTCTTCAAAATATCCCCTCCCTTCAGCTCCTAGCTCCAGGAAGCAAGCTGCACAAAGAGATACAATGGTGCAGTCAATTCTGATATAGCTTCACTCTTTCTGCCATATCTCCCTCATAGGGATGAATGTTGGCTTTATCAGACCCAATCCAGAAAGCTAATTTGAAGATCTTGCCAACAAAGTAAGAATCACCCGAATTGGATCTCAGGTTGCCGAGATATAATGCTCCAAATGTTCGGCCAGCAAAACTGCCTAAAAATTGCTCCTTCTGCCTCCTTCCAGAAATCCTCATAGAAACTGATGCTTTTTTATTTTATCACATGAATTTAGTATAAACTCCTCAAATATTATATGTATTTTCCATGTAATGATCAATTGGAATATTCTCCGTAAGCATCAATAATAAAATGTAAACTACATGCCTGCTAACGGGCCAAGGATATATCCAACATAGCTCAAGTTATTTCTCAATATATCTTGACCAAATGTTTAAGATCATTCTCTATTTACTCAATCCTTGACCAAATCTGTGTGTTCTGCAAAGCACTTACTTTTGCCCTTGAGAAATATGAGAATCTTTCAAATCCTCCAAATCCTACTTCAGCTATAATCTTGGATAGAAAACATGTACAAAAGATTGTAAGAACATGCACAAAACTTTAATCTCCAAATAGAGTCATTGTATAGGATAATAGCATTTTCTTCTCTATCAATACTATAACTATCTTCCAAACTAGCCATCTTGGCAACCAGAACCATCAAATGCAATCCAGA
Source organism: Isoetes taiwanensis (assembly GCA_021234155.1). Lineage (NCBI taxonomy): Eukaryota > Viridiplantae > Streptophyta > Lycopodiopsida > Isoetales > Isoetaceae > Isoetes > Isoetes taiwanensis. The sequence continues at coordinate 16,583,169 of JAJEKV010000024.1, forward strand.
CAAACTTAAGCTCACCTTATATCTTATTCTGGCTGCATTCTTGTTACTCTGAACTCAATTATAACCTGTCTCAAATTGAATCAGCAACAGCAGGCGAGGATATATCAACACCTCATACTCAAGGATCCAGAAGCATCAACTCACTACTAGCAAACCACTTAATGTCTTCTAAATGTAGAAATAATAACTCACCTGATTTGATAAGGAAAGGCTCACCTTCATATATAATTATATTCTGCTTTATTATTCTTTCGCACTTTATCCCAAAATACATTTGCCAATAGGGTCTACCACTCGATCATCAACCAATTGTAGAGAAAATAAGCAAATGTAAAAACCATACCTTCACATCATCCAGCCTCACTGTTCATGCTCCACATGAAGATGTTTCTATTAGCGTTCTTCATGTTTTGTACAGGATTGAACTAAAACTAGTTCCTTGATCACATGCATCCCACCAGAGTTATCTACCACATAAAATATAATTAAAGAAACCAATACTAGGATATCATGTCATTACATTTCCATACTTGATATCCATCGCACATCCTAGATCGTCATACATACATGATCTAAAATATTATCATTAGCACCATCCAACAACCCATAACCTCATCTGAAATTTCTAATCCACCATATCAACACCAATGATCCAACTATGCTCTGATACCAACTATAACGGGCCTGCTGGGTTAACCCTCCAGGTAACCTGAAATCCCATCTAACTTTGCATGAGTCAATGACAAATCCATGAGTTGAATAATGTAATTCTACTGAAGAAATCTTGGTAAAGAATTGAATCTTTGTCTTCAAATCCATAGTTAGAAGTACATACATATTTGAAACATAATTGCATAGCACTCTTGTGGCATATACAAGATAATGATATGCAGTTTAATATCCAAAAGCTCCAAAAATGATAAGGCCTTTCTAAAGGCATACAGAGTCCTCATAAGTAAAGACTGCCCATAGTTGTGCCCTTCGATTGCCCTGCTACATTCTGCTATCTCTAAAACCGCTTACACCATGAACACGTGGGGTTAGTCTTAAAGACTAAGTGTGGGTTTGAGGCATTTAGAAAATGATAGCATAATCAACGAGAAACATGTACGATGTGCCGATCACAAGAATAATTCTCATACTTAGATGCCTCACCTAAGAATCCCTCTATGCTAGAAACCAGCAATGCAATATTAGCACATAACATGAACAATGATAATAAGAACCAAAACATCATCAAGCCATCCAAATAAGATGTAAATGCACATGTCATAACCTTACAATATCAAGAGGTAATCATGAGACGATGAGGAACCATGAAATAACCATGAGATATCCATAAGCATGCAATGCCTACTCCGGTTCTATGAAGGCCACCTGGACTGATCAGGCCCTGCAGCAAATACGGGCATGTGTACACATTCTCCTAGCCTGCGTCCAGCACTAGAGGACCATTTCCAAGACATGTAGCGCGACGAAGCACCCTCGCTGCGGCGACAACGCCCGATGTCAAGAACAAGAACAACTGCGAGTCCAAGCCACCACAAATGGACTCCGGCCCCGGAGAATATGCACTCATGTATCAGCCAAGAACTTAGTATATGCCCCACATGTCAGAGTTTAAACCATGTTTATCATCATATGATCCAAGAATCAAGAGTCATAATTCACATACATTTCCTATGCATTTACCAAGAACAACATAAGACAATGCCAACATTTGCAATGATATCATAGACAGATCACATTCATGTTCTACCACATGATGTCAAATATTCAACAAGTACATGCTAGCATAATGCAACCTTGACACATCACCATGGTATCCAAGCATTTAGCATGTCTAGATATATTATACAAGAACACATAAAAGATCTAGCATTTTCCTCCCCATAGGAAAAGCTTATTCTAGGATGTCATAATATCCTATTCCTAAACACGATATCCATACAATTCATCCATATAAGGTACAAGAATCATCTAGCAACTACAACATACTTCTACCGGCATGCTTCCCAAAAGTCACGCCCTCCATAAGGAATGGAACAGTTTACAAAATACTCATATAATGCAATTCAATATGTTAGCTTGTTACTAATAAGTTAATTACATAACTTAGCATTTTATTTGGCAAGCAATACTTCATGCCATTGCCATACTACAGAAGCCCCCATAAGCTTCTTTAGGCCGCTTTGGCATACATTTTCTTACTATCTAAGTGAAAGATTAACGTATCGCACATAACCCCCACGGCTGTTTCTTAGCAGTGCAATTCCCTATCATAGTTTATTTTAGCATCTTAACTTCAATCTAATCACCAAAGGTATATATACATCTTTGTCTACCTTCTAAATTAGCTTCTTGTCTCATGGAGCCGATGGCGCCTTTCGTGCCCTTGTTAGAACCTCCATGCAGCCCCCCATAAGCTACATGATCTCAAGGTTCCAATTGAGTTCTGGCTTCTCCAAGCAGAACAATCTCTATATTGCTGTTGCCAGGATCCCCTTTACAATATACAAGGTCTGCCCTACTATCCACAATTCTAAGGACTATTCCCAGACTTCTTACAAAAAGCTTAGCTTAGTTCTTACTTCTTCTTATATACCAATGTGGCAAAAGACATTCAATCTCACATTGTCGGGATCACCCAGATTCCTTTATACCCAAGAATGATCTAAGCAATCTAAGCTTCCCCTGGTGTAAGCGGAAAACCACCCACCTGAGAACCACTTCAATGACGATCCTTTGACTCTTTGTACCTGTTTTCTTCTCAAAATATCCCCTCCTTTCAGCTCCTAGCTCCAGAAAGCAAGCTGCACAAAGAGATACAATGGTGCAGTCAATTCTGTTATAGCTTCACTCTTTCTGCCATATCTCCCTCATACGGATGAATGTTGGCTTTATCAGACCCAATCCGGAAAGCTGATTTGAAGACCTTTTGAACGAAGTAAGAATTACCAGAATTGGATCTCGAGTTGCCGAGATATAATGCTCCAAAGGTTCGGCCAGCAAAACTGCCCAAAAATTGCTCCTTCTGCCTCCTTCCAGAAACCCTCATAGAAACTGATGCTTTTTTGTTTTATCACATGAATTTAGTATAAACTCCTCATACATTATATGTGTTTCTCATGTAATGATCAATTGGAATATTCTCCGTAAGCATCAATAATAAAATGTAAACTACATGCCTGCTAACGAGCCAAGCTCGTTATAGAAGTGGCTTCTGAATCAACAATGAAATAAGTGGATGAATCCACCAGCAAAGCCTGAGCTTCATAAACCGTGTTAGTTTTCAAAAAATTGGCAAAGGTGACAATTAAAGTCTTCATGATTGTGCTTGCCACAAAAAGAACACGCTATGGTCGTTATTGCCAGTAACCCGGGGAAAAGCACGATTCATGCCATCGGAAAAACCGCTACTAGAATCACGTCGAGCAGAAAAATTCCGTCTTGTTCAGATGCACAGGTCCTTCTTGATGCCCAACAACGAATTGTCAAAGCATTCAGGTGCTCATCAATTGCTAATGAGGTGAAGAGCCGTATTTGGGAGCACTATCTTCAGATTCATACTTACTTATGAGTTGTTGCTTGCTCTTCATATTGTTTAGATGTTGTATTTGAGTGGGGTGGTTTTGCTCTGGTGGATATTCTCTCCACTGAGTTATTAGTCCCCATTATACTCTGTAACTTTCTCTGGATAATAAAGGCTCAAGTCCTTCAAAAAAAAAAAAAAATCTGGTAAGCAATTTGTTCTCAAAACTTTTTGCATCTATTATGGAGAAAAAATTGAGCTTGTGGGCAAAAGTCAATCAAAAAAGGGCAGTAGCGCAAGCTGGTTTTAGGCCGGGCAGATCCACATTGGACCACTTGTTGGTGTTGAAAACGGTCTTTGATAATGTTAAAGGAACAAAAAAACCAGTGTATGTGGCATCCGTTGACTTTAAGAAAGCCTTTGATAAGGTCCCACGGGTGCAATTATGGGAAAGATTAGAAACGCTTAATGTGCCACTTGAGCTTAGAACTGCAGTACAGGTGCTCTATGAGAAAGCGCTTGTAGAATTATCACAACCTTTTTCATTAGAGGTTTCAGCCCATGTGGAAAGTGACATTGGAGTGAAACAGGGTTGCCCGATGTCTCCCACCTTATTTGGCTTGTTCATTGATGGTCTAGAAGCTTGGCTACATAATAATTGCTCAGGAGGTACTGAAGTGCATGGCTACATTGTGCAGTTACTGATGTATGCCGATGATGTTATATTTGCAAGATCAAAAGAACACATGCAAAAACACCTAGATGGATTGGCTGCATTTTGTGATCAAACATGCATGCAAGTGAACTTAGACAAGACAAGTGTTATGACGGTTGGTGCTCTCAAACAGGAACCTATTTTCAGATATAAAGGGAGTATTGTGAGTATATGCGATTCCTATAAATATTTGGGCCTTATATTCAGCAGGAATCATAGATGGAATATGTGTATTTCACAACGAATTGATGGAGGGCAAAGAGTCTTATATGCATTGCATAGCATGTGTAGGAGGTCTCATTTATGGTCTTGGAACCTTAAAGTAAAGCTGTATCAGTCACTTGTGCAAAGTGTAGTCCTATATGGATATGAAATCTGGGGGCCAAGCATTCCACAATGTCTTTGGGATGATATAGAACAAGTCTTGAAGAAGTTCTTAAGGCTTGAGTTGGGAGTGAAAGCTCAAACACCCTACCCTATGATGTTGACGGAAAGTGGGCTCATGCCACTTGAGGGAGAAGCTATTTTGAGGTGTATTATGTACCTCAAGAAGGTGTTGGCATTGGATGATTCTCGGCTTGCCCACAAAGCTTTGGTATCAAGTAAAGAGAAAGAGTTATTACATGTTGTAACGAAATGGCTCCAAAAATGGGATATCCAATGGGATGAAGTGATCTTGGTTGACTCAGATCTAAGACAATGGATCTCTAAGAAGATACTTATGAAGATGTGGAGGCAGCCCAAAACTAAGATGATCTTATACAAGCAAAGCATAAATCCGAATTTGACGCCATCTACACACTTACAAGAAAATATTTCAATACAAAAGAGACATTCTATCTGCAAGATTCGTCTTAGCTCCCACCATTTGGGGGTAGAAGTGGGGAGATGGGGGCATATCATACCACGAGATCAAAGATACTGCAAGGTATGTGATTCAAACCAGGTTGAGGATGAAGATCATACATTGCTTCGATGTAGGGCCTATGGAGCAATTCGAGATAAACATGGTATTCATTATAATGATCTACCCACCCTTTTTACACTTAATAGTGATATGTTGGGGAAGTATTTGACTGAACTTCTTCAACATAGGGATACTTGTTTAAGTTCTCACACTGCTGTTAATGTTGATAATTCAGATAGTTTGAGTGAGAGTGATGAGCTAGATGAGGATTCGGAAACTCATCTATTATTTTATGAAGATGTTTGAGTGGTTTTGTCTAATAGGCCTTTGAGGCCTCCCATAGACATAATAAACTCTCTCTCTCTCTCTCTCTCTCTCTCTCTCTCTCTCTCTCTCTCTCTCTCTCTCTCTCTCTCTCTCTCTCTCTCTCTCTCTCTCTCTCTCTCTCTCTCTCTCTCTCTCTCTCTCTCTCTCTCTCTCTCTCTCTCTCTCTCTCTCTCTCTCTCTCTCTCTTGCGTCGGCCACATGCTCGTAAAAAAATGCATCTCTCGTCACATACGGTTCCTCCCCGAAATGTACGTATTTTTTTGGGAGGAGAGGAGAGACGATTGTCTCTCGAGGCTTAACAGCCTCTGTTATTGGCAGATTTTTTGCTGTTTGCCGGATTTTCGATCACGCATCAATTCCGGCCGACGAGAGAAAATGTGGGATAATTCGATCGTAACGTTCAATTCGGGCGCCAAATTGTGGGATATTCAAGCCTGTATTTCTTGGTTCGGCGGGCTATGTGGGATAATTCATTTCTAGTTTTCCCTCCCCTTTCTTTCGATTCCGGCCACTAAACCATGGATCCGGTCATTCTTGGTATGATTGCCATGCCTTTTCGTGCTTTGACACTCGGAGGAGGCATTTTTCGTGCTTCTTGGTGCCATTTTTTCAATCCGAGGAGGCACGAAAGGCTTGCTGGTTGCTGGCAAAGCAGATCGAGAGGCCTTAGACATCTGAATTTAAGGAAATTGCAGGAATAAGGACGACACAAAAGGAAATTGCCGATCAGAAATTAATGAACAAATGCACAAAAAACATAATGAAAATGCCTGCGTGATCGGATGAATACCTGGATCGTAATCGGCTAATTGCTTCGAGGAATTGGATACTTGTAGCAAGAATAAAGGCGACCTTGAAGATCAAGAAACAGGGAAATGGCGCCCGATATTGATTGTGGGGAAACATTTCGGGCGGTTTTTCAGAAATGAAAATTAAGGCTAATTGTTTGGTTAGTGGGCAATGAAAACGCCCCTAACGGTACATTTAGGGGCGAATCATCTCTCGGTGAGAGTTGGGTTTTCCCACTCTCACCCATCTCTCCATCTCTCCCCATCTCTCATCTCTCGTATTCTCTCATTATTCTCTCTCGTCATCTCTAAGTCTATGTGGCCAAAGCGCATCTCTCTCTCTCTCTCTCTCTCCTCTCTCTCTCTCTCTCTCTCTCTCTCTCTCTCTCTCTCTCTCTCTCTCTCTCTCTCTCTCTCTCTCTCTCTCTCTCTCTCTCTCTCTCTCTCTCTCTCTCTCTCTCTCTCTGTGTGTGTGTGTGTGTGGATCTGATAGACTTGTTGGTCCCCATGGATGTTAAAGTTAAATTCAGTTCAATTCAATTTTGGGATCTTCATAAAGCCTTTGCATTCTAGTTTTCTATAAGCATGAGGGGTAGAGGGACAATAGATGAGATATTGCATTTTTACACATGGCATGTAATGACAACATGAATACTTTATGGGGTGTCATATGGATGGGAGCAGTGCAATGATTGTATAATGATGCTTACAAAATTGGCTATAAAGAACCTTAAAATACCACACCCCTTTAGAGAACCATACATTCTTTAGAAAAAACCTCCTTAAAAACTACACTTACTTATAAACCGCACCTCCAAATACTACACCATCTTAGAAACATCACCACCTCAAAAGAAAAAACCACAGTTCCTTTAACAAAAAACATACCTCCTTAAAAAACCACCCTTCCTAAAAAACAAAGACCACAACTCCTTTAAGAAAAAAACTACACTTACTTATAAACCACACCTCCATAAACTACACCTCCTTAAAAACACCACTACCTCAAAAGAATAAACCACAGTTCTTTTAATAAAAAACATACCTCCTTAAAAAACCACACGTCCTAAAAAAACAAAAACCACAGCTCCTTAAAAAAATAACAGTGGACGTTCCTTGTCCACTTAAAAAACAATACCGTTAGTTAGTAAAACCACACCACCACAGATCTACATGTAGGTTTTTTTGAAATCTCTGAATAAAGAACATGTGGACCTAAGAAAACTATAATTTTCAACAGTGGACCAAAATTCGGGGTGAGTGTGGGAAGATTAGGTAATGAGAACTAGCAAGGCATCTTTAATGCACGAACTGTATCTGGTGTAAAGCCAGGAGAATAATACTGGTACATTATATATTCCCCACCAAGTGGATCAATCCCTCTTGATACCAAAGAGTCCATTGCATCACTACTTTCAAACATAATGAGAACAAAGTTTTTTGCCAATAACTTGATGGACTGGAAAGGAGGAAGTTGAAGGCGTCTCAGAAGCCGAGACAACCAAATACGAAACCATGAAAAATTTAAATAGCCACCAGTAAAATACCCAAGAACTGCACAAGAAGATAAGTTCTCAGCACACTTAATATGAGCTTGATGGTCCACCTCAACCACAGGAATACCAGAAGCTTGAACCACATTCTGACAATCAGACTGGTAAAATATGCCATCTGGAGGCAATTGTTGTTGGTGTTGAATCTGTTGGGCTTTTAATATGTCCAAGATTGCCGACAACTCATTCTTACTTCCTTCAGACAATACCTGTAAAGCAGCTGCTACCCTTGCCTTTCTAGATGCACTAGATATATCCTTACAAAGCCAATCGCTAAATCTTTGATATGAAACTTTTGTAACCGAATCAGATGATTTCCAAGCACTATTATTTGCCTGAGGCTGAGGAACTACATTAGGACTGGAATCTGTACTTGGTGGATGCAAGTTCCCATTAACTTCGCAGTGCCTTGCAAGGGAGAAAAATCCCTTTCTTCAAGAACCACTGGAGTAGCCAGCATCGAAGGCAAAGAACTTTCAACTGAAGTATTCAGCTCTTTTTGCGCAGCAACTGGAGGATCACGTATCACCAAATTGGTGATAGACTCACGCCGTTTTGTCGCTACCTTGGATGCTGGAACTAGATCTGTCTTCCCCATCCCTACTATGAGTGGCCGAAATCAAACAGACCCAAATCCGGCCCCTAATCTGATAGCAAACCCTAACAAAATTGATGTTGATGGAGAGCTCTCGGAACAAGCTTCCAACGAACTAAAGATCATCGAAAACGGAGTTCAGATGATCAAGTTACAAGGAAAAACGCCGGCAGCCCTAAGCGCCATCGTCACGAGCGCTTCAAAATTCTCCATGTTCCTGGATTGTGCAGAACATTGTTTTCTTTTTCTCGACTTGCTGACTTAGGTGTTGTGGTCCAGTTTGAGAGAAATGTTTCTCATTTTATTGTTGATGGTTGCATATTAGCAACTGCTCACCGCATGGAACATCTCTATCAAATTAATCTTACCAATGATTTTGTGAATATGGTGACAGATAAAGAAAGTAGTTTGTCGTTGCTATGGCACTACAGGTTTGGTCATCTCAGTTTTTCTTATCTTGTGGCCCTGGAATGTAACAAGGCGGTGAAAGGATTTTATTTGAATTCAAAGTCCATGGGTGGTTGTGATATATGTGCTCTTGGAAAATTGCATAGATGTCCATCCATTGAGCTGAATGAAAAGATAGTACAATGACCCATGGGGAAACAAACTGATGAATCCCAAAATGAGTGAAGAGGGGAACAAAATTATGAACCCCAAATAGGTAAAATCAACAAACACAACCTCGGGCTAAACCACCCGATATATAAGATAATTGTGTACAATAAGTACAGGCCCCCACGTAGAACATCTAGAAGGCCGTTGTACTGTAATGCTCCCAACTGCAACAACTGCAAAAATCAAGGTCGCGCCACCCATCCAAGCAGTGACTCAAATCCGCCCCGCTAAGATACCGCCCATGCGTCCCACCTGGCCACTTGTATAAAAAACAGCCCCATGCACATCAGAGAACTCCAAACTGCACGACCAAACCACATGTGATTGTCAACTGTGTTAGGAGCCCTCTAGGGGCCAAAAGTAAGCAAGCTACAAAGTGGGACTAAAAATACAAGAGCACAATATCAAAATGGAAAAGATGATCCATGAGGATACCCGGAAACCACGAGGCTACACCGAGATAGGAAAATATAGGCTCGACTCAGAAGTATACAAAAAACAGGTTCATGCACATGAGTGAGCTCCAACCTGCAAGATCGAACCATATGCGACTATCAAATGTGTTAGAAGCCATCCACGGGTCAAGAGTCAGCAAACTATAATGTTGGAATAGAAATATAAGAGCATAATATCGAAAATTGAAGAGATGATCCATAATGATCCTCGGAAGCCACAGGGCTACGCCGAGATAAGAAAAATATAGGCCCGACCCAGGGGGCCTTCCCCTTGGTGCCCTCCAGAAGCGCCATATGCTACACTGGGAAAAATGCAAAAGCCCATCGGCCAACACCAAAAAAAGTAAAACCCATATAGGAGAGTAAGAGGTGGGAGGGGGGGAACTCCATACAACAACAGCATTCAGCTCAAAGGAAACGCCGATGAGGAATGCAGGAAGAGACCAGGCTTTTATGGGAGAAAATGCCAAAGAAAGCTTGCACTATAGCAGGCTTGTGCCAAAGAAAGCTTGGATCCAAAAGCAGAGCTGGCGCCAAAACTGGCGTCCCCTTCCCTAGAATGATGGTTCTCTTCTATATAAGAAGAGAACCATTGCATTCTAGGGAAAGGTCCTTATGCACAAATATCAACATCCGACACAAAGAGGAACCTCCCTCAAACCCTATCATACATAGAGACCACGAGAGATTGTAAGACACACTGCTAGGAAAGTGTAACGATCCTGAGATGAGGTGGGATGCCACTGCAAATAGAGGGGAAGGGGCGCAAGAAACCCTAAGACAACTGGACCGCATAAGGCAAAGAAAGCATGAAAATCGAACACAAACAAGATCAATGACCACCACCAAAGCACATGAAATCGAATTGTAGGACCAACGTACCAACAAACTACAGAGAACACCTAATGACAAGACGCTATGGAAGTAAGAACAAACATACCTAACTTATATTCATGCAGAACAGACTCAAACAAACTTTCATGAAGACAATGCAAACCCCATAATAAGAAAGACCAAAAACTATGCACCATGGAATGCATAAAAAGAGAAGACATCAAGACAGGACATAGTCAACAAGCTAACAAAAGAGCACCTGGAACTAAAGTGCAAGAATCAGTGTACCAGCAATGAACTACAATGAATACTATAATGACAAAACAATACAACAAACAAGGACTAAAACCTAAACATATATGCTACATGCATAACCAGTTCAAACAAACTTTCAAAAATAGAAACAACATAACCTATGGGAACAAGACGATAGGGACCCCGAGACACAAGAACAAAAGGTTTCATAAGGTGACAGAACAATTATGCAATTGAGAACACCGGTAGACGATGCCACAAAGTCCGAGGATGGGATCAAGGCCAAGAAAAACAATGGATGAAGAAAACTGAGTGCAACCTGAAACAAGAACAAATACCATTTAAGAATGCAAGACAACGAACCACAAGAACCATTACAACATGCATGAATTTGCGAAGATGCAACCGCATTCCGAAAATTAAAAAGCAGGCCAAAAGGGAGAATGTCGCGAGAAAAAGGGAACACCAAACAACTCCTTTAGTTTGTAAAAGGTCAACACAGAAAAGGCATGACGACTGGACCAACACGGCAAGAAGAACTACATCAAAACAAGGGGCAGACAAAGGAGGGAATCAAGACAATAGCAGAGCAATCTCAAGGGATAAAATGGAAACAAGAGGAAAGGAACAAACATAGGGTGAAAAAAGACAAACAGGAGACCAGAACAAAATGGATAGAAAAAGGGATCGAGAATAGAGAAACAAAGCAAACGAGACAAAATGGCCGAGAACACAAAATGGAAATAACTAAAGGCCCGCAAAGGCACTAATGAGACACCAAAAATCTATGACAAAGAGCGAGTATAGGCCCTCATAAGGGCATCCATGAGAACCACTGAGAACATATGAGAATATTGGAGTAAAAGAACAAATAGAGCAACAACAAGAAATAGGAAGGACTAAAATTCATGAATGTATACCCACATGCACAACCGATCGAATTTTCAACGTAGAAACAATGATGGGGATCTTGAGACTCAAGAACAATCTAGAGGACTGGACCAAAGAACCCATTATGGCGAGAGAAAGATGGAGAAAGATGGGTGCTATATGACATCGTCGGAAGAAGCAGAGTTAAGAGAACGACTAACTTGCAAATTTGGTTGACGAGGGTAAACTGGTCACTGAGACCAACAAGAATAAAAAAGGCCAAGCAAGGTGGATGAAACAACTGGGGTCAACATAGTAAAACAACATACAGAATGGACACCACCAGGGCAAAGAGCATTATGATGAGTGAAGAGGCGGGCAAAGGAGGGAATCAAGACAATAGAAGAGCAAAGATGTTTCAAGGGATAAATTGAACAAACAAAAAGGAAAGGGACAAAATGCAAAATGAAAAAAGAAAGGAATGCGAGATTATAATGAAATGGATGGAATAAGGGATTAGGAATAGAGTGTGGCAAGACACTGAACTGGATGGAGAGAATGGAGCCAAAAGGGATGAAACAAGCAATAAATAGAAACGAACATAGGAGCGGTAAATGGGAATGGACACAGGAGCAGTGGGGATCAAGCTGACCACAAGGACCAAGTGCAGAAGGTCAAGGAATCGACAAAGAAAATGTAACAGAAGCGGCAAAACGAACTGAAGAAGAAGGTAAGTAGAGAAAATGAACGAAAAATTTACAAAAAGAACGGATAATGAATCAAGAGGGATAAATACAGACAAACATGGCCTTAGTGAGCTAGAGAAGCAGCGGGGATCAAGCTAGTCACAAGGACGAAAATAACAAGATCAACGTTCGAAAATATGAATTGAAGTGGACATAGGAGCACTAGGGCTCAAGCCGACGGTCAAGGTACCACAAAAGAAAATTGAACAAAAAATGCACTAAAGAAGATGATAACTAGGAAAATACAGAAGGAGCAACATGAACGAAAATTTATTAATACAGAAAAACATGGATAATGAATCAAGAAGGATAAACCTAGACAAACATGGCTGTCTGAGCTAGAGATACCAATGGGACAAATCTGGAGTAAATGGGGTAATGTTCATAAAGGAGTAGAATGATGGAAGCAACAGGAATGGGAAGCCAAGAGCCACCAAGACCAAAAAGCTAATATGGCACAGATAGGAGGGAAAGGGCACTAGCAAAGCCCAAGATAGAAATAAAGCGAAACAGCACAGCCTATGGGACTTAGAATCAAATAGTATCAGCTGAAGAAGGGGCAAAAAACTCAAAATATGGATACCACAAAAAAAGAAAATTGAGGCAAATCAAGAGCTGAGATGAACAAACAAAGGGGATATGACAAAACAGAAAAAGAGAACTAAAATATACAACAAGAAGAGTGCAAGAAAAAGGGAGCTAACAATAAATCAATATGCAAAAATTAGAAGGAAAACTGTGTAGCCATAAGAGAAAAAAAAACAAAGCAGATGGCAAAGTCAGCACAAGGAGAAGCTAGATGGAGTAATTGAAGACAAATAGAACAATCTGGTAGAATAAATAGGTCAAACGAAAGAAATGGGATACGACTTAAAATGGACCAAATGAAAGTGTGATCCATTAAGAGCAAATAAAATCACATGATAGACTTGGGTTGAGCTAGGCAAAAGAGAAGAGAGCTATTAATAGGCCTAATGGTCAATAGGAAAAAAGAGACGAGAACAATGGAAGTACGTGAAGCAAAATGGGGATGTGAACACGTAACAAGAAATAAAGCTAATGGGACCAAGAATGCGACTAAAACAATGAGACAAAAGGGGCAAAAGGAACAACACGGAAATAAGAACAATGAAGAAATGGAAGGCATCCAAAGAGGATAACCAAAAACAGGGACATGGAAAGAACAAAAAAGACAAGGGCGTCCACACACATAAAAGCCCATAAAGGATAACCGAAAGACCTTGAGAAACTTAAAACATACCTCCGTTAACACCAACCACCAATTTCAAACTCCAAAGTATGATCATAGACCGGCACTGATCTATCACAGACATCAAAACTGCTAGAAGAATGAGCAGAATGGAATGAACGAAACCAAAGGGGAAATAAATCAATGTGAGCAAATGAATACTTTTGAACCATGAAACAAGCGACTAGACAAGACAAGCGTGTCCAAGTCTAAATAGTTGCATTCCCTACGTGTGCTACAAAGAAACAAATAAGCACGAATTAATTAATTAGAGAATTTCGAAATTCTCGTTGAGTATGAAATAGGTTGTTGGTTCTCTATAAAACGCCGTAATTGGTTGCAATTGAGTAGAAGTTGCCGTTTATTTTTATGATTTTCACCCATAAAATCGCAGTGTATCCGAAATTGGCATTTGTAAGGCTAAGCCGAGCTCTTTTTTGAGTAAGAGCTGCCCATTAGAAAGCGTAGAAATGTTCAGAGGGATCGCGACCGCGAACATTTAGAGCTGCGTAGCTACTTCCATTGACATAATAACATTTTTATTTTAAAATTTTAAAGCTTATTCTACGTAATAAAACAAATACAATCTTAAAAAAAAAAACATATTTTCTGCTCAACACAATCGATGTGGCGATTTGCTTGAGCAAGAATGCTCCGTTTGCCTACGAAATCCTGCTCAACACAATCGTCGCTGTGGCGATTTGATTGAGCACGAATGCTTTGTTTTCCTTCGAGATCCTGCTCAACACAAACGCCGTTTATCCAATATTAAAAACGCTTAATAAATAAAACATTAAAAACATTTTCTTCTCAACAAAATCGTTGTGGCGATTTGTTTCAGCAAGAATGCAGTTGTGTCTTGTGGATTGTGCGATTTGGTGGATCATATAGCTCTGTATATTAGTGAACGCAGAATTCCGTACGGACAGAAACTCCAACAAAAAAAAAACTGATTTACATGCCCACAGTCTTCTATCCTAACGCGTAAACTTCCCATTGCCGACAATCCATTTCATCTTAACCTTAAGGCTGGAGTAAAGGGTCTTTGAAAGGGTTAATTCAGTTTGGTACGTGTGCTGAATGCCATCCAACATCATCTAACTTTCAAAATCCGGCATGGTATAATGAATAATGTAATAAAAATCCGATGAAACAAATCTGCTAACAAGGCACCACAAATGATACCAAAATTGGCTAAGAAACGCTGCCCTGATTAAGTCGAGAGCCTTCAAAATTCGAAATCAGGCTTGAAATCACACATTGACCTCCAAGATTCATAGAAAAAAAACCGAAAAAACCTGGCGGAAGCTGGAATAGGGAAGCGCTCAGAGTATGGTAGCCCCGTTCAAAATGCCCTGTTTCTTATTTCGGATCTTAAGCCCTGTAGCAGAAGACGCAAGCAAAAGAGCATACAGTTCAAGTTATTTGCAGTCAGATGCTAAGAAGGTAAGTATTGCCTGTATATGGCAAAGGCAGAATCTGCCCATGTCAAAAATCTGTCTATCCGCTTCCTATTGTTAAATTACAGATCAAAGTACTGCAGATCAACACACCTAGAAGACTACCGGAATCTGCCCATCTCAAAAATCTGCGCATGTAAAGGAAAAGCACAACAGGGAATCGTCAACGGGGAAATCGTCGAGAGGGGGATCATCAACAGAGCAGAGTAGCTTCGAAACCTCTTGATTTGGGTAGCTGAAAGCTTGAACTTGGCTTCAGGGAATTCGCCTTGGCTTTAGAAAGTCAAGCTTAGAGAAGTAGTGCAGGAATCTTTCAAAAAATATCTGAAGCCATAAGCTGTGGCAGCCGCAAGCGCCTTCATCTATTAAGGATTAGATGCACGCAGATGCTCCCGGGACGCCTTGATCATGCTCATGCACAGATGCGGCGAGGAGGAGGCCAGTTCCGGCTTGGAGGATGCTCATGCGGCTTGGAGGAGGCGAGTTCAGGCGTGGCCGCTCCCAGATTTTAGGATAATGCTACATTATTTTTAGTATTTTGGTTGTAATATATGTGCATTCAAATTCTCCCGCTCATATTGGGCGGGACAACATTTTGAATTAAAGGGCACCACTTTTTGCTTGTGGTGGGCCTGGACGTGTGGGGTCAAAATTCTCAAAATCTCGTTTTTTTCTCCAAATAATTAATTCTTGCTTAAATGGAGCAAAAATTAAAATACGGGGTTCAAGACGCACTGCATAAATGAAGAAACTAGCACAAAGTGAGTAAAATGAATGTCAACAATGCACAGAAAAGAGTCAACATACTAGGATTCAGCATGCAGCTCCAGTAACGAATGCAAAGAAGAAACTATATGCTGATCATGTAAACCTCGAAGAATGGATCAAATATAATGTTATGTAGAGGGCTTAAGAATGGAGCAAATGAGACTATAACCGACCAAAGCAAATGACGTG